>CM063179.1:128175414-128854164 GCA_031835075.1 Saguinus oedipus
GTATTCATATGATATATGCCTGAGGGCTTTTCTGTGCATAAGAGAACAGTTCATTATTTTTCACTGTTCTCTGGGTTGAAGGAGCTCATTTGAGCCATTCCCTCTTGGGGTCTTTCTTTTGTAGTTGCAGTCAGATAGCAGTTGGAACAAGAGTCATCTGAAGGCTTGACTGGGCTGGATGGTCAAGACAGCCTCTTCGCTCACTCTGCTGGAATGGCTGGAACAGCTGCGTGTGGGCTGGCCACCTCTCTCCACTGGCTTATTCATGGGACTAGTTGGCTTTCACGCAACAGGGCAGTCTTAAGGCAGTTAAATTTCCTATATGACAGCTGACTTCTAGAGTGAGCATTCTAAGACTGAGTTTTTTCAAGTAGATAATTTATCTGCTCTACTCTTAAACTAAGAAGAAGTAAGATAAATATATTGGGATAGTCATTGTAGAAACTGCCTAGTAAGTAGTATTACACCATTCTTTAATTTTTTTATTTGAGGTGAAATTAGCATAAGATTACCCATTTTAATGTGTACAGCTCAATGACTCTTTTTTTTTTTTTTTTTTTTTTTTTTGAGATGGAGTCACACTCTGTCACCCAGCAGGCTGGAGTGCAGTGGTGTGATCTTGGCTTATTGCAACCTTTACCACTTGGGTTCAAGCAATTCTCCTTCCTCAGCCTTCTGAGTAGCTGGTATTACAGGCGCCTGCCACCACACCTAGCTAATTTTTTTTTTTGTAGTTTTTAATAGAGATAGTGTTTTCATCATGTTGTCCAGGCTGGTCTTGAACTTCTGACCTTGTGATCCACTCGCCTTGGCCTCCCAAATGTTGGGATTGCAGGTGTGAGCTGCCGTGCTTGGCCCCAATGACATTTCATACTTTCACAGTGTTAGTGTTGTGCAACTATCACCTGTATCTACTGTCAGAACGTTTTCATCACCCATTAAGCAGCTCTTCTGCATTTCCCCCCCTCTTCAGCCTCTCTATCTCAGGATTTATCTGTTTTGGATCTTTCATAGAAATGGAATCATACAACATGTACCTTTTTGTTGCTGGCTTTTTTCACTTAGCATGTTTTCAAGGTTTATCCAGGGCATGTATCAGAATTTCATTCCTTTTTATGTCTGAATAATATTCCATTGTATGTATATGCCACATTTTATTTATTCATTCACAAACTGATAAATATTGGGGTTATTTCCACCTTTTGGCTGTTTGTGAATAGCGTTGCTATGAACATTTCATATACAAGGGTTTGACTACCTGTGTACAATTCTGAATATCTGTAGGCAAATCTCAGAGATATTGTGGGTTCAGTTCCTGTCCATGGCAATAAATGTTATGATAAAATGAGTCACATTAATTTTTTGATTTCCTAGTGCATATAAAAACTATCTTTACACTATACAGTAGTCTATTAAGTGGAGAGTTTTACCTCAGTGTTGATGGCTGCTTACAGATTAGGGTAATGGTTGCTGATGGTAGGGGTGGCTGTGGCATTTCAAGAAACCAGTTTTCACTCATCCATAGAAGCAGCTCCTCATCTGTTCAAGTGTTAGCATGAGATTACAGTAATTAGTCACATCTTCAGGTTCCTCTTCTAATTCTAGTCCTTTTGCTGTCTCTGTCCTATATGTAGTTACTTCCTCCACTGAAGTCTTGAACCCTTCCGAGTCATCCATGAGGATTGAAATCAACTTTCAAACTCTTGTTAATGTTAATGTTTAGACTTCCTCCCGTGAATCATGAATATTCTGAATGGCATCTAGAATGATGAATTCTCTCCAAAAAGTTTTCAATTTACTTTGCCCAAATGTATCAGAGGAATCACTATCTATAGCAGCTATATTTCAAATCACAAATGTATATTTCAGTATCACAAAATGTGCTTCTGAAATAATAAGACTTGAAAGTGGAAATTACTCCTTGATCCGTGAGCTGCAGAATGGATGTTGTGTTAACAGGTGTGAAAACAACATTAATCACCTTGTACATTATCGGAGCTCTTGGGTGACTGTGCATTGTCAGTGAGCAGTGATATTTGGAAAGGAATCTTCTGAGGAGTAAGTCTCAACAGTAGACTTAAAGTATTCAGTGGCTGGGTGCGGTGGCTCACACCTGTAATCCCAGCACTTTAGGAGGCTGAGGTGAGTGGATCACCTGAGGTCAGGAGTTTGAGACCAGCCTGGTCATCGTGGTGAAACCCTGTCTCTACTGAAAATACAAAAATTAGCCTGGCATGGTGGCATGTGCCTGTAATCCCAGCTAGTTGGGAGGCTAAGGCAGGAGAATCGCTTGAACCTGGAGGTACAGGTTGCAGTGAGCTGAGATTGTGCCACTGCAATCCAGCCTGGGTGACAGAGGGAGACTCCATCTCAAAAAAAAAAAAATTAAGTAAAACATGCTGTAAACAGGTGTGCTGTCATCCAGACTTTGTTATTCCATTTCTAGAATACAGGCAGAGTAGATTTAGCATAATTCTTGAGGGCCCTAGGATTTTCAGAATGGTAAGTGAGCAGTGACTTCAATTTAAAGTCAGCAGCTGCATTAGCCCCTAACAATAGTCAGCTTGTCCTTTGAAGCTTGGAAGCAGGCATTGACTTCTCTAGAGCTGTGAAAGTCCTAGATGGTGTCTTCCAATAGAAGATTTTCACATACATTGAAAATCTCTTTGGTGTAGCCACCTTCTTGATCTCAGCTGGGTCTTTTGGATAACTTGTGGAAGCTTCTACATCAGCACTTGCTGCTTCACCTTGCACTTTTATGTTATAGAGATGGCTTATTTCTTTAAAACTCATGAACCAACTTCTGCTAGCTTCCAGCTCTTTTTCCTACAGCTTCTTCACCTCTCTCAGCCTTCAAATAACTGAAGAAAGCCTTTCTTTGGGTTAGGTTTTGACTTAAGGAGAAGACTGTGGCTAATTTGATGTTCTGTCTAGACCACTAAAGCATTCTTCATATCAGCAATAAAGCTCTTTCACTTGTTCTTGTGTTCACTGAAGTAGCACTTTTAATTTCCTTTAAGAACTTTACCTTTGCATTCATAACTTGGCTGTTTGGTGCAGGAAGCCTCACTTCTGGTCTGTCTCAGCTTTTGACATGACTTACTTATTAAGCTTAGTCATTTCTGGCTTTTGGTTTAAAGTGAGACACTTGGCTGGGCATGGTGGCTCATGCCTGTAATCCCAGCACTTTGGGAGGCTGAGGCAAGAGGATCGCTTGAGGCCAGGAGCTCAAGACTGGCCTGGGTGGCATAATGAGATCCTGTCTTTACAAAAAATAAAAAAGTTAACCGGGTGTGGTGGTACATGCATGTAGTCCTTCCACCTATTCGGGAAGCTGTGGCAGGAGGATTTCTTGAGCCCAGTAGTTCAAGGCAGTAGTGAGCTCTGATCTGCTATGGCAGGGTTGCCACAAACTTTCAATATGTAAAAACCCCAATATCTGTGAAGTACAATAAAATGAGGCACAGTAAAATGAGGTGTGTGTGTGTACCTAGGAGTAGAATTGCTGGGTCATATGGTAATTCTATGTTTAACTCTTGAAGAATTGCCAAACTGTTTTACATAGCTGTTATACCATTTTACATTCCCACCAGCAATGTAGGGAGGGTTCCAATTTCTCCATGTCCTTGTCAACACTTGTTATTTTCCTCTCCTTTAATTAGCCATCCTAGTGGGTGTGAAGTTTTATCTCATTGTGGTTTTTATTTGGATTTCCCTAATGACTGATATTCAACATCTTTTAATGTTCTGGTTGGCTGTTTATCTTCTTTGGATAAATAGCTCTTCACGACATTTGCCCATTTTAAACTTGGACTGGTTTTTCTTTTTGAATTCTAAAAATTATGTATATATTCTGGATACTAGACCCTTGTCAGATACATAGTTTGCAAATATTTTCTTTCCTCCTATGGATTTTCTTTTGACTTTCTTGACGTCCTTTGATGCAAAAAAAAAGTTTTAAATTTTGATGAAGTCCAGTTTATCTTATTTTTGTTGTTGCTCATGCTTTCGGTATTATATCTAAGAATTCATTGCCAATACCAAATGTAAGATTTACTCTATATTTTCTTCTAAAAGTTTTCTAGTTTTAGCTCTTAGATTGTTAATCTGTTTTGAGTTAAGTTTTGTATATGGTGTGAGGTGTAGGGGTCCAACTTCATTCTGCTATATATGGATATCCAGTTGTACCAGCACCATTTGTTGAAGAGGCTTTTTTCCCCCACATTGAATGGTATTATCACCCTTGTTGAAAGCAGTTGACTATAGATGTATGGGTTTGTTTCTGTGTTTTTAATTCTTTTCCACTGATCTGTGTTAATTCTCATGGCAAGTTGATAGTTTTTACCTGTAGTATATTGTAGTATAGAATATTGATTTTTCAAGCTTTGATTACATTGTAAACCTTTTTTTTAACAAACTTATGGTAAATTTATTAAAGAAATTATTTCCTTTAAAGTGTTAGATATATAAGAACAATAACACATAAACTTATTGGATGGTTTTATTTAAAACTTTTTGGTGTGTTTTATAATTTCTCCAACTGCATATGGAACAGTGATGCAGATACATAATATATCAGTGTGCATTGTAATGGAATTTTCACTGTAAGTTAAATTTACCTTGAGCCTCTAAATAAAGAACTAGTTATGTAAATTCATCCTGCCGAAAGATACAATGGTGCCAGCTATAGATGTACCAGAATAGGAACAGCTGTCTGGTGTAGATTCGGACTAAGCATCACACAGGAAGGAATCACGTATCTGTAGTCTCTAGAGAAACAAAGCTTGGCACCTAATGTTTTTTAAACTTTAATCACTATAACAAAAGTTGCAGTACTTTAGGACCAGAATATGATATACCTGTTTAGTCTATTTTAATCTATAATGTCTCGCTTTCTCTTTTTTTCTGTAATAATTTATTTGCTAAAGAAACTGTTTTTCTTACTCTTTTGTTTCTTTTTGACTTTTGCTGATTGAATTCCTTTAGTGCAGTTTAGCATGTTCCTGTGTGTTCTGTATCTCCTATAGATTGGTAGTTGGATATAGAGGGGATCTAAAAAACGTTTTTTCTATTTTTTATTTTCATTTTAAAAACTGGTTTCTATAACAAGAAAAAATGTTTTTTAGATCCCCTCTATATCCAACTACCGATGTTTGTGTCTTCCACCAGGAGGCACATCATACCTGCTTATCTCTCTCTCCACTATGTTAACTAAGTTTAATTTGATTCACTTTAGTTTTAACAATTCAGGGTTTTTAGAGAGAGAGGATGGTGTAGAGCATAAGAGCTCCAGAATGCAGTAGTCTGGATTCAGGCTTTGACTCTGGTCTACTAGTTTTGGAATTTTGGAAAGTCACTTCCCTCCTATGTTAAGTTCCTTACCTGCTGGGGTTGATGATGCCTACTCCTAGGGTTGTTCAGATTAGAAGAGAGAATGCAGGGAAAAGAACCTTGCACAGAGCCTAGCATGTAGCAGGTGGTCACTAAACGTTAACTGTTGTTGTTTTGTGAATTTAAACACGTCTAAAGTAATCTAAAGGATAGATTATCTCCGCGAAATGAAAATTTGGATAGCTTTTTTTTTTTTTTGGCTCCCCTGGGGTTTTTTAGGGAAAAAGTAGGTAAATTATTCAACTGAGGCGAAGTAGCTCTCCATTGTCACCATCAAAGTAAATAGTTAAATGTAGTAACCACTATTCATAAACTTAATTTCAAAAGTGATTTTTGCCAGTGCTTCAGATGTTGGTGTTGTGTTCATTTTAATTGGCCCTACCTAATGTTGGCAAATTCTGTTTCATAGGGAGCTTACTGTTAATATTTTTATTTTACAGTGTAATGTTCAAGCTTAGAAATGCCTTATGTGGATCGCCAGAATCGCATTTGTGGTTTTCTAGACATTGAAGAAAATGAAAACAGTGGGAAATTTCTTCGAAGGTACTTCATACTGGATACCAGAGAAGATAGTTTCGTGTGGTACATGGATAATCCACAGGTTTGTAAAATTCCAAGGATTATCTTTTAAAAGCATAGAAAGTTGTATTTAAGTATTTGACATACTATACAGATTTTAGAATTTGTCTTCTTAAACAGCATATTTTTATATTTATTTCCACTGGCTGTACTCTCTGCTCTGCACCCCTGACCTCTGCCATCTTGTTTGAATTTCAGAAGGTGAAAGTTTATTTGATAAGAATTAAGGCTTTTGTATATATTTTTCCCTCGAGAGAGAAATGCTCTCTCTGATAGAAAATTAGGTTTTAGGAAATTAGATCTTGAGTCACAGAAAAAAAAAAATAATTGAAGCTGTCCGAAAAATAAGAAATATTTTTTTTGTAACGTGTATTTTAAACAATAGCTAAAATAAAGACCAGGGATAGATGATTTGGATGATTTTCTTGCATTAAGGAGACTTAATACCAAGGTCCCTTTAATGAGATTAAATTTAGGTTTAAGATGCTGTATCTAGGATAGAGACTCTGTGTGTGTGTGTGCTCGCGTGTGCTTTGAGACATAGTCTTGCTCTGTCACTCAGGCTGGAGTGCAGTGGCTTGATCTTGGCTCACTGCAATCTCCACTTCCCACTTCGAGCAATTCTCCTGCCTCAGCCTCCCTGAGTAGCTGGGAGTACAGGCGTGTGCCACCACACCCAGCTAATTTTTTGTGTTTTTAGTAGTGACGGGGTTTCACCATGTTGGCCAGGATGGTCTTGATCTTCTGACTTTGTGATCCGCCCGTCTCAGCCTCCCAAAGTGCTAGGATTACAGGCATGAGCCACTGCGCCCAGCCAGACTTATTTTTTAATAAATAAATGACTTAACTAGATGATACCCTTGCACATTTGTAGTCCTTTCCATTTTGTAGTGTTGGATTTGAGTCAATCATTGTAATGCCAACCATGAACTGAAATACATTTTGATTTTATTGCTGCCTTGCAAAACATAGCGGTAAATGTTGTAATTTAAAAATTAGAATCTCAGTTTTAAGGTCTGTAAGGGGCCTGAGATTAGGTATCATCTGTGGAGTAGTTTTAAAACTTTCAACGTTCTCTACCTTGGAACTTTTTTTTTGAGATGGAGTCTCACCCAGGCTGGAGTGCAGCAGTGCAATTTTGGCTCACTTCAACCTCTACCTCCCAGGTTCAAGTGATTCTCATGCCTCAGCCTCCCGAGTTTCTGGGGCTACAGACATGTGCCACCATGAGGCATGGCTAATTTTTTGTATTTGTAGTAGAGACAGGGTTTCGTCATATTGGCCAGGCTGGTCTTGAACTCCTGACCTCAGGTGATCCTCCTACTTCGGCCTCCCAAAGTGCTACAGGCGTGAGCCTCTGCACCCAACCTTTGGGAACTTTTTGTCTTCAAATAAAAATTATTGTAAAAGTTAAAAATGGGGCTCTATGTTGCAGGGAAGTATGTGCAAAGCAAGGGATGAATCTCTAGCAGACTTCTAAGCTAATTTTTGTCCAGTAGGCTTCTTCTGTGGGTCTAGGGAAGAGCAGAGACTTATATAAGGTTCTGCTCCGTTTCACAGAGCAAGAACTAGGTCTCTTGATGACTAATGCAGTATTCTTCACTATATACTGATATTAGATTAGACAAGATACAGATATACTTGTGTTTATGTTTATGTAGAATTTGAGTTGTAAGGGAACTCTCCTCACCCATATGAGCCATTGTACAGTTCTACCTGTTTTCTCTCCCTGATTTTTCTCTCTTCACACGGTCTGGTTGACATATATATGGTTTCTCCTGAATTTTACTTGAAATTCCTTGATTATTTTTCTGTGTTCCTACATAATAGATTATTCTTATTAGTCTTCTTTATCAGTACTACCCCTTTAACAGAGCTAAAAGGAATTAAGTACAAAATAGAATATATTTATTACCCTGAATAAGACATGAACTTGAAATTCAGAGAAAGGTTATACAGCTAGTAGAAGGAGTTGAAGTCTTCATGGAAGTGGTAACATTTGAAACAGACTTAGAAGTTTGGATATAATGACTAACAGATGGAAAAGTGAGTATTCCGGTGCTCAAAGAATAGTGTGGGCAGAGATCAAAGCAAGAGAGCCAGTGACATATTTGGAGACTAGATCATTTTGGCTATAGCAGGGGGAGTATTTGTTAGGTTTGCACTCAGCTAGGTCTTATCTACGTGAACTTTTAAAATCTAGATCTCTATGTTGGAATTAATGTGATGGCTTTTCTGGATATAGTGCTGATTTTTTTTAAGTGCAGAATATCAAATCTTTTTCAGTTCGTTCTTATTAATTTTGTATCTTCTTTCCAACTTGGGAAATCTTGATTCTGCCAGTCAGTGTATTAACCATTAGTACCAACTTTGTGTCACTTTTAAATGTAATAATCAAGACACACCTACTCATGAAAACTTTAGTAAAATGTCTTGCTAAGATTATTATGTTATTTTCTTTCTTTACCAAGGTTATTATGATCAGTATAACCATGTTATTGCACCTTGACATAAAGCAATTAGATCGAACCATATGAAATTGCTAATATACAACCATTTTGAATTACTAAAAAAATGGTAATTTTGTACGTTCAATCTAGTTGCTTATGTCAAAGTACGGTAACATGGTTATACAGCTCATAATAACCTTGGTAAAGAAAGAAAATTAGTTTGATTCATCTGTTATTAGGGAGCCACTTTTTCCTCTGACCACTGCTTCATTTACCACTAACCATTGGTTTAAAAATTCATTCTGTTGTTTATTAGGGATCACTTTGGGGCTTTCTGTGCTTTGTCAAGGAGGTTGGTAATGATGGAGAAGGGAATAATTAAGTAACTGTACGAGAGAGTGCATCTGAAGAGATTTAAACAAGTATTTGGCAAAATGAGTTTAGGAACTCACAATCAACAAATGGCCTGTTTTCCTTTTTTTTCTTAAATATTGTATTAGTTTATTATTTCTTGTTCATTGTCAAGTAACATATTTTGAATCTCTCTTTTTTTTTTTCCAGTCCAACCTGATGGTAATCATTCTAGTCCATAGAGACTGGATATTCTGAATATTGTTTTTGTCTCAGCCACTTACCTTTCCCTGTAGTGTGCTACTATTACTGTGACACTGTATGTCATGTTTTGGTGTCTCATTTCTCCTCCTTCCACAAAGGCCTTGAGCTCTATTCAGCAGTTAAAATAATAGGCTCATGGAATACTTACAAGAAGTAAATTATTACCCTTGAATGGAAGGGTAACAGTTTTTGAAATAATCACTTTGGTAGTAGTTAGAGATTCTTCAAGATATATTTACATTTCTTTTCCTTCTCTAAGATTAATCAAAAAACCCATAAATATAAAACATATATAAGAATACAAATAGCTTTTTAATGTTATATATTAATTATAATTTTATGTACATATTTACTATTTATGATTTGTATTTGGAAGCTTGTACATAGTATATAGTTTAAAGCAGAACATAATTAATGCAGTTTTACAATATATAGGCATGAAAGTTTTGAAAAGATGTGTCCCTGTCAACAATAAGCAGTTCACGTTTGGGAATCTTAAGACTTTGAAATGTCTAGGCTTCCAATTACCTCCTTATCAATTCATTAGAACAAGCCCATAGATTTTTTTTTTTAAGTACATGATTATAAAGTCAGTTGAAAAGTTGATCCTGCCTAATCTCCAGCAGAAGTAATTTTCAAAATCAACTGAAACTGATGTTTCATTTTTACTTCTGAAATCTATCAGTCTTTTCATTTATATGTTTTGTTTCTTTTCCCCAGATTCTTCTGTCTGGTTTTCCTATCTCTGCCTCCTCCTCTATAATCCATTCAGTTTATGATAAGATGTATTAATTAAAGTGTAATTTTGTTTCCAGATTTGCTCATAGCCTTCTTCTTTGGATTCAAATTCTCTACAATATAAATTCTTTGCTACTTTGTATTTTATTTAGGTCCTCTATGATTAGGTTCTTAGTTCAAGTTTTCAGGCCTCCATTTTGTACTACAGTCTTACAGGGCACTGCATTACATACAGCCCAACACAGCTGCTCTCTCGTTCTAGTACAGAACTTCTGTGCATCTTCAACTGCTTGCCATAGTTTCTCTGTTTTCTCTGCTTGGAATATTCTCTCCTGCTTTTGTGTTTCAAAATTTTCCTTACCCTCCAGCCTAAATGTTGTTCATTCCTTCAGTTTTTCTGGGTAGTTTCAACCAGAGATGATTCTCCTCTAATTCTTTACCTTTGGCTCTTTTGTGATGCAAACTACATCTAAAACTTAAGGGAAGAATGAAAATACTGTGTGTGAAAGTGCCTACATTCCCTGCATATGATGTAAAGAGAAGCAAACATTTTTTTGGAAAAAAAGAATCAGTGTAGATTAATATGGCATAACACACTAAACCATTTAATAGGGGGGAAATGCAGTCCGTTTTGTTAAGAGATATTTGATAAACAAGTTTTAATAGAACAAAGCAATATGTATAGTCTTTTAAAGAATCTTACAATTATATTTGTTTTATGCCTCTAAATATTTTCCCATTGCTTTCAGAAACAAAATCTGATCTTGTTTATGGCATTTTAAGCTCACAAAAAGAGCATTAGTTTAGCTTCAGTAATAAAAATAGCCTTCTAGTCATAGAATGCATGATGATGGAACAGAGTAGGATTCAGTTTTGTTACCCAGGCTGTGGACCTGATGCCAGATCTGGTAAAAACTTGAACAGAAGAAAAGTTGATTTGTAAAATGTGATATTAAACAATCGAGTTTTTTAACTTGTCAGAAGTGTATGTGCAACATTATATTATAAAATGAATTCATAATATTGGATACTAATTATATATTAATAATTTGTTTCTAGAACCTACCTTCTGGATCATCACGTGTTGGAGCCATTAAACTTACCTACATTTCAAAGGTAGTCTTTATTATACATTGTCTTCTATTCATGTGTGAATTGAAATCCCTGGAAATGAGAGTATGAATAGAAGCAGCAGTTACCTTTCTGTGTCTTTAACAGTGATGTTCAGATTTCTGTCATGCTGAAACAGTACCTGGTTACTATGTTTAGGAAATTCTTTAAATCGATACGATTATGAATAATACAATTTTAACTTACAGGATGTGGCAGATTGCAAAAGTTAACTTTTTTTTTTTTTTGAGACAGAGTCTCACTTCATCACCAGGCACCAGGCTGGAGTGCAGTGGCGCGACCTCGGCTCACTGCAACCTCCGCCTTCCAGGTTCAAGCAATTCTCCTGCCTCAGCCTCCCAAGTAGCTGGGACTACAGGCGCACGCCACCATGCCCAGCTATTTTTTTTTTGTATTTTTAGTAGAGATGGGGTTTCACTATGTTGGCCAGGATGGTCTTGATCTCTTGACCTCGTGATCCGCCTGCCTCGGCCTCCCAAAGTGCTGGTATAACATTAACTTTTATGATCAGATATATGAACATTAGAAAGGGAGAAATCAGTGAAATGATTAAGTTCTGCCTTGAGAAGTTCTGGAGATTTTTGTAAGTCTGTATTATATTTATTTAGACTGTTTCCAACTTTTAAATCCCATTGCCTTTGATACTTTATTTCTTAATGTTTTATTTTGAGGAAAATTATTTTTTATTTTGAAAGGTTGGTTTCTTCTCCCTCTTTTCACTTTGTGTCTTTTAATTTCTGTTTTCTTATTTGTTTTTCTCGTAGTTTTACAATGCTATTTTTTTTAATTTTTAAAAATGTTGATTTTATATTTGTCAGGTACCTTTTTTTCTTATTTTCTTCTATTAATGTTTAGGGAACTAAGAAATGCTGAGGTGCTAGCCCTGTGTGTGTGTGTGTGTGTGTGTGTGTGTGTGTGTGTGTGTGTGTGTGTGTGTTTTACATAAAGGCAATAAAAGTTTATTGATGACTTAAAATATGAGATGCAAAAGGTAACAAGACAGTATTATTAAATAATATGGGTACTATTATGCATATACTGAGATATGTTGGCATAGGTAGATCACTTCAACAGAAGACCAACTTATAAATGTGCCTCTGTTTACAAGACAGATGTTATAAAAATAAAGTATTTATATCAGTATTACAGTAGAGATACTCATTCTTATTGATCAAAAAGAAGAGAAAAGTAATTAGCCCTTGGACAATAAAATTACATATTTAAAAGGAAACACAGCTACTCAGGAGGCTGAGGCAGGAGAATTGCCTGAACCCAGGAGGCGGAGGTTGCGGTGAGCCGAGATCGCGCCACTGCAATCCAGCCTGGGTAACAAGAGCGAAACTCTGCCTCAAAAAATAAATAAATAAATAAAAATAAAATAAAAGGAAACATTTTCCTGTTAAAATCATATTAGGTAAATTTACATACGACAAATATTGTATGGAAGCCCTTTCTTAAGTCAAGTATTAACTCAGTAAAGCAGGTAGGGTAACTGGCTCCCTGCTTTCCCCTCCTCCGTTGCTCTTCTTTTAAAAATGTTAACTTTTTTTCTGTGCAGTTCTGTTAACTTTCATCTTGTCCTCCAGCTTACCAAAGTTTAAATTTTGCAGCTTGTACTCTACTTTTGATATACCAGTTTTTTTCCAAAAAAAATTAATTCAAAAAATTTCTAGAACAAACTTGTGTGTGATTCAGAACTATGAGTTTGTAGTTGGGATCAGTGAGGAACCCTAGACTTAGAATTCCTTTTGTAGGTACAAAACAGATGCTACAATTATGAGTTCTCTCACTGGACAACAGCACGACAATAGTTGTGAATGAGCTTCTGGGAGCTGCTCTATTTAAAGGGATAGCAGCAACCAAGTGCAACTAGTTGCCTTATTTTGTAAAATGAACCATAAGCTGCACTTAATAAATTGATCCCATTATCCTAGGGTATTCCCCTGTGCAAGAGAGGATCTGGTACCATTTTGATCTCCTCATAGCAGAGTAATGCCTTAATTAATTATTAAAATTAAGATTAATTCAGCTAAATGCCTGGATTTGTGGACTTTAAATACACAGTGTCCCCTTTACCTCCCTATTTTTGCTTAAAAATCAGCTAATTTAAAAATACGTTATTTGGGAAGAATTCAGTTCTTGTAGAATATTCATTGAGGATATTTTGAAAATTACATTACATTAAAAATACTTGTATGTGTGACATAAAGCCTAAGAGAAAACAAGTTTGTTCAGAGAAAATATGGAAGTATTATTTATTACCTCTTACAGTTGGGAACTGCATCCTATGTATTGAATTTGCCATTCTTTTTCGGTTGTCTTTAAAGTTTAATTTTAAATCTATTGGCTAAATGTGTATAATTATTGGGAAATCATACATGTGGAAGTTTTGGCTTTAAGTTTATATGAGGAAGTGAGGAACCCATCTATCTCTTTTTCCTTTTAGGTTAGCGATGCTACTAAGCTGAGGCCAAAGGCTGAGTTCTGTTTTGGTGAGTAGCCATGTTAAATGTATTTTAAATTAGACTAGTATAATTGTATCATATTGCAAAAGAAAACTCTTGAAGAAAACCACACAAAACCTGTGGCTTACTGAATTATTCTAAGGTGAATTCCCTTGTAACCACTATACAGATAAGGAAATAACATTTTTTCACCCACTCTCTTCCTAACCCTGAAGCCTCTTTCCTGTGTCCCGTCCTAATTACAACCACCTTCTTCTACCTGTATGTAACTGTTATTTTTTGATTTATAATGATCACCTCCAGTGAGATTTCAGGTAATTTTAAACTTTCTACCTTGTGTTATTCTCTTTTAAACATATAAATAATTAAAAGGATTTGGTCTTTAGCTTGTGGGTAGTGAGAAGTGTAGTTTGGGGTCGGAGTAGTTGAGGGCATTGGATTAACTTACTCAGAAAATGTTTACTGTATGCCAGGCCCTGTGCTTGGCACTGGGGCTGTAAGATGAATAAGAAGCAGTTGCTGCCCTTAAGGCTGGTTGTCTCATAGATAAAAATACCAGACAATTATTATTTCATTTCTCATAATCTGTAGATAAAGTGATATGCGATCTATTAAAGAAGCACAGAAAAAGACCTTCAAATCTTTGTTGGGGAGCTCAGGAGTCAGGGAGCCTCCCTAGAGGAGGAGATGCTTAGACTGGTGGCCAGCTAGACTCCTGCTTATATCCCGTATCAGTGCAGAGAAAAGGCAGGAGGACTACATGCACAGAGGCTTGTAGGGAGAACACTCTGAAACTGGAGGGTATGATGAGTCGCTAGAGAGTTAAAAAGGCAGGCAGAAGCCAGGGTGCTGTGTTTTGATAAGTGATAGGTTTTATTACTTTGAAAAAGGGAGAAGAGAAAGAGAGCATCTGGAAAGCAGACATAAGGTGAAGGAGGTTTTTTTTTTTGTATGGATAGGAAAGTTTTCATGTAGGTAGACTGGGTAAGTGGCTTTTGAACTACTGTACGTATAAAAGGTCCTGAGTTAGGGTGGTGGCAATGGGAGGAGGAGGAAGGGTGAAAAGAAGGAAAAGTATAGGGACTTGGTGGATATGGGTGAATTGGAGGGAAGAGAGAGGTAGCAGGGAAGTTTGCTTAAAGCAGTGAGAAGTCAGGGAGAGCTGTTTACATAGCATAAAATGTTTGCTCAGGGGTTGAAGTGATGGGGAATTTCCAAATGGAAATGTTCTGTTGACAGTAATTGAGGACTGGATGGAGCTTGAGGATCAAGAATGGAGACATTTGGAGTGTTAAACAGGGAGTCATAGTCGAAGCTAGGAGAATTGATGTCCTCTCAGTATGTTAGTGGACATTAGTGACTGAAGGACCAAATATTTGGAGTGGCCAACTAACATCACAAGGGATACATTACAGTGAGAAAGATACTTTTGGGGGTAGAATTGAAGTTCTTTTCTCTCTTGCTTGAAAAGGGCAGGTTTCTTTAGGCACTAGTTGGGAATAGCATCTTAATATGAGCAAGATGAAATGTGGCTGTCAAGGGAATCCTCTGAAATGCTTTTATCCCACTATGAAGCTATTTTTAAAAGTTACATGTTTATTACTTATTATAATTTTGGTTCTAGAAAGATGCCTCAGAGCCTTGTAAATGAATGGGTATTGCAAGTCAAATAACTGAGGACTTCGTATTTCAGAATGTATAATGTACATACTTTTGACAATCCTTTTTTTTAAAAAAAACCTCAAACAGAAATAATAATATACCATAATAGGTTTGATATTCATGGTTACTGGGGTATTTAGAATGGGTGATTTTAGTTGGAATAAAAAATTAAGATGAGTTGTTCATTGGTCAGTCAGTAGCTGTTCTCTATTACCAATGGGATTAAAGATTCATGAAATGCTTACCTTTAGAGAGAGAGGCACTGACTTCTAAAATAGCACAACTTTCATTCAGAATGTCAATGTATCTTCTCTCAAATTGTCCCAAAGCAGTGAGAACAAGAAACACTTAAGCCATTTTTGATGGAGGGAGCAGACTATTCGTAACCCTCAGTGTGTAAAGTTGAAAAGTAGAGGAATGGTAGATAATTTAGCAGAGTAGAGGAAGAGGTCAATGAACAGCTCACCATTTGAGTGTTCTGCTGCCAAGCCAACTCCAGATAGGCTTAGATATAGGAGATTCATTTTTCTGGCAAGCAGCAGTAAGGAAGGACCACAAACAGGGACTTTGTTTGCATGTCTATATCAGAAACAACCTCTGTTCCCTACCTCCATCTAGTTTGATCAGGCAGACACCTTTCCCCTGTCCCAGCAGGAAATGGGATGTGTGGTGTCTCCAGAAATAGAATCAGTGAGGCTCTATACTTAGGGGGCGCTAGTCCCAAAGAGGGAAAGGAATGAAGCATGAAACTGAAAATGGGAGGATTAAATGAAAGTCTGCACACTGAATGCAACCCCAGCCCCAGAGCACTGGGCAGCCAGGTTTAGGTGAGTAAGATCCGAATACACTGGAGAAAAGATCCATAGATACTGACTGACATCCGGGCATTTCTGCTGAAAGAGCTTGCTGTAGTTGGCTAGTGAGGTCCACAGTCAACAGCCCTGCAACAACCCAAGAGAGCTTCTCATCGGTCTTTTTAGCACTTTCTTTTAAAATACGAATAGATAGCCCAGGATTACTGAACTTATGTTGAGAGAGAGGATTATCAAACAGGAGAAGGAACATGAGACAATGCAAAACTCAGCAGAAAAAGTCACAGAAATCTGAAAGTAGAACAAAGGTCAAGATAGACAATGGAATAGAGATAAAAAACATCAGGGAAGTCCAACATCTGATAGAGACTGAGAGGACAGATAAAGTACTGAATAGAGAAAAGAGACTGGGGAAAATTGACCAAAAAAAAAAAAAGATACCTTAGAATCTCTTGATCCAAAACTGTGTATCCATAACCAGTTGATCCCAGGTTGTGAGATGATTTTTGTTTGCAGTTAAGCTAATGTTTATGCTTCAAGTTTTATCCATTTTATTTATTCTCTCTTATCATAAAGATTTGAAATAAAATAAATACTCAAGTGGAAAAGGTAGGAAGGCTACAAGCCTCTAGGGATGCATTTATTATTCACAGTGAAATCCATGCTTTAGAAACATGGCAACTTAGCAGTGTCAAAGTTTTGTTTTTTTTATTGTTCGACAATAAAATTTTATTTTTTATTTTTTCATTCTTTCCCTTTCTCCCCTTCCCAACCATATTGCTAATATACCACATTTCAGTAACTTGCTTTACTTTTTTTTTTTTTCCTTTTGAGATGGAGCCTCACTCTGTCCCCCAGGCCAGAGTGCAGTGGTGTAATCTCCACTCGCTGCAACCTCCGCCTCCCAGGTTCAAGTGATTCTCCTTTCTTAGTCTCCTAAGTAGCTGGGATTACAGGTGCCTGCCACCACGCCTGGATAACTTTTGTATTGTGAGTAGAGACAGGGTTTCACTCTGTTGGCCAGGCTGGTCTCAAACTCCTGACCTCAGGTGATCTACCCACCATGGCCTCCCAAAGTGCTGAGATTACAGGTGTGAGCCACCGTGCCCTGCTTTACATTTTTTACAGTGCTTCCCTACTTCTTAGAAATCTCCAGATGATGACAGTGAAGAATATTTTGTACCAAGCACTGTGTTAGTTTCTTTACATATATGATTGATACCCCTTAAAGAAGTGGAATGAGTGGCATTCACATTTCATAGGTGAGGAATATTGGGCTGAGAGAAATTAAGTAATGTTTGTAAGATAATATTGTTTGTAAGTGCATAAGCTAGTCAGGTTGGACTGATTCCAGGCTGATTTTTTTTCTATATCATACCTATATAGCTACATCTTGCCATGAAATAGTTCTTAAAGTACATGAAATTTTATTTGGATTGCAAGGTATACTAGGAGTCTTTTTTAGATACATATTTACATCTCTTCCCTCCCTTAGAAGAGATCCTTATATAAATATGATTTATTCAAAAATATATGTATTAAGCATTTACTGTGTACCAAGTGTAGTATATTAATAAGTGCATAGATTTTTGAAACTCTTCAGATGTTCTGGGCAGATGCCCAAAATAACATTGAGGGGAAGAAGCCATTATGAGGAGAGCTCAGCTTCAGCCTAAGCTCAAAAAAGATTATGAAAGGAAGCCTTACTGATGACTGGAAATTAAAAACAGAAGTTACTTATTGATATATATAGCGTCCTAGTGAGTTATGGATTTATCTTAATACATATTTATGGCATTTATAACATCTCCAGTCTCTAGAAAGATATGCAAGAACAGATTTACATTGTGTCAAATTTCTCTTAAGGTTATACACTGGTTGTTTTGTAGCGCTCTACAAGATAGGCTTTGACTTCCTTTCTAAGACCTTGATCTCAATTCGAGGAAGCTGTAGTTTAGAGTGTCTTGGTCACAGTTCCAATTTCAAAATCTTGTGTGTTTTCCTTAAGAGCTTGCATTTCCCCCTTCTCTTAGTCACATTCAGCTGTATGCTAGTATATCTTTTACTATTTTGGTGGAGATGTTTGGAAGTCATTTTTATATTTGAACAATTGCAGCCATATAACTATTCAGATACTTAGCTCCTAGAATAATATTTATGCTTTTAAAAATAAATGCATATGGTGTATAATAAATAGCTTTAATTCAAGAGTGAGCTGTGATAGTTTGTAGACAACTGTATGTGCACATGTCCTTTGCTTTATATGAGTACATAGTCCCTAAAGGGGGTATATATAAACTAAATTGCATAAGAGTTCCAAATGTATTAAGATTTAAAGTATAAAGGAAATTCATAAGGTCTAGTAAAACAAATCTTAAGTTAGGGAGATTTTCTAGATGATATGAAATCTGGACGCATTTATAGAAAAGATTCATAGTATATTTCTGTCTGATCAAAAAGCTGTTAAAGTAAAAAAAAAATGACAGACTAGGAAAAGTACTGGTAATAAAGCAGAACAGATTAATATTGAAGTTGTATAAATTAATGCTAAATGAACAATTCAGGAGAAATATGGGCAAAGAAAGTAAAACTCACAAAATATTTATTTGTGAGTTTTGGCTAATAAACATCTCAATAACCAAAGAAATGAAAATTTGAACAAGGTACAATTATTTACCAATGACATTGTTAAAGAGTGTTAGGAAAACACTACACTAGGTATTTCAAACTCAAGGGATTTGTTACAAGGAATTGGTTACCCAAATGTTGGAAGGCTGAAAGAACATGAAGGGAATGCTGAAGTAACCCAGAAATTAGGAACTGCATGAAGCAACTACTGTTCAAGGGCTAGAGAGATAACGGGGAAGAGATAGTAGTATTACTATAACCTAGGGCAGGGGAGGAGAGGTCACCATGGAGCTATTGGTATCCAGGAGGACTCTGCAAGACTAGTGTAGGGGCGGGCAGGAAAAGGCCCCCAACGGTAGCTGGTTATGTGCTGCTGTTGGAGAGAGGTCAACAATAGCAGGAATCAAGGAGAGTCTCCTCTTTCTTTCTTCCCCTGCCACCTTACAGTCTCTCATCAGATTGGCAGAGAATGGCCTCAGCTGGGGTCTAGGAAATACTGTTTGCAGATTGTCAGCCCCAATGCTACAGAGCCTTTGAAAACTAGAAACTAGAGGTATCCACAGGTGCTGATAACCAGTTCTGGGGAGGGATTTTAGATGAAATAAACCTTTGCATATGTGGTTGGTAGGATTATGAATGGATTCAACTTTCTGGGAAGATGATTTGGAAATACCTATAAAAATTTTAAATGTCAGTTTTCTTTGATTCAACAGATCTATGTTAAGAAATTTTTTCCCCAGAAATGCTAGCCAAGTTTGGAGAAATATATGTATATGATGTTTCACTGTGTTATTTTATATCATTTCAAAAACTGAAACTAGCCTAAGAGTCTTATCATTAGGGGATTGACCTAATATATTGTGGTGTATTCATTTAATGAGAAACATGGCCATGACAAAATAAGAGTTTTACCTGTGTTACTGCGTGATGAAAGCAGTGTTATATGTGGCCTGATATATTTTGTCAAATCCACAAGAGTCATGGTGTTGAACCTAGCAAGGTTTTTCAGCTACTGCAGAAATAAATTTAGAGGTAGTAAGTACAGTATTTGGTAAGCTATTTTTTTTCTGTCAACAGTTATGAATGCAGGAATGAGGAAGTACTTCCTACAAGCCAATGATCAGCAGGACCTAGTGGAATGGGTAAATGTGTTAAACAAAGCTATAAAAATTACAGTAAGTATATATATATTTTTGAAAAAACATTCTATGTCTGGAATTAATCTTTTCATTTTGAAAATACATCTACCAAATGTTCCCAGCTTACCAATAGGTTTCATACGCAAACTTTGTTTAAAAGGCAGGGGTTCCGAATGTGAATATTTTTCTTGTACTTGGTGACTGTTGGCCCTTTAATCAGCCCATGGTTGCCTTTTTAACCTATTATGTACCTAATAAGGAGATAAATTACTGCAGATTATCTCCTAATAAGGAGATAAATCACTGCTTACAACGTTTCTAGGAGAAAATGCACTTAGCACGTAGAGTTCTACCCGGAGGATATATCTTTTTCTTTTAGTATAGTGTAAGAGATTTCCTGCCATCTACCTGGGGAATAGGCACTTCTCTCTTCTAAGCCGTGACGGGGATTGGGGTCAGATAGGGAAGGAGTTGAAGACAGGAGCAGGACAAGGGGAGATGAAGGCTGAAAAATGAGGACAGGGATAGAGATTGTGTTTGAAGGGTTGTGGCAGCCAGAGGGTCCTACCCATGTGACCCTTGAAAAGTTTGTCTTAGGCTGTAAACTTCCCACATCCGAATTTTTTCCTTGCGTTGCAGGGCTTGGTACCCTTGCCCTCCTTTCCCATGCTACAATTTCTTGCTTCTAACGTGTCCTTCTCTTCGTTTTTGGTTTTCTGATGAATGTTTGTTGATTACACTATGCCAGATCTTAGACTGAAGGTTTTACCTAAATTAACTGGAAAAGTGAGGCTTAGAAAGATTAATGGCTTTTTACAAGTTTTATAGCTGGTAGACTATGGAGTTGGAAGCCCAGTCCAGTTTGTTGGGCTCTTGAGCCCGAACTCTAAAGAGCAGTGCCTTACTGCTTCCTGAAAAAGCAGCCCTCTCCTTCCTCTTTTGTTCCTGAAGCCAAAAACCTTTACAGAGAGTTTGCTAGTGATAATGAGCAACAAGTAAGCTCTTAATTTGATTGTACCTTGCCTCACTTTTCCCTTTACACTTTCATAGAGAAATACATCATAGGCCTGCCTGGAAAATCTTGGGAAGGAGTTCTCGTGTTGTGAGATTTGTGTTGATTGTGGTGTTTTCTTTTTGTTTTGTTTTTAATACAGTGCAGTTATTTACTGACCCTAAGTGACATATTCTCAAAGAACATGTACCCTGAAAGTCAGCATATGTTAGTCACTCGTTAGTTTTCATCTAAAATGAATAATTTTGTATTTATATCACAACACAAGAAAGAGTCAGTATAGTTAAAGCTGTTCTCAGAGTTAAGTCAAATTTTTTTGTTTTGTACTAGAACAGCTTGTTAGCACATGACAGAAAACGCCTACGCGCTGCATCTGATCTGTACTTGAAGCAGAAGTTATTTTAGGTTTGTGCAGTTTCAGGAAGGCAGTTTTTTGAACTGATTCAGACATATGTGTTTTTAAAAGCTTTTAGCTAATCATTTTAACTCTTTTAATAAATATTCTCTGCTTGAAAAAATTCTTTAGAAAGATAGTATCTCATAACTTTACTAAATTAATTCTTTTTTTTTTTTTTTACAATTTACAGTAACAAGGAGCACACTGGTTTCTTAGTGCTTTACAAGAAAAAGAAGTGAATGGTCTCAGGCTTTTTACCATTTTGTGGGGTCTTGAATTGCTATGTCTAATTTATCAATGGTATGAAACAGTCTTATACAAATGATAGTTAAGCTTTTTAGCATGATGGAGAAACAGAAATAGAATTCTAAGAAGACTTCTAAATAGCTTTTGTTACTTAGCTTTTGGTCTTGCAGCTTAGTATTACATGTTGAAATTTTTTTAGTTTTTAAGATAAATTTGGTGGTAAATGATTTTAATGTTTTTATAATTCCCATTTGGAAAATATAAGCACATAAGATCTAGAAATCCTTATTAATGTAGTGACTAATAAAGTGATTATAACTACATTAAAGTGAGTATAGAATTCATAGCACTTATTAAAAATAAACTTTAGATGATAGATACACATTTAACTCATGCGATAGCAGTGAAAGAATTTCCCATGCTTTAATAAGATATGCTTTATGTTAATTTTATTCCTTTATATCTTACCAGTTTTATGTGCATTTTATACATTTAAGTGTATTAAAGAGTGGAATCTCTAATTTGTTATATTTTCCTATGGAAATTACTGGTGATTTACATGTAGATTGTTTGAAAACTTAAAGTATATGTTTTGATACATGTGCACTTTATCTTTCTATGGAATCACCTCATTTTGGTTAACTATGTAATGTAGTTGTCTGCTGAGTACTGTGTGATGTATAAATTTAAAAATTTTCGAAATCCAAAATTAGAGTTTGGAAGTGTGTGGTTTCAAAATAGAGGTGGTTAGAGGGCAATAGGCAAGAGAATGATATTTAAACTATTTCCTAGTTATAATATCTTGCCATTTTAATCCATTATCCTCCAACACTATAGTCCGTGACTTTCCTTACTTAGGTCTAGGTGGGTGCCACTTGAAATCCTTCTCCCTTTACAGTTGCTTTTCAACTAATGATGGGGTTACATCCTGATAAACCCACTGTAAGTGAAAAACACAAGTTGAAAATCCATTTGATACCCCAGCAAACCCACAGTAAAGTTGAAAAGTTTAAGTTAAACCATTGTAAGTCTTGGACCATCTGTATTACACATGCACAAAAAGGAAAAGAGCAACAGTGGGAGAATCAACCCTGAAGGGGGAGTATCAGTGACTGGAGTGAGGAAAATCAAATTTTAGAGTATGCTTTCCACTGTTCATTTATAGTAGTAACAAAGTGTGGTGGTTTCTGTTCCCTTATTGATTTTTAAGGAATGTCTAAGATGTAGGTTTATTCCTGAACAGAGATCCATTGTTTTTAAACAAACATGTCTTTTTTAAAATTTAAAAATAAATATTTGATTTGAATCTAAAAATTAGTTCTTTGAATTTGTGGCAGAAACTCCACAAGTTCAATTTATTTTTAATAGAAACGGGAAGCAAGTAGATGTAGAGTTCTCAGAAAGATTATAAGACCCAGAAGATTGTGTCTGCGTGTTTTTATTCTCGGCAAATGGAACATTATCACAATTTCTTTTTTTTCTTTTCCCTTTCCTTCCATTCCCCTTCCCCTTGCCCTTCCCTTTCCCTTTCCCTTTCCCTTTCCCTTTCCCTTTTCTCTTCCCCACTCCCCTCCCTTCCCTTCCCTCCCCTCCCCTCCACCCCTCCCTCCCTCCCTTCCCTACCCCCCACCCCCCAACCCCCCACGCCTCCCTCCCCATCTTCTTTTCTTTTTCTTTTTCTTGCTCTGTTGCCCAGACGGGAGTGTAGTGGTGCAATCTCAGTTCACTGCAGCCTCCACCTCCAGGGTTCAAGTGACTCTCATGCCTCAGCCTCCTAGGTAGCTGGGATTACAAGTGTGTGCCACCATGCCCAGCTAATTTTTGTATTTTTAGTAGAGACTGGATTTCATCATGTTGTCCAGGTTGGTCTTAAAACTACCCAAGTGATAAGCCCTCCTCAGCCTCCCAAAGTGCTGGGATTACAGGCGTGAGCCACCGTGCCTGGCCCAGCATCACATTCCCTTTAACTTTTGAGAAACCTGCAGTGTTTTCATGTATTTTACTTACAAATACTTAAATCTGTTTTTTTCATCTCTTTATTCTGTAGTTTATTTTTATCTTTTCTTTTCCTGTTATTAGAATTTCCTACTATTAGGATCACATGCAAATGCCTGCCAAGAACACATTCAGATCTCCGACAAAAAATGTAGTGACGTAAAAATGTATAGAAAGTCAGGGAAAGGGAGAAAGGCAGTAGACAAAGAAACCAAGCGTACTCAGTGTCTGACGTGCCAACTGCTTAGTGAGATCACTTTTCTGATTTTCATTGGACAGTTGGATGGTTTGGGGCAGGGGGGTGTCCCTGAAATTAGATAAACATTAAAAAAATGTTTATCTTAATGGCTGAATTTAGACCAAGTTTTCCAGTGGTACCTATGGTTTTTAAAGGAGTTATCCATATTCATGGGTATTTGCTTGAACTTTTCTTGTTCTTAGGGAACAAGATGATTACAAGTTAGCCATTCTAAGTTAATTATTAGCATTTGATCTTATTATAAGGACATATTAGAAGCAGTGAGCTTAACAGCATAAGCAAGGATTTTTAATATATTGTAATTTAAGAAAAATGGAAAAACGAATATAAATTTCAGTATTTTTTAGGATGATTTTAAAGGTTTTTCTTAATAATTCCCATGTATGACTAAACTTCTTGGGAGAATAACTGCTACTTTTCTTATGAGTTATCTCTTAGTAGCACCTCTCATCGAATCTAGTTGAATAGATTGTTTTCTCTCTGGTTTCAAGTTCTCTTAATGCTATTTTCTGTTCTCAGTGAGATAACTGGGCCATATTTTCTCTGTCAGAATAATTGAAGTATATGATGCTATTCATTAGAAAATATAATGGGCTTCCTTAGCAGATCGTTCCAGGGTATTACTATCCTAATTTTATTTGACAAGTAAAATTCTGTTCATTATTTTATTGCCTTTAAAAAGCTCTCCAAAATGTGCAAGTTCTTAGAAGAATTGAAGAGGTATTCAGGATTCTCTTCTCTTTGCTGTTTTCTCTCTCTTTTGTTTCTGCCAGTGATGGGCATTGTAGTATGAATATGAACCAGAGGCTGGAGGATGGGCCTGAGGCCTGAGAGAAACCACTTCAAGGGAGGCAGGTGGGGAAGGAAGGGAGAAGGAGTTTTAGAAGTCACCTAAGAGACAAGTCATTTATTATATCCATAAATTACATTTGTGTGGATTGGGATTTACTGTCGCTCCATGGCTTTTCATATATACATGGACTATGTTTACTCAGTATTTTCCAAAAAGCTGCTTTACAAATCCTTATCTGAATTGTATACCCTCTTCCACAAATCTGGTGGGAGTAGCATTGTATAGGAGAGCACAGGTTTTAGAGCAGTGTTTCTCAAAGTGTGGTTTATGAAACTCCTGCCTCAAAATGTCTGGTGTTTTTGCTTAAAGTGCAGGTTTTTGAGCTCCACTATAGATTTGTTGAGTCAGAATTTCTGGGTTTGAAGCAGGGGAAGCTGAAGGTTTAAATAATGTTCCTGGGTGATACCTTAAGCACGCTTAAGTTTGAGAAACCACACTGCTTTGGAATCACATTAATAAATGGTTTGAGTCTTCGAATACAATGTGAATGGTGTCTTGTAGCTTTACCAGTACTCTGTTAACAGGAGTTAGCTGTATGACAGGCAAACTAAGTAAAATGTTTCTATACCACTACTGTGATTGTCAGTATTATTTCTGACAATACTGATTGTCGTAGTGTTTCTGAAAGACTGCAAGGTTCCACATGCCCTTTGAATCATTGGAGAAAGACTGAATCATGTTCACCGTCATATTTGATGTTGAGCAGATTTTATGACATTTTATTCACAGCCTTAAAAATGGTTAATTTAAATACAGACTGCATGCTTAACAGTCTACAGATAGAAATAATGATTAGCTGTGAGTACCTTATTTCCTGAATAGACCACATAAGAAAAGCTAAAATATATGTTAAACATTTGTGATATCTCTGATTCTTTCATCCACTTCAGTGAGGTGTTATAAGATAATACTGTTATCACAGTCATTGTTTCCCTGTACTTGTGAATGATTTATCATTGATCTAAGTGTTGGAATTTGGTTTTTAAATTTCTAGTGAAAAATTTTGTTTTGAACCTTTTGATTTGTGTTAAGAATTTGCTTATTTTTTCTGCTGACTTTAGATTCCTCCATTGAGGCAGTCTTTCAACACTTATTGAATACTTACTATGGTTTTGGTAGTAGTCTCTGTCTCAAAGCCAGGAAAAGACTGAATATGCCGTGATTCCAGAATCATGGGTAGGAATGGAGAAAGGGAAGAAACAGCAAAGAGCTTTAAGCCAGTAGTAAGTGTGCCAGTAAACAGGGTCTAGAGCACAGCAGTTGAGTTGAGAAGAATTACACACACTTGGCTAGAATGTATTATAGTGAAGATCTCAGCCTGTATTCCCTAATGCCCTGTCCTATTTCCTTGTCTCTTAGGTGGGGGTAGAGCCCCTATACGTAAGGTAGACAGGAGTAGTAAATGAGAAAAATGTGTGAAATAGTACCTGCCCCAGTAAGCACTCATTAAGTGATAGCTATATTATAAAGTATTATTCAAACAGAAAAAGTAGTGTGAGAACTTTAAAGTACATACATGGACTATAAATAATTTTTATATGTATTTGTCAGCTGTATGCAAACAGAATATTAATTAGAAATTATGTGAGAAAACAGGTTCACATGTGTAATGCTGGTTGGAGAATGATTCATTTCATTTACGATTTCAGGTACCAAAGCAGTCAGACTCACAGCCTAATTCTGATAACCTAAGTCGCCATGGTGAATGTGGGAAGAAGCAAGTATCTTACAGAACTGATATTGTTGGTGGCGTACCCATCATTACTCCCACTCAGGTAAGATAGTAACTCTTCTACTGTGTGAGGGTCTAATTACTGTATATTGATTTTTGTATTATTAAAACTAAAACATTGCGTCTTTGCTGAATTAGTACAATACTGAATTACTATAAAATATTTTCGTTTATTTCAGAAGTATTATGAAATATTTGGAAGTTGCATAACATTGAACACTTTTTGTATTTTTGCTGAGCCTTTTCTTCTGTGTACTTTTCACCTCAAGTGGAGAGATGAGTTCTTTGTTACACTTTGTAAACAGATTTTTTTTCACTTAAATCATTAGCATTTTCCAAGTCATCAAAAATCCTTTTATATAATTTTTCATGACTGCATAGTAGTTCTTCCATGGATTTACCATAAATTATAAATCCTTTATTGGACAAATAGAGTTCTTTTCCTTTTTGCTGCTTTCTTTTTCTTCACTTTTTGCATATCTTCTTTTTTATTTTTATTTTTATTTTTTTTATTGCATTTTAGGTTTTGGGGTACATGTGAAGAACATGCAAGATTGTTGCATAGGTACACACGTGGCAGTGTGATTTGCTGCCTTCCTCCCCTTCACCTGTGTCTGGCATTTCTCCCCATGCTCTCTCTCCCCAACTCCCCACCCCCTGCTGCCCCTCCCCTATTCCTCCCCAACAAACCCCAGTGTGTAGTGCTCCCCTCCCTGCGTCCATGTGTTCTCATTGTTCAACACCCGCCTGTGAGTGAGAACATGTGGTATTTCATTTTCTGTTCTTGTGTCAGTTTGCTGACAATGATGTTCTCCAGGTTCATCCATGTCCCTACAAAGGACATGAACTCATCGTTTTCATGGCTGCATAATATTCCATGGTGTATATGTGCCACATTTTCCCTGTCCAGTCTATCATTGATGGGCATTTGGGTTGGTTCCAGGACTTTGCTATTGTAAACAGTGCTGCAATGAACATTCGTGTGCATGTGTCCTTATAGTAGAATGATTTATAATCCTTTGGATATATACCCAGTAATGGGATTATATGTTGCTGGGTTAAATGGAATTATATATTATAATTGCTGGGTCAAATGGAATTTCTATTTCTAGGTCCTTGAGGAATCGCCACACTGTCTTCCACAATGGTTGAACTAATTTACACTCCCACCAACAGTGTAAAAGTGTTCCTATTTCTTCACATCCTCTCCAGCATCTGCTGTCTCCAGATTTTTTAATGATCGCCATTCTAACTGGCGTGAGATGGTATCTCAATGTAGTTTTGATTTGCATTTCTCTAATGACCAGTGATGATAAGCATTTTTTCATGTGTTTGTTGGCCTCATGTATGTCTTTTTTTATAAAGTGTCTGTTTGTATCCCTTGTCCACTTTTGAATGGGCTTGTTTGTTTTGTTTTTGTAAATCTGTTTGAGTTCTTTGTAAATTCTGGATATCAGTCCTTTGTCAGATGGGTAAACTGCAAATTTTTTTCCCCAATCTGTTGGTTGTCGCTTCACTCTAGTGACTGTTTCTTTTGCCATGCAGAAGCTGTGGAGTTTGATTAGGTCCCATTTGTCTATTTTGGCTTTTGTTGCCAATGCTTTTGGTGTTTTGGTCATGAAGTCCTTGCCCACTCCTATGTCCTGAATGGTTTTGCCTAGACTTTCTTCTAGGGTTTTTATGGTTCCAGGTCTTATGTTTAAGTCTTTAATCCATCTGGAGTTAATTTTAGTGTAAGGGGTCAGGAAGGGGTCCAGTTTCTGCTTTCTGCACATGGCTAGCCAGTTCTCCCAACACCACTTATTAAACAGGGAATCCTTTCCCCATTGCTTGTTTTTGTCAGGTTTGTCAGAGATTCGATGGTTGTAGGTATGTTGTGTTGCCTCCGAGGCCTCTGTTCTGTTTCATTTGTCTATATCTCTGTTGTGGTACCAGTACCATGCTGTTTTGATTACTGTAGCCTTGTAGTATAGTTTGAAGTCCAGTAGTGTGATGCCTCCCGCTGTGTTCTTTTTGCTTAGAATTGACTTGGCTATGCAGGCTCTCTTTTGGTTCCATATGAATTTTAAGGTGGTTTTTTCGAGTTCTGTGAAGAAGGTCATTGGTAGCTTGATGCGGATGGCGTTGAATCTGTAAGTTACTTTGGGCAGTATGGCCATTTTCACGATATTGATTCTTCCTAACCATGAATATGGAATGTTTCTCCATCTGTTTGTGTCCTCTCTTATTTTGTTGAGCAGTGGTTTGTAGTTCTCCTTGAAGAGGTTCTTTTTTTTTGAGACAGAGTTTCGCTTTTGTTACCCAGGCTGGAGTGCAGTGGCGTGATCTCGGCTCACTGCAACCTCTGCCTCCTGGGTTCAGGCAATTTTCCTGCCTCAGCCTCCTGAGTAACTGGAATTACAGGCACGCGCCACCATGCCCAGCTAATTTTTTTGTATTTTTAGTAGAGACGGGGTTTCACCATTTTGACCAGGATGGTCTCGATCTCTTGACCTCGTGATCCACCCGCCTCGGCCTCCCAAAGTGCTGGGATTACAGGCTTGAGCCACTGTGCCCGGCCGAAGAGGTTCTTTATGTTCCTTGTTAGTTGTATTCCTAGGTATTTTATTCTCTTTGTAGCAATTGTGAATGGCAGTTCATTCTTGATTTGGCTCTCTTTAAGTCTGTTATTGGTGTATAGGAATGATTGTGATTTTTGCAAATTGATTTTTGTATCCTGAGACTTTGCTGAAGTTGCTTATCAGTTTCAGGAGATTTTGGGCTGAGACGATGGGGTCTTCTAGATATACTATCATGTCATCTGCAAATAGAGACAATTTGGCTTCCTCTTTTCCTATTTGAATACCCTTTATTTCTTTTTCTTGCCTGATTGCTCTGGCTAGAACTTCTAGTACTGTGTTGAATAGGAGTGGTGAGAGAGGGCATCCTTGTCTAGTGCCGGATTTCAAAGGGAATGCTTCCAGTTTTTGCCCATTCAGTATGATATTGGCTGTTGGTTTGTTGTAAATAGCTTTTATTATTTTGATATATGTTCCGTCAATACCTAGTTTATTGAGGGTTTTTAATTTAACCTAAAGTGCTGTTGAATTTTGTCAAAGGCCTTCTCTGCATCAATTGAGATAATTATGTGGTTTTTGTCTTTGATTCTGTTTATGTGGTGAATTAGATTTATAGACTTGCATATGTTGAACCAGCCTTGCATCCCCGGGATGAATCCTACTTGATCATGGTGGATAAGCTTTTTGATGTGCTGTTGCAATTGGCTTGCCAGTACTTTATTGAAGATTTTTGTGTCTATGTTCATCATGGGTATTGGCCTGAGGTTTTCTTTTCTTGTTGAGTCTCTGTCGGGTTTTGGTTTCAGGATGATGTTGGTCTCATAAAATGATTTGGGAAGGTTTCCCTCTTTTTGGATTATTTGAAATAATTTCAGAAGGGCTTCTCTTTTTGTGTCTGGTAGAATTCGGCTGTGAACCCATCTGGACCTGGGATTTTTTTGTGTGGTAAGCTCTTAATTGCTACCTCAACTTCAGATCTTGTTATTGGTGTATTCAGGGTTTCGACTTCTTCCTGGTTTAGACTTGGGAGGAGGCAAGTGTCCAGGAATTTATCCATTTCTTCCAGGTTTATTAGTTTATGTGCATAGAGTTCTTTGTAATAATCTCTGATGATGGTTTGAATTCATGTGGAATCTGTGGTGATATCCCCTTTATTGTTTTTTATTGCATCTATTTGGTTATTCTCTCTTTTCTTTTTTATTAATCTGGCTAGTGGTCTGTCTATTTTGTTGATCTTTTCAAAAAACCAGCTCCTGGATTTGTTGATTTTTCGAAGGGTTTTTCTATCTCCTTCAGTTCTGCTCTGATCTTAGTTATTTCTTGTCTTCTGCTGGTTTTGAGGTTTTTTGATCTTGCTCCTCTAGCTCTTTCAATTTTGACGATAAGGTGTCAATTTTGGATCTCTCCTTGCTTCTCATGTGGGCACTTATTGCTATATATTTTCCTCTAGAGACTGCTTTAAATGTGTCCCAGAGATTCTGGTATGTTGTGCCTTCGTTCTCGTTGGTTTCGAAGAACAGCTTTATTTCTGCCTTCATTTCATTGTTTATCCAATCAACATTCAAGAGCCAGTTGTTCAGTTTCCATGAAGCTGTGCGGTTCTGAGTTCGTTTCTGAATTCTGAGTTCTAACTTGATTGCACTGTGGTCTGAGAGACTGTTTGTTATGATTTCCGTTCTTTTGCATTTGCTGAGGAGTGATATACTTCCAATTATGTGGTTAATTTTAGAGTGGGTGTGATGTGGTGCTGAGAAGAATGTATATTCTGTGGACTTGGGGTGGAGAGTTCTGTAAATGTCTATCAGGTTTGCTTGTTCCAGGTCTGAGTTCAGGTCCTGGATATCCTTGTTAATTTTCTGTCTGGGTGATCTGTCTAATACTGACAATGGGGTGTTAAAGTCTCCCTCTATTATCGTTTGGGAGTCTGAGTCTCTTTGTAAGTCATTAAGAACTTGCCTTATGTATCTGCATGCTCCTGTATTGGGTGCGTATATATTTAGGATTGTTAGGTCTTCTTGTTGCATCGATCCTTTTACTGTTATGTAATGTCCTTCTTTGTGTCTTTTGATCTTTGTTGCTTTAAAGGCTATTTTATCAGAGACGAGAATTGCAACTCCTGCTTTTTTTTGCTCTCCATTTGCTTGGTAAGTCTTCCTCCATCCCTTTATTTTGAGCTTTGTGTATCCTTGCATATGAGATGGGTTTCCTGGATACAGCACACCGATGGGTTTTGGCTTTTTATCCAATTTGCCAGTCTGTGTCTTTTGATTGGTGCATTTAGTCCATTTACATTTATGGTTAATACTGTTATGTGTGAATTTGATACTGCCATTTTGATGCTAGCTGGCTGTTTTGCCCGTTAGTTGATGCAGATTCTTCATTTTGTTGATACTCTTTACCATTTGGTATGTTTCTGGAGTGACTGGTACTGGTTGTTCCTTTCTATGTGTAGTGCCTCTTTCAGGAGCTCTTGTAAAGCAGGCCTGGTGGTGACACAGTCTCTGAGTACTTGCTTGTTTGCAAATGAATTTACTTTTCCTTCACTTACGAAGCTTAGTTTGACTGGATATGAAATTCTGGGTTGAAAGTTCTTTTCTTCTTTAAGGATGTTGAATATCGGCCCCCACTCTCTTGTGGCTTGTAGGGTTTCTGCTGAGATATCTGCTGTGAGTCTGATGGGCTTCCCTTTGTGGGTAACCCGACCTTTCTCTCTGGCTGCTCTTAGCACTTTCTCCTTCATTTCAGCCCTCGTGAATCTGATGATTATGGGCCTTGGGGTTGCTCTTCTTGCAGAATATCTTTGTGGTGTTCTCTGTATTTCCTGGACTTGAATATTGGCCTGCCTTGCCAGGTTGGGAAGTTTTCCTGGATAGTATCCTGAAGAGTATTTTTCAGCTTGGATTCATTCTCTTTGTCACATTCAGGTACACCTATCAAACGTAGATTAGGTCTTTTCACATAGACCCATATTTCTTTTTTTTTGAGACGGAGTTTCACTCTTGTTACCCAGGCTGGAGTGCAATGGCACGATCTCGGCTCACCGCAACCTCCGCCTCCTGGGTTCAGGCAATTCTCCTGCCTTAGCCTCCCGAGTGGCTGGGACTATAGGCACATGCCACCATGCCCAGCTAGTTTTTTGTATTTTTAGTAGAGACGGGGTTTCACCATGTGGGCCAGGATGGTCACAGTCTCTTGACCTCGTGATCCACCCGCCTCGGCCTCCCAAAGTAGTCCCATATTTCTTGGAGACTTTGTTCATTCCTTTTTAAGCTTTTTTCTCCTTCTCGTTTTATTTCATTGAATTGATCTGCGACTTCTGATATCCTTTCTTCTGCTTGGTCAATTTGTCTGTTGAAACTTGTGCATGCTTCGCAAAGTTCTCATGTTGTGTTTTTCAGCTCCATCAATTCACCTATATTCCTCTCTAATTTGTCCATTCTTGTTAGCATTTCGTCAAATCTTTTTTCATGGTTCTTAGTTTCTTTGCATTGGGTTAGAACGTGTTCTTTTAGTTCACAGAAGTTTCTTATTACCCACCTCCTGAAGTCTGATTCTGTAATTTTATCACACTCATTCTCCATCCAGCCTTGTTCCCTTGCTAGTGAGGAATTGTGATCCCTTGTAGGAGGAGAGGTGTTCTGGTTTCAGGTGGTTTCCTCCTTTTTGCGCTGGTTTCTTTCTATCTTTCTGGATTTATCCACCTGTCGTCTTTGTAGTTGCTGATTTTCAGATTGGGTCTCTGAGTGGACGTCCAGTTTGTTGATGATGAAGTTATTTCTGTTTCTTAGTTTTCCTTCTAACAATCTGGCCCCTCTGCTGTAGGACTGCTGAGGTCCACTCCAGGCCCTGCTTGCCTGGGGATTACCTGCAGCGGCTGCAGAAGGGTAAGGGTTGCTACCAGTTTCTTCTTCTGCTATCTTTGTCCTAGAATGATGCCTGCCAAAAGTCAGTCTGATCTCTCCTTTGTTAGGTGACTCTTTGGTTAAATGGGGATCAAGGAGCTGCTTGAGGAGACAGCCTGTCTTTTATAGGAGCTCAAGTGCTAAGCTGTAAGCTCCGTTGTTCATTCAGAGCTGCTGGGCAGGTACGTTTAAGTCTGCTGCAGCAGAACTCATAAACCCCTTTTTTTCCCCAGGTGCTCTGTCCTGGGGAGTTGGAGCTTTATTTATGAGCTTCCGTTGTGCTGCTGCCTTTTTTTCAGGGCTGCCCTGCCCAGCAAGGAGGCAGCCTAGTCACTGTCTGACTGCAGAGGATTTGCTGAGCTGCTGTGGGCTCCGCCCTGCTGCTGTGTGAACTTCCCTGCAGTCCTGTTTATATGGGTTTAGTTAGAACTGCCTCGGCAATGGTGGTCCAACTCTGTAATGGTGAACTCTCTCTGTAATGGCAGGTTGCTTTGGCAGCGGCTGCCCCAGCAATGGTGGACTACCGCCTCGGTAATGGCAGACGCCCCTTCCCTACTCCCCTACAGAGCTGGACCGTCCCTGGTTCAGCTGTGCTTGCCATGAAACTCTCAACCCAGAGCATTTCCAATTGTTTTTTTGTTTTTTGTTTTTTGTTTTTGTTTTTGTTTTTTTTTTGTGGGAGTGGGACCTGCTGAGCCTCATCACCTAGCTCCCTGCCTCAGACCCTTTTTTTTTTTAAGTTGAACAATTGACTCTCTCCCAGGTGTTCCAGTTGCCTGCTAAAAAGGTGCCCAGGATCTGTGTGATTTCCCGTGCGGTGACCCACTGCACCGGCTGAAACAATGGCACTGAGATTCATGGCACTTTTTTGCCAGGGAATCTCCTGGCTTGGCTCCCTGTTTCAGTCCCCTGTTTAATCAGATGAATGGGCAACTCTGCCTTCCCAGAGCTCCAATTGCCAGCTTAAAAGGGCAAGCAGACCAGTGTATTTTGTACGGAGAACCGCTGTGCCGGGGCGCCGGCAAAACAGCCGCGCTGGTGACCTGTGGGGCTCCTCCGCCTGCTAATCTCCTGGTCTGTGGGCAATAAAGATCCGTCTGGAAATGTGGCGTCCACTCACCCTCTGTGCTTTCACTGGGAGCTGCAGTCCTCAGCTGCTCCTAAACGGCCATCTTGGATCTTCCCCCCTTTGTTTCTTTCACCCTTATAAACAATGCTAGGATGAATATTCTTAAGTTTGCAAGTAGTAATTTTTAAAATCTATTTTTTTCTACAACCTGGCCTAAGTGAGCTAAACAGGATGAATTTTAACTAAATTATATCTCAGAAGTACTAATATGCTAAATTAAGTCTTTATTTGGGTTTTAGGAAAAATATAAATTTATAAACAATTTTTGATGAAATTAAAACTCTTCTTTGAGCTTAAATTTCTTGTTTTACTATTGAAAAGGATAATTTGTAGTGGAAATTAAGTTACTAGTAGTTGAGAAACCAAGAATTTTAAGCTAATCAATTGGTATTGCCAAGCTTGGCATTTTTATTACCTGTGTGCCTTTTCGACTTTGACATTTTATAAATCTTTTAGATGAGATTGTATTACCCCCCACATTTTTCAGGTCTTTTGCTAGGGGAGGTGATTAGTGGGATTAGAAATCTTACAACATTAATTAATTAATTAATTAACCATTGAGTGCTTTCTTTATGCTTGACAAAGGGTATGTTAGTGAACAAAAATGCCTGCTGTCATAGGAGTGTACATTTTTCACCAAAGTTGGATAATAAAATAAACTACGATTGTGTGTTTCCTTTTTCCAAAAGTAATGATTTTAAACTGTTAACCTCTGGTTACTATGTGGCTAGATTAGGCTTCTTTCACTTCTATTATGACCTATGTTGCCATAAGGGCTAAGAAGATTTTCCTGTAGTTGTGTTAAGATATTGTATTAGTTTGTATCTGTGGCTATTGTAATTTTGCATAGAGTTAAGCTTTTGTTGCATTGTAATTTTGGTATAGATATTTCAGTAGGTTCTAGGATTTTATGGGGGGTGTAATTAAAAAAAATCTCATAGAATTTTATTGCATCATTTATTTTGTAGTATAGTTTTAAACATTACAAAATAGTATCGTAAAAGCATTTAGGCAGTATAGTAACGAGAGAACACTAAATCTCATTTACATTAATGTATTCAGTATTGGATAAGCAGTGAGTTAAGTGCTAGGATTAAAAAGTTAAGTATATAATTAGCGTTGACCTGTCTAAACCTAGAAAGGGTTGAAAGTTCCTCAAGATATGTGTGACTCTTAGGATTTAGATTTTCTCAGGAAATTTAGAAATTCTAGAAATATACTTTGGGCTTATTTGTGGGATTCTAGATTGTCAGATATTATAAATAGGGAACTGGCTGGGCATATTGCCTCATGCATGTAATTCCAACACTTTGGGAGGCTGAGGCAGGCATATCATTTAGGCCAGGCGTTTGAGACCTGGCCAACAGGGTGATACTCTGTCTCTACTAAAAAATACAAAAATTACCTGGGTGTGGTGGCACATGCCTGTAATCCCAACTGTTTGGGTGGCTGAGGAACGGGAATCTCTTGAACCTGGGAGGTAGAGGTTGCAAGTGAGCCGAGATTGCACCATTTGCACTCCAGCCAGAGTAACAAAGTGAGACTGTATCTTTAAAAAAAAAAATCAGTCAATAAACAGACAGGGAACCAGTGCATCGAGGAACATGAAAACCTGGGTATAGTTTATTTTAATTTTAATTTTATTTTATTGAGACAGAGTTTTACTCTGTCACCCAGGCTGGAGTGCAGTGGTGTAATCTTGGTCACTGCAGCTTCTACCTCTTGGGTTCAAGTGTTTTTCCTGCCTCAGCCTCCTGAATAGCTGGGATTACAGGTGTGTGCTGCCATGCCTGGCTCTGATTTTTGTATTTTTAATAGAGACGGGGTTTCACCGTATTGGCCAGGCTAGTCTTGAACTCCTGACCTCAAGTGATGATCTGCTGATTCAGCCTCCCGAAGTGCTGGGATTACAGGTGTGAGCCACCATGCCCAGCCATTTAAAAAAAAAAAAAAAAAAAAACCACACTGGACTGACTTTTAAAATACGTAACTACAATACTTTTAGAAAAGAGCATAGGAGAAAATCTTGTTCTATGACTAGGCAGAGTTTTGATAAATCAAAAGCACAATCTGTAAAGCAAAAATAGGTAAATTGTACCTCATCAAAATAAAAAATATTTGCTCTGTGAAAAACCTTCTTAAGAGGATGAAAAGAAGAGCTACAAACTGGGAGAAAATATTTGCAAACTACATGTCCAACAAAGGACTTATATCTAGAACATACAAAGAGCATGTAAAGAACCAGAACCTGACAGTAAAAAGCCCAAGAAATCCAATTAGAAAATTCATGAACAGATATTTCATCAAAAGACAAAAAATACACAGATGGTAAGCAAGCACATGAAATGATGTTCACCATCATTATAGTAGGGAATACACATTAAGAGCATGATGAGATATTGCTGCACACCTGTCAGAATGGCTAAAATAAAAGTTAATGATAACACAGTGCTGCCAGGGATGAGGAGACACATGATCTCTCAGGTGTTGCTGGTGGGAATGAAAAATAGTATAGCCACTCAGAAAAACACTTTGGAGGTTTTTTTTTTTCTTTTCTTAAATAAAAGTAAGCTTGTGATTACTATACAGCCCAACATTTGCAGGCCTAGGTGTTTATTGTAGAGAAAGGGAAAATTATGTTCACACACAAACTTAGGCATGAATGTTGATAGCAGCTTTTTTCCTAATAGCTAAAAGGGGGAAACAACTCAAATGTCCTTTAATGGGTGAACAGTTAAGCAATTGGTCATCCATCCATTCCATGGAATACAGCAATAACAAGGAATGAACTTTAGATAGACAGAACAGCCTGGACGAATCTCTAGAGAATTATGCTGAGTGGAAAAAGATAATCTCAAAAGATAACTTCCCGTATGCTTCCATTTACATTATGTTTAAAAAATGTCAAAGTTACAGTCTTGGAGAACAGATTAGTGGTTGCCAAGGGATTTGGGGGCAGGAGCTGTAAAGCTGCACAAGGGTATCTTGGGGTGATGACCAGTCCTGAGTCTGAAATGTGGTGGTAGTTACACAGATCTATATATGTGATAAAACTGCATAGAACTGTATAGATACATAGACAAATGAATGTATGTCAGACTGGTGGACTTTGGATAAAGTTTGTGGGTTGTACTAATGTCAGTTTCTTGTTTTTGATGTTATGGAGTTTCCCTCTGAGGGGAAACTTGTGAAAGGGTGCATAGGACCTGTTGTACTTTTTGGGGGCAGCTTCTGGTGAATCTGTATGATTATTTCAAAATCAAAAGCTAACCCTTTCTCCCAAAAAGAGCACTGGTGGCAAGACTGGTGCAGAAGAGGAATGGAAATTTGTGCTTTAACCAGTGACAGGAAAATGGTGATTAAGTATCTCAGATTAATTAGAAAACCCTTCAGAAATCTGTTTCTAGCTAATCTAAGATGAATTTTAAGATTTTCTACTGGGATAACATGAAATAAAAGTATGCTTTGAAACTAAACAAGCAAGAAATTTATTTATTTATTTTGCTTCGTTTTAGAAAGAAGAAGTAAATGAATGTGGTGAAAGTATTGACAGAAATCATCTGAAACGGTCACAAAGCCATCTCCCTTACTTTACTCCTAAACCACCTCTGGATAGTGCAGTTATCAAAGCTGGATATTGTGTCAAACAAGGAGCTGTGGTGAGTAGCCAAACAGAATACATGAAACAATGAAAAAGGATTATGTTTTAGCAGACTCAAATTAACAGGCAAATTGTTTGCTTTATTTTATGAAAGACCCAAAGTGAGAGACCAGCAGCTGAGGAGAGTCAGGAGATAAAATAGGGGTTATTCTGTGCTTAAAACTCAATGCTATTATTTGCTTGGTTTGCAGGGGACCAGGAAAGTTAATGCCTATTACCACTGACTTTCAGTTTAAATGAGCTTTCCTCACAGCTTAATGTTCTAGAAAGTTTTTCTGTTGATCTCCACTCATCCTCAGGAGTGGGTCAGGGAAAGAGAGCTGTAGTGGGGAGATGGCAGGCCAGGGGCAGGAGAAGGAGTCGGGGATGGTAGGGTTTCTTCCTTGATTAGGCATTGGGCTGACCCCAGTGGTAAGCTCTCTGACCTTGGGCTACTTACTTAACCTCTGAGGCCCTCAGCTTCTGTTTTAAGGAATATCATATAGAACCTACAATCTAGGGTTTTGCTTTTTAAGAGATGTAAATAAGAGAGGTGTGTTTCCCTTTGCATAGCACCTGGTACTTGGTAAAAGCTGTTATGGGTTAGCCCAGGTATTCCCACATAATCAGTTCCATGATGAATTTTTTTGCAAGAGCAAGTAAATTTACCAGTATTTCTGAGGTTGCAACATACCTTGCAATCTAAGCCATTCTTTCTGTGTGAACTAGATCTTTAGAATTTCATGTTTTTTAAAAGTCTGCGAGTAAATAAATACTTAAAATTATTTTGGTTGTTCTGTTTGACTTCTCATCAGTTTTTGGCAACTCTAATTTTTTTAGGGCAGCCAGAGGAATGTTCTTTGACCCCGTTTGACCTGCTTTAGGCTGAGGAAAATGGCGGTGAGGGCAGGGGTTTCTTACTGTAGAATGTCTGCAGGTAGAGTCAGTATTCTCATCAGGGTGTGATGCTCTGTTGTATGTAGAGAGACAGAGACAGCCTGATGGTTCCTTTTTGTTTCACTCTTAAGTCCAAAATACCAGTCAGAGAGTGCTTTTGCAAAAACTGTATTTTATTGACAAAAAATATTTGTACAAAATAGGCTTACTTTATTAAATATTTACTGCTATACTAAAAAGTACTTGTGGAAGAATTCGTGCATTTTTACAGATAGAGAAACTTAATGTGGTTTAATAACATTTCCTGTGTTTGCTCTTTACGTGAGGCAGAAGGAGGTAGGGAGTAGGAGGAAGGGGAAGTGCTTTAAAATATAAAAACCGTTTCAGCATCAAATAAATGAAATAATACCATAAAATCATACAATAAAAGATGAAAGCCAGGCACCAAAAATTGAGTTAGGAATTCAAAGCCTGGGTAGCTAGAGAGGGATGAGATTTAATTTATTGCATCTCTAAAGGGAGGTAATGAGATTTTTCAGTGCTTGGCATGTCTGATTGTGGGTTCATATCAGGGTAATTAAATGGTGACTAACATTTGACATTCTTAGAAACAGAAGTCTTATGTCTGTGTTCATCTCTGATAGATGAAAAACTGGAAGAGAAGATATTTTCAGTTGGATGAAAACACAATAGGCTACTTCAAATCTGAACTGGTATGTTGTTACATTATAAATGTTGCCATAAAAATGTTTGAAAAGTGTTGCATTGTAGTGATTATATATAATTTCTGGTACTGTCCTCTAGTTTTAGAATAACTAGTTTTTAGAGATACTTACAGTTCATTTGGTTGTGATGCTTTTGGTTAATGATATTTTTCTTAAATTTGTGGTTAAGTAAAAAGATCGTATCTTCAAAGCGGCATTCGACCTTGAAAGATCTGAAGATCTCAGAATCCCCTAGTCTATAAATTTTCTCTAAAGGGGCATCAGAGGAGCTGGTGTAAAGAATTTTGTCTGTAAAGTCAACATTTAAGCCTCTGTATTTCTGCCTTCTCTTAACATTTTCTTTACCTAGTTCAGATTGACTCATTAATCACTTCACATAAGATGTTTTTGTCCTCCCTGAAGGTAGGATCAGAGATTGAAATTCCCTCTTTGCCTTGTGTGAGTAGCGTCCTTATTTAAAATATTGTTGGGTGACCTGAGTCCTGAAATAGCTTATTGGATAAATTGAATGCACTTTTGTACTATAAATGGCTATCCGACCTCTTCTTTTTGTATGGGATCTTTGAGAAGGGAACTTTGTACTTAATTTGAATGAAGTCACCAGAACAGCATTGTCCATTAGAACTTTCTGCACAAATGGAAATGTTTCGTATATGTATTTTCCAATGGCACTACCTACATGTAGCTGTTGAGTGCTGGAAATGTGGCTAGTGTACTGAGAAACTGACTTTATTTCATTTTCATTAATTTAAATTTACATCATTATACTTAATGGCCACTGTATTGGCCAGCAGAGCACTAGTGTATAGGAAGGGAATAGTTTAAGATTGACCTCAGCAGTCAGCTCCTTCTGGGAAGCTTTTAGACTCTGGGTTAAGTGTCTTCTCTTTATATGTCCTGTGGTACCCTATGCATACCTGTATCATAATACTCTACTCAGGGTTTTGCAGTCACGTGCATACTTGTCTTTGCTACTAAATTAAAAGAGCTTCTTGAGGGTAAAGATTCTTGTAGTCTTTTATGATCACAGGGCCTGGCATTTGGTAGACAATCAGTGTCTTTGAATGAATGTAAAATGGCATAGCACAGCAAGAAGAGGCATTTTAGCTTGTGGCTTTCTCAAAGCTTAAGAGCTTCAACTGGAAGTAGTAGTTACTTGGTTTAGAAAGTACCTGCCTTGTTGTCTCAGAAGACTACAGTTGTGCTTGGTCAGCAAGTTGACTCATTGATTTTATTTAATGCCAATACTCCTGGGAAGAGTCGTTTGTGCAACAGACATTCATTGAGCTCTCCATGAATCTGGCACACTGTTCTGGGAACTGGAAATGAAAGAGAATAATTAGTAAAGTTCTTTGGCCTCCAGGAGTTCAGTTTTGGTGGGGAAATTGTCATGTGCCCCCGTCATCAACAGTACTTTTAATAATTAGGAATATTTTCAGTATTTAGAAATTGCAGATAAAGCTGAAAACCTTTAAAGACCAGTAATTATAACTATACTTAAGTTTTCCTAATTTTACAGAGTATAATCTATCTCCTATGGTAGTTCTTTGTTCTTTTTCTTAAATTCCACAGAATAATGCCCAGTGTACAGGTCTTCAAAGCTTAGTAAATATTTCTGTAGTAGTTCTTGTCTCAGCTTCCCCTCCCCCAGTTTTCACATTTCTGAAATCTTAGGGGTATTTCTTAGAGTTGCTAACGGCGAGGGGCAGCCAGGCTGCACATGCTGTCCTTTGGGTAAAATCCAGAAGACTCCAGCATCAGCATGTGCAGAAAACAGTGCTGGCAGCTTCAGAGAAAATCTCAGGGATATCATGAAACATTCTTAAATGCTGCATCACCAACACTTTTTGGCATAAAGAATGGCTTGGAGTGAAAAACATGGACATTGGTGGCTCCAAGTCAAAAAGTGATTCGGAAGATCTGGAATCTGGATGTGAAATCTTAAAAAACTATAACCAGGCCCGGGGCGGTGGCTCTCGCCTATAATCCCAGCACTTTGGCAGGCTGAAGTGGGTGGATCACCTGAAGTCAGGAGTTTGAGACTAGTCTGACCAACATGGAGAAACCCCATCTCTACTAAAAATACAAAAATTAGCTGTGCATAGTGGCACATGCCTATAATCCCAGCTACTCAGGAGACAGGCAGGAGAATCTCTAGAACCAGGAGGCGGAGGTTACAGTGAGCCAAGATTGTACCGTTGCACTCCAACCTGGATAACAAGAGTGAAACTCCAGCTCAAAAAAACAAAACTTGTAACCAGTATATCTTGTTTATATTTTTCTTTTTTATATATGCTCAAGAATGATATATGACAAACATGTTTAAAGTATAAATGGGCTCATTTATAAAACCTTTTCATCATGGAAAAGTGTAAACGTACACTTTTAGTAGACAGAAATAATATATGGAACCTGCATGTACCCATCACCTAGATGTCATAATTGTTAACACATGGCTCAGCTCGTCTTGTTTCTGTTTTACCAGCCACTTCCTGCTTCATATTTTGAGGCAAATCCTAGATATCTCCCATTTCATCTGGAAATATCTCAGTGTGTATCTCTAAAAGATCATTTAAAAGTTTTAAAAATAAGTATAAAAGACTGAAGTACACAAGTGAAAAACTGGTGAACATATTTGCAACATATATTAGAGATAAAACTTAGAAAGAATCTTAAGAAATGAGAGGATTTTTCCTCACCGCCTTTGCCCTCTTTTCCTCCCGTCAATCCCAAACAATTCAGACCCCATTTTATTAGGTGAGGCAAAGCAACAGAGGCATCCAGGAGGAACCAGTATAGCCTTGTGTGGCTGTCAGAGCCCACGCAGGATAAGGAAGCTGTCTTCTTAGGGGGTTAGCCCCACATGGAGTAGGGAGAGAAGGGCATCCACATGGGGAAGGGGGGTGGTGGCAGAGATGGGAGAATGGCCTCATACACACTGATTGATAAAATAAGGAAATATATTAAGGATAATAGAAGCCAAGTTTCTTGTCAGAGAAACCGTAGTTTTTGGTGAATGAATGTATATCTATATGTATGATGAGGAATGAGATATTTACATAGTTTCAAAGTACCTATCTACTAAAATAGGTATTAAGTATTGTACAAGGGGATAAAGTAGCATTATAGCCAGGAAACCTGGCAGATACCACTTTACTCAGGTTGGTCAGATGATTAAAATGAATATCATTGTTAATGAGATAAACTGAAGTCACTTACCACCTGACAGGGTAGCATTAAGAAGACGTCATCACTCTGGTGATTCTCCTGCCCAGGGTGTATACTTTGAATCTCATGAGGCATACCCAAATGAGGGTCATTCTCCAAAATAATACCTTGCACTCTTCAATAGAGTCAAGATTATGAAAGTCAGGGAAATAATGAGGAGCTGTTCCAGACTGAGGGAAAGAACATATTTGATAAGCAGATGGTGTTCGTGCTTCTGAATGGAATTCTTTTGCTCTAATAAAAAATATTTTGGGCACAGTTTTCTGATTCTGATGATTATGTTGTGATTATGTAAGAGATGTCTTTATAGGAAAAGTATTCAGGGGTAGTGTGGGACAGGTCAGTAACTCACTCTGAAGTGGTTCAGGAAAATCAGTTCTTTGTGCTGTATTTTCAGTCCTTGTATAAATTCATGATCGTTTCAAAATTTAAAAAAGAAAATGGATGGGAAAGTATCTGGTGGGCAAATGAACAAAAGACATGAATATTCAATTTAAAAAAATTAAAATAGGTCTTAAATATTTTAAAAATTCACATCACTGATAATTAAAACTGCACTGAAATATTCTCATCTATCATGAGAAGGTTGTGGCTGAGTGAAGAGGCTGGCAAATCCCTACCCATCCTGTCCAAAGGCAACTGTAAATGCCATTCTGTAAACAAAAGGAATCAGGAACCCTTGGTGATATAACTGATTTCAGAGTTGGGGCAGATAAAGTACCACCTGAGGTCAGAAAATGAAGTGGTACCAGAAAATAAGGAAGTGCCTCAGAGAATGAATGGAGCATGTCAAAAGGACACAGAAATTACCTTGAAGGGCCTGACCAAAATGCAGACAATTTAAACAACAAAATAAATAATGATAGTAATGGATTATAACCCGCAGAATAAGATGAGTCATGAATAAATAAATGGAGAAGGAAAAAATTTCCTTAGAATAAAATTCTGTCTTAATATGTGTAGATGGATTGATGGGGTTAGAATAAATCACCATTTGGCAGCCACTAGTAATGGTTTCAGGCAAGAGGCTTCAGTGTTTGATAAAACTAGTGGCAAAATTACGATGGGAATCCCGGTATTACATCAGTTCCAGGTATCTCCTCACAAGATACTTAACAATGACAAAGGGAAAAAATAATTTTACAGTTACTGGCAAACATGACCTTAAGCAAGAGGTCAGAGTTAACACACCGGTGACAGGACAAGCCACCATCAGGTATGTACCTCCTAATAGTGGTCCACTGAGAAGAACAGTGTCATGCCTATGGCTTCCTGTCAAAATGTATAACCTGAATTTCAGCAAATATCAGACAAACCCAGACTGGGAGGTGTTCTACAAAAATAACTGGCCTGGTCTTTTTAAAACTCTGAAAAACTGTTGAAAAACTGTTCCACAGTTAAAGGAGACAAGACAGCTACATACAAGATATGACCCTGGATTAATTAAACTCTGGATCAGAAAATAGTTGTCCTTGTGCTGTAAAGAATATGAGTAGGGCAGTTAGTGAAAGCTGAAGATGGTCTGTAGATTATAGTATTGCATCAGGGTTGAGTTTCCAGTTTTCATAATTGCACTGTGGTTATGCAAGACCACATCCATGTTTTAGGAAATACACACTGAAGTATTTAGTAGTAAAGGTACTTCGTATTTGCAACTTACCTTCAGGCATTTCAGGAATCTATATACTCAACACACACACATATATAAACATAGTGATAAAGCAAATGTAAAATATTAACAGTTCAGAAAACACGGTGTAGGATATGTAAAAATTATTTGTACCATCTTTCTAAGTCTTTTATAGTGTGAAGTTATTTCAAAATTAAACTATTTTGTAAAACTTTTTAAGAAAGATCTGTGATTTTTTTTTTTTTTTTTTTTAATGCACTCCAGGCTGGGTGCAGTGGCTCACGCCTGTAATCCCAGCACTTTGAGAGGCCAAGGTGGGCAGATCAACAGAAATCATGAGTTTAAGACCAGCCTGGCCAACATGGCGAAACCCTGTCTCTACTAAAAATACAAAAATTAGCTGGGCATGGTGGTGGGCACCTATAATCCCAGGTACTCTGGAGGCTGAGGCGGGAGAATTCACTTGAACCCTGAGGGGGAGGTTGCAGTGAGCTGAGATCACGCCATTGCACTCCAGCCTGGACAACAAGAGTGAAACTCTGTGTCTCAAATAAAAAAAGCACTCCAGCATGGTTTAGTTTTATTTTTGGTGCTGCATAAAGTAATGGTATGTCTTAATCTCATGCTACATAGTCAGTGAAATATGTATATTATATTTTATGGAATGTATACTAGAAATATGCTATTAAGAACCAGTTTTATTTTATATTTGTATCTTATATCTACTTTGTAACCTTGGGTGCGATACTTAACATATCTAATCTGCAGTTTCAGCACATGAATAAATAGTACACATGTTGTAGGGTTGTGGAAAGTGTGAGATAAAACATTTAAAACCTAGCAGATGTCTCAGCACTTACTAAACGTACAATTGTGTGTGTGTGTGTGTGTGTGTGTGTGTATATATATATTTATAGAAGTGATACTTGTAAAATGACAAAATTAAGTGAAAGAAGCTGGATGTGCACTTGCTCTGCTGACTTGTATATCAAAGTGACATTCCAGAAAAGAAGGTGCTGCACATACTGGCACATGAGTCCATTGGCGACAGTCTGATGGCTAATAGCTTTTAGTAAGCAATACTGTCTTTAAGGCCAGAAATAATATAAGTAAGTGTCATATGCAGTTTTTATTGTTTCAGACAACAGTGTATATGAGACTATAGTGTTTGAGCTGTTCAGATGCTGGATGGCTTAAGAAGGTAGATTTATTTCTGAGATTTGCTTCAGAAAAGAAGTATGATATTCACATGGGTCTTCAAATAAGACAGCTAACGTTTGGAAGGATTTTAAGAATGAACGTCATATATCCGCTTTTTTTTTTTTTTTTTTTTTTGCCAGGAAAAGGAACCTCTTCGTGTTATTCCACTTAAAGAGGTTCATAAAGTCCAGGAATGTAAGCAAAGGTAAGGAACAGCTTTGACTCGATGCCTGGCACAATTTATGAACACAGAACAGTGCCTTAGTTTGAGTAATATACTTACAGATTACATTTTTCCATATAAATTGTAGTTATGTTTAACTTTTTATAGCTGGGATATGCTAGAATTTTCAAAACCCTCAGATTAAAGATTATATTTAATTCTTAATAGTTGAGATATGTTAGAATTTTCAAAACCCTCAGATTGAAATATTTTGTTCATTTGAAAACTAAAAATTAGGAAACAATCCTTTGTTTCTTTGAAATCTAAAAATGCAGAAACAGCTTATTAATGGAAAGGAAGAAATTTAATGTAAACAGATTATGGTTTGGCCATCAGATTTGACAAATTGGTGTATTAATTTTAGTGTTTAAAAGATGCAGAATAGAGCATACAACACAAGAAAATGTGTTAGCTGTGACAGTGTTTCACCAAACCGAACTTTAAAGTTGCATTATGAACTTTTTCTAAAAGCAAAACTACATAAAATATGTAAAATCTTATATGAAAATAAATGGGAAAAAGTAATTTGGGTTTGTCAAATCAGTGCTTTACCTCTTATATTTATTTATTGACACATACTGGCTACTGGGTAAGCAAAGAGAAATTGTCAAACAACTGTTATTTAAGTATAATTGGATTTTTTTTTCATACAGTGACATAATGATGAGGGACAACCTCTTTGAAATTGTAACAACGTCTCGAACGTTCTACGTGCAGGTAAGGTACTTATTTGGCAATTATAGATTCTCCTAACAAGCAATTAATAATTTTAGAGGTAAAATAAACATAAATAACCTTGTTGCTCTTGAGGTTTAAAAAATATGACAACTGTAATTCACCAGCTTAATAGAAGGATGGTATATAGAGAGTTATTGGTAGAGTTATATGTTCAGGAAGTGGGAATATTCTTTGTTATGAATAGTGAACTAGAACTAAGTATTTGGAGAAAGGGAAATGCTTTTAATTTAGATGTTAAGTGTGTACCTTCAAGTCAGATTACTTTTGCACATATTTTAGAATTTTGATTTTTCTGTTATATCTGTTACCATTTTTTGGTAACCTTATAAAAAAATACCCATAGTAAAAGTAGAGAGTAGATCTATATGGTTTCACTGATAGTTGGCATCCTGTATTTAAGTTTAAATTGTACTTTTTTCATACCTCATTGAATTATTTAAAAAGAAAATTTTTATAAAGATTTGGGCTGGTGTGGTGGCTGACGCCTGTAATCCCAGCATTCTGAGAGGTCAAGGCAGGCACATCACTTGAGTCCAGGAGTTCTTCAAGACCAACCTGGGCAACATGGCAAAAACCCATCTCTACTAAAAATACAAAAATTAGCCAGGCATGGTGATGCAGGCCTGTAAGCCCAGCTACTTGGGAGGCTGAGACGCTAGAATCACTTGAACCCAGGAGGCAGAGGTTGGTGTGAGCTGAGCTCGTTACTGCACTCCAGTCTGGGTGACAGGGTGAGACCCTGTCTGCCCCCCCCAAAAAAAGAAAGGATAATTTGTTTTTGTTTTATTGAAGTTAAATATGCTTATTCCAGAAAGCTAGGAAAATATAGAAAGATGTGGTTTATAAAACAGTCAATTCCACATTGAGGCAACCATTCTTATGTTTTTGCTCCCTTTCTTCAGGTATATATTTTTATAATAGGTGGGGTCATGCTAAATATAGTGTTATATTCTGTTTGTTTCCTGTATTGTTTTTTTTCCATGTCATTAAAAATTACCTGAAGACCTTTTAGAACTGCACCGTACTCCATTGTATTGATGTTCCACTAGTAAATTGTTTCTGTGTTACTATGTTGCTGAGCGTTTATATGCACAGTTTCTTTACATTTACTGCAATAAATGATGTGATGAACTACGTCTTTGTGCATTACTTTGCCTGATTTATTTAGGGTAAGTTTCTAATTGAGAGTATCAGAGTGTGACCCTTTGTATTTTGTCAAATTAATTTCTAGAATTATATTTCCATTAGTACTGAATGAAATATACTGTACCTTTGCCTGTTTTTAAGTTTTTGTTAATATTACTTATTCAAAAATATCTTGTATTGTAAAATTTTTAATATTTCTAGATTCTAGAAATATAACAGATTCTAGAATATAGAAGCAAGAGGCAGTATCTCTGTAACCCCTCTTGGATTTAATTTCATAGTAAGATTTAAAATTCATATTGAAAGCCAGACTTATCTGTCAATACTTGTTGTAGGATTTAGGGTACTACCAGAAATTATTTCCAGAAAAATAATATGTAAATTAATGTCAGAATTTAAAAAAATTATGCAACTGCATAAACCTTGCATTAGATTCAGGTGGTCTAGTGGTAGAGTAAAATAGGAAGGGTTTTCTTTGAGTTCCTCCTCTGGTTTTCTCTCTGGAGATATTCATTGATGCCTTTTGATGGGTTGATCTTGACATTGAAGTGATCAGTTTATGTCTCTGAAGTAAGACCTAGCAAAACCTGTTTTTAAAAAACGATTTCTCAGTTTTTTTTGAAAACAATTGTGTTAGAGTGATTTTGTTGATAATAGTATTTAAATTATCAAAATAAATACTTTGGCTTTATAGAAGTAGAAGGTGATTTTGAGGAAAAGTTGACTGAATGAATTATGTTTTCCTTTAGGCTGACAGCCCTGAAGAGATGCACAGCTGGATTAAAGCAGTCTCTGGCGCCATCGTAGCACAGCGGGGGCCCGGCAGATCTGCGTCTTCTGTAGGTTTCCTGCTCTCTGGGGTGATACTCCCTTGGGTCCCCCCATCCTGTTGAATTGTTTTCCTTCCTCCCAATCCATCTGGTTTCTTTCTTTATTGAGATTTATTTGCATGTTGACTTTTATACCAATTGGACTTCCAAAAAATAATGCATTTCTAATTTAATGCTTCTTCCTTGTAGTGTTACATATACATAACTTTCTGTGAATTGTATTGTGTTAAATTCACAAGCAGGGCAACTAAAGAATGAACATTTCCTTGCTTTGTCTTAGGAGTTCTTACTTGTCAGTAGCTCTAGATTTGGCATAGTTTGACAGATGCTTAGTATGGTGTATGGCCTGATCATTAAGACTTTTAGTTGTAGCATTACACAGTTTTGTGAACATCTTGATTTCCACTTTACTTCCTCTGATTTCAGTTGAGGTTTTTTTGTTTTGTTTTTTACCTTGGCTTCACCATGCCATAAGATCTCTGAGCAGCTGGGACCTTAAATGCAGTTCAGTGCTACCAGTGTTTCCAGTTCATGTTTTCATTCTCACTTTAAAACCTGCCTGAGAAGTCTGCTTCTGAAAACTACCATAACTATCTCTGTGGTAGTATGATAATAAAATTGAAATACAAATACACGTTCTACTCAGAAATATTTTTTAAAAATATTTTTATTATGTTCAAGTACATAAGAATTAGATTTGGCTTTGGAATGGCCAGTGATCTCAGATCTGAAAATTCAAAGTATCTTAAAATGTAACACTGCCGTCTGCAGAAAATAGTCTTGTATGTAGCATGATAGCCTTTATTATGTAGATTTAGTATGATATATATGCTAGATACTTACACTTTTAATATTTTTTTCTGATACTATTATAATACTGCCTTTTATTTTCTGGTAGTAGTAACTACAGATAAATAAATAGAAATTAATGTTTCTGATTTCTTAATTGTTAAGTCATTCTCTTTATATCCTTTTTGAAATATCCAATAAGTCATTTTCATAGATGTTCATTTTGTAACTGCCTGTATTTTATGTGACTTTTTCAGCAGTCAAGTATGAGACTCTCTGCAAAAACAATGTCTGTTGGGAAGAGGAAAAGTTGCAGAAGGATGTTTGTGTTTTGTGCTTTGTGGTGGGGGCAAATTAGACTATCTAGCTATGACTGTCAGCAGAACTTTCTCTTTTCCTCTCTCTACCCAGTATAGGTTAACTCTAATCTTAGCTTTGCACTGTGTTCCAGATGCGGCAGGCCAGAAGGCTGTCGAACCCTTGTATACAGAGGTATACATCAAGAACTGGTGAATGCAGCACGTATGTGGGCTCTCACGCAAACGTGCCTTCTTAGTGGAGGGCCCAGACTTACTCACTACTTACAACTGATCATAGAAAGTTGAGTTAACCAAACTGCCTTTTGCAGTTATTGTAACTGATTTTGTCAATACTAACGCAAACTGTTTTCACTGTAGTCATCAGATTGGATATATATATTAAAAGAAAAAAATTAAAACATACAACTTTACTAACAGAAAGAGACATTAACGTATAAAAATTAATATACTGAACTGCTGCAAGAGTTTCAATTTCTTTATGTACTTTAAGATTTTTAAAATACTACACTTGTGAAATGCACCATTGTTCTAATAATATATGCAAACTAATGCATGCATATGCATTGGATAAACTGTACATTACTATAGTTTGCATGGCATTTAAAAATCTGAAATTTAGCCATCTAATAGGACTTTATAGTGTTTTGGTAATTTGTAGCACTTTGTTTTCAAAGCCACTAGTATAAAGGAATATAAAATGCTAGTATATAGCAGTGTATTTAGAATGGCCATATTTAAGTATATCTTCAGATTTGATCTAGTTAGAAGCATATTGAAATTAACATTTACACTGATAATTATTTCACCACAGTTTAAAATATGACTAAATGTGTACCCTTTGTTACCTTTAAAATATTAAGCCATATGAATATATGACCTGTTCAGAAGTAAAATTAAATAAAAAATGAAAAGACTGTGCTATTATTGGTTGCAATGAAATTCAGGGAAGGAAAATCTAAGTTTTATCAGCAAAATAATGTTTGAAAGATGTTGATTCATGCTTATTAAAGAAATATGGCCTTTTGTTGTCACAGTCTATATTTGCCTTCTAAAATATGTGGGATAATTCCTAGTGTTGACTGAGAATATACTCTTAAATAAAATGATATATCTGGGAGGTTCTCTTTTAAACACAGTTCAGTTGCAGCTGGAACACTATATTTCAGTTTAGGTTGGCTGAATCTTCAAAGTGTCAGAGGCTGCCAAATTCGGCTTTGGTGACGGAGCTGGTTTCCTAGTGGAAATGGTTTTTGGCTATCATCGCTTTAAACTCACCTCTAAAAATGCATTGCTTTGGGAAAGAAATTGCACATTATGCTGCATGGCCTCTGCTTGTGCTTTGTGTGTGTGTGCGTGTGTGTGTGTGTGTGTTGTTTTTCAGAGGATCAAGTCTCACACTGAGTGACTAAACTGGTCATTAGTGATGGACTGTGTCTGACTGTCACTCCTTTTCACAGGAGCATTCCCCCGGTCCTTCAGAATCCAAACACGCTTTCCGTCCCGCCACCGCAGCCGCCACCACCTCACATTCCACAGCCTCTCGCAGCAACTCTTTGGTCTCAAGCTTTACCATGGAGAAGCGAGGATTTTACGAATCTCTTGCCAAGGTCAAGCCAGGGAACTTCAAGGTCCAGACTGTCTCTCCAAGAGAACCAGCTTCCAAAGTGACTGAACAAGCTCTGTTAAAACCTCAAAGTAAAAATGGCCCTCAGGAAAAAGATTGTGACCTACTAGACTTGGATGACGTGAGCCTCCCGGTCAGTGACGTGTGAGGCAGACGCACATGGAGCCTGTCTGCCTCTGCCTCAGTTTCCTTTCGTGAGGCTTCTAGCCAAAGATGATAAAGGGGGAAATGGTTTTTAGTGCAGATATTATACTGCCTCTTAGGTGTATTCTTTATAAGCTGGTGAACCAAGAGTCTAGGGAGTGGCCAAACTAAATATAATTTCTTTAAAAAGAAAGAAAAAGGAAAAATCCAAAATATCTCAGTGTCATCTGTCTGAAACATTGTGTGTTCTCATTTGGGTGGGTAACAATGTGTGTGTAATATTTTTTCCTAGTGATTTTGACAGTTTAAATGTTTAACGACTTAAAACATTAAAAATGCTGATTAATTACTTTGGTCATTTAAAAAATGCTACTATGACGTCTGATTAAATGTTCAGTATTTACACATCCTTGTTGGTCACTCTTACCAAATGAAATATTGCCAGACCAAGATACCTAAACTCATGATGTCTGTGGTGCTGTAAAATTTATACTACAATGTGGACTATGTTGAAATTCCAACCATTTTTGATGCCCTGAATCTTGAGGTGAGTTGCAAATTTTGCATAGAGGATATTCGACCAACAGTAAGGGTTGTGCGTTATACTGGGGAAGAGAAAAGGAGAAACTAGGATTCAGACAACTTTGTCTTAGATGTTTGTTTGAAAAAGCTTAATCAGGCCTTGGAGCAGTCAGTGCTTTATTAAGCAAAAATTATTTGGTAGGAAATTTTTGGGAGATCTGATTTTCTTATAAAATTTTTGTAAATAGTTCTTATTTCTATATTTGGATTGGTGAAAGACCTCAAGTTTATATGTAAAGATGTAACTGCCCTTAGTCATGAAATTGTTGTGACCCCTCCTTTTTGTCACTAATAACCTAGATTCAAGTGCCTGTGTTTTTTCATCTTGTTTAGGAATGTTTTGAGATTCATATGCTAAAAAGTCCTCCTACATGACTGGTTTTAAACATTGAGATAAAATTAATTTTCAGTAGAATAGTTTAATGTGTTAAATAAGATAGCATTTTATGTTAGAGATACCAGAATGCTGGTATTCTACTACCTGTGCAATATATATGTTTTAAAGAAAACAAATTTGGGAATACATTTAATCATTGGCATATAGATATAAGCACCTCTCTAAGAATTCTTCATTTCTGGTGTTGAATTATAGACCAGTTTGAGTAAATACTGGTTTTTTGTTTTTTTGTGTGTGTATGTGGTTTTTTTTTTTTTTTTTTTTTGAGACAGTGTCTCGCTCTTTTGCCCAGGCTGGAGTGCAGTGGCGTGATCTCAGCTTACTACAGCCTCTGCCTCCTGGCTTCAAGCAGTTTTCCTGCCTCAGCTTCCTCAGTAGCTAGGATTACAGGTGCATGCCACCACACCTGGCTAATTTTTGTATTTTAGTAGAGATGGAGTTTCACCATGTTGGCCAGGCTGGTCTTGAACTCCTGACCTCAGGGGATCCATCCGTCTCAGCCTCCCAAAGTGCTGGGATTACAGGTGTGAGCCACCACACCTGACCCATAAGTACCGTTTTTGTGGTTCCATCTTAAACATTTGCTTTAAAAAAACAGTCTTGAATTTCACATGCTGCTATTTTTATGTTTTGCCATTTTACTGTACTGTTTTGTTTTGAATTCGTACATATCACTGAATATTTTTCTTTTTCATTTTCTAAGATGACTTCTTGTCTGAAACAGAAATATTTCCTACTACAGCAGTGGGGTCCAGAGGTTAAGATCTGTTAGAATTATATAGTATCTGTTTAAAAATCTGTATGCATAAAGAGTATACCACTCAACTTTTTTATTCATAAGCTAATATTTTTTTAAAGTTAGATTTTTTTTCTCTTTTGCAGCTAAATTTGAAAGTGATAAAGATATTTTAATTATCACTTTTTCTGCTGATATATTCACTATAATGGCTTTTTTGGAAGTTTTCTTTTTCATAAACACATTTGAGAAATCTGATACAGACACTTTGCAATATTTAAGAACCTAATGCTGTTTAATTTTGGTACAGCTTCCACACTGCATGTTCATTTTAGCATATTTTGGTATTTGCAATTTCATATATTTCATGGTGGTAAAATATTAGCTCTATTTTGGGACATTTTTAAATAGAACTATCCTTGTTCAGTAGCATAGGAAAATGTTCTTGTGATTGTCAGGGTCTCCTAGTATTTATCTCAATTCTTTTATAAGTGGAAATTATTTAATTATTTTAAAACTTACACACTTTTCTGGTAAATATGTCACATCTGAGTTCAAAAAAATTACTTTGAATACCTTAATATTTGCTGCATTTTTTTTTTCTGTATATATAACATGTCTTCTTTCAGAATGGGAATATATGTGTGCCTCCCAACATTTACTGTTAAAATGTTATCTTTATATGTCAAACTGGTTGAACACTGTAATGACTTGAGAATAAACTGCCCAAAGTTTATTCTGACTTCTTTCTCATTTTGTTTGATTCAGCTCTTGTGTGAACAAGTAAATAAAATGATTAGGGATGTGTTTGGTTAATTGACTTCAGTTTACATATTTAAGGACAGAGTAATTATTTGGTAATCTTTGCAAGAATAAGAAACATCAGAACTGAATTCTTAAGGCATCACTTCATGTGAAATCACAGAAGGAAACATTTTTTTTGGTAGGGGAGTGAACTTGCTCATTTTTCTTAATTAAAAAACATGTTCTCAAAAGCAAAATTATAATATGTTAGCTTCAGAGCAGAGTGTGGATCATCTGGGCTGCTTACAGGGCCAGATGATTATTTAGATGGCCTGATGTAAGACTGAGAGCAGAGAGCATCTTGATCTCTGGGTGGGCAGTTGAGATGCACTCATAAACTATGTCAGGTGTTAGAGGCTGCTCCTTGGAAACGTTCCCTGTTGGTGATAACTGTCCCATGTCTGTTGCAGTGAACACCACATACAGGGCCTAGTACAGTGCTTGGTGCACAGGTAAAACTTCAGTACTTCTCCAGTGAGTGAGGACAAGGCATTAATGTACAATGTGTGAACTTCACACATTAGAGAAAAGTGTATCCCTATTTGCTTTGTTACATAAATCATACTTTTGAAATTCTGGAATATTCTTTCCTTAAAGCAACTTGCCTTCAAGATTCGAGATACCGTCTTTTGCTTGTGGTGTCTAAACCCTTGTCAGATCCTGCTGCTCTTCCCTGGTAGGTTCACACGTTGTCCTCTGAAATTCAGCCAGGAATGACTTTGAACTCCGCTCACCTATTCATGTCCTGTTGGGGCTCTCCTGGATTACCCTATTCCTGTCATTGTGCAGGGTAAGTATCAAAGTGAACATCTTGATCTGTTACATTTTCCTCAAAAGCTGAATGACATCTTAAAGATGAGCTACGCCAAGCCCCCACCATCAATGCTAACTGACATAGATTGAGACCCCCAAAAGGAGGAGGATTTGCCTGACCCATAGGGCATGTTAGCAAGGAGGCTGCAACTTTGGCTTCTCATTGAACTTGGGAGCATCACTAGGATCTATGCCCAGGCTGTAGCTAGAGTAATTAACCAAATATACCAGGTTGCTTCCTAATGACCTACGGGATTCCACACCTCCTCTCCAAAACACGTTGATGGGACACATTTGCCCTAGAATGCAAGGATCTTGGGGTTGTAGCTGCGTTTCGCCTGTTAGGTTTTCCGTAGTTCTCTTAGACGGTGGATCATGGATACGTTTATGTTTGTTACCCCTTTGTTGCAGCATGCTCAGCACTTCAAAAAGGGAGACATTTATTTGGTTCTATTTAGGAAGAGCTTTGAATTATTTCCTATGAACTCCTTGTTCTATTCTTTTCTCTTCTTCACACTACTGCACTTGACTAGTCTTAAAAAAAAAAAAGTGCTGTTGCATGTGTAACCTATGTTTTCTTGTTCACACCAGCCACGGGAGATGATAATAGCCTGGGTAACAATTTCAGTCATTCTTGTCCAGGAGCCTGCTTCCTTGAAAGTGACAATTTGATATTCCAAATTGTTTCTCTTTCCCATTGGGTCTTGGACACCTGATGGTTACCATCGTGTTTGTCCACTGCTGCTATGGTCTTGTTGATGTTGCTCCAAATAAGTGGCTGTGTTGTATGGATACATAATTTTTATTTAAAGCTTACTCCTGGACACATTTTACCCATTTTTGAAAAGATCTAAATTAGTTTGACTAGTAGAATTAGGCTAAACAGTACATGGTTCAAGCAAAAGTATTGGCTTTTGCATTAAAAGTTTCTTTTTGCCTAGTGTCTCATTGGTCTGAATATAATGGCTGTCTTATAATGGGGCCTGCCTTCAACTCTAGTTCTGCCATATCTGACTTGAGGCAAGTGTCTGTGTTTTGGAACTTCACTTTCTATGTCCTATAAAATGGAATTGGATAAAAGCTGTCTTTGTCTTGGTAATTCTTTACTGATGCAACTTATTTTTTTCCTTTGAAAAGTATTTTTTATGTTTTTATCCTAAACCCAAAATAAGAAGGGAAAGTTGTAAACTTTTGCTTTAACAAAAAGGAGATCCCTTTCTTAGCAATTCTTTCACTTCTAGTTGGAATTCAGGGATTTTCTGTTAAGTGGTGTTTGTACCTTTATCAAAAGCTCTGTTAACAGTTGGTAAGGCAAGAAATATTTGTATCAAAAATGCGAAGATATCACAGCTTAATACCAGATCTGTGTTTAGAAAGGTTAGTCCATATAGGGATTTGTTTATTTTGTCTATTTTTTAAATTATTCATATAAACTGTGTGTTTTAAACCTCAAGACACACATTGAGAATATTGCTGATTTGAGGTTAGCATTTACAATTTTGATTGATTAAATCTTTGTATTTTTTGTTCTTTTTATTGCATTTTAGGTTTTGGGGTACATGTGCAGAACATGCAAGATAGTTGCATAGGTACACACATGGCAGTGTGTTTTGCTGCCTTCCTCCCCTTCACCCACATTTGGCATTTCTCCCCATGCTATCCCTCCCCTGCTACCCCCCGCACGCTGTCCCTCCCCTATTCCCCCCAATAGACCCCAGTGTGTAGTACTCCCTTCCCTGTGTCCATGTGTTCTTATTGCTCATTGTTCACCCGCCTATGAGTGGGAATATGCGGTATTCATTTTCTGTTCTTGTGTTCATCACCCGCCTATGAGTGAGAATATGCGGTATTTCATTTTCTGTTCTTGTGTCAGTTTGCTGAGAATGATGTTCTCCAGATTCATCCATTTAGTAGTCTTACTGTGGTATATTCATGTGGTAACATTGCCACCTTCTGGTTACATCATTGCTAAATTTAAAATTCGGTAATTTGGAGTCTGTTTATTGGCTCCATAGAAAATTAGAGAAGATATGTGATTGCCTAGGATAGTTTTGAAATTAATGTAAAATTTAAACCAACATATACAAATTATAAATTTTTTATGTAGACGTAATTGTAGGTTCACACAATTGTAAGTTGTAAGAAATAAAACTTTCAAAATAGAGAATATTTAGTATTTGGTCCTATTTGGAAAGAACTTTAATTATTTCCAAGAACTTACCTGGGTTTAGAAAATAAAGTTTTGATTTTTAAAAATTATGTCCTACTTGTCAGTTTTTATTTCTATAAGAAATACTATAGAACCACACGCCTGTAGCCCCAGCTATTCAGGAAGCTGAGGCAATTGGAACACTTGAGCTCAAGAGTTTGAGACCAGCCTGGGCAAAGTAATGAGAAACTATCTCAAAAAAAAAAAAAAAAAAAAAAAAAGAAAAAGGAAAGGAAAAGATACTCTACTCTTTACTCAGAGTTTTCCCCAACATCTTGAAAAACCGTAATACAATATTATAACCAGGATCTTGACACTGCCACAGTCAAGATGCAGAACAGTTCCATTATCACAAAGGCTCCTCTCACTTGTTCTTTTTATAGTCACATCTGTCTCCTATTCCATAGGTTTGGAAGCAGACTTAGTCACTTGCCCAGAGTCACATTAGGCTTGAAATGTATCTTTCTGATACCAGAGTTTGGGGTCTTAACACACTACTTCTGCTGTCTCAGTAGGAGTCTTGAAAACTGCCTTTAAAAATATTACTTCCAGATTATTAAATGAGTTCAATCTATTTTCAACATTTCTAGAACCATACTATTTCAAAAGACAGATTTCTTTGTACCTACCTTTAAATTTAACATTTGAGGATCAATCATAGTTAAGTATCTGATTATAACTTCCATGAAAGAGTTCAAGCCCTGACATTTGATAAGTAAGGTTACCAGAATAACGTAAAGAGTAAATAACAGATTAAAATAGCTTAAGATGCTGGATTCTTGCTTTGGAAACAGCTTTAGGGCCTGGTTATAAAGATAATCACTTGGTGTGGGCTACCAGGTTTCTTCCACGTGGAGAACTTTTAACCTGATGGAGTTGGTTCAGTGGGCATCTTCAGTGTAGGACATGCACCACACTGGAGGCCTAAGAAGATGACAGTGTCCACAAGGAATCTGCCAAGAAAAAAATACAAAGTAATATGTGATAAAATCTAGTGTGGAAAACCACACGTCAGAGACCGAGGTGGCCCATAGGTGATGGTGGGGGTAAGGTAAGCGTTGTGATGGAGAGGGCCTTTGCACTTTGCAGGGTCCAAGAGAGAAAAAGGTACTTCTAAGGAAAAGCCATGTGACTATATATTTCTGAATGTTTATTCGGGGGCCCAAAATGATAGATAAATTTTAAATTGTTCTCTTAAGGATCCGTTGGCTTTTTTTCTATTTTCCCTCCCAAAATGTGGTATGTATACCTCTCATACAAGCTTTCTTTAGGAGGCAGGAAGATAGAGGGGGTATGGGGAATTTTCCATGGTAAGTAAGTTGCCACATCAGCTTTTTTTTTTTTTTTTTTTTTGCCTGTCTTTCGTACCTTATCTTCATGATATGAATGTATTCTATTCCCTGTGAAAACATTTATTATATCCAAATAGGGGCCTTTGGTCCCAGTGGAGTCTGTTTCTTGATGACTTTCACATACGTCATGCTCATGGTCTGGGTTCCTATTGTCACTCAGGCTATCTTTTCTTCCTATTTGCGTTTTGCCTGTCTCTTTTGAAGGTGGAAGATTTTCCAGTGGAGCAGATACGGCAAGTGACAGGAAGGGAAGAATTAAGAGTAATGACAAGTTTTTTGGCCTGGACAACTAGAAACCATGAACTGAGGTAGCAAAGATTGCAGGTAGAGAAGGTTTGATGGGAAAGATCTTAATTGCAGTATTGATCACAGGATTGAATGTTAGGCTTGACATGTCTGTTAGGCATCCAAGTAGAAATGGCAGGCACTTGGATATGCAAATCTGGAATTGAGAGACATCATTACTAGAAATAAAAATGTGGGAGTCTTCAAGGTATTAGGTGCTGTTTAAGGCTTTGAAACTGGATGAGGTCACCTTTAGAGAGAAGATGAAAGAAGAAAAGAGGACCATGGCATGAGCCCTGGAGCACTGCAATATTAAGAGCTTTGGAAGAAGAGGAGGTAGAAGCCATGATGAGTGAGAAGGTGTACCACCACATCAAGTGTATCTAGCGTATGTGGTGCCTTAGAAGCCAAGTGAAGAAAATGAAGCCAGGAGGAGGTGATCAGATGTGTTGAATGCTGCTTGTAGGTCAAGGTAAGAGGCAGCCTGAGAAATGCCCACCATCTTTGGCAGTGTGGACAGTGCAGATGTCATTGGTGATCTTGCCAGGGCTTGTTGTGGTGGAGAGGTGGGGACAAATAGAACTACTTTTGAGGAGTTTTTACTGCAAGAGGACTGCAGAAAGGGGATGGTTGCTAGTAGCAAAAGTAATCTTTTCTTCTTAAGACAGTGGCTTGGCCAGACGCGGTGGCTCCTGCTTGTAATCCCAGCACTTTTGGAGGCCTAGGTGGGAGGATAGTTTGAATCCAGGAGTTCAAGACCAGCCTAGGCAACATGGCAAAAAAAAAAAAAAAAAAAAAAAAATATATATATATATATATATATATATATATATATATATATATATACAGAAATACAAAAATTTCTAGAAAAATACAGAAATTATCAGGGTGTGGTGGTGTGCATCTGTAGTCCCAGCTACTTGGGAGGCTGAGATGGGAGGATCACCTGAGCCTGAGGAGGTTGAGGCCTCAGTGAGCTGATTGTGCCACTGAACTCCAGCCTGGGTGATAGAGTGAGTCACTGTCTCAAAGGAAAAAAAAATTAAATAGCAAAAGATGGTGGCTTATTTGTTGATGAAATGAGCCAGTAGTAAAAGACTGATGATGTAGAAGAGTCCAGAGTTGTTGGAACAAGTCCTTGAGGAAGGGAGATGAGTTGGAAGCTCGTGTACAAGTGGAAGGCTTGACTTCTCCAAATGCACAGGTGTTTATCTGTGGCAAGAAAGCACAGTATGTGGTGCAGCCACTGGTTAAGTGGGTAGATGTGGAGGGATAATCTCTGAAAGTCTGTTTGCCTTAGTAAACTAGGAAACAGAATTTTCAACTGCAGCAAGGTGGGGAAAGGTGTGAAAGACATGAGGAGAGAATAGAAGATGTCTAGGATTGTGGAGAAGGAATGGACTAGGGACATTTAGGTATTCTGAGCAGCACTGAGAACCCACTGAGTTCTGTGTGCGTGAATGACTAACTGTAGTCATTTTTGTCATGCTCCTGAATTTAGTGGAAAAGCCTCCAGTGCAGGAGTGTCCAATCTTTTGGCTTCCCTGGGCCACATTGGAAGAAGAATTGTCTTGGGCGACACATGAAATACACTAACATTAACGGTAGCTGGTGAGCTAAAGAAAAAAAATCACAAAAAAATCTCATAATGTTTTAAGGAAGTTTATGAATTTGTGTTGGACCTCATTCAAAGCCGTCCTGGGGCCACATGAGGCCCGTGGGCTGAGGGTTGGACAAGCTTATTAACTATTGGTTCCCCATGAAGTGTGCTGCTGACTCTTGGGCTGAGAAGTATTTTATCAGATTAAAGAAATGGCCAATTATTCATATTTTATTGAGTTTTTTTTTTCCTAATGGTGATTGAATTTTGTTAAATATCTTCAATATGTCTGGAAATAATATATATATATATATATATTTCTTTTATTTTCTTCATTTTCACTTAAAAAATATTATAGTTAAAGTTCTGGGATACGTGTGCAGAACATGCAGGTTTGTTACATAGGTATACACATGCCATGGTCAACCTGTCATTTACATTAGGTATTTCTCCTAATGCTGTGTCCATCCCCTAGTCCCCAACCCTCAGACAGGCCCCAGTGTGTGATGTTCCCCTCCCTGTGTTTTTATTGTTCAACTCACACTTATGAGTGAGAACATGTGGTGTTGGTTTTCTGTTCCTATGTTAGTTTGCTGAGAATGATGGTTTCCAGCTTCATCCATGTCCCTGCAAAGGACATGAACTCACCCATTTTACAGCTGCACAGTATTCCATGGTGGATATGTGCCACATTTTCTTTATCCAGTCTATCATTAATGGGCAATTGGGTCGATTCCAAGTCTTTGCTATTGTGAATAGTGCTGCAATAAACAAACGTGTGCATGTGTCTTTATAGTAGAATGACTTGTAATATTTTGGGTATATACCCAGTAATGGGGTTGCTGGGTCAAATGGTATTTCTGGTTCTAGATCCTTGAGGAATTGCCACACTGTCTTCCACAATGGTTGAACTAATTTATACTCCCACCAACAGTGTAAAAGCATTCTTGTTTCTCCATATTCTTTTTTTTTTTTTTGCCTCCAATCCAATCACTTGTTCTTTTTTTTTCTATTCTCTTTAGCATCTGTTGTTTCCTGATTTTTAATGATCACCATTTTAACTGGTGTGAGATGGTATCTCATTGTGGTTTTGATTTTCATTTCTCTAATGAACAGTGATGATGAGCTTTTTTTTTTCATATGTTTCTTGGCCACATAAATGTCTGCTTTTGAGAAGTGTCTATTCATATCCTTTGCCCACTTTTTGATGAGGTTGTTTTTTTCTTGTAAATTTAAGTTCCTTGTAGATTTTGTATATTAGCCCTTTGTCAGATGGAGAGATTGCAAAAATGTTCTCCCATTCTGTGGGTTGCCTGTTCACTCTGATGGGAGTTTCTTTTACTGTGCAGAAGCTGTTTTATTTAATTAGATCTAATTTGCCTATTTTTGCTTTTGTTGCCATTACTTTTGGTGTTTTGGTCATGAAGTCCTTGTGCATGCCTATATGTCCTGAATGGTAATGCCTAGGTTTTCTGTTAGGGTTTTTATGGTTTTAGGTCTTATGTTTAAGTCTTTGATCCATCTTGAGTTAATTTTTGTATAAGGTGTAAGAAAGGGATCCAGTTTCAGTTTTCTGCATATGGCTAGCCAGTTTTTCCAACACCATTTATTAAATAGGGAAGCCTTTCCCCATTGCTTGTTTTTGTCAGGTTTGTTAAAGATCAGATGGTTGTAGATGTGTGGTCTTATTTATGAGGCCTCTGTTCTGTTCCACTGCTCTATATATCTGTTTTGGTACCAGTACTATGCTGTTTTTGTTACTGTAGCCTTGTAGTATAGTTTGAAGTCAGGTATTGTGATGCCTCCAGCTTTGTTCTTTTTGCTTAGGATTGTCTTGGCTATACAGGCTCTTTTTTGGATCCATATGAAATTTAAAGTGGTTTTTTTCTAATTCTGTGAAGAAAGATAATGGTAACTTGATGGGTAGCATTGAATCTATAAATTACTTTGGGCAGTATGGACATTTTCAGAATACTGATTCTTCCTATCCATGAGCATGGAATGCTTTTCCATCTGTTTGTGTCCTCTCTTATTTCCTTGAGTAGTGGTTTGTAGTTCTCCTTGAAGAGGTCCTTCACATTCCTTGTAAGTTGTATTCCTAGGTATTTAATTCTCTTTGTAGCAATTGTGAATGGGAGTTCACTCATGATTTGGCTCTATTATTGGTGTAGAGGAATGCTTGTGATTTTTGCACATTGATTTTTATATCCTGAAACTGTGCTGAAGTTGCTTATCAGCTTAAGGAGATTTGGGGCTGAGACAATGGGGTTTTCTAAATATACAATCATGTCATCTGCAAACAGAGACAATTTGACTTCCTTTCTTCCTATTTGAATATATTTTATTTCTTTCTCTTGACTATTGCCTCGGCCAGAACTTCCAATACTATATTGAATAGGAGTGGTGAGAGAGGGCATCCTTGTCTTTTGCCAGTTTTCAAAGGGAATGCTTCTAGCTTTTGCCCATTCAGTGTGATATTGGCTGTGGGTTTGTCATAAATAGCTCTTATTATTTTGAGATATGTTCCATCAATACCTTGTTTGTTGAGAGTTTTTATCATGAAGCAGTGTTAAATTTGATCAAAGGCCATTTCTGCATCCTTTGAGGTAATTGTGTTTTTTTGTCATTGGTTCTGTTTATGTGATGGATTATATTTATTGATTTGTGTATGTTGAATCAGGCTTGTATCCCAGGGATGAAGCCAACTTGATCATAATGGATAAGCTTTTTGATGTCCAGCTGGATTCAGTTTCCCAGTATTTTACTGGGGATTTTTGCATCAATGTTCATCAGCGATGTTGGTTTGCAATTTCCTTTTTTAGTTGTATCTCTGCCAGGTTTTGGTATCAGGATGATGCTGGCCTCCTAAAATGAGTTAGGGAGGAATCCCTCTTTTTCTATTGTTTGGAATAGTTTCAGAAGGAAAGGTACCAGCTCCTCTTTGTACCTTTGGTAGAATACTGTGAATCCATGTGGTCCTGGGCTTTTTGGGGGTGGTAGGCTATTAATTACTGCCTCAATTTCAGAACTTGTTATTAGTCTACTCAGGGATTTGACTTCTTCCTGGTTTAGTCTTGGGAGGGTGTATGTGTCCAGGAGTTTATCCATTTCTTCTAGATTTTCTAGTTTATTTGCATAGAGGTGTTTATAGTATTCTCTGATGATAGTTTGTATTTCTGTGGGATCAGTGGTGATATCTCTGTTATCATTTTTTTATTGTGTCTGTTAGATTCTTCTCTCTTTTCTTCTTTAATAGTCTGGCTAGCAGTTTATCTATTTTGTTAGTCTTTGCAAAAAACCAGCTCCTGGGTTATTGATTTTTTGAAGGGTTTTTTGTGTGTCTATCTCCTTCAATTATGCTTTGATCTTAGTTATTTCTTGTCTTTTGCTAGCTTTTGAATTTGTTTGCTCTTGCTTCTCTATTTCTTTTAATTGTAATATTAGAGTGTTGATTTTAGATTTTTCCTGCTTTCTCCTGTGGGCATTTAGTGCTATAAATTTCCCTCTAAACACTGCTTAAGCTGTGGCCTAGAGATTCTGATACGTTGTGTCTTTGTTCTTGTTGGTTTCAAAGAACTTATTTATTTCTGCCTTAATTTCATTATTTACCCAGTAGTAATTCAGGAGCAGGTTATTCAGTTTCCATGTAGTTGTACAGTTTTGATTGAGTTTCTTAATCGTGAGTTTTAATTTGATTGCACTGTGGTCTGAGAGACTATTATGATTGTCATTCTTTTGCATTTGCTGAGGAGTGACTTACTTTCAATTATATGGTCAATTTTAGAATAAGTGTGATGTGGTGCTGAGAAGAATGTATATTCTGTTGATTTAGGGTAGAGAGTTCTGTACATAGAGAGTTCTGTCTAGTAGGTCCACTTGGTCCAGAGTTGAGTTCAAGTCCTGAATATCCTTGTTAATTTTCTGTCTCGTTGATCTAATATTGACTGTGGGGTGTTAAAGTCTTCCACTATTATTGTGTGGGAGATGAAGTCTCTTCATAGAAAGAACTTGCTTTATGAATCTGGTTGCTCCTGCTTTGGGTGCATATATATATTTAGGATAGTTAGTTCTTCTTGTTGCATCAATTGCTTTATCATCATGTAATGCTCTTCTTTGTCTTTTTTATCTTTGTTGGTTTAAAGTCTGTTTTATCAGAGACTAGGATTGCAAGCCCTGATTTTTTTTGCTTTCCATTTGCTTGGTAAATATTCCTTCATTCCTTTATTTTAAGCCTATGTGTGTCTTTGCACGTGAGATGCAAACGGTCTCTTGATTACAGCATACTGATGGGTCTTGACTCTTTATCCAATTTGCCAGTCTGTGTCTTTTAATTGGGGACATTTAGCCCATTTACATTTAAGGTTAATATTGTTATATGTGAATTTGATCCTGTCATTATGATGCTAGCTGGTTGTTTTGCCTGTTGGTTGATGCAGTTTCTTCATAGTGTCAATGGTCTTTACAATTTGGTATGTTTTTGTAGTGGCTGGTACCGGTTTTTCCTTTCCATATTTAGTGCTTCCTTCAGGAGCCTCTTAAAAGGCAGGCCTAGTGGTAACACAGTTTCTCAGCATTTGCTTGTCTATAAAGGATTTTATTTCTCCTTTGCTTATGAAACTTAGTTTGGCTGGATATGAAATTCTGTGTTGAAAATTATTTTCTTTAAGAATGTTGAATATTGGCCCCCACTCTCTTCTGGCTTGTAGGGCTTCTGCAGGGAGATCTGCTGTTAGTCTGATGGGCTTCCCTTTGTGGGTAACCTGATCTTTCTCTTTGACTGTCCTTAACATTTTTTCCTTCATTTCAACCTTGGTGAATCTGATGAATATGTGTCTTGGGGTTGCTCTGCTTGAGGAGTATCTTTGTGGTGTTCTCTGTATTTCCTAAATTTGAATGTTGGCCTGTCTTGCTAGGTTGGGGAAGTTCTTGTGGATAGTATCCTGAAGAATGTTTTTCAACTCAGTTCAATTCTCCCCATCACTTTCAGATACACCAGTCAAATGTACATTTGGTCTTTTTACATAGTCCCATATTTTTTGGAGGCATTGTTCATTTTCCTTCTTTTTTCTCTAATCTTGTCTTCATACTTTGTTTCATTAAGTTGATCTTCAATTTCTGATATTTTTTCTTCTGCTTGATCAGTTCGGCTGTTGACACGTGTATATTCCTCATGAAGTTCTTGTGCTGTGTTTTTTCAGCTCCATCAGTTCATTTATGTTCTTCTCTAAATTGGTTATTCTAATTAGCAATTCCTCTAACCTTTTTTCAAGGTTCTTAGCTTCCTTGCATTGGGTTAGAACATGCTCCTTTAGCTAGGAGGAGATTGTTACCCACCTTTTGAAGCCTACTTCTGTCAACTTGTCAAACTCATTCTCCGTCCACTTTTGTTCCCTTGCTGGCAAAGAGTGTGATCCTTTGGAGGATCTGCTTTTTGGAATTTTCAGCCTTTTTGCGCTGGCTTCCCTCATCTTCATGGATTTATCTGCCTTTGGTCTTTGATGTTGGTGACCTTTGGATGGGGTGTCTGTGTGGACGTCCTTTTTGTTGATGTTGATGGTATTCCTTTCTGTTTGTTAGTTTACCTTCTAACAGTCAAGCCCCTCTGCTGCAGGTCTGCTAAAGGTCCACTCCAGACTCAGGTATCACCAGCAGAGGCTACAGAACAGCAAAGATTGCTGCCTCTTCCTTCCTCTGGAAGCTTAGTCCCAGAGGGACACCTGCGAGATGCCAGCTGGAGCTCTCCTATATGAGGTGTCTGTCTTCCCATGCTGGGCGCTGTCTCCCAGTCAGGAGGCATGGGGGTCAGGAAGCCACTTGAGGAGACAGTCTGTGCCTTAGCATAGCTCAAGCATTGTGCTGGGAGATCTGCTGGTCTTTTCGGAGCCAGCAGGCAGGAACATTTAAGTCTGCTGAAGCTGGGCCCACAGCTGCCCCTTCCACCAGATGCTCTGTCCCAGGGAGATGGGAGTTTTATCTACAAGTCCCTGACTGGGGCTGCTGCCTTTCTTTCAGAGGTGTCTTACACAGAGAGAAGGAATCTAGAGGCAGTCTGGCTACAGGGGCCTTGCTGAGTTGTGGTGGGCTCTGCCCACTTCAAGTTTCACAGTGGCTTTGTTTACACTGTTGAGGGAAAACTACTTACTCAAGTCTCAGTAATGGCAGACCCCCCCCCCCTACCAAGCTCGAGTGCCCCAGGTTGACATCAGACTGCTGTGTTGGCAGTGAGAATTTCAAGCAAGTGGACCTTAGCTTGCTGGGCTCCGTGGGAGTGGGATCTGCTGAGCTAGAGCACTTGGTTTCCTGGCTTCAGCCCTCTTTCCAGGGGAGTGCATGGTTCTGTCTCACTGGTGCTCCAGATACAACTAAACGAAACTCCTGCAGCTAACTCGGTGTCTGCCCAAATGGCCACCCAGTTTTGTGCTTGAAACCCAGGGCCCTGGTGGTGTAGGCACCCGAGGGAATCTCCTGGTCTGTGGGTTGTGAGGATGTGGGAAAAAGCATAGTATCTGGACCAGAATGTACCATTCCTCGTGGCACAGTCCCTCACAGTTTCCCTTGGCTAGGAGAGGGAGTTCCCCAACCCCTTGTGCTTCCTGAGTGAGGTGACACCCCACCCTGCTCTGGTTCGCCCTCCTGGGCTGCACCCACTGTCTAACCAGTCCCAATGAGAGGAGCCAGCTACCTCAGTTGGAAATGCAGAAATCACCCACCTTCTGCATTGATCTCACTGGGAGCTGCAGACTGGAGCTGTTCCTATTTGGCCATCTTGCCAGACTTCACCTCAATTTAATTTCTTTTTCTCTCTCTCTCTGTTGAGATATTTCCAGCTATCAGCAGAAAGTTCAATCAAACTGGCTTAAGCCACAGGAAAAAAGGATCTCCTCTTTTAGGAGTTTAGGAGTGGGAAGTTACAGGACTGCTGAAGTTCAGAACTGCCTTCTTGAACTAAACCTTTTCCGCTTTTCTCCTCCACATTTCTTAGCAGATTGGCTTGGTTTTCCATGCTCTGTGGTTCTGATACTGTCATCTGTTGTTCCTGCTGACTCTCAGTCAAGGGACTATGTCCTTGTGTAAGTCATGTTGTTAATGACCTTTGGAAATAATATTTTTATTCTTCTTTAATTAATTTGGTGAAATCTATTAATGCAGTTCCTAATAATTAGCCAACATGACATTTCTGGAATAAATCCCATTTGATCAAGATATGTTATTTTTAAAATCTGCTAGATTGTGTTTGCTATTATTTTGGAGTTTTGCATAAATATAAATTATATTGGTCTGCATTTTTCTTTTGTGTAGCTCTAGTCTTTGTAGGTTTTGTAGTGTTTTACTAGCTTCAGAGAAAAAAATTGAAAGGTTTTTTAAAAAATTTAAGCTCTTACAGAACAGCTTCAAAAGAATTGGAATTCTATACTCCTTAAAGAGTTAGTGGACTTTCCCTAGGAAACCCTCTTGACCTTCTGCTCTTTTGAGGGTATGCCACTGACAGCTTCCTCATTTCCTCTATGAATATTGATATTCTTTGGCTTTCTGTCTTTTCTGGGGTCAGCTTTGATCAAGTATATCCCTAGAAAATTATATATTTTATCTAAGTTTTTTAATGTATTTGCTGAGCACAATATACAGAACTTATTTAAAAAGAAACACGTTACTGCAGATGCCAGTTTGTCTTCAACTCAAAATATACAACTACTGTGAAGATTGTATAGATGATAAGTTGTGATATCTTCTGACTTTTACCTGGCAGCAATGTGATCACAAACATACCACCAGATTAAAGTGGTAATACTCAGGTAAGAGGAGGTCATCCAAATTAAATTTAGGAGTCTTTAAAATATTATCAAAATGTAATGTAAAAAGTACCATTTCTTGTAAAAAACATGTAATGCCTGGAGAACCTGTCTAGGTTCCCCATTTGAGAAACACTGTCCTAGTGACTAGCATTTGAACTTCTTAGCCTATGTTCATGGCCCTTCCATATCCACCTTCTCAAACAGTGCTTCTGTGTATATCTGGTGCTCTCGTTCAACCAAACCTTTCCATTTCCTGGTTTCCCACCTTCCTGCTATTATTCATGCTGTTTCTTCTGCCTGGAATGCCACTTTCCTAATGGTTGTTGCCTGTTAATTCCACCCACCCTTCAATTCTCAACAAAACGCCACCTTCTCCTTGTGTTGGAATTGCTTTCTCATCTTTCCCATTACACAAGCCGTGGTGACCCCAAAACACCTGATTCGCTTTTCCCTTTCCACACCAGTGTTCGGTTCAGTTCATTGGAACTGGAATTCACGTTAAGCTTTTGCTCTTAAACTTTGGGATGACTAAATAGCTTTTCTCCTTTCACTGCAGTTCCTTTTAAAAGCCAAAGACTTCAAAATTTGGAAGAGATTAGAAAATGAAAACAGCCCAAATCCAGCTCTTTGTTGATTAGATTGGCCCAAAGGAGAAGTCAATAAGATAAGAAGCAAAATGCAAATGGATTCTAGTAGTAATGTCCCCTGTGTAAGCGCTACACCAATGCAGTGCTTTTAGCAGCGGGTCCTGGGCCCCTCTCATCCTTATGCATGTTCGGTTTTATGTTTACTTTCAGGTGCTAACAATCACCTGTGAGCGCCTCTTAAATCTGCTGTGAGAGAAATTAAATCCTAATCCCCTAAGGCAGTGGTTCTCAAAGTGTGCTCCCTGAGACCAACATCATCAACCTTACTGAGAACTTCCTAGAAATGCAAATTACTGCCCCCATCCCAGTCTTACTGAATCAAATTTTCTGGGATTAGCAAAGGCAATCTGTTTTAACGAGACCTACAGGTGATTCTGACACCCATTAAAGTTTGAGATTGGCTGGGCATGGTGGCTCACACCTATAGTCCCAGCACTTTGGGAATCTGAAGTGAGAGGATTGCTTAGTTCAGGAGTTTGAGACGAGCCTAGGTAACATTGTGAGACATTGTCTCTAGTAAAATTTAAAAAGAATTAGGCATGGTGGTACATGCCTGTAATCTCAGCTATTCACAGTGGTTGCTGAGGTGAGAGGATCTCTTGAGACTGCGAGATCAAGGCTGCAGTAAGCCCTGACGTGTCACTGCAGTCCTGCCTGGGCAACAGAGTGAGACCCTGTCTCAGAAAAAAGTTTGAGATTCTCTGCCCTAAAATATCCGTTATCTATTACATGTAAGGAATTAACTTCTCTCCCATGCGTCTAGGATGGCCTTCATTATACAGTATCCTTAGAGCTGAGAAAACAGTTGCCTAAATCGCTGTCTGTGTTCTGTTTTTCTATTCTCAGTATTCTTGAACTTCTGCTTATTTTGGAGTTCCAAAAAATTCTACTTTTAAAAACTTGGAATTACAATAGGTTTATAATATTGTCAGGATGCTTGTTCCTGTAAACCTGAGATGAAACTCAGAGTTTAGCTGTCTTAGTCCATTTTGGGTGCTATACAAAAATACTATAGACTGGGTGATTTATAAACAACAGAAATCTATTGCTTCGTTGCTGGAGGCTGGGAAGTCCAAGATCAAGGTGTCAGCAGATTCGGTGTCTGGCGAGGGCTGCTCTCTGCTTCAAGATGGCTCATTATTGCTGTGCCCTCACATGGCAGAAGGGGTGAAGGAGCTCACCTAAGCCTCTTTTATACAGGCACTAATCGCATTCATGAAGGTAGCATCCTCACAGCAATAACTCCCTCAAACGTGCCCCTCTTCCCAAATACTATCACATTAGGCATCAGGTTCCATATGCATTTTGGGAGGACACCAACAAGCAGACCATGGCACTAGCTGTGTTTGGTGACTCCAAGGACAGGGGATTTTCCCACCTAGGGTTCTCCCAGATATCTGTTCGTCTTTGGAGGAAGGAGATTTGCCTTGAGGAGGCTGTGTACATGGAAGGAGAGGAAGAAGGTTGGATTGGTGCTCTGAAGATAGAGAAGGCTGTGGATAAAAATCTGCATTTTGAAGATAGAGAAGACAAGAAGTGCTGTTCTTCAGGACATCCGTGACAGAATGGGGTACAGAGAAGAGCACGGTCCCCATTTCTGTGGAACCTGGTGCAGAGAGGAGCCACAAGGGCTTGCCATCCCTGACATGCCATTGGTTCCTCCAAATCAGTGGTGTGTAGGGGCTGGCTCCTAAAACCCAATTCTTAAATTTTCAAGAATTTTGCAAGCTGGTTGTTAAACAGAACCATTATTAAACTATGTAAACCTACAATTAAATGAGTTGTATGAGGAACAAAGGTAATGAATACTCAAAATTAATTATTTCTTAATCATTTTACTACACCTTACTACGATCAATGCTTCTTTACATCTGTTGTTGTCTATATGGTGGAAATACTATGTCATGATACGCTACTATGCATCCTTCCTAATTCCATGTTCAGTGATGGCAAGCTGGACCCTGGCACAGTGGGAGTATTTACACCATGGAAATTGGCAAATGCTACAAATTAGAGCTTGATTGTTTTCTTGATTGTCTAGAGGAGGGGCTGGCACATTTTATGTAAAGAGCCGGATAGTGTTTTAGGCTTCGCAGGCCATACAGTCTCTGTCACGATAACTAATTCTGCTCTTACAGAACAAAAGCATAGACAATACATAAATGCATGAGTGAGGCTGTATTTTTGTACTAATGTCACCTGTGGATACTGGAATTTAAATTTCATATTATTTTCATGTGTTGTGCAATACTATTCTTTTGATTTTTTTCAATCATTCAAAAATGTAAATACCATTTTTATATGGCAGGCTGTGCAAAATCATGGCACACACTGGCTTTGGAGAACATTATTTGTGAATCATGTGCTACATAACCCTTATATCAGTAAAATTTATAGTAAGCTTATTTATTTATTTATTTATTTATTTATTTATTTATTTATTTTTGTCCAGAGAACTGGTTGTTAAATATTTGCCAGCACACTGCTTCAAGTGTTTTCTGAGTTGGGGGCATGGGAGGAGGGAGTCTGGCAGCACCCTGGGGAGGAGGCTGTCCCCGTCTCCCATGAACCACTGGCACTGGGGGCTTTGTGAGCTTGCCCTAGAGTGTTTGCCAACAGCTGGCTTGGATCACTGCAAAGGAAGGGCAGAGGATTGCTGCGCTTGTGGGATGTGGAATACTCTGGGGACTGTCAGAAATAACCCAGGAAACAGTAAGGTAGAGCCGAGGTCCTGCCATCATGTGGGAGGGGCCTGTGAGCTGCTGAGATTTGTGTCTCTACAGATGAAGAAGTTGGAAAATTCCAGTTACATAATGTTTTTCCCATCTAGGAATATTATAGTATGTCACTGGATTGAGCCAAGTCTTTATTTAAATCCTTCAGTAATTATATTCATATAACTCCTGTTTTTTTTTTGTTAAGTAAATTCCTATATATTAAAAAAAATTAATACTTACATTTTCATTATATTTAATTTTTCTAGTTATATTTTTGGTTCTAAAAATTGCTTTCTATTACTTTTTAGCTGTTTATTGCTGGTCTATAGGGAAACTTACGCTTATATAAATTAATTTTTATATTAGTCACTATGATGAATTATTAGTCTTTTTTTTAGTTGATTCTCTTGTGTTTTCAGTAACACGATGGTATCATCTGCAATAAATGATACTTTTACCTACTTCTTCCCAATTTTTATTTACTTACTTATTTTCTTACAGAATTGGCCAGAATTTCTAGTGCTAGGCTGTTGCTTTAGGCCAGGTGTTGGAGGGAATGTCTTGTGTTTTGTTATTTTGTATGATGCTGGCTGTTGACTTGAAATATTCTTTATCATATTAAGTTTCTTAGTGTTTTAGTTTACAAAATAAATTCTTCTCAGGAATGGATATAAAGTATTAGATACTTTTTGGCAATTTATAAGATGATGTGATAAATTAACGTAAGTGTTAATACTATACCATTCTTTTATTCATATTCTATTCTTTAATATAATACCAGATGGGCTTACTTATATTATCTTTAGTGATTCCATACCTGTGCTCATCAGTGATTTTGATTTGTAGATTTTTTTTTTTCAGGAGGAGAAAGGATGCTATCTTTGACAAGTTTTGGTATTGGGATGTGCTTGCTTTACAAAATGAATTGGGAAGTTTTCCGTTTTTTCCCCGTGGTCAGTATCAGTTGAAAGAACATAAAATCTGTTTATGTGAAGTTTCAAAGAATTCAACCATGAAATCATTTAGCTTCAAGAATTTTTCCAGAAGTGATTTTTGCTTCTATAAATATTTCTTTTTCAACATAGATACTGGTTTAAATTTTTTTTCTTTTGTCAAAATTGGTAATTTACGATTTCTAAGAGAATTTCTATTCTATCCCTGTTTCTACTCCTGTCTCTCTATAATCTATTTGCTAGCCAGTAACCCTTTACAACATTTAAAACATCAGATGGTCACTCCCCTGCACAAAAACCTCTGACAGTTTTCACTAAGAGGTTCTCACTGCTTTATAACTCCCCATCTATGAAGGCCTAAGGACATGTAGTCCTAACTCACTTCCCACTTCCTACTGCCTTGCTCAGAGTGACATGAGGGCCCCCAGAAGAGGAGCTAGCACCAGGCATGCTGAGCACTGGATTTCCTGCTGATTCTGGAAACAGCTCCATACCAGCTTTAAAGGAGGCTTAATTGTTCTGGGATTTTTGCTGACATAATACAGCTTGGCTCACAGGTGACTCTTATCCTTAGGCTTAAAAGTAGAACAGGAATTAATAAATGCCACAAAATGTCTTTGATTGTGTTCAGCCAGTTCTTTTCCCAGCAGAAAAAAAGTGCTGTGCTTAATTAAATTCAATCAATATTTTTCAAGGGCTTCTTATGGACAAGAAATTTTGCTGGACTCTGGGATGTAAGTGAGGCAGACACACACAGTGTACCTCTATTGCAAGGCAAAGTAAAAAAGAATGTATTGATAGAGCATGCTGGGTTATGCAATAGTAATGAAAATCTCATAGGCTTATAATGACACAGGTTTATTGCTCAGTTATGCTATATGTCCAGGTGGATTGGCTCTGCTCTTTGTCACTTCACTCTGAGACCGAAGCAAGTTGAACAGCATCTATCTGGGAAATGTCTGGTGGTCACGGCAGAGGGAAAAGGCATGCTGGCCAACATGCACTCACTAAGACTTTGTTAAGAAATGACATGTGCCACTAAAGATCACATTTTATTGGCCAGAGAAAATGGCATGGTCAACTTGGACATCAACGGGGCAGGGAAGAATTAGGTTGAAAATCCATATAAGACTGACATTTTATGATGTCAAAAGTGATTGAATATCTCAACTGTATTTGGTTTAACCTAATATAATTCTTCTATAGGAAGGGCAATGATTATTTGAATAGTGCAGTCTACTCCATGGTGGTACCAACAAAACTGCAGTAAGGAAATCTTATTATTTAGGATTTTCTTTAAATTCAGATGAAAATTTTATTAACTAATTCTGCATTTCCCTTGTGATAGCCACATACAACCAACCCTTCTATCTGTAGAAATGGGTAATAAAAGCACAGGTGTTACATTAACCTTTTTTTGCTGAATTTAGGGGCCATTGGTTTTAGATTTCAGCTTTAAAGAGCCTGTCTCAATAAAAATGTGCAGAGTTCTTGATACGTGCTAGGCTCTGTGCAAGGTTATGGTAAAGATAGTTAAATGCACTGACAGACAAGTCTGTCCTTACGGGGCCCAGAGTCTAGTTCCTGCCCTGCTATCAGGTATAGATAATCAGTAGATTGGTGCTGTTGGGGATGGGAGAGGTTGAGGGGGCTTAGGGTGCATTTCTAATGGAGCTCACATGGCTGTTGGCCAAATTCGTTTCTGTGAAGCTGAACTCACAGCTGCTTGTTTCTTCAATTCTAGCTGGAAAATCTCTCCAAGCTCAGGGCAGGCCTGAGCTCTCTTTTAAAGGGCTCACCTGGGTAGGTCAGGCCAACCTCGGCCACTCTCACTTTTGATGAACTTGAAGGTAAACTGATTAGAGACCTTAATCACCAAATCCCTCCGTCTTTGACATATGATATAACCTGATCACAGAGGAGACACCCATCATATCCACAGGTCTTCCCCTACTCAAGTGGGTAGTGTGGGGCACGGACACCAAGGGTGGGAATCTGGGACACCACCTTAGAATTCTGCCAGCCTCAGCGTTTCATTTCATTTTCAAAACTGTCATGCAGCTTGTGGGCGTGTCTCTTCGTTGTTTAATCCGTGTTTTCCTGAGGTCACTGGTCATCTGTAGATCTGTGAAGTCTTCCGCCCAGAATTTGTTCTTAGTGGATTGCTTATGATTTTGTTTTTGAGTCGTCTAACCTGAACACAAATTCTCTGTTAGATATAAGTACCAGAACTATGTTCTCCCAGTTGATGGTTCCCCTTTTTATTTTTGATAAACATAAATCCTTCATTTTAATTGTCGTATTTATCAGTCATTTTTTCTTGGTGGTTAGTGGTTTTTATGTCCCGTTTATGAATCTCTTGCTTAGGCCAAGGTCATAAAAATAGTCTCCTGCCTGGACCCTTTCTCCTGGACCCTGCGTTGCTTTTGTTTTTGAATGTAGGTCTAATATCCACTTTGAAGGAACTTTTATGTCTTGTGCGTGCACGGGACCAAGGCTCATTTTTTTTCTCTATATGACGAGTCAATTGATACAGTATCATTTACTGAAAAGACCATCCTCTCCCTATTGATTTGTGACTTTGACTTTGTTGAATCAGGTGACTGGAGGCAGGTTGGAATCTGGTTTGGCTTCCCTTCTATTGCATGGATCTATTTGTCATCTGTATACCAATGCCAGGCTGTCCTCACTATTGTCCGATTATGCTGTGATATCTAAACATCTTCAAAGAAATCCCGGGCATTGCCACCTCTATAGAGAGGCTTCGCCCCACTCTCCCAGCCCCTAAACCACTACGAATTTATTTTCTGTCTCTGTAGATTTTCCTGTTATATCCATTTCTTATGAAATCATATAGTATGTTGTATTTTGTACCTGGCTTCTTTCATTTAGCGCATGCTTTCAGGGTTCACCATGTGTGCTATGCAGGAAACAGCAGCACTTGTCATGAGGACTGGGGCAGGTGAAACTGGGGAAAAAGAAAGGGAGGGAATAAGTGATGTTGGACACTAAGAAGACTTGAAGACTTTTTAAAAAGACATATAGATGTAATAGGGAATTAGAAAGCATGGGAAAGCATCTGCTCTCTAAAATGTCAAAAAAACCACATAGATTTGGAACAAGCTTGTCTCATTCGGTGTGAAGCATGTGGCTGACCCACAGAAGGCTGTCACGGATGGAGCTCATAAAGAAACGGGAGAGGCCCAGATGCTGAGCTCAGAGTCAGGAGAGGTTGAGTCTGAAGTGCTTGAGGAACAAGGAGTGACCCCAGGAAGGAGCCAGGCTGTGTTAGGTGGGGCCAGAGAGAAGCCCCAGCTTCAAGGAGAACGTGACCAGGCAGTAGCTTGAACGGCTACGGATGGAAAAGGATTTGGCTTTATGTTTCCTTCCTTTGATTTTTAACAGCCCATCCCCGCCCCAGTATAGAAAATAAAAAGGAGACATTATCCCCCATCCCCCTTCCACCCAGAATTAACTACAGTTGACACCACGGACCAGTTCCTTCCAGGCTGGAGTCTCAGAATCGCTTTCTTAATTAGGGACAGCAGTCTGCACAGCTTTATATCCTGCAATTTCTTGCTTAGTGTAAAAGCATTACCCTGGGGATCTGATTTCCTTTTGCATCTCAAACCCGGGAAGTTTGGCCATCAGCAAGGATTTCCTGAATTTCCTTGGAATCATCACAGCGGCTGGGCTTGGTCTTCCTGGCGCTTTGGGCTACTTCTCCCTCCCCTCCTTTCAAGCTGCAGGTCTTCGTGAGAAGAAGGCGGATGCCATAGCAGAGACTCAGCTTTGGGGCCTCATTCCTCAAGGTGGTAACTGTTCCCTTTAAAGGGAGAGAGAATTAACTGGGTGCCAGCACTGGACTAGGCCTGGGCATCCAGAAACTGCCCCAAAGCAGTGGAGGCCACTGAGAGAGACACGAGTGTTTGCAAGGCAAGGTGACAGAGCTCTCGGAAGGATGGAGAAGGGGCTGTGGCAGCTGGCCCAGTGGAAAAGTACCTTGACCATGATTCATCAGGGCAATTCTCCGTTGGTGCCAGGCCATCACCTCGTCTGGGAGTGCAGACAGCTGACAGCTGAAAGTCACATCAAGAATGGAATCAATTTTAAGGGAAGAAAGTAAATGAAACTTAAGATAAAAATGCATTACTTCAGTACTATACCTTCTGCTGCAAGCATCTGTTTAATGGAGGTAACATGAGATTAGTGCCTGCTACGTGGAGGGTATTGTCTGGGCACAGTGGGCAAGGCAGGCTCCTGTGCCAGGCAACTCCCAACCTGACTGAGGAAGACAATGTGGTGGCCCATCTAGACACAGGCTGGTTGATTAAATACGGGTTATGAGTTAGACAAATAAAATATCTGGTGCTGCTGAATTTTAGATGTCTGAGCACATCACTCTGGGTCTAGGCTAAGTGGGTGGCTTAAATGTGGATCTGCATAGTGTCGGTACACAGAAATGGCCTGTGAGTGGTTCTCAGCCCTGCTGCTCACTGGGGTCCCTGGGGCTCTTCAAATTAGAGACATTAGGGATGCTCAGTCACTACCCTCCTCCCTCCGAGTTTTTAAAAATAGCTTTATTGAGATATGATTCAAATAAAATATAATCCACCCACTTAAGTTACGCATTTCAGCGGTTTTCAGTATATTCATGGATAGGACAACCATCAGTACAGTCAATTTTGTTTTCAGATGGAGTTGCCCAGGTGGGAGTGCTGTGGTGCAGTGTCCGCTCACTGCAACGTCTGCCTCCCAGTTCAAGCAATTCTTCTGCCTCAGCCTCCTGAGTAGCTTGGATTACAGGTGTGCACCACCATGCCCAGCTAATTTTTCTATTTTTAAGAGAGATGGGCCTTCACCATGTTGGCCAGGCTGGTCTGAAATTCCTAACCTCAAGTGATCTGCCCACCTCAGCCTCTCAAAGTGCTGGAATTACAGACGAGAGCCACCATATCCAGCCAACACAGTCCATTTTAAAACATTTTCCTTATCTGAAAAAGAAACCCCATACTCTTGAGCTATTCTTTTTATTTTCTACTTATTTTTTTTCTTTTTTTTGAGATGGGGTTTGGCTTTGTGGCCCAGGCAGTAGTGCAGTGGCACAATCTCAGCTCACTGCAACCTCCACCTCCTGGGTTAAAGCAATTCTCCTGCCTCAGCTTTTTGTGTAGCTGGGATTACTGGTGTGCATCACCACACCCTGCTAATTTTTGTATTTTTAGTAGAAACAGAGTTTCACTATGTTAGACAGACTGGTCTGTAACTCCTGACCTCAATTGATCTGCCCGGGCCTTCCAAAGTGCTGGGATTACAGACATGAGCCACCACACCTGGCCAACTATTTTAAACGTTTTTAAGAGACTGAATCCCGCTCCGTCACCCAAGCTGGTGCAATGGCATGATCATGGCTTACTTCAGCCTTAAACTCTTCGGCTCAAACAATCTTCCTGCCTCAGCCCCCTGAGTAGCTGGGAATATGGGTGTACACAGTCACACTCAACTAAAAAAATTTTTTTTTTTTTTTTTTGTAGAAATGGGTTTTTGCTCTGTTGTCTAGGCTGGTCTCAAAGTCCTGGCCTCAAGAAATCCTCCTGCTTCATCCTCACAAAGTGCTGGGGTTACAGGCATGAGCCACTGTGCCCAGTATTTCCCCACTGTTCCAGCCTTAAACAACCATGAATCTATTTTCTGTCTCTGTAGATTTTCCTGTTATACACATTTCTTATAAATGAAATCATCTGGCTTCTTTCATTTAGCACCATGCTTTCAAGGTTCACTGTGTTGTAGTATTTTCTTCTTTTTTTGTGGCTGAATAGTATTCCATTGTATAGATATGCCACATTTTGTTTATCTGTTATCAGTTGATGGACATTTGGGTTGCTTCTGCCTTTTGGCCATTATGTATAGTGCTGCTGTGAATATGTGTGTTCAAGTTTCTGTGTGGACACATGTTTTTCTTTCTCTTGGGTAGCTACCTAGGAATGGAAATGCTGGGTCATACGCTGACTCTGTTTACTGTTTTCCAAAGCGGCTACACCACATTCCATTCCCACTAGCAGTGCATGAGGGTTCTGATTTCTCCACATCCTTGCCAATACTTGTTATCATCTGATTTTTTGATTCTGGCTACTCTAGTGCATGTGAAGTAGAATCTCAGTGTGGTTTTGATTTCATGTGCTCAGTGGTGCTCCTAGAGTAATTTTTTTTCCTTTTAAATAAGTTTTTGGCTGGGAGAAGTGGTTCACACCTGCAATCCCAATACTTTGGGAGGCTGAGGCAGGAGGATCACTTGAGTCCAGGACTTCAAGACCTGCCTGGGCAACATAGGGAGACCCCATCTTTAAAAAAAAAAAAAAAAGTAAATCAGCTGGGCATGGTGCTGCACACCTGTGGTCCTAGCTACTTGGGAGGCTGAGGTGGGAGGACCACCTGAGCCCAGGAGTATGAGGCTGCAATGAGCCATGATCATGCCGCTGGACTCCAGCCTGGGTGACAAAGTGAGATCCTGTCTCAAAAAAAAAAAAAAAAAAAAAAAAGGGCTGGGGCATGATGGCTTATGCCTGTAATCCTAGCACTTTTGGAGGCCAAGGCAGGCAGATTGCTTGAGCCCAGGAGTTTGATACCAGCCTGGCAACATGGCAAAACCTGGCCTCTACAAAATATATAAAAAATAGCTGGGCTTGGTGGTACACATGTATGCTGGAGTCCCAGCGGCTCAGGTGGCTGAAGTGGGAGGACCACTTGAGGCCAGAGTGAGCTGTGGCTGAACCACTGCCCTCCAGCCTGGGCAACAGAATGAGACCCCAACTCAAAAAAAAAAAAATTAATTTGAAATAATTTTAGGTTTAGAGAAAAGTTGAAAAAAAAAAAAAAGCCCACAAAACCCAGAACTCTTATTTACCCTTAACCTGGATTTCCCAAATGCTAACTCTTACCACCCTTGCTACAGCATTCAAGTTCTTGGAAACGTTTAAAGCATGTGAAACATTTAAAACATTTAGGTTGCAGGCTTTAAGCTGCACGTCCTTTACTTCTAAATGTTTCAGTGTGTTTTTCTTGGGAAAAAAAAAAGTTCTCATACCACAGTAACATGATCAAAATGGGAAAATCAACACTGATTCAATAATATAATCTACAATCAACTTTTTCTCCAAATCCCTGGGTCTCAGCATTTGTTAAAAGCTTCACAGATGATTTCAGTGGATACTAGGGACCTCTGTCACCTCCTCCTGCAGAGCAGGACTGAGGGGTTCACCCTACCTGAGACCACCCAACAATTTAGGGTGGAGTTATCAGGGCACCGTGACTCCTGGGGCACTTCTGTGCGACAGAAAAAGACAGTGCTCCTGGCTGAGTGAGATGGCAGCTGGCTTGGCAAGGGTGGACAGCATCTTTGTTGCAGCATCATGTCCCTGTACTCTACATGCTGCACCTACACCCAAGACCAATGGTAACTGAGGTAGAGGGGAAAGGAGGGCCTGGGATGGCAAGTCTGCCCTCCTCGGTGGTTCATGTGTCCTTCATTTCCACCCTGCGAGAGTCTGCGCTGGACACTGGAGTTGTGGGAGAAGGAGCCGGTTACAGACAGAGGAGCAAACTGTCTTTATCACACTCCGTGATCCCAGCTGCTAACATCCACACTGAGCCCTACTTACCAGCCTTCTTCTCTCTTGCTGGAACCTCCTCTGTACTCAGACCAGCAGCCTCAGCACCACCTGACACTGGTAAGAAATGCAGACTCTCAGGCCTTACCCCAGGCCTATTGAATCAGGAATTCTGGAGTGGAGTCCTGCAGCCTGCATTTTAACCAGCCCTGCAGGTGCTTCTGATATATGCTCAGGTTTGAGCACCACTGGCCACAGAAAGTTCGAGGCCGGGCCCAGGGTCAATTCTGCCCTCCTCTGGTTGAATAGCTGCCATTTAGGCAAAATGGTTTGATATTGAATCAAGGACATTATGAGCCAGAATTTTAAATATGCCTGTTAAAAAAAAAATTGAGAGAGGGAGGGGGTGCAACCTTTGAGTTATTTCATTTGTCTATATATAGCTGGAGAGTTGGGAATTTCAGTAAGTTCTTCCAGTGCACCTGCTACATGCCAGACAAAGGAAACAAGAAGACGAAGTAGGTCTGAGAAAGTGACGGGGTGAGTGGAAACCCAAAGCCCATAGAAGGCCATCCGAGTGGCCCCTGGACCAGGTGAGCTGGCTTTAGCGTTTATTGAAGGAGGCAGAAACCTCAGCTGTCAGCTGCTTCTCATCCGAGTTGTTAGAGGAGTCATTTAGAAAGCTGTACCATTCTTTCAGTGTTCTCACTGCTTTCTAGTGCTTATGGATTAAAAAAATGCCTTGGCTGTATGTGTAAGAAAACAACAATGCAAGTTTGTAGAGAAAGAATCTGAGACTTCTAGGTCATGCTGGTTTAAAACTCCGACATCAACCGTCTTAGCGACCATGTAGCCAAATGAGCTTAGGAAATGCTTTTTAACACTTACGGAACAGTGGCGCTTCGTGCTTGCTGTAGTGCCTACATAATTAGACAAATGAAATAACTCGGTTTGAACCTCCTCCCTCTCTTAACTTTTTTTTACAAGCAGATTTAAAATTCTGGCTTATAAAGTCCTTGATTCAATGTCAAACCATTTTGCTTAAATGGCAGCATGTTCTAAATGTGAGCACGCTCAGCTTTTCAAGCTGCTTCCGAATAACAGAAAATTGACAAGCTGTCATTCAAGACCTTTTGGTAGATGCCTGAGGCTCTGTTTAAATTGTATCTGTCTGATACTTTACCATGAAGAGTGAAAAATTTGATCACATGCCATGCTTTTAATTTTCTAAAGCAAATAAATATGTTGGAAGGAGCCAAGTAATGCAAAGACGAACTGCTGTTCTCATGCAACCAATTTAGGGGAAGGGTTCGCCTAATGAATAAAAGATCTGAACTCTAGATCTTTACGAATCCATAGACTTTAAAGGTTTAAAAGGAAACAGAGCAGCAGCAGACCTGGGATTGGCTTTTCAGTATCCTTATTTAACTAACAGACATGAAAGTTTCATGATTTGATATCAGAAGTGCCAGTACTGGAGTCTCTGGGCCTACTCTGGCTCAGGAGGCTGCCCTATTTCAAAAACAAAAAAGAAAAGAAGAAATGCTAGTACTGTAATTCTAGAGGGCTTCAAAAATTCTCAAAAATAGGCCAGGTGCAGTGGCTCACGCCTGCATCCCAGCCCTTTGGGAGGCCAAGGTGGGCGGATCACTTGAGGTCAGGAGTTCGAGACCAGCCCGGCCAACATGGTGAAACCCCATCTCTACTAAAAATACAAAAATTAGCCAGGCATGGTGGTGTGTGCCTGTAATCCCAGCTACCTGGGAGGCTGAGGCAGGAGAATTGCTAGAACCTGGGCGGTGGAGGTTGCAGTGAGCCGAGATCGTACCACTGTACTCCAGCCTGGGCAACAGAGTAAGACTCTGTCTCACAAAAAAAAAAAAAAGTTCCCCAAAATATTTTGAACTTTCTCACCTTTGTCCTATTTTGAAGAAGCGGTCTGCATTGAAGAGATCATACAGAAATAAAATAATTGTTGCAAAACGAATGCAGTGTCTTTACTTCTTACACTATTGCATTACATCAACTTCATCTTTAATTTAATTCAAAGTGCTCCTCAACCTAAAATATAGTCACGTGTCTATATTTAAAAATGTGTATTATAGGCCGAGCATGGTGGCTCATGCCTTTTATCCCCCAGCACTTTGGGAGGCCAAGGCAGGTGCATCATGAGGTCAGGAGTTTGAGACCAGCCTGGCCAATATGGTGAAACCATCTGTCCTAAAAATACAAAAATTAGCCGGGCGTGATGGCATGTATCTGCAATCCCAGCTACTCGGGAGGCTGAGGCAGGAGATCACTTGAAACCAGAAGGCAGAGATTGCAGTGAGCCGAGATTGCGCTACTGCGCTCTAGCCTGGGTAAAAGAATGAAACTGTCTCACAAAAAAACCAAAAAGTATACTAATGAATCTATATTTTTTTCAATCTATCATCCAGACTGCAGCAAGGTGATTCTGCCAAAATATATCTCATTAAAAGCCAACTGGAGCTTCTCATCAGCATCAATGTGCAGCCCAAAGTCCTTAGGAGGACAAAGGGAGTCCCTCACAACCTGGACCGGTCCCCTTCCCTCCAGCTGCCTCAGCTGCCCACAGGACCTCTTCCCGCCTGTGGCCACAGTGTGCAACTTGGAATTTCCCCACTTGCGCAGTCTCATCACGTCACCACCAACTGCGTGCTGCTTCTGCTCTGTTCAGCTGGTGAAATCCTCTCAACCCTTGAGATGCAGCCCAATCTCCTCCTGACATCTGAATTCCTCTCCGTCACTGCATTCCCGCCTGTCATCCTGCCTTTTTCTTACCCTCCACTCTCTCCTGAGTGATAGACACTTAATTAAAATTAAATAAAAATTCAGATCCTCCTTGTACTTGTTGCATTTCAAAAGCTTGGCAGTCACATGTCGTTAGTGGCTACCCTCTTGGACAGCACAGATAGAGAATATTTCCATCATCACAGAAAATTCTAGACTTGGAGCTTCTTGAGGACGGGGGATCAGTCATTGACACTCCTTTACAGTATCTAGCAGTGGCTATCCTATAGCAGGGGCTCAGGAAATTTCTCCTGAACATGTAGGATTGCAATCAGGGTGTACCTGCTGTTAAAGGAGGCTGTGAGATGCTGGGGAGGCCAGAGAGGATGGGAGTGGGCCTGGCACTTGGAGGAAAGGGGGCAAAACCATCTGCAAAGTCATCTTTTACCTGCTGGCATGGCCCCAGCCAGGGCTGTGTTGCTCCTGGCCCAGCCAGGAGAATGGCTGAGAAGAAATGGATTCTACCATCCTGGATTTAGAGGACAACCTGTCTTGAGGGGCATGGGGGACGCTGGAAGTCAGGGTAAGAAGCTTGGACTTCATCCTACTGGCATTGAGACCCCAATTACTGAGTAGTGGAGTGATAGGATAAGCTTATAGGAAGAGCCAAAATTATTAATACAGCTCCTTAGAGCTTAGATCCTGTGACTTAGGAAAGGCAATATGAGCCCCTGAGCATTCTGGGGGGTCCTTTGTACATCTGGAAGAACAGAGACCCGGAGTGGGAAATCGTCCTCCTCCTGGGCAGCACAAACATGGCTGCTCCATTCCTATTCAGAAGCCTCGTTTCCTGATTAAGGCTCTGGCAGCTGTGATGTTTTGCTGTTCATTATTCATGAATAGACTTGGCCCTATTCAAAACTAAAGCTTCAATGCTGCAAATGAGGGCTGCAGAGAGGATGTTGGGGAACTTGCCTGCCTGGCTTCAAAACTGCCCCCTTTTCTCTGGAAAAATCCTCTCTAGAATACTGTGCCAAGGCCTGGTGAGTGAGAAATGAGTTTTCATGATGTATCAAAAGAAAAATGCTTCTTTTAAGAAACTATCTTTGTAAATGGCAGTAGATGGGGAAGAATCTAAAAGAGAGAACAACACTTGCAGGTTGAAAGCATTACGTCCAGATATGGAGACGTTAGGACTAAGGGAAGGTCAGTGACGGGTCTTACCATTTCCTTCGTCTGCCCACCAATGGACGCACGCAGACGCACACACTAACCGCCTCCCAGGTGGACAGTCCAGGGGGCCCACAGCGCTTCCGGCACAGGACTTTAATTTCTCTCAGTTTCAGAGGATTTCTCGAGGCCCCTCTGTAGAGCTGCTTGTCTTTGTCATAATCCGTGCCTGGGTCAGAGCAGCTGGGGTGAGCTGCACTCACAGCTGGGAGATGATCCTGTGATCTCGTGGTGCAGTGGCCCTTCCAGGTTGCTCTTTCTAAAACCTTGGGTATTGCAAATTCTGCTTCTTAGGGACACTTTGGCCCCTGAGTCCTGACCTTCTTGTCTCTCTTCCTGATGAAGCCAGCAGCATGGCTCTCAGGGTCGCGCTGTCTTTCTTCTCTAAAATAGCCATGTGGCCCCATGTCTTGCGCTTACTGGTCACCGTGGTTACAAATGGTTCTTCTAGGCTGTGAACCATCACAGGAGTGGGTCCAGTTCAGCAGACAGTTCCTCGGGTGAATTTAGTAGCTGAGGGTCCCACTGAGTCTCCATCACCCTCTCACCCATTCTGCACCCGCCCCACCACACATACACTCTACTCCCCCAGTGCTGAATAAATTACCACGGCACTGAGATGGCACTGGGACGTTTGGGAGTGAAGAAGTCGGGGCTTCTGCCCTGGGGAAGAAGTGATGAGGGCATGAACAGCAGGGCAGAGGGTGGGAGGCAGAGGAAAGGGCACTGAGTGGGGGCACGAGGATGGAAGAGGAGCCTGCTAGATGGATGATGGGACCTAGCGCTGACCGAATAGAACTTTGTGGGTGGCACGTCAGTCACTCCAGGGAGATGTGCAGTCACTGCCATTTTCCTAATGAAACTCCTCCAGTTATTAAATAAAGGCGCAGCATCACAGACTTAAGGGCCAGAAGTGGGATTTGAACCCAAGTCCTGCAGATGACAGGGTTCCCACCTGCTTCTCTAGGTCACACTAGCCCACGCTGGAGGGAAGGAGGGATGTTTCAGGAAGAGGGAAGACGCAGGCAAAGGCACAGAGACCTTAAGTAGAAAGCTATGTTCCAGAAAATGCAAGTTACTCAGCACTGGGGGAGGAGAGTATATGTGCGGTGGGGGGGGGGGGGGTGGAGAATGGGTGAGAGGGTGGTGCAGACTCAGTGGGACCCCCAGCTACCTAATTCCCCAACAGAGAAAGAGCTTAGAAACTCCCCACACCTCCCGCAAAGCAGTGGGGAAGCTGCGGCCACACTGTTTTTGGTCCCCTCATTCCCTATGCAGTCTGGCTGCTCCGGGGGAGGATGGGGCTTGCAGGCAGGCACCGCTGGTTTAGGATGTGTCCTGGCTCCGTCACTCAATCTGTGGCGCGACAATCAGGGGAGTCACCCTTTCTGGCCTTCAGTTTTCTCCTCTGTAAAATAAGGGAAAATAAGTTTTCTCCTCTGTAAAGTAAGGGAACTTATTTTTGACAAAAATCAGCTCTCACCAATTTATTCATCACCACATGCCCTTTTAATTCCATCTGCCCCAGGACTGCAGTGGGGAGTCTTTCTTTGCTGATGGACTTTGAAAATCATCACCACTGCCTGACTTTTTGTGGTTAAACACAGCTGCTAGCCAGGAGCTCAGGGCTTCTCATCAGCAGAGGCCTCTGCCTTTCCAGTATCCAGGGCTGAAAGGATTCTGGGTCAAGGCCTCTCTCCCGCAGCCATGAGGCCCTGGCTTGATGGAATGTCGCTATGGAGTCCAGGGAGGCAGCATGGGGACCCTGACAGCTTTTCCCATTCCCTAGACTGCTGGGCCTTGCTACAGGACTCCTCTGGACCTTAAACATTAACAAGGCTCATATTTGGAAGGTGCTTTGAGAGGGCTTATAAGTATTTGGAGGTTACTTTTTAAACTATTTTTATTGGAAAAGTAACATGTGTACAAGAGAACAACCCAAATACAGAAGAATATTAAACTTCCTAAGCCTCCAGCCCCCTCCTATGCTACTGTATCCCAAGGTTAGCTCTGCCGGCCCACTCGGCCCTGGGTGCTTCTGCCCAGGGCCGGGTGGAGATTTGAGGCTTGGGGGTGAGGGCTGGGCGAACCGCCTCCTCTCAGGTCCTCGGATATGAGTTGTACCCATTTGCTGTGTGTGGACCCAGGACTACTGCCCACAGGCCTGGCGCTGCCTGGACACCCAGACCCACCTCTTGGGTCGCCCTCGGCCCTCCCGATGACTCTGACTCGCATGTGTCTCAAAGGATGCACCAAAGATTCTCCAGTGTGAAATCAAATTTTTGACAACAGAAGTGTTTTAAAATAATTACGCAGGTGGTGAAAAACTCAAATAGTAGAAAGCCCCTTTCCCATCTGAGTCTGCCCCACCCCCGCCAGTTACAAGCTTCCCAGCCAGTTCCTGAGCTCTCTGCGTGTACGGACACGCGTCCCACTCACAACAACTTTGTAAAAGAATCAGACGCGTGAAGGATTCCATTCGAATCACTTCTGCTCTCTGCTTTTCTCACTTCACTGTGGGTCGGGCGCGGGCTTTCTGTCAGCGACACTGACGCCGCCTTCATACCGCCGCACAAGCCCCGCGTCAGGGTTCCGCGTGCGGGGTACCCGGGGCAGGCCCAGCGCGTAAGCGGGGTCCGCGGTGCCGCCAACGCCCTGGGTCTGCGCAGCGGCCCGGGCAGTCCCTGCCCCACCCATTTCGAGCCTCCCGGGCGGGCCCCGAGCCGGGCGATTCGCAGGAACTTTCCCCGGCTCTCCCGCGCGGAGCCGCCACAGGACCCCCTAGCAAAGTTCCTTTAGTTTTAAGGACGCGAATCGCGGCGAGAGAACCCGCGGAAGGAATAGGTGGGGCGCGCAGAGGGGGAAACTGAGTCCCGCGAGAGGGCGGGTCTGGGCGCTGCCCCGCCCGCGCCCCGCGAGCTCCGCCGTGCCCGGATGCGCCCGCCCTGCCCCCGCCGCGGGCCGTCCCGGTCCAGCCGCCCGCCCTCCCGCCATCCGGCTGGCCCCCCTCCTGGGCGCGGTGCCCGTCCCCAAGGCGGCTCGTCACCGCTGCGAGGCCAATGGGCTGGGCCGCGCGGCCGCGCGCACTCGCACCCGCTGCCCCAGAGGCCCGCCCGCACTCTCCCCGGCGCCGCTCTCCTGTCCTCGCCCTGCCCGCCGCCACCAGAGTCGCCATGCAGACCCCGCGCGCCGCATTCCTCCCGCTGCTGCTGCTGCTGCTGGTGGCGCCCACCTCGGCGCAGCTGTCCCGGGCCGGCCGCTCGGCGCCTTTGGCCCCCGGAACTGCCGCCGGGTGCCCCGAGCGCTGCGAGCCGGCGCGCTGCCCGGCGCCTCCGGAGCACTGCGAGGGCGGCCGGGTCCGGGACGCATGTGGCTGCTGCGAGGTGTGCGGCGCTCCCGAGGGCGCCGCATGCGGCCTGCAGGAGGGCCCGTGCGGCGAGGGGCTGCAGTGCGTGGTGCCCTTCGGGGTGCCGGCCTCGGCCACGGTGCGGCGGCGCGCGCAGGCCGGCCTCTGCGTGTGCGCCAGCAGCGAGCCGGTGTGCGGCAACGACGCCAACACCTACGCCAACCTGTGCCAGCTGCGCGCCGCCAGCCGCCGCTCCGAGAGGCTGCGCCAGCCGCCGGTCATCGTCCTGCAGCGCGGCGCCTGCGGCCAAGGTACTCCGCCGCGCGCCTGGGCAGCTCCCCACTCTCTCCATCGCAGCCGGGACCTGCTTCTGCGGTACCGGCGGGCAGGCCGAGGGGCAGCAAAGCGTTGCGGGGTGGCCAGGGCAACTCTCGGGGACAGGCAGGTGGGCCCCGGCGGGGGGGCAGCTTTCCGCGGGCTGTCTCGAAACCAAGCTTTGAGGCCACCCCGGGACCGGTTCCGCGCCCGGACAATGCCGGTGCGCTCGGCCTGCACTCTGGGGCTCCAGACGCCTGGTGACCGGCTGCGGGGTGCCCTGAGGGCAGTCACACAGCGCGGGGAACCTAGGACAAATAAGAGGGATAGGGACATAAAGGGAGGAGAGAAGTTCAGACCTGGGAACTGGCGCCTTGCAGAGCGGCTTCAGTACCACAAGAAGTCATTTCGGTTGCTTTTTCTTCTATTTGCTTCCTTCGTCCCCTTTAAAATGAACCAGTCATTACTTTTTATCATGGGACCTCTCCGTGAAAACTGTATGTAACTGTTTTGGAGAAGAACAGTGTTTGCCGGCCTGCCCCGCAGTTTCCCCCAGAAAATCTACCCCCGGCAGGGACCGGTTTGGCACCGCGCTCGTTTCGGCGGCGTTTGCTGCCTGTCTTACTTTCCTCGTTTTGAGCCAGCCCTACAAAAATGAAAGTGGCTCCTTTTGAATAAGCTGAATCGGGCTTTGGATCACAAAATCTGCAGAGGCGGAGAAGGGACCGGGTTAGTGATGGGAAAGACGTCTACCCTTCTCTCCCTCCTGGCACTCACAAGGACTTGTTCTGGCAGGAGAGATGGTGGTGATGGGGGAAGGAGTGGAGTGGAGAAAGGTTTAACCCTCTCGCGGGACCTTTCAGAGAGATGCTCCTCATCTTCAGGCAGAGGCCATTTGGAAAAACAATATCGAGTTCAGTGGCGGCCAATGCCGCGGTGTAGAAACCAGACAAGGGGGCTTGGCAGTGCGCTTGGCTGCAGCCACGCAGCTGCTGCCCGACCCCAGCGCTGCCTCCTCGACATGAGCAGTGCCAGGAGTGAGGCATAGGAGAGCAGAGTGCCCTGTGCCCTGGTCTAGATTTTTCTTTATAGGAATATGGTTCAGTATGACCAACGGGGGCTTGACATAACTTGGCTTACATGGACGGGAAGGTGCCAGAGCCGAATTAGGTGAAATCGATGATTGTGTATTTCACAAACACAGGAGCACAGCCCTCGGGAAACTCAGTCTAGTTAGGCAGTAGAGAGTTGTTCCGGAGAGAAATGATCCAGGAGACCCGAGAATGGGCATGGTGCTAGCACACGCCTAGTGAGCGCCCAGTCTGTGTGCCAGGTGTGTTACCTCTGTGACCTTATTTGGTCTTATGAGGAGGGAGTTTCTCCTCTCTTTCACTCTCTCTCTCTTAAGAGACAGGGTCTCTCTCTGTCACCCAAGCAGGAGTGTAGTGGTGTGATCATGGCTCACTGCAGCCTCTGACACCTAGACTCAATGATCCTCCTGCTTAAGCCTCCCAAGTGGCTGGGACTACAGGCGGATGCCACTACACCCAGCTTCTCATCCCTGTTTTACAGATAGCAGCACTGAGATTGAAAAACTTGCCCAAAGTCACTCAGCTGGAATTTAAAGCCAGACGGCCTCATTCAGAGGAGTCAGCCCAGCACTTAACTCCAAGGCTGTGGGAGAGGGGTCAGGTGCTGTAAATTTCCTAGTGGGCTTGATGCGCATCCCCCTCAAAGCTGGGAACAGCATATGCAAAGCCAAAAACTTGTTTGGAGGTGAATAGATCAGTGTGACTGGGGGACATTTGGGGAGGGCAGCAGGAGTGAGCCAGGCTGGTGGCTCAGAGTCCATGGCTGAAGAGGCTGGCTGTGCCCTGTGCCCTGTGCACAGATGTTCTTGAACTGGGGCCACTCAAAGCCTAGTGTAGGGCTGACCTAGCGGTGGAGTACGGAATGCATCCAGGGTGGAGAGTTTAGACTACTGCAATAATCTGGGTGTGAGGCGACAACATTGAAAAAGCATGTTTTTGTCCAAAACAAGCCAGCTGTTACTGGTCTCGCTGTTTGTGGTCTCGTTGCACGGGGTCCTGTGTTGCTGGCACCATTCGAGCCGCCTAATTTATTGCTAGTGAGGCAAGTTGCTTAACAAGCTTTGGAGTTGGCTGAGTCCCCGTGTGGAGGGAAACAGGTCTCCATTGGCTATCAGGCTCACAGCGGGCCCCCACTGTACCAGTGAGGGGATGGCCACAGAAGGATGAGCATGGTGGCCTTGAAAGGAGGGAGAGACAGAGTGGGTACAAGGCTGTGTTTATCCCTCCCTCCTTCTTTTGCAAATATTTATTTGCAAAAGAGCTCTGTAGGGTGTCTGACACTGTTTGCATGTTTGTCTGTCTGGCACATCAGAGGCAGTTGGTATGAATGGATGAGTGAATGAATAAATGAATGAATGAAGACAAACAGGAGGGGCTTTCGATACACAGCCATTCTGTTTTTCCTTAGTGGAAGGTGCTGCTTTGCTGTGCCCCCTCTCTGGATCTCACACTCCGCCCTTGACTTCCCAGTGGTGTTTCCGAGGACAGGCGCCTGGGAGCCAGCAGACTTCATTCAGTCCAAGCCAGGCTCCAGAACTCAGCAGCTGGTGCCTACGGGCAGGTCACTTGATGTCATTGTTAAATGAGGTGAATTGGCTGCCTGCTCTGGCTCAAAGATTGGCAGGAGAGCTACTTTAGTTGCAGTGGACATGAGCCTTTTTGAGGGGTGCCGCTTGACTAGAGGCCTGAAGTTGGAGCAAGTCACACAGGGATCTGGAGACAGACCCCTTGAGGCAGGAGCGGGTGCTGTGATTTCAAATATGATAAGGAGGCTTTGTCTGGGGCAGAGCATCCTAGGGGATGAGAGATAGAAATATCATCAGATCAGGGGTCCCCAGGCAGGTGACCAGCACTTTGGGGTCACGTTAGATCTTTGCATAGAGGAATGTGTCACCATTCAAAGGAAAGCACTTTCATCTGTTAGCTGTTTAATGAATAGACTTCAGAGAACATATCTGATCACGGCTCTGGAAATGAAGGCAAATTGTGTATTTCAGAAGACAATGCACTGGCCGGGTTTGGATGGGAAGGTATACCCTTAGACTAGGGAACAAAGATCTGTCATCTCCAGCTCTACTGGGCAGATGGTTACAAAAAAGAAAGGAGTTGAAATACGAATAGGATACTAATAATGAGGGCTAACACATATTTTGTGCTTGCTCTGTGCCAAGTGCATGCTAACTCATTTCATCCTCCTGAGTCCTATGAAGTGAGTGCTGTAGTCTTCCCCAGTTACAGCTGGGCAACTGAGTCATGGAGCAATACCTTGCTCAGGACTGCTGGCCCCACACAACTGTATCCAGAGCCTCATTCATAACCACATGCTGTGCTGTTGACAGAGCAACAGAGATTATAAACCAACCCCAACTAAGCCCCAGCTAATAGCTGAAATAAACAGGGCTCCAGATGGCCGTGGCCTTGAGATGAAACAGGACAGATCACAGCCCTCAGCAGGCTCAGGAGCCTGAAGACAAGGTTGCCTCCAGTTGCCATCAGGGCAGCCTTCACTAGAGAAAAGCAAAATAGTCGAGGGGCTATAGGAAAGCTGTTTCCACACCAGATGTCCGACAGCAAACTGCTCTTGGAGAGAGAAAGGCCCTTCCAGATCCTGCCATGTCCCAAAAGACCAGCCAGGATTCCAGACCTCTGCTGAAACATGGACAAGAAGCCAGGAACAAGACCCGAAACACAATTCCCAAATAGTGGAAGTCTCGTCCATTTCTCCTCCTAATACGTCCTCCAGGAAAGCCCACCCCTCTGCATACAGCAGTCCAGACAAACTCGGAGGCCTGCAAGCTGTAGGGGTGCCCAGAAATTCCCCCACGGGAGGTTTTTAGGATCGCCTGCTCCTGGTCTCACTCCGGGGCCTCTGAAGGCAGAGGCTGTATGTACATACCTGGTGCAGAACCAAGGGCTTAGACGGTTGCTTTACTTCTTGGAGGCCTGGACTATTTGTAAAATTTATTTAGGTGATTCTTTCATGGGAGCCTCAAACAAGCAATCATTGTTAGCTGAGTGCCGACCCTGTGCTGAGCTCTGAGGAGACAGGGTTGAATAAAACAAAGATGCTGCCCACAGGGAACTTACATTCAGTGCAGTGGGGGAAATACAATGACTCCTTCCCATGGTTGCATTTTTCCATTGCTAAAGTGTGCCCTTTGCTAGAGAGTCATTTCTACTGTTGGCAATTCAAATACACCTTGTGTCACTTAAAACATAAGTGTGGCAGGGACCTGAGCTTTATCTTAGGGCAGGGTGTGTGGAAACAGTCCTGAGTCTCCAGCTTGTAGTCACCCGAAACGTGGAAACTTGAAGGTCTTTTGAGCAGTTTATGGGGCTCTGCCTGCTCTGGTCGGCTGCCTTCTTTTACTGCTGTGTTGGTTTTGCTAAAGAGTTAAAATATTAAGGTTTCGTGAAATTGGAAGTGTTTGAGTTACGTCATTCCACTGAGAGAGCTGTAATGGGTTGCACTGGAACTTAAAATAACTGCATTCAATAAGCGATCATAGCGGGCACCATGAGCTAACTGTCTTCAGAAGCCTGACAGCCTCCACTGCGGGGCTGGACTCTCCGTTTGGAGCTGTGTGATCCTGGACGAGTTTCGTGCCTTGGATTCAGAAATCAGACTTTCCATGAGCTTATATTTCGAGTGAATAAATAGCTCTGGTCAGGCTTAATTTGAAGAAGTAAGCTTGGCAGTGGGTAAGGGTTCCTTGGAAGGCCAACTGGGGCGGAGGGGCTGAGGGCTGACAAGCGGCTCTGGCCTTTCCTGTCTGTTACCTGAGCAGGTAATGGCTCCCTCGCCTCTTGGAGCCTCAGCAGTGAGGGGATTGGACCAGCTGATCTCTGAGGTTCCTTTTAACTACCATGGTCTGTGATTTTTCTAAGAAAACAAGTCTCTGAGGAGGTTGTGGTCACCTCATTCCTAACTTAAAGGCTGGGCAGGCTTCTTTAAGAGCTACTTCTTTTTCCTAAATTATTGATGGTTAAAGCCAAGGCTGGCATTGAATGGATGGGACCCATCTTGAGCCTGGCTGCTTTGGGCTTCAGCTTTGTAGTGGCTGCTGAAAGACTCTGGGAGACCACAGGGGTGACATGTCCACCCCCAAGAGATGAGCTTCCATGAGGCTCATACCCCTCGCTCCTTCTCTGGGGCCCCAGGGCCTTCGGGTCATCTGAAGTGAGATATCCCTCTGCCATTTCATCTTTTCCTTTGCCACCTTCTCTGCCATTAAAAAAAAAAAAGGAAAGAAAAATGCTATTAATAGAGAAACCGAGAAGTGGAGCCGTTCTGAATGCGCTTCCAAAAGGCTCCTGGAAGTGGCATGGAAGTTGGAGCGATTCAGCACTACTCGGTGACATGTGCCTAGAACCACAGGGGGATATTGGCCAGGACAACACGCCTCAGGACAGAAGTAAGTGGCTATGAAGTGGCATATCTGTCCCCGCCGGAAAGGTGCAGAGTTCAGCTTTTGGAGTCAGTGCTGAGAGTTCCACTTATAAATTTATTCAGAGCATTTATTTAACACCTACTGTGTGCTCAGAAGTGTACCAGGTGTATAGGGTACCAAGTGTACAGGGACTCAGAGGTAAGGACTGGTGGCCCCGATCTCAGGGTGCTCATAGTAGGTAGTATGATGCCAGCTTAAGGGCTGGGCTTCTGAAATTGGATTGCCACTTTCTGGATGTGTGGCTTCTCTTAGATGACTTCTTCTCTAAGTCTCAGTTTCCCCATTAGTATGATAATAGAAGTAAGAGCAGATACATACATAGCTCTTAGGGTATTGCAGGATGGAAGGACCTCCTTCCTATGAAGTACAAGGCACTGTGCCTGATGCATTGCTAGAATTCAGGCAGTATTAGCTACTGTCATCGTCATCGTCATCATCTTCGGGGTACTGACAAAGGAGTCAGTTGTGTGGGAGGAGGGCTAGGATGCTCTTGTCTCCCTGATGAGGTAGGTGGGTGGGGGGGTTAGGAAACCTTCACAGAGAAGGAGGGTGATGTGAGGCTTGTGTCCTGGAGCTGACTCGGAATTTGCCATCTAACATGTTGGAAAAGGTTCTCTGGGCAGAGGTATCCAAAGTTGCCTTGCCTGTCACCCTCTGAGGTCCCAGTTGTTGCCTGTATCCTGTGACCAGTGTGTGGCTCCTCTTGAATTAAGATCTGCATGTCTGGACTGCCTGGGATTTTACAGATGTCATCTCGTTAACTCTCCCTGGAGCTGTGACACCCAGGAGGCAGTTTATACAAGCCCTGAGACCTGCTTGAATGATGCTTGGTTTGGTTTCCATGCTCTGGGAATTCCTCACAAGGAGAGATTTGTCTTAAGGAAGGGAAAAAAAGCAAATTTGGGAGTCCATGGCTACCCTATTATTTTAGATCATAGGACAAATTTTCAAATAAGTGCATTCATAAAAGCAATCCTCCACAGCATCCTGTGACAGCAGCCGGTCCCTCGCCACAATATCATTATGTCTCCTTGTGCACACAAAAGTCTCTGAGGGCTTGTTTGTGACTGCAATTTCTGACGATTTCCAAATTGAACAACCTCTGTCCTAATGAGTCAGAGGCTTGTGCAATATTTTCAAACCTCAGAAACATCTTTTTCATTAGTTGTACAGTAAAGAAGATGGTAGCCCTATCTCTGTGGTGAGCTGTTTTTTTTTTTTTTTTGCTTTTGTTTTTGTTTTTTTTTCTCCAAGTTTGAAGAGATTCACTGTAGAATTCCTTTTCACATAGTCTTGGGGAAGATTTTTCCCGACCTTCCAACACATGAGTCATCTCATATCCTGTGACCAAGAAGAGCTGTCTCTTTGGTGCCAGTTTCTGAGCGCAGTCACCACTTGGTGGAGACGGAGACGGATGGACACAGTTGGGATTGCCCAGGCAGGCGGCTGACAGTAGACATAGAAGAGGGAGGCTTCAATGTTCAGTGTCGCCTCTGCTTTTCTGTGGCACAGAGTGAGCTAAACAGGAATATGACATTCTCCAGGACAGTTAGAGCAGTGGGAAATGTCACCAAACAGAACAGTGACCCAAAGAGCTGCTGCCGGTGGGTGCTCTGTGTGAGCTGGGCACTGTGCTCATTGTGTTATGGGCCTTGCTTTGTTCTTATTTTGTAGCCACACAGAGAGGTAGGGGCATTCGCCTTGCTCCCTAGCTGAGGCTGCATACAGACGAAGCTCCAAGAGGTTAGCCCTAACTTGTCCAAGGCCAGCCATTGTGAGGAGGCAGAGCCAGGATTTGAACCCATATCTGTCTCACTCCCACACTGTTCTTCAGGTTTCTTTAAGTCAAGTGTTATTTAGAAGTGTTTTGTTCATTCATCAAATATTTGGTGGGGGTTTCCAGCTGTCTTTCTGTCATGAATTTCTAGTTTAATTCCATTATGGGCTTAGAACATATTTTGTGTGATTTCTATTCGATTACATTTGTTAGGGAGTATTTTCTGATCTAGAATGTGGTCTGTCTTGGTGAGTGTTCCTTGTGGGCTTGAGAAGCACGTGTGTTCTGTCATTGTTGGGTGGAGTGTTCTATAAATGCCACTTAGCTCTAGTGGACTTTCAGGTCAACTGTCTCCTTCCTGATTTTCTGCCTGCTGATATATCAATTTCTGAAAGAGAAGTGTTGACATCTCTTGAGTCTATTCTGAAACACTGAATTGCTGTCTCCATGATGGAACACTAGAGTTAGAAAATGATTTGGGATTTTGGATGAATAACTCACTCCCTTCAGCCTCAGTTTCCTCATCTACAACAGGGGACAATGATGCCCCTGCTGTAGGACTCCTGATCTACAACAGGAGTCCTAAAGCATTGAAGCTGCAAGAGATTAGGACCTGTAGTTGAAAATTTCAGACTCTTCCAGGACTCCTGATAGAGCCAACGCCAAGAATAGTGCAGCCGGAAGGATGGAAATAGTAATATGCCTCTTGGGTGTCAAAGCATGGGTCTCCTCTGGGCATGTTCTCTTGTCCTACTGAGACATGATAGCTCTTGGCCAAAGTGACTGAACTTGACCCTCTATTTCAGAAGGGCCAAATGCAAGGTTCACCACCATCATGTCTGACGGCAGAATGCTTTGGTCCAGGACGTCAGCCTCCCAATCATGACCCCAAGCAAACAGCCAATCTCCGCCTTCACCGCAGAGAGCACTTGCTCCTCCCAGGGTGGTCTGCGTCCTGTGTTCTTCTCAGGCCGACTTTCTGTTTAATGTCTGCTGGTCAGGAAATGGCCTGAGCTGAGGTTCCTCAGATCCTAGCCTGACACTTCTCCACCAGCATTTTTGGCTCTGAAAAATATAGCCCAGTGTGATTTAGCCCCACTGGATGAAACCTGGTAGGAACAGTCTGATAATAGCAGAGCCAAAAATCCACATAGGAGGAGGGGTGCGGATTTGAGAGCATCTGGGAAGGACCATGTGCGTGGATTTTGTTTCGTCTGTGGGATTCTGTGATACTTCTCATTTACAGTCTGTTCCCCTGGAATTGCCGTCGTTGGCGAAACAAATAGTCCTTCTGTCGTCTGAGAAATGTCATTCTGTTCCCACTTTTCACACCCATCTCTGATCTATTTCCACACATCTTGTGGATGAGGCCACCACCTTCCCTGAAAAGACACTGGTGGCTGCCCAAAGCCACCAACTGACTTGTAGAGAGGACAGAATCTCAGAGTATGAAACCCGAGTGTGGAGGGTCCTGGCAGGTCCATAGCTTAGCCCTTTACTTCACAGGTGGGGAAACTGAGGGAGCCAATGGGAATATGATGCTCATAAGCTGCACAGCTCATAAGTAGGGGCCAGTGTGGAGTCTGTCTGTCCTGAGACCCAGGGCTGAGCCTTCAAGCCCTCCCCATCTCAGATGTCTCCTCCTGTTGCAGCAGTTAGGTGTTTGGGAGAGGCCGTGGTCCATGCTCATGGTTTCCTGTAAGGCTAGAGAAACAGACCTTGTTCACTTAGTCTTGCTAATCAAAATGAGGTTACAGAAAACTTTTCCCTCTAAAATAATTTCCTTGGGTTAGAAGATGACTAAAAAGCTATTCATCTGATGACTGATGTCTCCCTTCAAGAATTATAAGCACATATAAATGCCTTTGAATGGTAATTATAATAATTTTGCTGAAGGGAAAAAAGTCAGTATAAATATCATGGTGGACACGTTGATGAATGAGGACTGAGATGCTTTCATGTCTTTTCAGCTGTGGTTAGATTTTCTTTGAGCTGAATATACAAATTTTTCCTCTCCTAGCATAAAGACTCTTTTTTTGGTATCTTTTCTCTCTACTGTTTAGACATGAAGGAAAATGCATTTATACATTTGATGACATACTTTACTATCTCAGTTGTTTAAAACTATAAATGTAATTTCATACCATGAAAAATTAAGAAAGGAAGATTCGTGATTTCACCATCACCATCTCTCCAGAAATATCATAATTTCTTTATTATTATTGTTATCTTGAGATAGAGTCTTGCTCTGTCACCCAGGCTGGAGTCAGGGGCACGATCTTGGCTAACTGCAACCTCCACCTCCTGGGTTCTCATGCCTCAGCCTCCTCAGTAGCTGGGATTACAGTCCTGTGCCACCACACCTAGCTACCTTTTATATTTTTAAGTAGGGACAGTTTCGCCATGCTGGCCAGGCTGGTTTCAAACTCCTGGCCTCTAGTGATCCTCCTGCCTCAGCTTCCAAATGTATGAAGATTATAGTCATGAGCCACCATGCTTGGCCTAATTTCATCTTTTCTGTCCCAAGTGTTGCCACCATTTGATTAACTGTTCCGCTGTTCATATCCATGGTTGTGATGTTAAACAATCCTGAGATGAACGTTTTCACGTTTATGGCTATTTCTGTATTGGGGGTCATTCTTTTAGGAGAGGTACTAAGAAGTACAAAAACTGGAAAGAAGGATACGGAATTTTTATGGTTCTGGTATAAATTGCCAAATTACTTTCCAGGATTGTAGCCATATTTGTTGTCATCAACTCTAGAATTTTAACCTCTTAAGTCGCTGAAAGAAATTCTCCCAAAAGAAATCCTTCAGGAATAATGGAAGAAGATGGTGCCAAACCCCAGCCATTCTGCTCACTGTTAGATTACTTTTTTGGTCTTAGAGTTTACTTTTATTTCAGGTCAATTGAGAGTTGAGCAATGTTTGGGGTAGAATAAGGAGCACTTTTTAAATTTGGTTCTACCTGGGGAGGGGGTGACTTGTGATCACAGACAGTCTCACCTGGGAGGGGCTTGTGTGGTTCAGCTCATCCTTCCAGCACTCGTGTCTCAGGTGAGCAGCCTGGGACCAGTGAGGCACCCTGAAGCCTGGAGGTCACAAGCTGGGAGGGGACAGAGAACCCGGGTCACAGGATGCCCAGCCTACGGCTCACTGCACTGAGCTTCTCGGATGCCAGCTCTTTCCAGGATGCGCGAGGAGGCCAGACTGACGTGGTTTGTTTTGAAAAGTGATGAAAATATTTATTCAAATGTTTTGTACACATAGGCAGAAGTATAACAGGAGCTGCATAGACAAAATTATTTTCTAGTAGTCACATTAAAAAAGCAAAAAGAAAGAACATTATTTTTCTTTTTAAAACAGCTTTATTGAGATGTAATTTACATACTATAAAATTTGCCCCTTTAAAGCGTGCAATTTGATGTTTTTATTTGTTCACAATTGTGCACCTATCACTACCAGTTCCAGAACAGTTTCATCGCCCTGCAAAGAAACCCCACATCCATTGGTAGTCACCCGTTCTCCTCTGCCCAGCCCTAGGCAATTTTCTGTTTCTATGAATATGTTTATTCTGGACGTTTCATGTAAATGGAATCAAACAGTACGTGACTGGCTTCTGTCTCTTAGCATGTTTTCAAGGCTGTCCACATTGTAGCGTGGATCATTATTTCATTCCATTTTATGATTAAAAATATTCCTTTGTATGGATACAGGGAGACCAGCCTTTAATTTAATCTCTTCTCCCTAACGGGGAATCCTAATTTCAGGATTTTCCAGAAAGTCACTTGGAAAGTCTAAATTGCGGAGGAGGTATTGACCAGTTCCATTGGAAGAAACTTAGCACCTGACTCGGGAAGCCCGCATGGAAACCAAGAATATTCTCTAGGGATGGGGATCACACACTGAAAGGAAAACATGGGGAAATGCACTTTTCAGATTTATTAGATCATATCACTTTTTTGGAGCTGGAAAGGATGATGGAAATGGTCTAGCCTACCCCTCATTTTACCACTGAGGTAACTGAGGCCCAGGAGGGGAAGTGGCTTGTTTTGGTCCCGGGACCACTTTGCACTTCTCATTGGAGCCCAAGCTTCCTTCTGGCACCTGTCTCTATTTTACAAGTTCCCCTTACATGGGTGCTGGGTACTGCTTGGAAGAACTGGCCTCTTCCTGGAGACCGGGGCTGATTCGTCGTCACCTCCCTCTCTCTCGTCTCTTCTGCCTCCCTGCAGCCCCAGGCCTTCCTCCTGCACGGGGCGGAGGGGGGAGGCAGACACAACCCGGGTGGGCACTGCCCCCCAGTCCGCAGCCTGAAGCTGGAGGGCTAGGGGGGCTGCAGCCCCGGCAGCTCCAGACATAACAACCAGAGGAGTCGGTGCAGGAAGCGAGCCCAGCCGAGAAATCTGCGAAGGTCAGGACTGGAGCCAGACGCTTATCAGGAGGAAAGTTAATGGTGTTTTTGTGAACTAAGCAGTCAGCTGTTTCCCCGAAGATAATAATAGACACATCGCGTTGGGCATTCAGGAGGCTCCTGAAAAAAAAAAAAAACACTTGTGCAGTGGAATTGATTGGAAGCTTTTCCCTAATACATAAAATAGGCCAGAAGAGACTATCAAATGTAACAGCACCCATTAAGCCCACGCACCCACCGTGGGTATCCAAGCAGGGACTGAAAAACACTTTTTTTTTTTTTTTTTTTGCCAATTAGTCTGAAAAGTGATTTTCAATGACAGGCACCTTTAAACATAGACACGTTCTGGAAAAGGCACCTTTTCCCAGTAAAGCCAAAGCTGTAGAACTAGGCTGTGCTTGTGACTGACAGACAGTGAGGGGTTCACAGCTAGCTGGCCAGGTGCCCCCGTAAAGCACCTTTCGAATCTGCTCTATTTGAGAGAGACTGCCTTAGCGTTGTTTGGGTAAGTCTTCCTCCTCACCTCACCTGCCACAAGACTTTTTCAGGCACCATCTGCTGTAGTCTTGGCCCAGCCCCTGCTACAGTGACTACTCAAGGCACTCGGGACACACGGGAAGGGGCAGCAGCCTGAGGTCTGGCGTCCGGAGAGGTTTTCCCACTCGGAGCCGTCTGGGAGACTGTCCCGGAAAGAGAGGGGCTGCCAGCACTTGGAAGTGCCAATGTGGGCTGAAAGGCCAGGCTCCCGGCTCCCCCGCCTCTTCCTCCTTGATTCATTAAAAGGAAAGAAAGAGGTCACACGAAACTCTTCTGAATTTCATTTCTTTATTTCTGTACAAAAGACAGAGAGAGTGTGGCCATTCACCATTCAAATGTTAACCCTTTTAAACAAATAATTCCTGCTTGTGAATTCGGTGTATTTTAACAAGAGTAGGTATGAGGGCCACTGGCTGTGGGAGACACTGAAGGCTATGTCTTTCCTTAGATTTGCAGCGGCTCTGATGGTGCATAGGGTCCCAGGTTTCCTTTAGACCTCAGCTGGCTGCCTGGGCCACCACTTAGTGATGCCACTGTCTTTCCTGTGCGTTTTCTCTGCAGAGCTCGAGGAAATCCAGTTGCAAAGGCCCCTCTGCGCCCATGTCCCTGGTGCCCTGGAATGTGCAGTACCAGCAGCAGCAATTAGAATGGGGGTCTGGTTTCCCGGAATGTGCAAGGTCTCGCTTCTGTTTCTGCTGCCTCCATGCCCAGACCAGTGCTGGGCTGGGCTCTGGGTTGGAGCCGTGGTTGACGGGTTTCCTTGGAATTTAATGGAGCGGGGCAGACAGCATGCAGCCACTCAAACTGTCTTGTGGGACAGCTTTGCTGCATTCACTCTGTCATATATGCTTCTTTTTCTTTTCCCCCAGGCCACCCCTCTTGCCGAGAGGAGGCCCCATCCCCTTTCACTTCTTGCTTCATTGGCCATTAGAAACCTTTTCAAACTGATTTCTCTCCTGACTCTCCGAGAGAACATAACCAGGTTCCCTGGAGGAGGAGGAAGCGCTCCGTGTTTCTCTGCAGTTCACAGCTGAAATGCAACCCACATGCTGTCTTTCTCCCCACTCCTCTGCCTGCTTGTGCTGCCAGCTTGTGCTTCGTATGGTCATTCTTAAATTCAGCAAGAAACCTCACAAAGGAAGCTTTGCTTAGGGAAAAGCTGTCCTTGGCTTCCTGAGCATGGACCAGCCCCTCTCCCCAGCTGCACAGCATCAGGTTAGTTAACTACCTGCCTCCATCTGGGTCCTGCCTGCACAGGCCTGCTCACACCTGCTGCAGGCATCTGACTTGCCCTCAGGTTCCTGTGCTCATCCAGAGTGGGGGAGCCCACTTTCTAGTCCTGACAGTGAAAAGTCCAGTGGTGGGGACCCTGCGTTCAGTGTAAAGATCAATATTATAGGTCCTCTCTTCCTGCCACCTAGTGACTGGCCATTCCCAGGCATTCTGTCCCAGTTGCCCTGGGCTTGTAGCCCTTGCATTTATTCTCTCTGCTGTTGCACCCCTGCCCCATCAGAAATGCAGGTGGCAGAGGGCGGGTGCTTCTGCTGGGACAGTGAGAAGCTGGGACGTAAGAGGAGCGCTGGAGGGATGGTTGAGATCCTCTCCAGCCCTGGCTGCGTTTGCTGTCCCCCGCCTCTCTGTAAAGGTGCTGAGCTGGGAGGTGGAACCAAGAGGATGAGAGTGGCCCTGGGCACATGTTGATAAGGTTCCTGGCATGTCGCTTCCCCCTGGGAGCCCATCTGGATTTGGGTCTGGATTTCTTTATCCAGCAAGTAGCCTCTTTGTAGTTACTTTTAATCTAGCCATGCTCGGGGCCTAAGTGGATGCCAAAGAAATATGAGTCCCTTCATCATGTACCCCCACAAACACCACAGCAAATTCTGGGTGCCACTGGATTCTGGACCTCCCAAAAGCTGCTGGCACCTGGAGGATGGGGTCGCAGAGGCTGGAAGTCACTCCTGCGGGGTTGCTGGGCTGGGAAGGTACTGATGGCAGCCGAGGAGTGTGTCCCAGACTTCACTGAGCTATTCCCAAAGATTACTCCGAGTTCTCTGACACCGCACTGGAGACCTGCTGTGCTGGCCTTCTTTATATACAGCTTCTGACTCGGGTCTAGCAACCTTGCCCGAGAGAGTGGCAGCGTGTCTGCAGGTGACCAGGAGAAATGTCCCAGGCTTTAGGGCAGGACTTTGAGCATGCAGCCGTGGGGGCCCAGCAGGCACTCTCCTGGGCAGTTACTTCTCGTCCTTGCGTGGTCAGGAGGTTGCTGCCTGGCCCTTCAAGTGAGGATGGAACGTGCTAGCCATTGGCCTTAATTTCCAACGTCTGCATGACGCATTTTGTGTCTTGCTTTTGGAAGAAATTGTATTTTCTTGTCACTTGTGTATGCCAGACACACATGGCAGAAGGAAGGGAGGCTGGGACAGGGGAGGCAGACAAGCTGCTGCTGACCAACCTGCCCAGTTTCTTAGCTGATCCCGGCCTCCATCCTGGTGAGCAGACACTGGCCCAATCCAACCACATTCTTGGCTGGGTTTCTGTCTTCGCATCTTGTCCTTTCCCCTGAATCCTGGCAATTGTTGGTAGTGGGTTGTGTTCTTCTTGTTTGTAACCTTGAAAGTAGGAATATTTTGCTGGTCTTGAAAGTGGAAGAAATCAGGCGAAGAATCACAAGTGATTTGCAAGCTGGGAGAGACGTTAGAATATAAATTCGAGGAAGCATCAGCATGAGGGGCATACCCGGGCTGTGCAGCTTGCCGTGGCTGGAGTACGCACTGTCCTGGCATTGCAGGGAGGATGGGAACCTTGCCTCCCTGCAGGTGGGCCATTGTGTCAGACCTGGCAGACTGCTCCTGGGCTCCTGGGTTCAACCAGATGAAGGAGTATCTCCAGTAGTACCTCAGCAGCTCCTGAGATGATTTTCTGTGCCAAACCTGGATTTTGGGTATTTGAAATGCAGGCACAGCTGGCCCCATGGGCATGGACCTGTGCAGTCACACAGTGCCCCTTGTTCAGAAGGGTTCCGCACCTGTTTTAATGCTCTGCTGTTGCTCTCTTGAGATTCTTAATAATTTTTGAACAAGGAACCCCATATACTTGTTTTGCACTGGGCGCTGCAAATTATCTGGCTAGTCCTGAATCTAGGATGGTGCATTACAATGCCATTGATTGGATCAATCTGCTCTTGCAACTGATTTGCATTTTGGGAACATGCTGTTCCCTGTGAATAAAGGAGGATTCATTTCTTTTCCCTCGAATACACTGCATTCTGTTTTCCAAATTAGCTGTACTTATCAACTCAGCTGAGAAATTGGAAGGCGGGATTGTTCTGGCTGGAAGGGAAGGTTAGATTGTTAATCCTGCATCCTGGCCCTGCTGTCACAAAGTGTGAAGCGTGTTCCCACAATGGTGTGGGCTGCAGGGGGCTGGAGGCTGGCTGAGAAGGTGGAAACCAAGTAGGGAGGCCAGTTTGGGAGCCAGACAGATGGCGTTAGGCTCTCGCTTTTGCCGCTTGGCAGCTCTAAAGCTTTGGACGTCATGACATAATTCTCTGATCCTTGTTTTTTTTCATCTTTCTGTAGACTGGTGTTAAGATGCACCCTGCAGGCTTGCGTGAATAATTAAAGATAACATTTTATTATTGGGCTTGACACATAGTAGCTGCTCTACGATAAATAGGTTCTATTATTATTCTTATTGATATTTTATTGCCGACATTGAAGGTTAGGTGGGATTTGAATAGCTAGAGGGGAGGAGAATGAGATATTCTGCAGGAAGGGAAAGAGGCATGAATGCAGGGGAAGGGTGGAGCACTTTGGAGGTGTAGGGAGAGGTTTGCAGGATAGGAGTGTGCATTAAAGCGTCCTGGGAGAGAGTGGAAGAATCGATGCCACATGGCAAATGAGAGGGCACTGTGGGCCTGAGGAGATGGAGACGGCTGTGGGCATCCTGCAGGAAGTTTATGCACCCTGAAGTGGCATTGTCAGTTAGGGGGAGACACTGAAGGCAGAGGTGAGGCCTGCATGAATTAGCATAGGGTGGAATTCCTGGAAGCTTCAGAAGCTTGAGAAAAGCCACTTGGAGGTGTTGAAATGCACCTGTTTGGGGGCGGGATGTGAGGACCTGACTCTTGGCTGAGAGCTGGGAGGTGGTAACCCAGGTGGCCTTGGCCTTGAAGACGGGGCATGATATTTAGTGCTTACTGTGCAATCTCATCTAGGATTCCCAAGCCCTGTGGAGTAGGCAATGTTAGCTCCGGGTTACAGAAAGGGAAACTGAGGCTCAAGCAGGGACAGGCGTGGTCTGAAGTCACACAGCTGTAAGGGGCAGAAGTGGGCACTGAGACATTAACTTAAAGCCGAAAGATGTGACATTTCTTAGTGTGACTGGCCCCACGGGGAATGTGTGGTGGGTTGGAGTGCAACTTGGTGTCCCAGCCATCCTGGATGCTCTGCGTTGGTGAACCCAAGTTGCCACATCAGGGTGGGCGAGGGCAGGAAGCTCTGCAGGGAGAAGGGACAAGAGACAGAGCCAAGAAGAGGGGCAGGGCACTGGGGTCCCGTGCAAGGACAATGAAGTATTGATGTGTTTAAAGGGGATTGGCACACCTGGGTTAGTGTGGGGAGAGGGCTGGCCAGGGGGTCTAATGGGAATGCCAGGGAAAGCTGCCTTGGTTCCGTAAAGTGAAGCCCCCATGCTGGCCATGGAGTGTTGATGACTGAGGGTCCCTGCTTGCTGTCTGGCTGAGGCAGTATGTCCTATAGGCATAGCTCTGGTGTCCTGCTGGCGTAGCATGAGTGCCCCTCATGCTGGGAGCCAGCCAAGTGCTCTGGAGGAAGGTAGTGGGAGGACGAGGGACAGTGGGACCTGCCACCTGGGCAGGAATTGGCACCTTCTCCCTCTGGCAGGTCCAGGTTTCATGGAATCTGAAACTTGTATAATGCAGGAGACCCTCTTCAAGAAAATAAAACCCTCAAAATTATGAATATGGCACTAGCCATGAACTATTATTTACATAGATTGAAAAAAGAAAATGCCCAAAATGACAAACTTCAGACAATAGAGAAATACTACAAACATCACAAGGTCCAGAGAAACGAGATTTTAAAAGTTAACTGCTGAATACTCTTTCCTTGAGAATGCTCCTCTCTCCTCCTCTTTTTTGACTGTCAACTCTTTGCTCACCTTTTCATATGACAATGATTTTGTAATATTTCCCACAGAGAAAATAGAATAATTTATTATTTGTTGGATCATTATTATGATCAATTCAATATTTTTCTATTTTTTCTTTTTTTTGAGACACAGTCTCGCTCTGTCACCCAGGCTGTAGTGCAATGGTGTGATCTCAGCTCACTGCAACCTCCACCTCTCGGGTTCAAGCTGTTCTCTGCCTCAGCCTCCCAAGTAGTGGGGATTACAGGTGACTGCCACCATGCCTGGCTAATTTTTGTATTTTTAGTAGAGACAGGATTTCACCATGTTGGCCAGGCTGGTCTCGAACTCCTAACCTCAAGTGATCCGCCCACCTCAGCCTCCCAAAGTGCTAGTGTCACAGGCGTGAGCCACCATACCCAGCCTCATTCAATATTTTTCTCCCACACACTCACTGTCTTCTGTATAATCTTTGGCCTGCAGCAGGGGAACTGGCAGGGTGGGTGGTAGGGTGTCCCTGGAGACCGCACAGATAGCAGGATAGAGACGGCAACTTAACTAGACACAGAAGGGACTTTAACGCACAAAAATACATCTCATTTAACCGAAACAAAATGATTCTGCAGTTTTACTTTTCCCTTAGCCTCTTTCCCCAAATGCTGACAGCCACCCGGACAGGATAGATGTGTGACAAGGGGCAGGAGGCTGTGGCCTCAACCAGCTGCAGCTTCACTATTTCACTTCTACATATTCTCTACAAGCTGTGATGATAGCACTTTGCCAGGGCCCCTCATGGGGCACATGGGGCGGATGGAGAGCCTTACACTGACGCTTTGTGGAAGTTTGCTGTCTGTCTACCCCTGCTCCAAGTCCTTGTGTCTGTGCAGAGATTCAGGTTCAACCCCTGAAGAGAGCCCAAGAGCATCAGACAGAGTTTCCCCCACTGTCATGGTTGGTGGCACCCTTAGTAGTTGATATGGTTTGGCTGTGTCCCCAGTCAAATCTCATCTTGAATTCCTACGTTGTGGGAAGGACCCGGTGGAAGGCAATTGAATCATGGGGGCAGGTCTTTCCTGCACTGTTCTCATGATAGTGAGTACGTCTCACAAGATCTGATGGCTTTATGAAGGAGAGTTTCCCTGCACAAGCTCTCTCTCTGCCTGCTGCCATCCATGTAAGATGTGACTTGCTCCTCCTTGCCTTCCACTGTGATTGTGAGGCTTCCCAGCCACATGGAACTGTAAGTCTCGATTAAACCTCTTTCTTTTGCAAATTGCCCAGTATCAGGAATGTCATTATCAGCAGCATGAAAACAGACTAAAACAGTAGTGCAGTCATTTTTTCATGGTGCCCAGTAAGGCCAAAAAATACCAACAGTTCCATTTATCAATTAGTGGGGTCTAAACAATTTGATAAGTATTTGTGTCCTTATAACACAGTGGGCATTAAAAAAAAGACATTTTAATTTCATTGTTCAATAAGCATAATCACTTATGAATGGGATGTGTGCACATGTTGGGTGTCACATGGCCTTTAAAATTTTGGAGTCAGATTGGACACCACCATCCCCATTTTCAGTTCAACACTGATTTTTGTGTGGCACATTTTTTTTTTTTTTATCACAGTGACTGCCAGAAATCCAACTTCATATGGAGTCATGAAAAGTGAGGTAGTGTGACCTGATTTTGAAACTATGATCCGTCCAGAGCTAGTTTACAAGGTATCTAACAGTGATCAAGTATCGCTGTATTTCCCCAGAAAACCTGAAATATCAGTGAATTTTCTGTAGCATTCTGGGGTCCCTTGGGACAGACTATGGGAACCATGGCATTAGGATCATAAGGATTCTGGCTTCTTCCTGCCTCAGATCTAATCTTTACCTGACATATTTGCCTTAAAGATGAAAGAAGCATACATTTTGATGTATTGAAAGCATATGATCAATTTTGTGCTTATTCTTTTGAGAGAAACACAGATAAAAGTCAGTCCTTTAATTCATACTCCCCATACTGTGATTTTCATTTTTGCTGCAACAAATTTTGTTAAGTGTGACAATGAATGTCAAACACTTAATGCCTTGCTCTTTTCAGTAACATGGAATATTGGAGAATAATGACTAAAACTTATCTACACTGTGTATGTCTCTTTTCTTCCTCCCTAAAGGAAGTTGTTGAAAGTAGTTAAGAAGTATTACGTGTGAAAGTCCAGCAATGACGTGCTTCAGGGAAGCAACATTTATGAAGCTGTGTGCTTGACTAGTAGTTTATAAAGAGGAAAGATGAGTCATTTATTATCTTGGGAATCCTGGCAATTTTTAAACTACAAAGTTACAGGAAATGCTGGCTACTCTTAATGGGCCATTTGTTGTGTTAAAAACCAGTAATGATAAATATTTATTAGGTAAGTGGAGAGATCCATCTCTATAAATTGTTGCATCTTATCATTTTACAAATCTTAGTTACACAATTTTTCTGTTTAAAAATGAAGTCATGTAGTACTGTATAAGTCATTCAGCTTTTTCTTTTGGGGAATTACTTAGGATTGTCTAGGCTCTGTGCTCTCTACATATATTATAGAAAGAGCTTGTCAATTTCTACAAAGACTCCTGCTTGGAATTTTCCCTAAGAGTATGCTTAATCTATGAGTCAATTGGTAAGAAACTGATCACTTAACAACAGTGAATCTTCTGATCTGCGAGTGCGGTATTTCTCTCCATTTACTTAAATCTTCTTTATTTTGATAGCATTTTGTAGCTTTCAGAGTAAGATCTTGCACATATCTTGTTAAATATTTCCCCAATTATTCAGTATTTTATTTTTTATGTTGTTATGGTTGACATTTTAAAAATTTTGATTCCAATTGTTGCCAATACAGAGAAATGCAGTTGATGGCATATATTAACCTGTTATCCTGTGACATTGATAAACTCAGTCATATATTCATAGATTTCTAGAATTTTTTTATACTGACTATCATATATGTCATCTGCAAATAAGAACAGTTTTACATTTTCCTTCCCAGTCTCTATGCCTTTTCTTTCTTTTTCGGGCCTCATTGTGTGGTCCATTACTGAACAGCAGCTGGTTCCAGCTTTCTGTTCAATAAAGGGGCACTTAGAAGGCCGAGACCTTGACCTTGCAAGGGGGTTCCCATCCCCATTACCTTCTGCTGCCTCAGTGCCGGCCTAACAGAACAGTGTGGGGAGGAGGCATGGTCCTTACCTCCTAGGGTGTTACATTTGTCTTCTTCAGCTTGGTTGCTTCGTCAGGTTTAAGAGCTCATCTGGGCTGCAGTTCAGGTTAGATTATCTTCTGACCTTGCCCTGCCTCCCTTCTGTAGTGGCTATGGGGTGCCCTTGTAAGCTGGGGAGAAGAGATATGGGTTAAGGCCAGAAAAACCAGCCTGCCATACAGCTTCCCCTGGATTGTACCTACGCAGTGATACAACGATGCCGTTAGAGGAGCTGAGGGGCTGAGTGGGTGTCCAGATACTTCCCTTTACCTCTGTGCTGTGCCACTGATGTGTGATGCGCTTGCACCTGGACAGAGCTGCCACTGAGCAGCTGGTGGCCAGTCCTTTGGATTTTCTTCTTTCTAAATTGTATGCCATGGCTTGATCAAACATGTCATATACAGTAGAGCATGAAATCAGCACAGGAAACACATGGAGGGAGATGCTGTTATCACATTTTATGGATGAGGGGCTAAGACTTGAAGGAGTCAAGTGACACATACAAGGCCACACAGCTAGTGAGTACCATGCTGAGGGTCACGCTGTGGTCCATCTGAGGCCAGCACCCATGCACAGCCTTCTTCTCATGCTGAGTGGCCTGGATGCCCCCACCTTCTGTCCCCTCTACCCCTTGGAGAGTGGGCAGTGGCAGAGCCAGCCTGGGCCCATTTATGGGGGATTCTCCATCTGAACTGACCCCTCTGGAAGGAAGATAGTTGACCCACAGTTGAGATCACAGCAGATGGGCCAGCCAGGGTGTCTGTAGACCATCACGCAGTGGCCATTCCATCTAGTTTGATGGACAAGGCTTTTTTTTTTTTTTAATTTTTAATTTTGTATTGCATTTTAGGTTTTGGGGTACATGTGCAGAACATGCAAGATAGTTGCATAGGTACACACATGGCAGTGTGTTTTGCTGCCTTCCTCCCCTTCACCCACATTTGGCATTTCTCCCCATGCTATCCCTCCCCTGCTCCCCTCTCCGCTGTCCCTCCCCTATTCCCCCAAATAGACCCCAGTGTGTAGTACTCCCTTCCCTGTGTCCATGTGTTCTCATTGTTCATCACCCGCCTATGAGTGAGAATATGCAGTATTTCGTTTTCTGTTCTTGTGTCAGTTTGCTGAGAATGGTGTTCTCCAGATTCATCCATGTCGCTACAAAGGACACGAGGCTTTTTAATGGAACAGAAATCTAATGCTGAACCAAGTTACTTTTAGACACACTTTTATTCCTCACTTTGAAATGGCGTTTGGACAAGCCAAATATTTCTTCTTCTTTCAGTGGACATTTTGTCCATCTTTGAACAGTTAGTTGACGTTTCTTCTGTTTAGTTATTTCTGTTCTATTTTCCTGTTGCCACTGGTCCACCGAGGGATGGTAAAAATGGAAGTCAATGGTTGCTTTTGCGTCTGAGATGCGTGATGAAGGCCTGTCAGTCAGGCTTGTCATAATGGTCTGTGCTCCCACTACCCCTTCTTTCTGTTTCCCCATCTATAGAATTTGGAGAGTCCTGGACCTGATCTCGAATTTCACATGTCCTTTAATTTCCTGCAGCACACTGGGGAGAGGGATACAGGGATTAGATCATAGGAGGTTGGAGCTGGAATAGACTTCATGGCTTACTCTAGAGGAAATCCGTCCATTTTACAGATGAGGAAATGGAGGCTGCCCGGTGGACTGAGCCTGGAACTGGGCCTTCCAGTGGCCAGGCCAGCTCCTCCCTCATCTTCCTTGTTGCTTTCTGGGGGATAGACCCTGGAGCCACTTTCTGTGGCTGTGTGAGAAGGCAACTGCCTCTCATTTTAGCCAGAAAAATCCATCTTCATTTTTGCCCCTGGCGTGGGCAAATTCTCCCATACCTAATTCAGGAAGCCAGAAAGAGGAAGTGAGTTAATGATCCTTAGTGGCAAGGTGCTAGTAATCGTCCTTCTCGTGAGTTTCCAAAACACCATGCTGTCTCTGGGTTGTTGGCCTGGCCGGAGTTAAACCTCTTCTTGGCCTTACCCCAGGAAGCTGGTCTGAGGAAGCCCAGATGCGTTTGTTTACAGCTGTCTCTGGTGACATTTGCCAGGTTCTGTGTTCAGAAGGAACATTTCCATCCCTTATTTACACCTCCCGTTGGAGTGCTTGGGGAGAGACAGACCAATTATTTGCAACTACCAGGAAACCAGGGAGGGTAGCAGATCTGTAGGGGGCCAGTGTTGAAGTGAGAAGCTGTAGATTAGATCTGGTGACACGGTGGGTTTGGGAGGGCTTGCCCAGATCCACCTGTTAGTTATACTCCCTATTAAGAAACTTTAGTGTCCATGGAGAAGTTATTTAAAGTCTGCAAATCTCAGTTTTCCCATATATAACCTGGGAAGGATACCTGATTTTCCTATTCCACAGGAAGGTAGAAAAAATTAAATTAAGGCAGCAGATGAAAGAGTTTTTTAAACAAAAATAATAAAATGATACTTTCCTGAATTTGAATTATTTTTCCTAGTAGTTGCAGATCTTTTTCTGTACCCTAGAAAATCACGCTATGTGAAAAGAGATGACTCCAGTCTTTAAATAAAGTAGCTCAGAGGTCAGGGGCCAGGACACAAAGGGGCCTTTTGTTCACAAATGCGCTCTCACTTCCGAGAAAGCAAGCTTGGGAGAGGCAGGTGGTCCTCCCAACATCCCTGTGCCCCATGGTGTCAAGTTGGGTTATTGTGGTCCCCGGTGACCCAGCACGTCAGGGATGTGAGAGCCAGTGGGTGTGCAGCTGTGACAGGTCACAAGAGGGCTGGGACATCTCACAGATTTTACTTACAGCCTAGAGCCTGGGGAAGGGCTGCCACCCTAGAGGTGAGAGAGAGAGAGAGAGAGAGAGAGAGAGAGAGAGAGAGAGAGAGAGAGAGAGTGTGTGTGTGTGTGTGTGTGTGTGTATACATGTGTATGTATGTGTGTTTGTGACTGTATGTGTGTATGTGCACATCTGTGAGTATATGTATGTGTGTGGAAGTGTGTATAGGTGAATATTTATGTGAGTCTGTATAAGTGTGTGTGTGGGGGTGTGTTTATATATGTACATGTGTGGGTGTGTATGCATAACATGTGAGTTTGTGTGTGTGTGTGCACGTGCATCTCTGTGTGTATGCACATATGTGTTTGGGGCAGGCACACAGGCCTGTTGGTAAAGATTACCATGTGAAATTGCTATGAAAGTTTCCAAAAGCTTCCTGAGTCAATTCATAGGGAGCAGCTAGCAGAGGAGTGCGGGTCCCTGGAGCCTGCTTGTGCAGCACTGAGCTAGGGAAGCTAGCACTGAGGGGAAGAATGGGGGGGCATGACTCTTAGCTGTAGACCAGCCAGGAACCCCTCCGGCCTGCTTGAACAGAGACAGGTTAAGAGGTAGCAACAGGTGGCACAGATTAGGGGCTGGAGTAGTAGGCTAAGGCTGCACTTCCAGGGACACACTGCCTCGGCCACCACCCATGCCGCCAAAATGGGAGCCCAGGACCCTGAATCTCTAGCAGCCCATTTCTGAATCACTTGCCTTGGGTGTGTGCCTCTGGTTGGTGGAAACCAACTTTTTGCCCTGTCCCAAGCCTCACATTGGGACATGCGACAGCTTTGTTGAAAGTAACTTTGGAAAAGCCCACCACGTGGGCCACTCGCTGTAGTATATGGTCATGCATCATTGAATAGCAGGGATACGTTCTGAGAAATGCGTTGTTAGGTGATTTCATCACTGTGGGAATGTTACAGGGTGCACCTACACAAACCTGGATGGCAGAGCCCACTACTCACCCAGGTGGCAGAGCTGATTGCTCCTAGGCTGCGTGCCTGTACAGTAGGTTACCGTACTGAATATTGTAGGCGGTTGTCACATAATGGTGAGTATTTGTGTATTAAAACATAGAAAAGGTGCAGTAAAAACAAGGTTATTATGGTCCACGGTTGGCTGAAATGTTATGTGGTGTATGACTGTAGGTATAAAGCATTACGGTCGTTTGACTTTTCTATTTTACTCTATTTTCTCTATTTTATTCTATTTTTCTATTTACTTCTATTTTACCAACAATCTTAAGGCACCTCTTATGCCTTTTTTCTGAGATCTCTCGGGCAGGGCTGGAATGCATGGTTAAGGCATGGCGGAAACTGCTTTGGGGACAGATGATGGCCTCAGCCAGCCTTGGGATGTCAGTGGGAAAGACAAGACCTGCTTCTTTGCTTTCATGTTTCTTTGTAATAATCTCAAATCTATGTGTCTGGTGGGTCTCTCCTAGAGAAAACCGGGCTCCTTCGCTCCTGCAGTGTGCTTAGGAGGGTTGCTCCTTTGTGGTCATGGGGACTCAGGGAAGGGATGCAGGCAGAGGGTGATGCCACGTCAAAAAGGGATCCTTGGTTGGGTGTGGTGGCTCATGCCTGTAATCTCAGCACTTTGGGAGGCCTAGGCGAGGGGTTTTACCTGAGGTCAGGAGTTTGAGACGAGCCTGGCCAACGTGGTGAAATCCTGTCTCTACTAAAGATACAAAAAAATCGTTGGGTGTGGTAGTGGGTGCCTATAATTCCAGTTACTCAGTAGGCTGAGGCAGGAGAATTGCTTGAACCTGGGAGGTAGAGGTTGCAGTGAGCCAAGATCACGCCATTGCACTCCAGCCTGGGCAACAGAGCGAGACTCTATCTCAAGAAAAAAAAAAAGGGCAGGGGGGTACCCTGGGGCAGCCAGCTTCTTGGAAAGGCTAGCGTGGGGTTGAAGTATTTGTTGGTGCCTCTGCTCAGTGTTTTTGTAGTGAAACGATTGAGAAGAAAGAACCTGAGCTGAGAGGTTATCATTAGTGGATTTCACTGCCTTACCTGGGTGGGGCACTCTCTTGGGAGTTGGATGGACATTTGCAGCTGAGCCCCGGTGGGGGAATTGTGCTCACTACGCCTTTAGAATTCCAGAGGCTGCTGAGGCATCTTGGCTCCCTCTAACCCACATCTTTCTCTAGGTGACCACAGCAGCGTATCATTAAGTATCTATTCTTTGCTTTTGTTCTCAGGGCAGGAAGATCCCAACAGTTTGCGCCATAAATACAACTTTATTGCGGATGTGGTGGAGAAGATCGCCCCTGCCGTGGTTCATATCGAATTGTTTCGCAAGTAAAGAGAGCCTTCCTTGTTACCCTCTGAAGCTTTCACTGCCACTAGCAAAACTTGAGAGCTATTTTTGAGATACATTAAAGTGTCAAAGTGTCACTGAATATCTTCCTACATTAAGATAAGTGTGTCTCCCTTAGAACGTTTTCCCTATTCGACTATATACATCTACATTCTTGACCCTTCTAAATGTTTTAGGAACCTCTGGCTCTGAAGAGATTCCCTAAGAGTATTTTCTAAGTGGAATTTTTTGATGCATGCAAAGAATTGGCAGGATGTTTAGTTTTTAAATGTTGAGCCCGGTATGTAAAGGAACGATTGCTAGCTGTGTGTTGCTGCTGCAGGACTCATTAACCCATGTTTCGAAGTGCTTATTTTAAGGCGCTGCAGGCTTATCTGTGTACTCCTTTGGGTTTTAGGCTTCCGTTTTCTAAACGGGAGGTGCCGGTGGCTAGTGGTTCTGGGTTTATTGTGTCGGAAGATGGACTGATTGTGACAAATGCCCACGTGGTGACCAACAAGCATCGGGTCAAAGTTGAGCTGAAGAACGGTGCCACCTATGAAGCCAAAATCAAGGATGTGGATGAGAAAGCAGACATTGCACTCATCAAAATTGACCACCAGGTGAGTATGTTCTCGCCTGCAGAGGTGAGTTCTCAGATGCCCTGGAACACGCTTGGCAAGGACACCAGAGCTCTTTGATTGCAAGAGATTCTCAGGGGCACTGAAGCCAGTCTGAATCATCACAGGAGGGCCTTGAGGAAATGCTGAATGTGGCTGGCCTGGGGAGGTGGGAGGGGAAGGGGCTCAGGGAAGCTTCTGTAAGGAGCCAGATAAAAGTTTTTAAAAGGCTGGGCACGGTGCCTCAAGCCTGTAATCCCAGCACTTTGGGAGGCTGAGGCGGGTGGATCATGAGGTCAAGAGATCGAGACCATCCTGGTCAACATGGTGAAACCCCGTTTCTACTAAAGATACAAAAAATTAGCCGGGCACGGTGGTGCGTGCCTGTAATCCCAGCTACTCAGGAGGCTGAGGCAGGAGAATTGCCTGAACCCAGGAGGCGGAGGTTATGGTGAGCCGAGATCACGCCATTGCACTCCAGTCTCAAAAAAAAAAAAGTTTTTAAAATAGTTTTTTAAATGTTTATAAAAGAAAGCAATAGATTTGTAAAGAAATCAGTAGGTAAGTAGTGAAAATTGAGGCTCCTTCCCGTTCCCAATCTTGTGGCAACTCTTGCTACAGATTTTATTTATCCTCCACAGATAGGTCATGTGTTCACAATGAACATAGAATTCACTGGGTTTTAGACTGAGCCATCCTTAACTTGTCAACAGTTACTCTGAAAACAAACCAGCTCTCCTGACAGGGGTGTCGCAGGGCTATGAGAGGTGTTTCAAAACAATGGTCCTTACTTTAAACGTTTTGGAAACCTTGAACGAAAACAGAGCTAATGGATTTCTTCTTTCCAGACCTTCTCAGAGCTTTTAGTCTGCTAGTGTGCACGTTGCTTGCCTACAAAAGGGTGCTGACTGCACTGTTTGCCCAAATTATAATCATTGGCGTATACAACATTTTTTGGGGGGAGGGGCAGAACTGAGACATACCAAGGTCAGTTTGGGAAATGCTGTATTTGAAAATGGTTTCTATTTAGATATTCTCTTTGTAGTCATTTTTTGCTCTGTTGATTTGCTTAGCAAAGTCTTCATGTCTGGAACAATATTCTTACTGACTCATCAAAAATCCCCACGCGACACATCGATGAGGGGGGTTTTGTTTGCTATGTGGCATGTGCAGTGAGAACGTGGTTTCTAGTTTCTTCACATTCTTAAAATTTTCTAGACTTCTGATGGAGGGAAGAATCAGAGGAGGTTGGAATCCTGCCTCTGGCAAAGGAAGAGACCAGAGACTGAGCCAGGTGGGGTCTCTCGTCCAGCCCCCTGCTTGCCTCTCCTTACCTGGGCGTGGGCTGAGAAATTCCGGACAAGTGTGGAATTATTCAGGCTGTTTGTGCTGTTCGATGGCACGCTGGTACACCTCCTTCTGGAAACAGCGCTGCGTGTGCCATTGGGTGGTAGGATTCTGGGTCTTCTTCTCCGCCTTTTCATACCATCAAGTTGCTGCCCAGCCCAGGCTCCTTCACGACCAGCCTTTCAGAAAACCACCAGCTAACACACTTATAACCCTCCTTCCCGATGTTCCTGTAGCTTCTCTATGGCTGGGTGGCCAGGCATGGCTGAAGAGGCAGGGGGTAGACGTAGGCACTGTGCCCAGTGTGTGTAACTGGCCTTGAGTGAGGCTGCAGTTGCATGTTATTTCTATTAGGTCACCGTGGAATTTCTAGCAAGAACTAATCTTTCAAAGTGTGTTTATTAGTCACAGAATCATTGGGCCAGCCTCTGCCTTCATAGCTGTATTATCCCCATTTTAGAGAAGAAGAAAACGGGCTCAGACAAGTCTAGTAACCTGTCTGAGGCCACACAGCGAACACCTCAGGACCCTGCTCTCCTAAGACAGCCAGGCTGCTGCTCCCCACCTGCCCAAGCCCATGGCTGTTGCTGGAGGGATACAGGCCGGCCTGGCGGTGTGATGGGACAGCTTGACCTTAAACAGCCCATGAAGGCGGGTGCATCTGGTTTAGGAGCAGGCTGCTAGAAAGGTGTCCAGGATGTGGTAGTCTCACCGGAAGGAGCCAGTCAGAATAGCACAGCCTGTGGCCACGCGTGGGGCCTGTTCAGCCTCAGGGAGCCCTTGGGAGGCAGCCAGCAGCGGGGCGTGGGCTGTGTGCAGGCAGGGCGCTGGCCTGGACGCCGCCCCCACTGAGTAACTTCGTGTTTGGAATGCGTGGGCACATACCGTGCAGCTGCTTCTGGCCGGGGGATATTCTTTTCCGATTTTGAGCCAAGGTGGAGACTGTCTCCTCGTGTCATCCCGGCATGTCCTGGCAAGATATGAACGATCTCAACAGACAAGCTTTGCAGAGTGCATCTGACCTGGCTCCTGCCATCCCGGGAGTTTAGCTCCTCAACCGGCAGCATGCTGTGTGACATGTGTTTCAAGCTCCCGCCTAAGAAAGGGTGCTTGAAATTGAACACTGAGCTGATGTGGCTTTTCAAAATGGAATTGGAAATGAAAGGATATTAAATTGCAGACACCCACACAAAGGACTGGTTTCCACTGACTAAACTGCTTTTTTTTTGCTGATAGTAGTTGAAAGTAGGGAGAGTAACAACATCTCTTCCAGCTCTTTCTGTTTTGTTCCCTTGTTTTGATGATGGCTTATTTCGGGGGGAGGCCCTGGCTGGCCTTGCTTTGTGTCATCTTAGGGGTAACAAAGAGGATGAAAGAGATCAGGAAAACAGAGAAGGCAGAACAGAAGCAGCAGATACTGTGCTTGAGGAATGAAAATCACCTACGTGGCTCCTTGTCAGTGAGACCGTGGCCTAGCCTCCCCAGGGCCACTTAAGAGTAACCCAGTGAAGCTGGTGAGACTGACCACCACATCCGTGGCCCCAGAGACTAACTTGATGGCTTATCATCTGGGCCCAGTTCCTCCCCTGGCATCCTGATTTCACTTGAGCGTCCTCCATTGTCCTTCGTAAACATGTTTTTTTTTTTGAAAAAGTGTTTCACTGTTGTCCAGGCTGGAGTGCAGTGGCATGATCTCTACTCACTGCCACCTCCACCTCCAGGGTTCAAGTGATTCTCCTGCCTCAGCCTCCTGAGTAGCTGGGACTATAGGTGCGCAGCACCATGCCTAGTTAATTTTTGTATTTTTAGTAGAGACAGAGTTTTGCCATGTTGGCCAGGCTGGTCTCAAACTCTTGACCTCAAGTGATCCACCTGCCTGAGCTTCCCAAAGTGCTGGGATTACAGGCATGCGCCACTGCATGTGGCTGTAAATGTGGTATTCTTGACACTTTGAGTGAAATAAAAATTACCATGGATGTCTGTGGTCACCGCCCAGTTGCCACCCACCTCCCCGCTTTTCTGGTAGCTCTGTCAGCGGACAGCCTTGGTGGGACCATCGGTCATGGTGCCCTATCCTCTATGGCCAAGTGGTAGACACATATTCAAAGTAGGGCAAGCAAAAGCTCCCCTTAGGATTGCAATGTGAAGCTGGATGCCACTCACAGAGACTATCATGGTGAAGCTGCTGGAGCCCCTGCTCTTGAGACCCCAGCACTATCTGAGTTCTTGTACTTCTTGAGCCCAGTTTAATATCTGCTTTTCCTCCCATTCTTGGAGCTCCCCTTGCATCTCCAGTGGCTTGAAGTTGCCAGAGATGTTTCTGGGCTTGTGACCAAATGACTCTTTCTCTGCTTTTCACTGCTGAGCAGACACATGTGCGCTGACTTTGCCTGCTGTCTTGGGACCCGGAAGAGCTTTTGGGAGAGGCTCTCGGAGCAGCCCCCTCTTGCCTGCCCTGCTGTCTCCTTCCATGCAGGAGGGGAGAAGGTGTCCCCCCGCATCCTGGCTGGGAATCCCGTTATATGCTTCTGCCCAAATCTGAAACTCCCCTTTCCTTGGGACCCATGACTGGGGCCAGCCTGCCTGGGGAGGGTATCCCAGCTGCAGAAAGTCGGGACAGGGTGCGTGTAAACATGTTAATAGAAAGCAGCTTTGAGGGCAAACCAGTTCAGCTTCAGTTACAAACTCTTTCCAAATGCATTTAACATGAGCCCCTGGCTACAAGAGTGTCTGTCAAGCTTTCATCCAAGGGGTGCCGTTTTGTCCCTGCGGGGAATTTTGTTCCTGAGCAGTTTGGGGCAGGGGTGGGGAGAGGGAGAGAGAAAAATAAAAAGAGAGCAGTTCAGTTTCTTTAGGCCAGAGTGTAAGGCGGAGGTAATGGGATGTATTGAAGAAGGCAGGAGGGAAAGTTACTTTGGTAATGGCTGCTTGTCCACCTGCAGTGATTAGGAAACTTGAGAAAAACATCTTTGGAATCATGTTCTTCCCATCTTATATATAGCCCATTGCAGATTGCATGCTGTTCTTATGGAGATCTGAACTCCTTACCAGGGCCTTGAGGGCCTGACCTGATTGTGGGCGCCCCTCTCTCCCTCCGCCCCTCCCGCCTTACTCCGTCCCCACCTGCTCTGCTCAGACACCCACTCCTTGGTTGCCTCCCACAGGCCAGGGCTGCCCCCTGGGGCCTTGGCTATTCCCCTCCGAGGGGCGCCCTGCTCCAGCTCCTCATGCATCCAACCTCCCCTTCAGGCTTTTGATTAAATTCTCCCTCAAACATCTCTCCCCACCCCGCCCTGTGAGGTAGCGTCCCATGCCCTAGTCCCCTCAACCCACCACCTCCCTCTGGTGACACATCACCCCAGGGACAACTGCTTTTCATTCTTGATTTTTCCCTCCTCATCTGTTTATCACAATTTAGAATTATCTCACTCATTTGTCAAATGAAGTCTATCTCTGCAGCTACACTGCGGGGTTGGGGGCATCGGTCTTCAGGTAGAAGGTGCCCGGCAACCTTGTCCCGAGTAGGACCTTCACAGCTGTCTGCTCCGGAGGAAGCAAGGCCAGGCGCCACGTGGGATGGAGTTGGGGGTAAGGCCCCCGGGGCCCCTGCATTGAGCATCTCTCCTCTTTTCAGTGAAGAGATGACCCGCAGCAGGCTGGCTGCAGACGCCCCAGCCTCCCTGCTTTTCCTGCCTGGAGTTTGATGGACAGGTGGCTCTGTCAGGGTGACAGCAGATCTGTGGTTTTTAGTAATGCAAAGCACTGGTGCAGCAGTGAGCTTTCCTGTGGGTGCTTTTCCGTGACGCCAACGACCAGGTAAATATTTGGAAATAGCCTTGTTAGGGCTTGCTAGGTGGTTTTGCTCCCTCCCCCATGGGCCTGCACCCGCCCCTGGCCACCTTCGGGCCAGATGTCGCCCACAGACCTGTTTGAAGTGGCCGGAGAGGGAGCCCTCTGGGCGCTGGGGCTGCTGTGTTTGCAGAGGGTCCTCTTACTGCTGAGCTGGCTGGCACGGGAAGGCCGACAGCCCTGATCCTCATTGAGTTCAGACCGGAGTCACTGCGGGTGAGGGGCCTGGGGCCTTTTACATGTCTCAGGAGCTGGTGAGCAGGCCACTCTTCTCCAGGCCATCAGGACTTGGCCCTGCACGTGGCGAATCTGCCCTGAGTCAGCTGAGTGAGGGGGGCTCAGGCAGCCCCCCAGGACGTGGCAGTGGCCGGGGAGGGGAGTGGGGTGGTGCTTGCCATGTGACTCATCCCGGTTCTCCTCAGGCAACCTGACAGTCAGACATGCTGACTCAGTGGCCTGAACTCATCCAAAAGCGAATCAGAGAACGCAGGGCCTGGGCTTGACCCCCTGGCCTCTCCTGGAGTCATCTGTCACTCATTCTTGTGAAGTGCCTGGGAGCTTGGAATGCACGTCGCACCGCCCTGGCTCCCCTCTTGTTTCTGTGTTTTTCCATTTTGGATTCTTTTCCCCGCTCCCTCTGTGCTGGGTGTTTTGTGGTCTCTTCTTTTTCTCTGAGAACTCTGAGGGCTACCATTACATTTGCTAATGATGCCGCAGACGGTGTTGATGTGATGAGCCTTCTATTACTGCATTGATTTTTACCACTTTTAGGGGGACAGGAATCAATATTTCATGAGGGACTGTGAAGTCAGACGGTGAGGTAGAAGCTGGCTTTGATTTTGTGCCAGGCTTTGTCCAGAGGCGGGTGGGGACGTGGCTCCTTACTGCTCTCGATGGTGGCTCCTTCTGGCATGGGAACTGTTTCAGTTCCCCAAACTCTCCGAATTGGATCCCTTGTGTGTTCTCTGGCCCTGATTCAAGAACTTAGTTGATTGTCAAGGAAATTCTTTGGCTATATTTTTCTCTTAATATGGTAATGCCTTTTTTCACTCTGGCACTCTCCTTTCAGCGAATCGGATTAAGACTATTATTTATGGTTCTGACAAGGCAGTTCCCGGGTTGTTGGGACTGGATTTGTAGGTTCCCCATTAGGAATGTCTCCTGTCCTCTTCGGGGGAATACAAATTGGTTCCATTTGACAGTTCATCGAGTGTGTGACAGTGTGTTAGAGTCCAGGGTTGGCCAACTACAGCTAGTAGTCCAAAGCTGGTGCTCTGTTTGTTGTTGTAAATAAAGTTTTATTGGGACATGGTCATGCTCACTTGTTTAGATAGAGTCTGTGGCTGCTTTCACTCTGCACCAGCAGAGTTAAATAGTTGGGATGAAGACCACCTGGCCTGTGAAGCCAAAAACATTTACTTCCTGGCCCTTTATAGAAAAAAAAATTGCCAACTCCAGTGGTAGGTGATTAACACCTTGTCCTAGAGGAGCTGAAGGTGGCTGGAGGCAAGAATGCTCATAAGAACCAAGTGAGGTGAAGCACTAGGGGGCCAAGGGGAGCAGGGAGAGAAGCTGATTTTGTTTGCTCTTTCTTTTGCCAGAGATTATGCTTTTTTTTTTTTTTCTAAGATGAAGCTTTTGTCTTGCCACAGAAAGCAGAGGGAGGCCTTAATTTTGTTCATTTCTCTGTGACATTGGTAGAAAGGAGTTTGTCAGAATTCCAAGCTACTTAGCAAATTATTATCCAATTTTGAGATCCTAATGGATCTTTCAAGGTCTAGCTTGTTCGTTCTCTCAGTGATTCCTTATTAATTCCCTGATTTTATATGTGTCAAACATCTGAAGATGCAGCAACAGTGGGTAAAGCCATGGGGCCTAAGAGCTGGTATGGGAAACAGGTGAGGTCAAGTAAATATGGCAGTAAGTTCAGTGCATGAAGCAAACACGTGAAGAGGGAGAAGGCATTGGGCTACAAAGTAGTAGAGAGTGTAGGCAAGGATCTTATCTGAGGGGGTGACATCCAAGCTGAGATGGAAAGGACAGCGAGAGCAGGCCAATGAAGCAAGTGGGGTGATAAAAGTTGCAGGTGGAGTTGCTTTATTTCCCATGTCTGCTCAGTCTGCAGAAACTGGGTCTTGGATTAAATAAAAACTGTCATTTCCTAGTGAGTTTATTAGAACCCTCCAGAACAAGTTTCTGGTTAGCTAGTTTCTTTGTGTGTTGTCTCATTTCTTTGTGGTTCTGGTTCTTTGGGGTTCCTGCTCATACTCTGGAAGGCTCCAGTGTCTTAAGTAGTCAGTCTTCCAAGAGTCTGAAAGCACAAAACTTCCTCATGATCTGATCACCTCTCAGCCACAGCAGGATCAATGCAATTCCTTAGCTCGTTTTCTAAAGCCATCCAGAACGCTTTCTGTGGCAAGAAAGACTAAGACCTGGTGAACTGAGGACTAATTATCCTAATAAACATGCTAGTTAACAGTTGCTTTGGCTAAACAAATCACCAGAATCTGGTAATGGGAACATGTAACTCATGGTATTTCCTTCTTTGCTTTACCTACCAGGCAGCTCACAGAAACCACTGGCCTTGCCTGTGTTCCCATTTTATGTTGTAAATATATATTTAGTTGACTTATTATAAAAGTCCCTTTACCATTGACCATATCAAATTATTCTTATATAGAAGAGGTTATACATGTTTTAAAGATTTTAAAATGAATTTGGAAAGAATGTTACATCTAGGGTAACTTCCCTGCGTATGGGGCTCACAGAAGCCCTGTGGGGTCATGGGTAATGAGGAGCCAGAGTGCCTTCAATGCAGTTTAGCAGAGGCTGAGAGGCTGCTGTGTGCTGGACTCTGAGACCACCAAATAGAGCAGGACTGAGCCCCTGCCCACGATGACTGCCGGGAGATACAAGCTGTTCCCTTTGCCTCCCTGAGCCCCGAGCTTATAGCCGTATAGACAGCTGAAAAGCAGACTGCGTAAGTTACTCAGTTACCCAGATCCAAACGCCAGGCTTTGTCTAAGCCCAGTTATTACCTAATTTTAAGATCCCAATGGATCTTTTAAGACCTGGCTTGTTCATTCTTTCATTTGTTCACTTAGTCATGCATTGATTTTGCAAATATTTCTGGAATCTGCCGTGGACACACACTGTTGTAGGTAGCAGCATCAGCCACCCTGAAGTTGGTGGATGAAAGGGGACAGATCTAAGGAGCTGATGTATGGAGGAGACACAAGTTAGACTTGACCAAGACAATATTATTCCTCCTCTGGATGCTACAGATATATGCAGTCATTAGCTGTTGGGCCCCCATGCAGCACTGTTGACATTTTGTGGTTTGAACACTGAAGTGTAAGGGAATATTGGAAATGGCAAACATCTGGTGCAGTGTAAGGGAGACTAAATGTTTTGGTGGCGTTCCTAAACACTGGGGAGGAAAGTCATTTCATTTTCTCATCTGTGTGCTCTCTCTCTGTTTTTGCATAGCATCCTCTGTCCTCCTCTTTTTCCTTTTCTCTCCCTCCATCTCCCCACTTCTCTGATGTCTCCCACCTGAACCCCTTCCACCTTGCTGCCCTTCCGCCCATCCTGCCTCTTCTACTCTCTCCCTAGATGGTGGTAATGACATGCCAGTGGGAGGAACAGATGATGGCAGCTGGGTCACATGGTTCTTCCGGTCTATATATGTCGGTGATCTCAGTGCCCATCTGGCAGATCCTTCCTGCCCTGGCTCTTCTGCTCACTGCAGCCACCCTTGACTTTGTGGTCACTGATAACCTTCACCTCCTGTAATGTGAATCCCAAGCTTCTCAGTCCTGATCCACCGCTTCCACTCCTGCTCCATTCCGAACCCTGAATGGAAGCTGAATAGAACCCTGAATGGAAGCTGAACTATCAATGAGTCATTGCTTTTCTTTTTTTTTTTTTAAATTTTTATTGCATTTTAGGTTTTGGGGTACATGTGCAGAACGTGCAAGATAGTTGCATAGGTACACACATGGCAGTGTGTTTTACTGCCTTCCTCCCCTTCATCCACACTTGGCATTCATCCCCAGGCTATCCCTCCCCAGCGCCCCCCGCTGTCCCTCCCCCATTCCCCCCAGTAGACCCCAGTGTGTAGTAGACCCCCTCTCTGTGTCCATGTGTTCTCATTTTTCTCACCCACCTATGAGTGAGTATATGCGGTATTTCTTTTTCTGTTCTTGTGTCAGTTTGCTGAGAATGATGTTCTCCAGATTCATCCATGTCCTTACAAAGGACACAAACTCATCATTTTTGATTGCTGCATAATATTCCATGGTGTATATGTGCCACATTTTCCCAGTCCAGTCTATCATCGTTGGGCATTTGGGTTGGTTCCCACAGTCCTCTGTGAAAGATTATCCAAGCCAGTATCTGGAGAATTCCTGGTTCACTGCCTCCCTATCTGGAGAAGCTGGAAGAGCCAGCTTCATCAGCATGTGACCCATGTCCTCACAGGCCCTATGCCCTGGGGTCGCTGTTTTAATTTTACCTTTGCATTTGTATTTTTGTGAATAAAATCCTGTGAGCTAATGGAGCATACTCACAGGGTTGGGGCTTTAGCTCAGGTTGGATTCCTCCTTCTACTACCTCCACACTCCCTGGTTCCCTGACACCTCCAGTCCCACCTGACCTTCCCTTCCTTGTCTCTCTGCAGGGGTCAATGCTACCCTCCATCCCTGGAAGGGGTGTAGGCATAGGGTAGTTCTAGGTTCCAGCTTGGGCACTGCATAACATGTTGGTGGTGCAGGGCTCAGGCTGATGATGCCATGGTTCTTCTGTGGTCTCCTGGGCAGGGTCAAGCCACTCCCACCCTAATCTATGTGCTGAATGCACCCTGACACAGAAGCGGCAGTGCCCTTGGGGTCATCCATTGTCCATGTGTTGGAGGGGTGGACCCTTAGGGAAGATGCTTGGCTCGACTTCCCCACCCCCAGCCACGCTGCAGTCTGTGGTCCAGTGGCAGTGGGCACAACGCCAAGTCGTGAGGCCTCCAGTGTCTGCACTCACTGTCCCGTAAATAACCACAGCAGCAACTAGCAAATTAAAAACATCGTGATAGGTCGAGAGACACAGAATGTGGAAGAAAGGAAAAAGCTTTATATTTTAGTACCTTTAACAGTGCTTTCTGTATGCTTTATGAACGAGGAGCCAGCATTTTCATTTTGTACTGGGCTCTGCTAATTTTGGAGCGGTCCTGCCTCCAGTAGCCCAAGTCAGCAAATCTTTGGTTCATCTGAGTCCACAGTCCACTGACCCGTCCCTTTTCACAGCTCCTCCCCTGCTCATGTGCTCACTTCCCACCTTACCCAGCTTGAATCACTTCCTCAAGCGAGTTTTGGATGCTGACATCCCCCTAAACAACTCTTCTGCGGCCTGGTTTGATTTTCCTTAGGAGGCAAACAAGTTCTATGGCACTGCTTCTTGCTGGGTATGGGGGATGTGCTATTTTGTCCATTGCATATTTTTTAAAGAAAATGAAAGGCTAGCATAACTGTTTCCAGAAGGCACATTGAATCACTCAGTTGAGTCCCAGCCAGTTCTGCAACATTAGCCTTTGAAGCAAACTTGAACCAACACTGGACCAGCCTGGAAGTCCCAGCCTCCGGAAATGATGTGGTGGATTCTGCAGATTCAGCCACAAAAATATTTTTGTAACTCAGGAGCACTTAGTAATTTTCAAAGGAGAGAAAGGAGTAATTGACTTGGCTCATTAGGTTGAGAAAAAGTTGCCAATTTTTTCTTTTGTTTTGGTGTTATTGGATTGTTTAACATTTCTTTTCTCCAAGCTTCAGGGAATGAGATTGAATGAAATGAGCACTCAGGGGCTACTAGGCAGAACCCTGAATGTAAGATGAAATATTGATGGGGTCGTTGCTTTTCACAGTCCTCTGTGAAAGATTACTGGCCAAGCCAGCGTCTGGATAATTGTAGGAATCCTCTCTCCTCTTGCAGGGATAGAAGTTTGCAGGGATCATCTGACCCCATGGGGGAGTTGTATGAAAAGGGATTTTTTAGGCTGTTTGGATCTTACCCATTTAACGATTGTCTGCTAATGGATTTTCTGGAACACAACCAGGTTTTCTATAAAGAATGCTAATTGTCAGAGCTGAGATGATCATTGGATATCACTGGCCACAACTCCGTAATTTTAGAGGTGGTAAAACCGCAACCCAGATAAGCTAATAGAGCTGTCCCAGGTTGCAGTGAATTCATATAGGAACAAAACCCAACCCAGATGTTCTGCTGTCTGGGACTGTTCTCCCGTCATATGTGGAACCTGAGGGGGTAATACGTGTGCGTGTGTGTGCATGTATGTATATACGCATAAGTGTTTTGTCCAAGTTTTCACTTCTGCCCTACCTTGATTGATCTTGGAGAATGAGGCCGAGGCATGCCATCAGCCTGGGGGCCTCACTCAGCACAGGCCCAACTTTTCTGCCCTGGGGAAGTTCCAGCAGTTATGGTTCATCTATGCTTCTGTTATGGAACCCACACCACACATAGCGCCCTGAAAGCCGAGGCTGCATGCATAGACCTCCCCTCCCTTCCCGTGGTGGGCCCCTGCTTGGATTCTTCCTAAACACCCCCCCCCCCCCCGCTCTGCTCTGTGTTGTACCCACTCTGGTCCCCTGCCCCTGTGGAGTGATTCTGAGCACAGGGCAGCTGTTTCCCCGATGGCTGCTGTGTGCCCTGGGCAAATGGGAGGTGGGCATTGGGCTGCTGAGAAGAATACCTGGAGTGGAGGTCGCGGTCAGGGAGGGCTCCAGGCCCGGTACCACCACCACCCACGGTGGAACCTGCAGTCCCCTCATCAGCAGAACAGCTGTGAAGCCATCCTGCCTGTCCACAGGGGGGCAGGCCGTGAAGTCTGCATGCTTGGCAGAGTGGGAGAAGCTCTGGGAGATGCCAGACGTGCACCCTAGGAGTGGTTTCCCTGCCTTGCCTAGACTCTGCTTCCACCACCTGAACCTCCCTGTCCCCACCACGGAACTGCTGTGACCATCGCTTTCCTCTTAAGCAGGTTAGCAGACTTCTCCGGCCTCACCCTGCAAAAAAAAGTGCATGAAGGAGTATGGACTCAGAGATTCTTTTCTAAACATTGTTAGGTGCTGGTATTAGGATCTTCCCTTAAAATGAACCACTTTCCCCAGGCTTTGGGAGACACTCTGCTTGCCCACCCTCCAGCCTGCTTCCCTGCTGGCAGAGCCCTGGGTTTGTATTAGGTCCACCCCTGACCCTACCGCATAACTGACTCAGGCAAATCCGCAGGGTCCAATGCAGTGAGGGGGTCGCTCCAGTGGCCCTGCTCCAACAGGTGCCGAGGTCACTGCTTGACTGGATGTTGCTGACCTATGAGGAGGAGGGTGCCGAGGTGCTTTTGGGACTTTGCGAAAAGATGCTTCCATGGCACAGTCACGGACACAGTCACGCCTTGATGTGATTTCTGGAATGGTGGTGGCCGTCTTGTGGCTGTGAGAACAGGCTGAGGTTGATTGGATGGAGGGAAGGAAGGAGGCTTGTTCTCGATGCTGTCTTTTTTTTTTTTTTTTGAGATAGAGTCTCACACTGCCCCCCTGGGCTGGGGTGCAATGGTACAGTGTCGGCTCACTGCAACCTCCGCCTCCTGGGTTTACACGATTCTCCTGCCCAAGCCTCTGAGTAGCTGAGATTACAGGCACACACCACCACACCCAGCTAAGTTTTTGTAGTTTTAGTAAAGACAGGGTTTAACAATGTTGGCCAGACTGGTCTCGAACTCCTGACCTTGTGATCTGCCTGCCTTGGCCTCCCAAAGTGCTGGGATTACAGGCCAGAGCCACTGTGCCCGGCCTCGATGCTGTCCTTGACTTCGAGTTACCATCCCGGCACCACCCTGCCGTTGGACAGGTGTCTACGTACTCCATTTGGAGTTGGGTTGTCACTTGCAGCTGAAGACACCCTAACTGATACACACAAACCATTTGTAGTGCTGGTCTATGTTTTGCCCTTATGGAAGACTGTAGGCTGAGCTGCCCATGGTGAGGGAGGCGGACTTTGTGTCTTCTTATTGCTCTGTGTCCTGGTGGCTTGGATGTGTCTCTGCCCATGAGACAAAAGCCTAGAGGGCAAGGGTGGATTTTCTTAATCGTGTGTTCCCTGCACGAAGCACACAGGAGACACACCATGAATGGTTGTTGAGAAAGCTTTTTCTAGGGGGCAGTGTTTTGTGAACTGATGCTGCAGCCCTGCCTGTTGTTCATTTGTTGTAATCCGCATGAATGGTAAGAGCTGTCTTTAATCATGCCACGGTCCAGCCTCTTCCAAGGTGTTAGCATGACTCCCGCTACCTGTCAGCGTCTCGCCTGTGACTAGGATTTTGCAATTTACATAGATATATCACTGAAGCTGTTTCTACATCTACCTGGGTGGCTGCATAGGACATTAGGGGATTTGTGTCTTCCTAAAGGCCCTCTGTTGAGAGACTTCTGGTTCTGTTACAGGACGCTATTTCAGCATTGTGAGTCCCTGCAGGCTGGGTCCAGTGGGCATTTTCATTCTAGATGCTCCCTCTCTTCTTCTGGCCTCCCAGGCTCCCTGCTCCTAAGACTGGGAGAACTGGCTTGTGCTGGCTTCACTGAAGAAAGACTGTCGTCCCTGAAGGTCTTGGGCCAAACTTGAGCTACAAGCTCTTTTAGGGGGACCTGAGGTCTCTGCCTGGGCTCTGTGAGAGTGGTGTGGTATTTCCGCCACCTCACTGCTGTTGTGCCCACACTTGCATTTTCTTTCCCCGCAAGCAGTGCGAGGATCTGGCACTAGGAGTGGGGGCTCACATGCCCTCTTCCTTCTCTTCTTCCCCTTTGCCTTTTCATCTGTCAGTGGAGGACAGATGTTGGCCCCGTTTACTTCTGGGCACACTGGGGGCTCCAGGGAAATGAGGAAGTGGCCAAGGAGAGGAGCTGCCACCTTCAAGATGGGCTGTGGCGGGTGCTGCTTTAAAGGGAGACTCAGAGATACTTTACTATGGGTGGCACAGGAACCAGCCTGGAGACAGCAGCACCGGGGCCTTGAACTCAGAGTGCATGGGCCCTGCAGGGCTTCACGGCGCCTGTGGCTGTGCACTTCCAGCCATATCTATGCTGCATCTCCTCCACATTCCCCCATGGAGCTGATGTCTAGACAGCTATGGAATTAAATGCTCAATTACCGAGCAGGAATTTGGCCAGCAGAGGTATAGCTGCTGAGCAGACAGGCTAGAGGTGAGGCCCCCTGATGAGAACGGGTCCCCACTTGGCTCTGGAATGAGTGGAGGAGCCTGATGCTCCTGCAACCAGTGGCTTCTGTGGGGAACTGGGGCAGTAACCCCTAAAAGGCAGTTTGACCTCATGGAGAGCCGTAAATCTGGCCAACATCTCTGCAACACATCATTCCCTTGCAAAGATTTCTGCCTGTGATTGGAATTCTGGGTGAACTCATACTGGGAGTGTGGGTCTGAGAGCTGGGAAGCCCATTCTCTTGTTTAGCCAGGCTGCCTATGGGCTATGGGAAGTGGCCCCATCTCTGAGCCTCAGTTTCCATGTCTTTAAAATGGGGGAAAAATCTAGCCCAACTCCTAAGGGTACTATGAAAGTACTTTGCCACCCGCCAGGCAAAAGCTCATTCCTCTCAGAGATCCTGGGTTTGCGGTGTAAGCCCTTCCCCGCTCCGTCGCGTGTGTCTTGCTGTTTTCTGTCTTAGGGTTGCCCTTCATGACCTAGGAGATGTCTGAGTGGGTCAAAACTTAAACGAGATGACAGTTGGTGGCGCACATTGGCACAGCCTTGCCTAAATGGCCACTTAACATAGCTGCATTTCCTTCTCTGGGTTCAGGTGAGGACTGCTTCCTCGGGAGACTTGCTGGGCTCACATCGCTGGTGTCCACCTTGCCTAAGCCCCTTTGGCCACTCAAGTGTGACTAAGCCAGGCTTGCCCACGGGGTGCTCTGGGCTCCATTTTTGGCAGCAGGCAGTGTTCCCTGGAGGCCTGGCCCACTTGGGAGCATGGGGAGCAGCACCCATGGGCAAGCAGCCTACAGCCTGCAGCCTCCATCTTCCGCTCCCTGCCCCAGGGCTCCCCGCCCCCTGCTTCACAGCTTCTCCAAAAGTGTTTGTCTCCTTTCTGCATCCTCTGGGCCTGAACTCAGCCTGTGGAAAAGAAGAGCTGTAAGGAAGGTTAGTTGCCTTTCAGTCTTTCTGCCTTCTGAGGTCTCCTGAGACATAGAGCTTGGGCCTGCCTCCCTTTCTAGGAGGCGCAGATGGGTGGTAAGGATGGGGATGAGTGAGATGAGAATGAGGAGCCCCACAGCGAGCTCTGCCTCATAACTTCCTGATGGGTTTTCAGTGTGTGGCGAAGCAGATGCATCCTGGGTTCCCTTCGTGAGTTGAGTGTGACCTCCTGCCTCCTGCCTCCTGCCTATCTCCTTGGCAGTGAGGCCACCCAGCTCTGGCAACCTGTGCCACCCTGTCCCTCTACCTGTCCCAAGCCCAGCCCCAAAGGCTTCAAAGTCCTGGTCTTCCAGCCAGTCTGGGGCCTGAAGGGATGGCAGTGTTCCCGGTGGACCTCCCCCAGTGTGGCCTAGTGCAGGTCCAAGCCCTGCCTCCTGCCCCGCCTGCACGCCGTGACTGCTGAAGTCATGCCTGGCAGAGGTTGCTGGCTCAGGCCCAGAGTAAACCAGCTGGACCAAGCTCACTGGTGTGCTGCTGGATGCTGATGAGCTTGAGGAGTGTGAGGAGTGAGCAGGGGGCCGAGTAGGGGTGCTGCAGGCCTGCACCTCTTCCTAGCTGCCCTGCACACTGTAGCCTCAGGCAACCCCATGGGGAAAGGGTCACCCACTGTCAGGGCAGACCTTTACCATGGCTGAGTGACACGGGCTGGCGGCGGGAAGGTGGTTAATGGTTCCTCCTGTTGGATTTGCGCAGGCCCAGATGCTTACAGTAAAACCAACACTAGACGATGCTTACAGGAGCCAACCGGTATTCAAAGAGCTGTTCAGATCTGAAGTCGCTTCATCTTCACGGTGGACTAGTGAGGGAGCTGTATGTTAGTCCCATTTTCCAGATGAGAATACTGAGGACCTGAGCAGTCATAAGTTCAGGCACGGATCTAGGTCACGCATCCTGGCCCCAGGTCTGTGCTCTTGACCATGGGCAGTGCTCTCCTGGTCCTCTTGGTATCTGTGATCTGAGGGACCTTCCCCCTCCTCACAGTCTCATATAGTCAGTTTGAGGTCCTGGCCTCTTTCTTCACACCACTTTCTTCTTCCATGAGCTTTCTCACTCAGCACATTCCTTATTTGGTAGTTGGTGGGGGGATATTTGTAATGTGATGCTGTGTCGTGGATGAGAGAGTCTGTTTTTCCAGTCCCAGGCCCAGGTTTCAATCCCTGCCTTGTTTCAAGTCATCCAGTCTCTCGGAGCCTCAGTTTCCTCATTTGTGAAATGGGCGTGGTGGTCACCCCGTCTCATCAGCTAGTGTCTGCTCCATCCCTGGCTACGGAGATGGCTCAAGTGACCTGTGGGTTCCACCCACCCACCCCCTGGTCCTCTGGTTCTTTCTTTTTTGACGTGGACAAACATGAGGCTGTGGAGTTGCTGTTCTCATGGGGGCTGGGGTGGCTCTCTGCTTTCTGGCCTGGTCCATGTTGTTCAGGGCAGCTGCTTGTTCTAAGTGAACAAAGCCTAAAGGAACTTGGGAGGTCTGCTTGGCTCTGAGGAAGGCAGAGAGAGAAGGGGCCCTGATGCCTTCCCTGATGGAGCTAGGGAGGCCCTTCTATGGTTCCCCCAGCTCCTTGGTCTGGGTGACTAGAGTTGGCTTCTGTTCCATTTTGTTGTGCAGAATTGTTTGGGGCTCCTGGCTCTGCCTGGCCTTTGTGGGACACTGGAAATCAGGGCTCTGGAGTTGGCCAATCAGCCTGCCTGGGCCAGGGAGTGTAAGTGGCTGACCGAGGCCTTTTCTGGAGAGGAGAGACAGCCCACCTGCTGGGTCTTGCTGTCTTGGGTCCCGGAGGCCTTGCTGTCGCTATGCTCCACCTCTGCCCTCTGCAGTGTGGCCCGTACTCAGCGGAGGTGTGCACCTAATCGAGTCAGTGCAATGCCCTGCCCGCAGAGCCCCCCAAATATTCCAGGACTCGGGATGGATGTGCACATGATGAGTCAGGGCAGGTTTCACCACCTGTAGCTTGGGATCCTTCCCTGGGGCTTGGCTCTCTCAGGCTGCCCCAGGCAGTCTTGTCCCAAACCCTAAATTTGTTTTGTCTTCCTCTGTCTCCTGGCCTCAAGGTTTCAGAGCGCATCTATGCTGATAGCTTCAAGATGTGAGGAGACCCCGACTTGGCCTCCGGCAAGCTCCCCACGGTTTCCTTGGTGTGTCCGTGGCTTCATTGCTCACTGGCTCCTGCACAGTTTGCAATGTGTGGATTATGGGTGGGAGGGGAGTGTGGTTCTGCCCCCAGCAAAGGGATGTGAGTTGTGAACTCAGTTTCCCACCAGGCTTGCTATTTCCAAATGGGCCATCACTGTCCCTGCTTGGTTTTCCATGATTACCTGTGCCTTTACCCATTTGGTGAAATTAAACACATTCAGCCACGCCGGCCGCTGTCGTTTCAGGGCAAGCTGCCTGTCCTGCTGCTTGGCCGCTCCTCAGAACTGAGGCCGGGAGAGTTCGTGGTCGCCATCGGAAGCCCGTTTTCCCTTCAAAACACAGTCACCACCGGGATCGTCAGCACCACCCAGCGAGGCGGCAAAGAGCTGGGGCTCCGGAACTCGGACATGGACTACATCCAGACCGACGCCATCATCAACGTGAGCCTCTGTCCCTCTGCGGCAGGGGATGGGGGGGATTGGGGCAGGGTCTTGCCACAGGAGAGGAGTCAGCATAGGTCTTAGCCCCCACCTGTCTTATAGTCTACATGAAGTGATGGAACTGCACCCAGCCATGTGGATTCTGGTGCCCGAAGCATGGCAGGGGTCACACGGTGGGGACAGTGGCATGGGAGCAGGTGGACAGCCAGCCTTATCCCAGGAGGAAGAAGTTGTGTTGGGTGCTTTAGGGTGATCTCAGTTGGCATCAGAGCTTCAGAGAGAAAAATTCCCTGTTTACAGCACATCTAAAACTTTCTGAAAATTGTTTCGGTCATTTTTTTTCCGCAGCAAAATATTAGGTTAATGGGAAGGAATCTCAGAAAGGAACCATGCCCCACACTCTAGGCACCGTGCTCAGGAAACGACCAGGCTGGGATGTAGACTAGACCGTGTTATGACACAATTTGTCACCTTTTCATTTCTGTTTAATTGCAGTATGGAAACTCCGGAGGCCCATTGGTAAACCTGGTAAGGTCTTTTGAACCTATGTTATGTCATTTAGCTATGTACATGCTGGTTTTTTTTTTTTTTTTTTTTTTGAGGCAGGGGTCTTTTCCAATGTAAGCTTGCCAAAGCGTGCTATCAAATTCTTTTAAAATTAGCTCTGTGAATGTACTGCTTGCTTGCAATGACCCTTCGGATCTTTTCTGGAAAGAGTAAGGCAGGCTGGAGGTGAGGATTGGAAATGTTAAGCCAGAGACACCACTGTGTCTCAGAATTACAGGTGAACACCGTGAAATCCAGGGCCAATGCAGGAGTGAGGTGAAGGTCACCAAAAGTGCTGGCCAGTCCCCCAAAGCACCTCCTTCAAATGAAATTCCCAGCTGCTGAAGGAGCTGGCTGGGCTTATCCACACTTTCTCTTGGCCGGGAATCCTCCCTTAAGGCCTGGCTGGAATGAGGAGGAGTTACCCACCCACAAAGATATCACTTAAGTCTACCCTTAAATACTTGAGCAGAAAAAGTGACGCCTTACAACACAGATTGTCAGTGCTAGTGGGCAGCTCAGGGGACATTTACAGGGGCCGTCTTTAGCAAGGCTCAGTGTGATGGCACCTCCTTGATGGTGCCTTGGCATCAGGTACTGAAATCTCAGCACTCGTGGGAAGTGTGCAAGGAGTGGTGTAGTCTTACTTGGCAGCTTTCCCTTCCCAGTAGAGGGCAGTTGTGCTCCCAGCTCTGCCCTCTGCCCTCTGCCTCCTCCTGCAGCACCCTGAGGATGGAGTGGAGATGCGCCTTGCTGGTAATGAAGCATGACAGCCCTAAGCTCTAGGGTTGTTTCCCCCTGGAGACAGCAGAGTTGTCTTAAGATCATTAGAAATGGGAGAAGCAGGAAGGTGTGGGCAGCCACCTAAAGGACTTTGAGCCTTTGGAAACATATTCCTTGTGAAACAGGAGCAAATAATATCATGCATTTTGAAACGATCTGTGCTTACTGTGAGGTGAGCACCCGGTGCCGACCTGGGGTGTGTGTGATTCTTCCACAGCTGAGCCTGGCTCACGCTGCCTGGGTGTCCTGCTGCCTCTCTCCCTGCCCCTGGGGATTCCCACCTTGCAGCTCCCCACTTCTGTCTCTAGGATAGTTCAGGGACTTCTTTCATACTAATTCTCCACTCTCTTTGGGTGTGTACCTGCCGGTAAAGCTTCACGATTCAGTAAGCCCTGTCCTTCTTGCTTTTCAGGACGGTGAAGTGATTGGAATTAACACTTTGAAAGTGACAGCTGGAATCTCCTTTGCAATCCCATCTGATAAGATTAAAAAGTTCCTCACTGAGTCCCATGACCGGCAGGCCAAAGGTAAGCAAGGCCCACACAGCCCCAGGGACTCCGGAGATTCAGCCTGAAGCTCAGCTGCCCTTTGAGACTTAGGGAAGGGAAATGCAGCAGCCCCTGAGGCTAGCCAGGCCATCTCCCACCCAGAAGTGAAAGGGAATGCACGTTACTAAGTCCCTGGTATTAGGTCACAGACGTTTCGCCACTTTTGTCCTATGGTCATGGCAATTTCACATGATTCAGTCTAATCTGTGCCAGGCACAAGCCTAGGTGACTTCTGTATATTATTTCACTTTATTTATGTATGTCACTTAATTCTTTTGCCCTATCAGTTAGGAATTACTAGTCCCATTTTGCTGATGAGAAAACTGAGGTTCAGGGAGATCATTCTACAAACGTTTATTGTCCCATCTGCTCCAAGTCAAGCAGGGAGCTTGGCAGTGGATGACTCAACTGGGGCCTGGGGCTCAACTGAGGCCTTTGCCATTGTGTCATTTATGTTCTGTTGGGGGATGGGGAGGCAGACAGTAAACAATCAAACACATAAGATACTATTAGTGTTCCCAACAAATGCTCCCAAGAAAATGGATCGGGGTGGCCGGCAAGGGAGTGACTGGAGGGGCAGCTGATGGAGACGCTGTGGCCAGGAAATGCCCCCCAAGCTGAGATCTGAATGAGGAGGAGCCAGTGGGCAAGGATGTGGAGGGGAGGACTTGGCATAGCTGAGCAAGCACGAGGCCCCTGGAGTGGCCTGGGGGCTGGAGCCCAGTGACAGTGTGGAGTTCCCCAAGGTGGAAAGCTGGCCAAGGCCAGGCGAGCAGGTGAGCAGGCGCACAGCAGGCCATGGTGAGGGGCCTGGGCTGCATCCTAATGCATTTGAGAACAGAAAGTTCATGAACTGATTGATGTCACTGAAAGGCCACTCTGATGGCTGGGAGGAGTCTGCTGGAGGGGTTGCTGGAAGTTGGGGACCAGTTAAGGGGCTCTCCCAGTCATCTGGGTGAGACATGCTGGGGGCTCAGACAAGGGCAGTGGTAGTGGAGGTGGGACAGAGGGGTCATATTCCAGATACATGTGGCGGGTAGAGCAAGCCTGGGGGAGGGCCAGCTGTCAGGATGAGGCCATGAGGAATTAAGGGGCATGCCCAGGTATCTGACCATTAATTGAAATGATGGGACTTTACCAAGGTGCCCCAGAGGGGAGGGGCCCAAACCAGGATTTGAGCTTCAACCTCAGTGTACCCTTCTGTGGCCCTTCCTGCAACCTGGGGGATTGGGCTCCTGGCCCCTGGTGTCCCCAGCATCCCCACCAACTGGGCTAACCTTCCGCTGTTCCTTCGTTGTCTCACCAGGAAAAACCATCACCAAGAAGAAGTATATTGGTATCCGAATGATGTCACTTACGTCCAGGTGGGTAAACAGGATGCGTGTCTGTGTCTTAAATAAACCTGAACTTCAGAAGGTGCTCAGGGGACCCCTGAAAGAGAAACCTTATGCTGCCTGAAGACGTCTCAGTTTCTGCTTATAATGAAGTAACATCGGGAAAGAGGACAGGTCGTTAGCCTTGGCCTCTGTTTGGTCTTATCCTGTGTTTTTGTGTTCTGAGCTGGTTTTCCTCATTGGCAGCAGGCCACCCAGTAGAAGATTCTGCCCTGCGCTATGAAGGCAGACTTGAACAGTGTGTGTGTGGGGGGGGCAGTTGATTCACTCTGGCTCATGCCTTCCTTACCCCACATTCTGTTGAAACTCACATTCCAGGAGGGCTCCAAGCCCCTCCTGCAGCTCCAGGCAATCTGCTTTCGTTGCTCTGCAGCTCGTGGGCCGTGGCTCCAAGAATGCCAGGGCAGGCCCAGTGCAGGGAAGGGAATGACTGATATGCTTGTTTTCCCCGAGCTGGCAGAATTGCGGCCTGTGGTTGGCAGGCTCCTGGCATCCTGGTGTTTTAACCTGGATGAAAAATTTCTGGTGTAATCTCATGAGTCCTGGTAGCAGACTCAACCGGCAGGCTAAAACTGTTGGAGGTAAAGCAGATAAAGACTGGAATATGGTAACCGGTATAATAATGTGTTCATTACTACCATGAATTAATGATTCACTCACTGTTAAAGCATTAATGAATTGTGATACATGTTATGAATGGTGATCCCTTTCTCAGCACTCCCAGAGTTGGAGACATCTGTCAAGGTTAAAGTGTTCCCTCGGTTGTTTGCCTTCGGAGCTAGGAGGTGTAGGGAAAGGTGGTATTTCTTTGGCACCCAGCTTGCTGGGTTTCTGTGCCAGCTCTGATACTTCGTGCCTTGTGACCTTGGGAATGATCTGACCCCTGAGTGCCTCAGTTTCTTCCTCTTCAGGATGGGGATGACAGCACAGGTGCTTCTGGTGGCCAGGCTCGGATCAGGGAGTGGGGGCAGTGATCACCAGCCACAGTGATGCCAGCCACTATTTATCACATGTACTGGGCCAGGCACCTTACTGGGACGACCTCATCTGATCCTCATAACTCATGTTGTAGGGTACTGTTACCCTACATTTTGCAGGTGAGGAAATGAAGGGACAGAGAGGTTAAGCAACTGTCTGAGGTCACACAGCTAGCAAGTGGCAGAGAGAGGGCTGCAAACCAGGTCAGCCATTATACTTTACTGACTCCTTAGTAATGGCTACTATTAATTAAGAAATAATAACAGTGATGATGGCTGGGCGCGGTGGCTCACACCTGTAATCCCAGAACTTTGGGAGGCAAAGGTGAGCAGATCTCCTGAGACCAGGAGTTCGAGACCAGCCTGGTCAATTTGTGGAACCCTGTCTCTACTAAAAATGTGAAAAATTAGCCACACTTGGTGGCAGGCACCTGTAATCCCAGATACTGGGGTGATTGAGGCAGGAGAATTGTTTGAACCCGTGAAACGGAGGTTGCAGTAAACTTGAGATTGCAACACTGCACTCTAGCCTGGGCGATAGAGTGAGACTCAGTCTCAAAAAAGAAAAAAAAAGAGAGAATAATAAGGATGAAAGCACTTTTCTTGCTGTTACCAAGTAAATCTTTGGCTCTGGTAGACAGGCAATTTTAAAGTAGGATCAGAACTCCTGGAGAAATTTTACCTTAGACCCAGGGAGAAGAAGGGAACTGGTGAGAGCTGAGTTCTGCCTGGGGAAGGCCTGGTATTTCTTGACACTAACACAGGTGCTTTCTCTCTGGAGCAGCAAAGCCCAGGAGCTGAAGGACCGGCACCGGGACTTCCCAGACGTGATCTCAGGGGCGTATATCATTGAAGTAATTCCTGATACCCCGGCAGAAGCGTGAGTTAGAGTTATTTTCCCTTTTCCTCATGTGTCTGTGGTTCTTGGAGACGGCGGGGAGGGTAGCAGGAAGAGGGGCCAGTGTTCCTTTTATACCGGCTCAGATGATTATGCTGATCCTTGACACATGTGGTCGGACATTGCTGATGGTTCCTATTGGTCAGGCCTTCCCACCTGGCTCCTCTCAGGACCCATCCATAGGACCGTTACTTTAATCTTCGAAAGTCTTCGCTCCGCTAGGGCCCTCCAGATGGACAGAGCAATAGCAGACTCGTAATGAGTCTCTGGGATGGCCTGGCTGGGGAGAGAGGGTTTCAGGAACAGTGAAACCTCTCCTAAGACTTCACGTGATGGTCCTGTTGTAGGCTTCAGGACCCTTCTCCTCCTGGAGTCTTCTCAGATTGTCTCTGACAGTGAGGCCATACCTGTCAACACCTGCAGAAAAATAGCCCAGTTGATATCAAAGCAGCATGAGAAGAAGTAGCGCGAACATCCATCAGGGTTTGTTACCGTATTGGTGGAATATCCAGAGAAAAGTGCCAGACCAGGGCCAGCAAATGTGCCCTGGGGGCCGGATCTGGCCCACTGCCTTCTTTTGTATGGAGCTGTGGGCTAAGAATAATTTTTGCATTTTATTTTGATTTTTACTTATTTTTTTTACCTTTTTATTTTCATGGGTTTTGGGGGAACAGGTGGTATTTTGTTACATGAGTAGATTCTTCTGTGGTGATTTGTGGGATTATGGTGCTCGCATCACCCGAGCAGTACACACTGCACCCAATTTGTGGTCTTTTATCCCTCACCCCCTTCCCAACCTTTCCCCTTGAGTCCCCAAAGTCCACTGTATCATTCTTAAGCCTTTGCGTCCTTGTAGCTTAGCTCCCACTTATGAGTGACAACATTTATATGGTCAGAAAAATCCTGAAATAAGAATAGTATTTTGTGACATGTTAAATTTGTATGAAATTCAAATTTCAGTATCTACTGAAATATGGTTCATGACGTCTGTGGGGGTCTTTGTGCTGGAACAGCAGAGTTGAGTAGCTTCAACAGAGGCGATATGTACAGCAAAGCTAAACATATTTCCTATGGAGCCCTTTACGGAAATCATTCGCAGACCCCTGTGCTAGCCCGTTAAGGACGATAACAGCATTTTGACACTGACCTATGTAAGAGCTACAGTTATAGTGGCCACCACACAGAGGAAGGGTCTCTTAACAGAAGCATTCTGCCCACCCTGTAAGAACTGCATTCTGAGTTGCAATACCCATTACAGGCAAGTTGGCCATGGTCATGCTACATGGCAGATAGGACCTGGTACATCCTTCGCCACTTTGGGGTCAATCTTGACCTTTGACCTCCTTGGGGTCGTAAGGCCACACAAGTGTTAGTAGGCATTTCTACAGTGGACACAATTGATGGTTTAGCCTATAAATCTCAAAAGGAGCCCAGCATCATGGCCCATGCATGTAATCCCAGCAATTCAGGAGGCTGGAGCAGAAGAATCTTTTGAGCCCAGGAGTCTGAGACTAGCATGGGCAACAAGTGAGACCTCATCTCAAAAAAAAAAAAAAAAAAAGAAAAGAAAAAAAGAAAGAAAGAAAGAAAAAAGGGGAAAAAAAGAACATTATTTAAAAAAACTCAGTAAGTAATTCAATCCACCGATGGTTTAAAAACTTTTTTTTTTGAGATGGAATCCCACTCTGTTGCCCAGGCTGGAGTGCAGTGGCACAATCTTGGCTCACTACAACCTCCACCTCCTGGGTTCAAGGGAGTCTCTCGCCTCAGCCTCTGAGTAGCTGAGATTGCAGGTGCCCACCATCAAACCTGGCTATTTTTTTTTTTTTAGTAGAGACAGGATGTGGCCATGTTGGCCAGGCTGGTCTCGAACTCCTGACCTCAGGTGATCCACCTGCCTCTGCCTCCCAAAGTGCTGGAATTACAGGCATGAGCCACTAATGGTTTAAATTTTTCTAAGTTCACCTCCATTCAATCCTATTTGCTCTGGGCTCTTAGGTTCTAAACTCTGCCTCTGTCCATGTAAAGTCAGACCAGGAGGAGTGGAAACACGAATCATTCCCATTGTGCTTCCCTTTGTGTTGCAGGGGTGGTCTCCAGGAAAACGACGTCATAATCAGCATCAATGGACAGTCGGTGGTCTCTGCCAATGATGTCAGCGACGTCATTAAAAGGGAAAGCACCCTGAACATGGTGGTCCGCAGGGGCAATGAAGACATCATGATCACAGTGATTCCTGAAGAAATCGACCCATAGGCAGAGGCATGAGCTGGACTTCATGTTTCCCTCAAAGACTCTCCCGTGGATGACGGATGAGGACTCTGGGCTGCTGGCATAGGACACTCAAGACTTTTGACCGCCATTTTGCTTGTTCAGTGGAGACTCCCTGGCCAACAGAATCCTTCTTGATAGTTTGCAGGCAAAACAAATGTAATGTTGCAGATCCGCAGGCAGAAGCTCTGCCCTTCTGTATCCTATGTATGCAGTGTGCTTTTTTTTCGCCAGCTTGGGCTATTCCTGCTTAGAAAGTCAGTGTTTGTCTCCTCCTTTAACCGAGTCGTCATCTTAGTCCAACTAACGCAGTCGATACAATGCATAGATAGAAGAAGCCCCGTGGGAACCAGGATGGGACCGGGCATGTTTGTGCTTTTCTCCAAGTCAGCACCCAAAGGTCAATGTACAGAGACCCCGGGTGGGTGAACGCTGGCTTCTGAAATGGCCAAAGTTGCCTCTTTTAGGAATCTCTTTGGAACCGGGAACACGATGACTCTGAGTTAGAGCTATTAAAGTACTTCTTCATATGCTGCTTTCCACAGTGCTTCTTTCCCTTTCCCATGACAGCTCGCTGCAGTCTCTTTGGAATGATTCTAATGTCGGTGCGCTCCTCATTAGACTACATTGTCCACGCAGGCATTTGTCCACTCTTAGTCTTATGAGTTATTTCAAAATCATCCTGTGCTATTTACCAGGGTTATGAACAGCTCTGCTCGGACCCTGGCTTTATGAAGCAGGACTTGAGGACAGTTGCACTCGCATCCGGAGCCTGTTGACCTCATACATTATGCAGTCAGTCAGCAAAGATTTTCTGGGCCTCTGCTCTGGGACAGGCATTGTAAGTGTGTGGTCAGTGAGAGCAGGATAGACGCAGGCCCTCCCCTCTAGAGCTTCAGTTCAGAAGCCAAGTCTCTTTCTGAAAGGGAGATGGTTCAGGAGACTAGGATGCAACCCCAGAACGGGCACAAGGCTGCTGCTGACCTCAGTTGTCCTGGGTCACGACATAAGAACCAGGCCTTACGCCTTGGTAAGTTTAGAGGAGGACTCCCCTTGACAGGCCCTCAAACAGGTGCAGCCAGAAGCAGCTGTAGGCACCTTCATCTCCATGAAAGCTTTTCAAAAGTTTGGGAAGCTGACCCAGGAAGACTTGTACAACTTTAGCTCAGAAGTTTGCACAGACCCATGTCCCTTTGGGGAGAGGATGCTGTTTATGCCAAGAGCAGCGGGTTAAGGCTTTCCAACTGTCAGCCGTCAAAAGGAGGGTCTTGGACCGGATGAAGGTTCAGTTCTCCAGACTGAGAGCTGAATCCTTCCACCATCAACAGATGCGAAGGTGCAACCCGTAACTGGGGAGGCTCTGGAAGGCCAAAGGGCCAACTTAAATGCAGGGGCGGTCCAGTCTAGCAGAAGCAGCATTGGTGCTCAGCAGTTCAGCAGTCTGTGGCCCGTTGCAACCCTGGCACGTCTCTTTGCTCTCTGGCTGGATGACCTGGTAGAGTCAGGAAGGAGCCAGAGTCCTTTGGCTCTGGGAGTGTGTTTTGCATTCCCTCCCTTCTCCATTGAAGAGGATGACTCAGAATGGCTTGTGGCTTCAGGGGTTCATTCTCAGATGTTTTGTATGTGGGCCTGCTTTCCTGGGTGGTCCCCGGAACTGAGGTGCTACCACAGGTGGGGAGGATGCCCTGGGTGGCATTGAGGTTAGATCCAGCCCCGGCCTGAGCCCATCTGTCTTCAGCCTGTCAGGCATCGGCGAGATCACAGATGGTTCTGCTGGAAGAAAGCAGCCTGACGACGGACCGGCCTCAGGCCTCTGTAAACACTGTGCAACATCTCTGCAGGACGCTGGGCGAGGCTGGAGTTTTGCCTGCATATGTGGTCTCAAAAAGGACAGAAATGGCTGCTTGCCACATGGTTGCATGTTACATGTTTGGGTACATGGCTGCAGTTGCCCAGGAGACCCTGTGTCCCATGGGAGCTGCTGGTCCTGGCACCCCCACCTCACATCAGTTCTCCAGAATAGTTGTTTCTTCTGCTTGCTTTAGGCTGCGATATAGGGTTTTGCAACAGAAATCAGTCTTAAAGCCTGGAGGTAGAGCACTGAGTCAAAAGAACATGGCTTTTGGAACTACAGATGGATTTCGGCTTAAATCCAGTGTCTCTCTATATGTCTTACTGGCTGTAAGAGGGACTTGAGGAAGTCCCTTAACCTCTCTACGTGTTTTTCAACTGTAGATGGCCTCAGCTGGGTCCATCTCTGCTTCCATGGAGCTCAATTTCTAGTTCCTCTCAGACATTTCTGGTCCCTCCAAGGTCACTTTAACAGCCCTCTGGCTGGTGGGCTAGCAGTTGCCCCCTGTTCTGGCTCCTGGAGAACTCCTCCTGCTCACAAGATGTGCCCTCAGCAATGCCTCTTCCAATCTCGGCTCCCTCAGCTCTAGTCCTCTGCTTCCAGCTTCTGCAAAACTGTCAGCCAAAACCACATGGCTGGGCTTCCCCAGCACATCTGCACTGGGTGTCTATCCCCACCCCACTCTGCCAGATGCTTCTCTTGATGCACTGTCCGGGAGAGAGGCCCTGGAGCACAGGGGTCTCCTTGCTGTGTCTTCAGGGCTCGGCTGAGTGAATCTGAGCTGGGCAGGTCTATACAGGGTCCTCTGTCTTTTTTTTTTTTTTTTTTTAATTTTTGAGACAGGGTCTCACTCTGTTGCTTAGGCTAGAGTGCAGTGGGGCAATCATGACTCACTGCAGTCTTGACCTCCCAGACTCAGGTGATCCTCCCACCTCAGCCTCCTGGGTAGCTAGGACCACAGCATGCACTGTCATGCCCTGCTGATTTCTGTATTTTTTGTAGGGTAGGGTCTTGTCATGTTGCCCATGCTGGTCTCAAACTTCAGAGTTCAAGTGATCTGCCCGCTACAACCTCCCAAAGGCAGGAACCACCATGCCCGGTGGGTCTTGTCTTGTGACTCCATTTCCCCATCTGAACATGTGGAAGAATGCTCCTGTCTGGTGGGTGTGGTGAGGAGCAGCGCGTGTTGCTGTCGGAGCTTGCACGGAGATCGTCTCTACCTGGTTACTTCTTTAGCCAGATCTGAACCTTGGACAGTAGCATTTCCATGGGCTGGCAAAGATGCTTGACCCATTTCAGTGAATGCCCCTGAAGTCAGGGCCAGGCCTCGCTGAGGTTCTGAACTATCTAAACACTGGGCTAAGGGGCATTGTGAGGCTCGGTGTAGGAGCTTAAAAGAGACCTGTGGCCAGGTGTGGTGGCTCATGCCTATAATCTCAGCATTTTGAGAGGCTGAGGCAGATGGATCACTTGAGCTCAGGAGTTCAAGACCAGCCTGGGCATCATGGCAAAACCCCTATCTCTACAAAAAATACAAAAATGAGCCAGGCGTGGTGGTGTGTGCCTATGGGCCTAGCTACTTAGGAGGCTGAGATGGGAGGATCGCTCAAGCCTGGGAAGTCAAGGTTGCTGTGAGCTGTGATCTTGCCATTGCATTCTAGCCTGGGTGGCAGAGCAAGACCCTGTCTTAAAAAAAAAAAAAAATAGAAGACGTGCTGTCTGGGTCTCCCTCTGCTCCCTGACCTTCTGATGAGGTGCCTGCTCTGGGTGTGTGTCCGGCATCGGCTCCCTGGTTGAGTCCAGAGAGCAGTCAGGGCTGAGGACAGTGGAGAGCAGGCAGGCTGCCCTGGGGTCTGCTTTTTGGCTGCACTGCCGCCCCCTCCAGGGTAACTTGCTCGGGAGATGGGACTCTTTTCTATCCTTGAGCCAAGGAACCATCAGATCTCCCTTGGAGAGCCATTCCCACTTAGAAACATGTTTCTGGTGACCTTTGTGAGCACTCTAGCCTTGGAGCTCTGCTCGCCGCTGCCCTGGACCAACTGAAACAGGTGTGCATGTTGATTAGCATTCTGGAGTCCAGCAGGTGGGTACTGCAGGCTTCCTTGCCATGGTAAAGGGAGGGCCGGTGAGAGGGGGCATCATGTCTGAGCTACATCCAGGGGAGAGGAGTGATGTTAACAATTGAAATGCAGTGTCATCTAGTCAACGCTACCGTAGAAGGAGTGTAGATGTGGCGTGCAGGGCATGGAAGGCGGTGGCAGGCGCTGTCGCTAAGGCTTTCTGTGCCAAGCATAGTACAAGCCCTTTATACACATATCTCACTTAGTTCCCTGGGTAACTCCAGGGAGTAGAAACTATTATTTATTTATTATTTTTGAGATGGAGTCTTGCTCTGTCGCCCAGGCTGGAGTGCAATGGTTTGATCTCGGCTCACCACACCCTCTGCCTCCTGAGTTCAAGCGACTCTCCTGCCTTAGCCTCCCAAGTAGCTGGGACTACAGGCGTGTCCCACCATGCCCGGCTAAATGTTTGTATTTTTAGTAGAGATGGGGTGTCACTGTGTTAGCTAGGATGGTCTTGATCTCCTGACCTCGTGATCACTGCAGCCTCCCAAAGTGCTGGGATTACAGGTGTGAGCCACTGTGCCTAGCCAAGAAACTATTATTATGTCATTTTATAGATGAGGGAATGAAGGCGCAGAGAGATTAAATAACTTGCCCAAGGCCACCAGCTTGTCTCTAGCAGGGATAGGACACACCTTTGTGGGGAAGTAGGGAGGCAGGGAGCCGAATGGGGAGACTGGGGCCCCAAGCCCCTGGCCTGGTGTGTCTGAGCAGAGGAGACAAGTGTCTGGGACAGGTCTGGAGCACACAGCTGAGCCCTGCCTAGCGCCCCAGATGCCCTGGAACAAGTCTAAACACCTTTCTGGGCCATATGAGCCCCTTCCTGACTTGTTCCTGCTTTTCTTCCAATCTCACCTCTCCATTCCTCTCCTGATCGCAATGCTCTGTAATGTGGAATTCGCTTCCATTCCTTGAACAGGCTGTTCTTTCCTTGTCTCCAGACCTAAAGCCTAGTACCCTCCCTGGCCTCTGCATGGAAGCTCCCCAACCCATCTCTTCACCATCTACCCAACCGGGCTCCCCTGCCAGGAGCTCACACGCTCGCCATGTGCTTCCTAACTGCCCATTCCCTCGTCAGGACTCACTCTGGGGCAGCAGCTCTAGGGGGCTGAGTCCCTGGGCCATAGGACCGAGCACAGCCCACAAAGCAGGTGTAACTGACAGCTCAATTAAGGTGGGCCCATACCTCCCTGAATGGTCACACCTGCCAGTGGAGGAAAGAATCCTCTTAGCATGCACTCTTTCATGGAATCCATCTTTTTGCATTACCACAGTGCACCCAGGACTGTGCTGGGCACATTGGTAGTGGGGGTGTGAAGAGGGGGTGGGGCTGGGAAGGGAAGGAGCAGGGCCCAGGACAGTAGGAGGCCAGTGGGGCACCCAGGGGCCAAAGCGAGGGGCCTCACTCTCAGAGTAGTGGAAGTGGGGGGTTTGTTAGGAGTAAACAAAGGCCCTGGGAGGGCCTCACACGTGCACCTCGGAAGGGAGGAGCCTCAGGTGGAGGCGAGAGGGATCTCTGTGTCTACCACTGATTCCCTGTTTCAACAGCTGCTCTTAAAACCACTATGGGCAAGGCCCAGTGGAGGGAATGCTCCCAATCCTGGGTTCAGGCCCAACTCTGGCCACGACACTTGGGGTGAGTTTCTTAATTTCTCTGAGTTTCCTGTCCTTATCTGTAAAAGGTGGTCAGTAGCTAGTATCAAATTCTCAGATCTGAGGCACCAGGGAATGATGTGTGGGTGCCAGCCACGTGCTCACAATTGGTCATAACTGGGGTCCCCCCTCCTCAGCTCTGAGGTGCTGGGGAATGGAGTGTGGGTGCTGGCCACGTGCTCACGCTTGGTCATAACTGGGGTCCCCCTCCTCAGCTCTGAGGCACTCAGGAATGGAGTGTGGGTGCCGGCCACGTGATCACGCTTGGTCATAACTGGGGTCCCCCCTCCTTAGCTCTGAGGTGCTGGGGAATGCAGTGTGGGTGCCGGCCACGTGCTCATGCTTGGTCATAACTGGGGGTCCCCTCTCCTCGGGTCTGAGGTGCTGGGGAATGGTGTGTGGGTGCCAGCCACGTGCTCACGCTTGGTCATAACTGGGGTTCCCCTCTCCTCGGGTCTGAGGCACTGGGGAATGGTGTGTGGGTGCCAGCCACGTGCTCACGCTTGGTCATAACTGGGGCCCCTCTCCTCGGGTCTGAGGTGCTGGGGAATGGTGTGTGGGTGCCAGCCACGTGCTCACGCTTGGTCATAATGGGGTCCCCTCTCCTCGGGTCTGAGGTGCTGGGGAATGGTGTGTGGGTGCCAGCCACGTGCTCACGCTTGGTCATAACTGGGGTTCCCCTCTCCTTGGTTCTGAGGCACTGGGGAATGGTGTGTGGGTGCCAGCCACGTGCTCACGCTTGGTCATAACTGGGGTCCGCTCCTCCTCGGGTCTGAGGTGCTGGGGAATGGTGTGTGGGTGCCAGCCACGTGCTCACGCTTGGTCATAATGGGGTCCCCTCTCCTCGGGTCTGAGGCGCTGGGGAATGGTGTGTGGGTGCCAGCCCTGTGCTCACGCTTGGTCATAATGGGGTCCCCTCTCCTCGGGTCTGAGGCGCTGGGGAATGGTGTGTGGGTGCCAGCCACGTGCTCACGCTTGGTCATAATGGGGTCCCCTCTCCTCGGGTCTGAGGCGCTGCGGAATGGTGTGTGGGTGCCGGCCACGTGCTCACGCTTGGTCATAATGGGGTCCCCTCTCCTCGGGTCTGAGGCGCTGTGGAATGGTGTGTGGGTGCCGGCCACGTGCTCATGCTTGGTGATAACCAGCACCACCACAGCTGTCTTAAATCACTCTTTCTAGCCACCTCGTGAGTAGATACAGATGCTCCTTGACTCAAGATGAGGTTTTGTTCCAGTAAATTTGTTGTAAATAGAAAATATTGTAAGTTGAAAATGCATCTAATACCCCTCACCTCCCGAATAGCATCACTCAGCATAGCCCACCTTAAACATGCTCAGAACACTAACGTTAGGCTTCCATTGGGCAAAATAATCTGACACAGAGCCAGTTTATAATAAAGTGGGGAATAGCTCATGTCATCTATCGAGTACTGTTCCCAACATGAAAAACAGTGGTTGTGTTGGGACTGAAGTGTGGCTTCTGCTGAATGCATTTTGCTTTCATACCACAACCATCATAAGCTGGGGGCCGTCTGTGCTGTTGGATCAAATATTCATTTCAGCACATGGGGAAACAAGTGCCTGGAGCTAGTAGGAGGACATGCCAGGTTCCATCCCACACTCTGTCCATTTTACTGTCCCTATAATTATTAACTAGCTAGCTCCTGCACTCCACAAGGCGATGCAAGTAATGGTCATTTGAGTTTAAAAGCTGCTGACTTGCCAATGCCCCAAAGACTCTTCAAAGTTTCAACACTATGTTGCCTGCCTCTCTCTTTCTCCCACCTCCTCAGTCATTATCTGAGCTGAGCAGGTGACCTTCCTTCAGAGATGTCTCTGAAAAGTTTCTCAAGTCACCCTGTGGTGTGTCTGAGTGTGACTGCTTTCCCTGGCCCCTCTCTCTCTCCCTCATGCACAAAGGTCCCAGGCTTCTCTGTTGTTTGGGAATCTTGAGAAATGCCCAAGGGGTGACATCACTTAGCCACAGCCCCCAGAAAGAGGGCTGACTGCCAAGGGATGCCAGTTTTAGAATCAAATCATGTCTGCAGGTTGTAAACCCATCAGCAGGGCCCCAGTTTTTCAGGGCCCTGGGCCTGGTTCTGGGAGAGCCCACCTGGGCTGCCCATCCCCTCAGCACCCTGTGTGGGGGCCCAGCTGGGCTGGCTCACTGCTGCCCGTGGCAGCTCCCAACTCGGAGGCCGAGGCTCTGCTGCTTCCGTCAGAATAAGCGTGGGGCGCACACAGAGGAGAGGCCTTCCTGCCACTGGGTAGTTGTTTTGTTTAGAACTTTTAAAATCATTGCCTCAGTGTAGGGCTCTGCCAAGAATCAGCAAAGATCAAATGAAATACCTAACAAATGCGTTCTTAGTTAAAAAAAAAAAAAACAAAAAAACAGATAAAAAGTGGCTCAGACTCTGGAAACAGCGTTAACTGTGTCTCACCTGGTCAGGTAAGCATTGATGCACACCAGCTGGTCCTCCAGCCCATTTCCTCCCCTCGCCCACCGCCACTGTCAACACCACCGAGCACCACCACATGTGCGGTACATACAGTATTTCACAGCTGCCCATGAGATCTTGTTAGAATCCCCATTTTACAGATGAGGACATTGAGGCACAGAGCTGTTAAATAACCAGCTTGAAGTCACACAGCAGGGAGGAGGAGTGGCCGACACGTCGGAACCCAGGTTCTCTGGCTCTGGAGCCCTCTCCCCTAATCCCCAGGCCATTAAACCCTTTGTCTGATGCTCAGCGATGTTTGTAACTGAAGACCCACCTTCCACTGTGGTATAATTTTTTATTGGTCTAACTCTGAAGTGGTGAAGTCGGCCCGACACAAGCTCAGTGGTTGATTTGTGAGATGATTTTGCAAGACTGAAAATTTCACACCATGTTCCATGGGCATCACCTCCTGTGGAAGGTTGTCAATGCTGTAGGCAGTAGGAGGGAGAGCCCGTGGGGATGCCTCTCACCCCATCTCCGATGCCTGGCTCTGTTAATTCTTTAGTATCAGGTCTGTCTTTGTGCATTTTCCATTGTGTTCTCTTCTGATGAGTCATTATATTTGGGATGAAAAGTCTGAAATGATACCCAATGTAGAAAATGGGCACCATCACCAAAGGTCTTGTGTGGATGCTGAGCATAAACAGGCTCTAGGAACCTCAACGAAGAGAAGCCCAAGGAAGTAATTTGTGTGGGACTCAAACTGTATCAGAAATTCCAATAACCAAGACTCTTCAACTTTTAAGCTATGTTCTGGTTCACCTCTTGTCTTTCCTTCATAAATGAAATGCACTGACTTCGGTTTAAGGACTGCAATTGAGAAAGGTGGTGTCAAGATGGAAGAATATGAGCAGCTTGCTTACATGCCGAAAGCATAGCCAAGAGAAGAGAGGTTTCAAGAGAATGTTCTTGTTAGGGGCTTGTCTCATTGGTGTCTACTTTTCACGTTGGCCATGCACCCATTCTTGCTAAATTTTACCAGGCACTGGTTCTGTGGCTGGTACTGTGCCAAGTCTATATAGTCACTAGCCTATTGAATTCCCACCGCTTCTTAGTCAACGTGGCTACCCATCTTTTTAGAGAAGGAAACAACCTCAGAGAGGCAGCTTTCCTTGTCCTATGACACAGAGCTAACGAAGTCAGAGCAGAGGGTGGAAACCAGGCTGTCTGCCTCTAGGGCCTGTATGCGGGTTCATACTGCAGGGGCTACTGGGCATCGGTCAGATTGCCTGAGCACAGTCTTGTCCCGGGTGGGCCAAGGGGTAAACATTTGTCAGCCACAGTGTTCTCATCGCAGAAATTACTTAAAGCATGTTAAGCTGAAAATTCAGAAAGAATAAAAATGCTTAAAAGTATCTGGATAGAAAACCTATGTGCACACAAAAACCGAAGCATGGGTGTTCACAGCAGGTTCATTCATAATTACCTAAAAATCGGAAGCAGCTAAATGTCCTTCAGCAGGTAATGGATAAAGAAACTGAAATACACTCAGACAGTAGACTATTATTCAGTGCTAAAAAGAAATAAGCTATCAAGCCATGAAAATGCATGGAGGAAACTTGAATGGATGTTGCTAAGGGAAAGAAACTAATCCGACTTCTTTCTGCAGAGTGTATGATTCCAATTATATAACATTCTGGAAAGTTATGGAAACAGTAACATTCTAGACAATTACAGAGACAGTAAAAAGATCAGTGGTTGCTAGGAGTTGGGTGGAGGGAGAGATAAAAAGTGAAACACAGGATTTTTAGGGTGGTGCAACTATTTTGTATGAGGTTGTAATGATGGACACAGACATTTGTCAATATCCATAGAATATACATCAAAAATGAACCCTAATGTATTCTATGGATTTGGTGATGATGACATGTCAGTGTAGGTTCATTTTTAGGTAACTAATACACCACTCTGGCGAGGGATGTTGATAATGGGGGCAGCTGGGGTTTGGGGCAGGCAGGGGGCATAGGGGTGCTATTTATACTTTCTGCTCAATTTAGCTGTGCAACTAAAACTGCTCTAAAAAGCCTATTAATTAAAATTAAAAATGGAATGATATGAGGCTCGTATCAAGCTCTAGAGCCAGAAGAAGCACCTGTCTGACCTAGAAAAAGACTCCATGATGCCTCCCACCCCCCCAGCAGCAGCCTGAATTGGCCCAGGTTGCAGAGCTAAGGCAGGCGTCCTAGGCAAAGGTGAGCAGAGAGGGCTCTTCAGAGAAGAACTGTAACCATCCAATGGGTGTTTTTTTTTTTTTTGACCACTGCTCAGATAGTGCTAATTTATCAAGAGAGGGGAATTATAATGAAGAGTTTTACACTTTATTGTAATTTTGTACAATAGAGCTCTATCGTACATAGAGCTGGCTTAAATGGGAGACCAGAGTTATCTTATAACTCAAATCAACCTCCCTGAAAATTTGGAGGCTAGGATTTTTCAAAGATAGTTTGGGGATGGGGGATGGCTAGGGAATGGGTGCTGCTGATTGGTTGGGGGGGTGCAGTCTTAGGAGTGTGGGAAATGGTCCTCATGCCTGTTGACTTGCTTCTGGATGGGGCCACAGGACTGGTTAGTGGGTCTGAGTGGAGCTATTGGTCATGAGAAATGCAAAAAACCTGAAAAGACATCTCTAAAGGCCAACCTTAGGTTCTACGAGAGGAATGTTATCTGCAGGAGTAATAGGGGAAGTTGAAGCTCTTGTGATCTCCAGAATAATGGCTGGTGATCATTAAAATTTTTAATCATTATAAATTGGCTCGATCTGGGCAGTCGGCAAAAACCCCCCAGTTGCCCCCGTGACCAACATCCCTCACCAGAGTAGTGCATTAGTTACCTGAAGATGAACCCAACCTGCTGGGCTTTCATTAGCTCTACAAAGGCGGTTTAGTTTTGGGGAAAGGCTATTATCATTTAAACTATAAACTAAATTTCTTCCACCATACCAAGTTATTTTGGCCCAAGTCCAGGAATGACAAAAGGCAGTTTGGAGGTTAAAGGTAAGGTGGGGGTTGGTTAGGTTGATCTCTTTCACTGTCATACTTTTTCATGGTTTTGGAACTTCCCAAAGGAAGGCACTCCCCCAGCAGGTTCAAGCTGTGGAATTTAAGCCTGAAATAAAAGGGAAAAATCTCATTGCAATAGCGAGAGTGTGGCCGATGGCTCAAAGGTGCATCTCTCCTCACCCTCCCTGCCAGTACTTCCTAAACCCATTTTTTTCCCTGTGACAGAAACATACGTTCTCATAAAAGAAAATCTGTTCTTGACTGATGAGGACTGGGAGGCTCTGACAAGATGGATACATGCGCTGTGCCTTGGGTCAGTGTGGCTCCGCCTTCCCCAGGCCATCCCACACCCTGGGCACACAAACCCCTCTCCTATGGCAGGGTGGGGGACGGTGACCTGCCCTTGAGACAAAAACCTGAGCTGCCTCTCCTCTATGCAGCCACCATCACCTCCCTCCTGGGCTCTTTGGGGGTGCCTCTTACCCCCATGCCCTGCCCACCACCCCAGGTGCACCTGCCTGGCTAATGTGCTCTCCTCCCTTCCTTCATTAATCTGCCAACCCCTTTCTGCAGTGCCCAAGACTGCTATATCTGGTACAACCTGGTCGCTGTTCACATAGGGCCTCTTCTCCCCACTGGTTCATTTTATAACCCCATTACCTTCTTTTTGTTCATGAATGTGAGGGTTCATTTTATGTGTCAACTTGACTGGGCTAAGAGATCCTCAGAGAGCTGGTAAAACATTTCTGGATGTGTCTCTGAGGGTGTTTTCAGAAGAGATTAGCATTTGGTTAAGCAGACCGAGTAAAGAAGATTCACCCTCTCCACTGCAGGTGGGCATCCATCAGCCAACCCGCGAAGAGCCCTGACAGAGCAAAAAGGCCCAGTAAGCGAAAAGTTCTCTCTTTCTGCTTGAGCTAAGAAATCTGTCTTCTGGTGCACCCCTGGTACTTTAGATTTGAACTCTGACTACACCAGCAGCTTCCTGGGACTCTGGCTTGCAGAGAGCAGACCATGGGATTCCTCAGCTTCTATAATCATGTGAGCCAGTCCCCATAGTCAACTTCTTTCTGTAGGTTTCTATATGTCCTATTAGTGCTATTTCTCTGGACAACCCTGACTAGTACCATGAGGTATGTATATTGCGTTGGAGACCCAGAACACTTCAAATATTTATTACTGGGCTAGGAGAGAAGGCAAAACCCTATTAAAAATTATGGCTGTATAGGTAAACTTGTTCAGCCATATATACCCACGACTTTAAAATGAAAATTAAGTAAAAAGCAAACGCCTTTTAAAAATTATGTTTGTGATGGTGGTGGAGGTGTGTCCACCAGGGGGTGAGCTGGCCTCGTGAAACTGCAGGGAGGTGTCAGACGACCTAGGTGTGGAAGGGATCGATATCTGGAGGAAGTAACTGAGAGAGGATGGACACACAAGCCTGCTGGCAGGAGCGTGCAGCTTCCTCCAGCCGGACTGTTGGCAGCGCTGCCAGGCACAGGGGAGGTAGCTCCAAGCCCACCTGCCCCTGTCTGTTCCCTTCTACGACCCAGCCATGTCTGGCCCCTTCTGTATACCCCAGCCTCATTGCCTTGCTTATTCATTGCTTGTTTCTCCCACTAAAATACAAACTCTGTGAGAGCAGGGATCTTGTGCACAGACTCCAGAGCTCTGTACACGAACAGTTGAGTAATGAATGAAAAATGAATGGAGGGGCTGAGGAGAGACATCCACAGAGACCTGCAGGCATTTGTAGCCTCCTTCTTGCTCCATGGGAAGCATCTGAAGCCTCTGGCTTCGTGGGATTTGAAACATGGGGCTACTTTAAGCCCTAAAGGACAGGGGAGCATCACTTAGGGCTAGGAGCACCTTTTCGATCACCAATTTGGGTGGCTTCTGTCCTCTCCCGCTGTATTTATCTTCCCTGCTCATGGTTTCTTTGCTTGCTAAGCATTTCTCCCAGTTTTGATGACCAGGACTTAATCTCCCCTATTGGCACTGGGCTACAATCTGATTTAAACCACTACTTGTCTGTTCATAGGCACACACCTGATCTGGGATCCCCTCCACCACAGATTCCTGACCTACCCAGACCCACCCAGGGTCACTGAGGCACTGCTGCCTCAGCTGCCTCAGTGACCCTGGGTGACTTGAGTCATTCAGGCATGAGAACCCCTGAGGCCAGAGATCAGATCTGTTTCTATCTCATGATGGGCGCTCTTCCTCCCAGGAAGAAATGCTGGGAACTGGTGGTAATAAGTCAGACTTCTCCAGGGTGGCAAGAGTGTTAATTCACAGCCACCCCTGCCTTCCTCTGTTCCTACCGGCCACCCAGCCCCAGGCCTCTCTGCACCACTAGCTGGGCTCTGAGGTGAGTCACTTCTTACAAAGATGTGGAGCAAGCAGTTCACTTTCCCTGGTCATCTTGAGCCTTCCCTGTTATTAAAAGTTGAAGCTGCTGGGGTTCTAGGTGATGAATGGGGGGAGAGATGGCAGGCAGGCATGTGTGGAAGAGGGACGGTCAATCATGATGGTTCATGTCCGGAGTGGAGTGGAGGTGACCTCTGCGTAGCCTGGGGTCAGTATCCACTGCTGCCTCATGCAAGCCTGAAAAGTGTGTGCCAAGCACCATCCCAGCCGATGCTGGAAAAATGATTTACTCTCTTGGGACCTTAGTTTGTTTCTGCCTCTCCACATAGCAAACACCCATCTCCATCCAACCAGATTTAACCGTCTGTACTTCGTTAGATTTGCTTTTTCATAGGCAAAAAGAAATTTTCTCTGATCGCCTCCACCCAATTCCGTTCTTCCTGCCTCCTCAACCTAGTGGCAACCATTGCTGTGACTTGAGTGTGTTATTTTTTTCATGCATTTGTATATTATCTATAGATCCATGGACAGTACACATTGTCTTTTGTAGGTTTTAAGAAGTTCATAAATGATATTGTAGTGTGTGTTATTCCACAACTTCGTTTTTCACTCGGCTTTATTGTTTGAGATCTATCCTGTTAAGAGATATATGTATATGTGTGTGTTTGTACTATGCACACACATACATATTTATAGTTTGCCCCATTTGACCTCTGCATAGCATTCTATCACGTGCATATGCTACAACCCATTTTTCTATTTCTTGGATGATAACCCTTTATGGTGCTGGGGTTCAGTGTGTTCATCTGTAGAATGGGGATCCTTACACCTTTCCCATGTGTTGGGAGTATGTGAGGGGCACAGGTGAAGACCCCTTTCAAGGTGAGTGGCCCCAGAACCTTCTCAGGTCTTCCCACAGGGAGGAGATTTTGGCCCCCAGGATGAGTGCTGTTCACTACACTTGTGCCCCATGTCTTCCCCAGTGTCCAGCAATGGCAACTTTTCAGGCTGCACCCATCAAGGAGGGCTGTGACCCAGAGAATAGGGCCAGCACGGGGGGCTGCATGCTAAAGCTGGAGAGGATTTTGGGAGTCCTCTGACCCAGTTCCCCCAACAAGTTACCACTGTGGGCTGCCCACCCTGAGTAACACCTCCAGGAATGGGACCAGCCATCTCTCAAAGTGCTACTGTAGGTGTCTGCCTCTGAATGCACACCCCTAGGAAAGGAGACTCCCTGTTCCCAAAGCCAACTCAGTTTTACATTGGGTTGAAAAATAAGTTCATTTCTGTGGCCCAGCTGGGCCTGAGGGGCCAACCAGAACCACTGAACCCCACTTTGGCACCAAGCATATTGCATATCGAAAGGCCACAGATAGGCCCATCCTGACTTCTGTCTTTAATTTTCTAGGTGAAACAGCCACCCTTTAAAAAATATTTCTAGCCATTGAAACTACAGAAAACCAACAGCCACAAGAAACGAAAACAAACAAAAAATAAAATAAAAGAGAAATGCAGCCTTCCTAGAGTGCGGGCTCCCATGCCCTCACCATTCTGTTCATCCTCTGGATGTATTCCTGTTTCCAGTACTAGATGATAAATTCCTGCTTGGGTTGAATTCCTGCTGAAATGCTTGGACCTCCAGTATTATGTCAGAAATCAGTCTGAGGTACCCATCCTCTGGGGAAGCTTTTTGCCTAAGTACAGACAGCTTGGTACTCAGTACCTGTTAGTTTTTCTGTCTAGTTCCCTTTCCCTCATCCACAGTCCTCCTTGGAGCTCTCCCTTACTCAGTTCACATGGAAAGAGCAGTGGACACCCAGGCAGTCGTTTCTGCAACATGGCCCTATCTCCTGGCACAGTTGATTGGACCAGGGTGATGACAGCTCTGAGAAGGGGTTAAAACCTCCACTTCTGCTTCCTGAGGTCCTAATCTCCTTCTGGAGCCCCATTCTTTGATGTAGACAATTAGTGGCTCTCAACCTTACCTAAATTGCCGTTTAAATGCAGTGTCAAGCCCCGATTTTCTTAGGCTGGAACTAAGAGATTCTAGGTTTGAGGTTGTTGGAGCAGATACAAATTGGACAGCTGCTGGTAGCCCGAGGTTTCCTTGCAGAGGAAACCTAGCAAGAGAGAGGGGGAAGGAAGGAGTGTGAGCAAGAGAGAGGGGGAAGGAAAGAGTGTGAGCAAGAGAGAAGTTCCAGGGAGCTGAGGGAACAGAGACGAGGGGCTGGGAGAGTACTGAGGGAGCCCAAGCCCCTATTTCCCATGCACTCTTGAGGGCTGACTGCACCCTAGCCCTTGCAACCTGTGAGATACCCTAGAGATGCATAAAAACACCATTTCTGCTTGGGGGTTCCAGTTAAGTTTCTGTTTCTTGCAACCACAAGAATCTTGATTCATGAAAGCATGGAGTCACACCAACTCTATTCCTAAATGGTCTTCTGACCCCTCCAGAGCCATGTCTGCTCCTTTGTGTCCCTTCCACACCCTGCCCCCAGGCATGGCTTCTGTTCTTGTACCTTTAAATGTCCATTTGTGTAATGTGTTTTTATCCTAAGCCATCTCTATTGACTTGGAAGGCAGCAGGACACAGAGCTCACATCAATACAACATAGGAGCCACAGGGAAAACTGAACCAGAGTTCAAGTAGGGCCAACTCATTTCCCTGCAAAAAAGGGTCAGTCTGGACTTTGTCAGGGACCCCATTCCACCACTTCATCTGGTCCAGAAAGAAGGAAATCAGCTCTCAGTGGGAAACACCTGTGCTTGTAACTGATCTTGAAGTTTATGCAACCAGGAGAACTGTCCAACTCAAGGCTTCAGGAAATACGCTGATGTCTGGGCCTGCTTCCATCAGTTTCATCTAATTGCTGGAAAAATCATGTCACCTAAGGAGGCAGTCCACTCCCTTTCCTGCCCCACCTCCAGCAGCTTAATGTGATCAAGAGCAAGGCCCTGGCAGATGCAGTGTCTGCTGGGGGTCCCCTTCCAGGTTCATAGATTGTTGTCTTGTTGCTGTGTCATCGTGTGGGTGAGGGATCTCTTTGGGGTCCCTTTCCTAAGGCCGTTTATGAGGCTCTGCCCTCATGACTCAATCACTGTCCCAAAACCTCACCTCCAAATACCATCACCTTGGGACTAGGTTTCAACACATGAACTCTGGAGGTAACATAAACATTCAGCAGCACCAAACCCCAAACTCACTGGCTTTGCTCATTTGGGAGGTGGTCACCAGGAGTCGTGGTCCAGTTGGCCAGTCACCGCTGGGATCATAACGCACAGTTCCTGGTCAGACTTCCTTTTCTGAGTAACCCGATCCAATGTTCTAAAAGAAAACCGTGTCTGAGGAAGCCTGCGAAGGGGCACTCCCTCATGGTAGGTGAGGACAATAGCCAGCTCCCCAGGCATGGCCCAAGATGACCGCAGCCAGGCTGCAACTTGGCACTGGGTTGCTGTGGAAACGGCTTCCTGACCGCAGCCAGGGGCATTTCCTTTGGCTGGACTACACCCCCAGCATCTTTGATTCTAAACGGAAATAGCCACATACGGTTGGCAGGAGACTTGGGCCTCTGGATGCGGAGCTCACAACTTCTGAGAAGGAGAATGGCATGAAGTTTATTTTCGTGGTCGCTCCTAGAACGCTACACATCCCCCCGCCACACACACACACACACACACAATTTCTCTTTTGCTGTGTCCTTTTAGCCTCGAGGGCAATCATCTGAAATGAGCAGTTCAGCTGGTTGTCATCTCCGATGTTTCCGAAATCCTGTCTGCCTTTCTGTGTCCTAGATTTTTGTCACACGGTATGCTCACCACATGCCAGGTCTCCACATACATTATCTAACTGAACCCTCACAATAACCCTACGAAATGGACATTATACTACTCTACAAATAAGGAAATCAAGGCTTCAGGTTTGCGTGACTCTTACCCCCCAATCTGATCCATCCTTTATGGCTCAGCTGGAGACCTTTCCCTCCAGAAAGCCAACCCCTGCCATCCCTCCTGGGGCCTCTCCCTGTCCCAACTCTCTTTTCTGGATTCCTAGATGTGTGCTTGCCCACAAGTTTGGCTAAATAATGTCCCTCCTTACAGATGTCTCTCTCCTAATTCCTGGAACCTGTGAATATGTTATCTTACACAGCAAAAGGACTTTGCCGGCCTCATTGAATTAAGCATCTTGAGATAGGGAGATCATTCTGGATTTCCTGGTGGGCCCACTGTAAGTCATAGGGGTCCTTATAAGAAGATGTCAGGAGGATCAGAAGGAAGAAGAGGAGATGGGATGACCAAAGCAGAGGTTGGAGTGATGGGCTTTGAAGATGGAGGAAGGGGCCATGAGCATAGGGATGTGGGGTCCTCTAGAAACTGGAAAAGGCAAGGAGATGGGTGTTCCCCTAGAGCACTGTGATGCCTTGACTTTATCCCTTTAGACCCATTTTGGATTTCTGCCCTCCAGAACTGTAAGATGATACATTTGTGTTGCTTTAAGCTGCTCAGTTTGAGATCATTTGTGATAGCAGCTTCAGGAAACTCACATAGTCTGTGTTGTGATTTCCTTTCTCTGCATCTGTATCTATCTCCCAGCCAGGAGGTGAGGTCTGGCAGTGTAGACTCACTGAATTCAGTTTGGTAGAAATATTGTGAACACTTACCGTATTTCTGAGCACACTGCCTGTGTGGGAGGCAATGGAGACCTGAGTGAAGTATACCTCTGCCCTCTAGAAAACAAATGTCTCAGTTTTTGCATGTCTATCGGTCCCAGCTCAAAACCTTGCACAAAAAAAAAAGATGATTAGAAATTAGCTAGCCACTAAGGGTCCCCATCATACTAAGAAAACGTATGGTAATACAAACCAAAACACAAATTTAGTAAGCTTTTATAAATGAACTAGAAGTAGGGGGCTCTTGATTTATTAAATGAATGGCCGTGATGACAAACATTTTTAAAAGTTTAATTCCAATGAAGAACAACAAGGAAAAGGGGAGGCAGCCAGAGTTCAGGAGAGGCGAAGGAAAGGAGAGGTTGGCAAGAGATGGGAGGAAGGGATAAGATGAATACTGTAGGTGCCAAGGGGCTGGGAGTTTCTGGGATGAGGAGGGACTTGGTGAACTCTAATCATGCCTGCCTCTTTGAGTTATAACCTCTTGTCCTCTTATCCCTGCCTTTGAACTGCTAAGCAAACAAATCAGCCACATTCTCCAAGGTTAAGTTGACATTTATCATTACACCTCAGCTCTTATGTCTGAAAAGGAGAGTGGAGAGCAAGGGCTGGAACGATTTTAACCACTTTCCTGCAATAGGGTGTGGGTAAGCCCCAGGGCATTGCTGATGGGCATCTTGCCAGGGGGGAGATTACCCTGTACCGAAATAAGTCAGTTACATCCCTTTAATGTGCAATTCCCAAAAATCGCCTGAATTAGAATGGCCTGAGCGTATATTAGGACTCCTGTTCCTATTCCAGACCCCTTGATTCTGATGTCACCTAAGATTTGAGAACAGGGTAACTTTTCCCTTTATTGGACAAAAGATTTTCAACATATTACTATTCTTAGCAAGCTTAGGAACTTAACACAAATTTTTGAGGGGCTTAGTATACCCATGTTGGACCACTTGATTCTCGTGATTAATTTTCCTTGTAAATTTCTATATAGTACAAAAAAGTCTGAATAAGGTATTTCATAATTGTCCTCTATTAACAATTATCAGGTGTAACAACGGTAGGCATTTTATGGCATCTCTAGCATGTATCAATTTCAGTAAATTAAAATGTGTTATTCCACCTGCTCAATCCTTCATATCAGATCTATGCAATACTTGGTATACCGTAAGTTGAGAGTGTACGGCTCTACCTGATGTTTGAAAAACAGAAGATGGTGGACTTTGCCTAGAAAACTTTTGGTAATCAGAGTTATTCATCATAATAAAGCAACTCTTGGGACAAGGTGTTCCCCACAATCTAAGTACTTGATAATCTAAATGTTAGCAATTTGGATGTTTTATAACATAATGGAGTCATGGAAACTAATCTTTTTCAGATTATTTTTATGCTGTACATTACTGGCTTTGTCTAAGCTGTGAGAAATACTGTCAATGATTAACTGCAGTGTAAAGATGGGCTCGCTAGATAATATTCCTGCGTGGGGTGACAGGAGGCAGGTAAGATTTCTCATGCTCATTTTCACACAGAGGAAGCCGGCTTGATCAGCTAATGTCACATAGCTCCTGAGGAGGGGGGCTTCTGGAACACGGGGCCTGTGCCGGCTGCTGACGATGTCAGTTGCACATGAAAAAGTGAATGCAAGTGGTAGATGGAAGACTTCTTAAAAATGACATTGAAAAGGAAGTGTGGCAAGAACACTCTACCCCTCCCAAGAGGTCATGGGTCCATACCACACAGTGCTCCAATCTGCAGAATGTGGATTCACTTTCCTGTGAATCTGCATTCTCTGCACCCAGCACCTGGGGCTCTGCTTATAATGGCTGCTTAGATGAGAACATAACCTCTAAAGCTCAGACTTCCCATAATTGGCTAAAAATCTAGAAGTTAAATTTATTTATTTATTTATTTATTTTCTGTCACCTGGTCTGGAGTGCAGCGGCACAATCACAGTCACTGCAGGCTTGACCTCCCTGGCTCAGGTGATCCTCCCACCTCAGCCTCCCCAGTAGCTGGGACCACAGGTGCACACCCTTTACTCAGCTAACTTTTTGTACATTTTTTTTGTAGACATGGGGTCTTGCCATGTTGCAAAGGCTGGTTTGGAACTCCTGGGCTCAAGCAATCCACCCAACTTGGTCTCCCAAACTTGGTCTCCCTGGGATTATAGGTGTGAGCCACTGTGCCCAGGCTAAAATGTATTTCTTATATCACTATTTTGAATTTGTTTCTTGGAAGATGAAATAGAAAAAAGAGATAAACTAGGCACTGCATTCTCCTTACAGGAAAGGGTCCTCAGCAGGAGGCCATGGGGAGGATGAGGGCTCTCCAGTCCATGAGAATTGGGTTTAGGCACTTGCTTAGCTTCTCAGCTACTAGCTGTGTCCCACCAGGCGGTTTCTCAACTATACATCGTCTGTAAAATGGGCCAATAAAACCTCCTTCATAGAATTGTTGTAGGGTTTTGAGGCACTGCCTATAACATGCCAGGCCCAATGTTGGTCTTGGTCCTTGTTCTTACTCTTCAATCCAATCCCTGAGAAACATATAAAGCAGTGATTTGCACCTAATGTCCAGGACTGTATCAATTACACCAAATGCATCCTGCATCCTTACTTTTCAGCAGGAAGGATAGATGAAACGTTTCACTTATCTTTGTGATTCACCGTCCCTCCACAGTTGCCTGAGGCCTATTTCTTGTAGGTAGTAGTTTCCACGTAGGTTTTGGTTGAATTGAGTTGAATTATAAACTTTGGCAAAGTGACCTTGATAGGGCATGGGGAACTTGGGTTTTTCACCTTTGAGTAGACCACAATTAAGTAGCTAGACTTGAAAAGAGTCAAAAGAGACTATTATACCTATTTATTTACCTGTAATTAAGATGCACAATGGCTCTTTGAAATATACACATGCAGGGCATCAGAGCTGCTAGCACCTGTGACCTTGGGAACTTGTCTGGATTTCCTTTTCTTTTCTTCGTCTTTTTTTTTTTTAATCAGATTCTGCCAGAGGCATTATTAGGACCTCCTGGTACCGGTCTTTGGACTTGATTTTGATAACAAAGAGGGTAGCTAGAAGCTCTTTGTAATAATAGTCCTTTTTGGTTCCCATAATAGATGTCGCGAGTGCTCCAGGCCATGGGGAAAGCCTAGGGCATTGGTTAAGGATGTGGCCCTGCTATCATTTAGATCTGGGATTGAATCTGAGTGGTTAAGGATGTGGCCCTGCCATCATTTAGATCTGCTATTGAATCTGAGTGGTTAAGGATGTGGCCCTGCTATCATTTAGATCTGGGATTGAATCTAAGCTATGGTATTTTTTCTGATAATAGGCTAGTTACTTAACTTTTTCAAACCCCAGTTTCAACTGGAAAGTAGATGTAATGATATTAGGACTTGTCTAAGAAGCCTTGGGGAGGAGGCATGAAACACTGAAGCTAAGACAGTACAGTGTGTGGAGCCTAAGAAAGCTTATAGCTGTGATTGTTGTCTATTTTTCCCCAGTGGGTCAAATGCTCTCCTGAGGATGACCATGACTGCAGATTGTGGATTTGCTTTCCTGTGAATCTGCATTCTCTGCATTCTGCACCTGGGCCTCTGCTTATCATGGCTGGCTAGTTGAGTTCATAACCTCTAAAGCTCAGACTTCCAGTAATTGGATAAAAGCCATGTATTCTGTACCTAGGAAACGCATACATGCTCCCTGCATTTTAGGAGTTCATGGATACCTGAAGTCCATATGTCTGTGGCACCAGAGTTTGGAACCTCTGACTCAGGAAATGAATAATAAAGAAATTAGGGGAGGTCTTACAATGCACCATGCTTACAGTTCAGTAGGATGTCAGATCACACTGGCAGTTACTATTATACTTCTCACTTGCCCCCTACTCTCTGGAAGTTGAGTGTTCAGCAGGCTGACTTTGGTCTTCTACCTTGAGCCACAGTTCTTCCAGGGTCATAATGTAGGTACTCTGGAGGGGAGCATCTCTCAGCTGTCTTCCTAGCTCCCTGGAGGAAGTTCTGGATGCTCAGATTAGAATACCCATATATTTATTTTTTTTTCATATTCTTTTTGGCCACATGTACGTCTTCTTTTGAAAGGGATCTGTTCATGTCCTTTGCCCACTTTTGAATAGGGTTGTTTATTTTCTTGTAATTTTGTTTAATCTCCTTATAGATGCTGGATATTAGACTTTTGTCAGATGCATAGTTTGTAAAACTTTCTCCCATTCTATAGGTTGTCTGTTTACTCTGGTGATAGTTTCTTTTGTTGTGCAGAAGCTCTTCGGCTTAATTAGAGCCCATTTGTTAATTTTGGTTTTGTTACAGTTGCTTTTGGCATCTTCTGTCTTCGCTACTATGAATAGTGATGCAATGCACATACATGTGCATGTCTCTCTATGTTAGAATGATTTATATTCCTTTGGCTGTATCTCAATAACGGGATTGCTGGGTCGAATGTTAGTTCTGATTTTAGGTCTTTGAGGAATCGCCACACTGTTTTCTACAATGGTTGAACTAATTTACGCTCTCATCAACAGTGTACAAGCATTCCTTTTTCTCTGTAACCTTGCTAGCACCTGTTATTTTTTGACTTGTTAATAACAGCCATGCTGACTGGTATGAGATGGCATCTCATGGTGGCTTTGATTTGCATTTCTCTAATGATCAGTGATGTTGAGTTGTTTTTTTTTTTCCAAGAATGGGAGCTAAATGATGAGAACACACGGACACATACAGGGGAACAACAGACGCTGGGGCCTATCGGAGGGTGGAGGGTGGGAGGAGGGAGAGGATTAGGGAAAATAACTAATGGTTAACTAGGCTTAATACCTGGGTGATGAAATAATCTGTACAAGAAACCCCCATGACACAAGTTTACCTATATAACAAACCTGCACATGTACCCCTGAAATTAAAAGTTACAAAACAAATACTCGTATTAATGAGAGTTGCATTATGGCCCTGAATTCAATGAGAAGTACTTCTGTAGTCGTTTAAGCAAGGTAGCCCAGTGAAACTCTCACAGGAGAGGAGGAGCCAAATCCTGAACAGCTTATGTCATTCTTTTCTGGTGGTCCTTCGATGTCTAAATGAGCTACGTAGGCGACTAAATTAAGACGGGCTAAAGGGGAGAAACGTTGGTTCAGCCTTTCTTGGTCTACATGTTTACTTGTTTAATTGTTCCTCCACCAGTCTGGAAGCCCCAGGAGGGCAGCAGCCCTGTGTTTTTTCTTCACCACACAGCACCTGGCACAGAGTAGGTACAAAAAGTATTCTTTGACTAAATGATGATCCGTGATTCTCAAACTGCTGTTCTGTGGGAGGAACGCTGTCAGCAACAAGAAGATTGTGATTCCACAGGTGTTTGGAGGACCTAAGATCCATGGAATGATTTTGACTTCTCTATTTGCTGTAGAAAAATGTATTGAGAGTAAAAGCATAGGTTCACATACAGCATTGAGTCACCTGATATATCTTCCCCAAAGTTCTTATAAATTCTAACAAGACTGACACAGTTGATGCTAATACAAATCTTTCTTACATGGTTATGGTCAGCTGTGCTTTAAAAGCATTTGGTGGATCCATAATTTACTTATTGTTCATTTCTTGGTCAAGAACACAACCAAGTCTTTTTTTAATACAAAAATCAATAGCACTGCTATACATTAACAATGAACTGTCTGAAAAAGAAATCATGAAAACTATCACATTTACAACAGCTATAGAAAAATACCTAGGAAAACATTTAACCAAGGAAATAAAAGACTTGTACACTGAAAACTATAAAACATTGATGAAAGAAACTCATCATGTTCATGAATGGAAAGAATTAATAGTTAAAATGTCCATACTACTCTAAGCAATCCACAGATTCAACACAATTTTATCAAAATTTTGATGATATTTTTTACATTAATAGAAAAAAATTCTAAAATTTGTATGGAACCCAAATAGCCAAAGCAATCCTGAGCACAAAAGAACAAAGCTGGAGGCATCACACTACTTGAATTCAAAATATACTACAAAGCTATAGTAATCCAAACAACATGGTATTGGCATTTAAAAAAAGACATATAGATTGGACATGGTGGCTCATGCCTGTAATCCCAGCACTTTGGGAATCTAAGGTGGGTGGATCACTTGAGTCAGGAGTTTGAGACCAACCTGGCCAACATGGTGAAACACTGTTTCTAGTAAAACTACAAAAATTAGCTGGATGTGGTGGCACATGCCTGTAGTTCCAGCTACTCAAGAGGCTGAGTCAGGAGAATCATTTGATGGGAGGAGGGTGAGGAATAAAAGTCTACAAATAAGGTTCAGTGTATACTATTCAGGTGTTAGGTGCACCAAAATCTCACAAATCACTAAGGAACTTACTCATGTAATCAAATACCACCTCCTCTTAGAATAGATAAATGAATTCAGCAAAGTTTTGGGATACAAAATTAGTGTACACAGTAGCTCTGCTATATACCAACAGTGACCAAACTGAGGATCAAATGAGGAACTCAACCCTTTTTATGACAGCTGCAAAAATAAAATGAAATACTTAGGAATATATCTAACTGAGGAGTTGAAAGACCTCTACAAGGAAAACTACAAAACTTTGGTGAAAGAAATCATAGACGACAAAAGCAAATGGAAACACATCCCATGCTCATAGATGGGTAGAACCAATATTGAAAAAATGATCATACTGCCAAAAGCAATCTACAAATGCAATGCCATTCCCATAAATACCACCATCATTCTTCACAGAACTAGAAATCTGATCATGTTCAACAACATGGATGAATCTGGAGGACATTTCATTAAGTGAAATAAGCCAGGCACACAAAAAAAATACTGCATGATTTCACTTATATGTGGAATTTTAAAAAAGCTAAACTCACAGTATAGAAAGGTGGTTACTAGGGGCTGGGAGTGGGAAGTGTTGGAGAGATGTTGGTCAAAGGATACAAAATTTCGGGGAAGAGGAATAAGTTCAAGAAATCTATTGTACAACATGGTGACCGTACTTAATCACAATGTATTGTATTCTTGAAAATTGCTAAGAGAGTAGATTTTAAGTGTTCTCACTACAAAAAAATAAGTCTGTGAGGTTATGCATATGTCAATTAGCTCAATTTAGCCATTCCACAATACATACATACTTCAAAATAACATGTTGTACAGGCCAACTATATACAATCTTAATTTTTCAATGAAAATAAATATTTGTTCACACACACACACACACACACACACACACACACACACTAAAGAAACACCACTCTGGCTGCTGTGGGAGAGCAGACCACAGAGTACTAAGACCAGCTTTCTGTGGGAGAAGAGAATGACTTGGAGTGGGATGCTGGAAGCTGGCAGCAAAGATGGGAGCTGTAGATGGGTTAGGATATATTTTGGCTCCCGCACCACCAGGAGGTGCCTATGGATTGTATATGGGAGATATGAGATGTAGAGGAAAAAGGGAAACCTTAGTGCCCTCTGCAGTACCACACTGCCTCTGATGGCCTTGGAGGTCACTTGAGCCTGTGTGCTGCTGGATGGCCTTCACATGCGGTTCAACACTTCATTGGACTAGGAACTCGTACTCCACACAAACCCTTGGAAACTCTCAGCCTGGGAAAAAGCACCTTCCCAGGAAGGGTTGTATTTTATTTTTCTGCAATGTCCACCCAGTGTTACTTCCAGTTCTCCTCTTTGGAGGTACAAGGAGAATCAATTTTTTTTTTATAAGAACTTCCTCCGAAAACTTTGAGACTTCCTCCTTCTAGGGCTTTTTCCTGCTTCAAGAAATGAGTGTTTCTCTCAGGGGCTAGAGGAAGGACTTCATACCCTTCCATACCCTGGTCTTTGCTGGTGTTTCTGCTTCTTACACATTCTTTTTAGTCTTCCTCTCTTCCCTCACACTTCCCGCTTTTGATCATTCACTAAAAAGCCCCACATGTATACACATCCACTCACTCATGCATGCACATTGATGTCTAAAATGGCAGGATTGATACTCTTTTTTTTACTCATCTCTGTCCCCCAGGCTCTGAGGTGTTTGGGAGTACCAACCAACCTCCCACATCATCCAACTATGGCATCATTTTTATGAGCTTCTTGGTTATTTTGCATTCAAAAACTTTAATAATTGGTTTTCTTATGAATGTATGTTATGTATGTGTCATAGATTTGAACAATACCAACATTTATACAGTAAAAGAGAAAGGTCATCACAAACATTTACAGTGTCACTCTCAGAGGTAAATAAACAGTCTTCATGTTTTCCATTCAGTGACCTAAGATCTCTGGGTCACTGGGCTTGGAGATGATCTTGACAGTGGAGGAACCATCATTAAACAGTTGGAATCTCATTGAGAGGAAGTGACCTAAGAGGTCAAGACATCTCAGTTTGGGGTTAGCCTTTACCACTGTCTAACAACCAAGGTGCTCCCTTTGGACAATTACAGAGCATAATTCAGGTTCTGATCTACGCTAACCCAACTGGGACTTTTTGAAATGTAGAATGTGTCTTTCAGAGCACATTTCCTACCTCCAGGAGCTCAGGACATGAGAAGTAAACATATGAGAAGAAACTTGACAATGCCAGGTGGCGCATACAGAGTGACAGATTACTGGGAAGACATTTTCTCATGCTCCACCAAAGGGGGCAGCTTGAGGTGAGTTCTGGACAGTGAATGTGGCTACAGAGGGAGAGGTAGGCTGCTGCAAGCAATTGAAAAGACTTGGAGAAGACACAGGTGGGTAGAGAAGAAAGTCTGCAGAGAGGCAGGTGGATTGCCTGGAGTTGGCGTAACACCTGGAATGTCAAACTTGGAAGTCTGCTTTAGGCCACAGGCATTGAAGACGTCTGGAAGATTCTTCTCATGGCACCTGGAAATACAGGACAAAAGGCTAAAGGATTGATTCAAAGCCCAAAGAAGATAAGACAAAGAGGTAGGCTATTTTGAGCCTCCAGGTCCATGTAGAACAGCTGTAGAGATGACGCTAAGCCTCCCTGTAGGGCCAGGCATGTGCGTCCCTCCTTGTTCGGGGTGAATGCACACAAGGCTGTGCCTGGTTCCTGCTGGCTTCTGCAGCCTCCTCTCTCTCCACTCACTTCCTCAACTTTCTTCTGCACTCACAATCCTCCCACTGTCTAGTTCTTGCTGCTATCTTTATGCCCTGCACATGCTAATCCTTCTGCCCTAATGCTCTCCTCGTTGTTACCACCTGCCCCGCCTTCCTTCTGCCTACTCTTCTTTCACGACTTGGCCCAGCTACTGCCTTCATAACTTGATTATCTTACTCTGTGCCACTCTCTCCAGCAAGGGGCCTCTTCTAGGTGCCCTCGTGGCCTCTTTGGTTACTTTATTGTGCTGTGTTCTTATTACCTGCTTGTAAAGGTCTCCCCACCTGCATCATAAGCTCTTCAAGAGCAGGGACCTTATTTTATTCATGTTGACTCCCAATGCCTGGCCCAAGACCTGATATGGAGTAGGTGTTCTATAATTTATTAGTGAATGGATGATGTGGGCTAACTATTCATTTTTTTTCAGTAGCTAGTTTAAACTGAAGCAAAATGTTGTGTGTTATGAAGCCTTAGAAAGGATGTAAGGATGGTGAGACCCTAGGACCATGATTCTCAAGTGTTGAGCCATGGCACCTTGATGTGTTATGAATTCTTCTCGAGAGGGTCAGTGGATTTGGATCAACACTTGAAATACCTTTTTTGTTATAATAAATTATATATATCATTCTGGTAGTGTTGATCACAGGTGCATTGAACGAAGCAGGGCATTTGAAGTGAAGCAGCTTTTCTTCTGACCTTTCTTCCGAGGAAGAGTTAAGAGGCTTAGTGTATGATTGAGCCTGGGCCAGATGTGAATGTGAGTATATAAAAGAGTCTAGACAGGGCAATAAACATTTCTGATCAGGGATATGCTGGCAAATGGCGATCAAGGGAATATCACACTGACTGTGGATGCTTTCATAGGCAGCATGAAAATTCTATTGTAATCTTGGGTGTTGTTTTGAGTCTTTTAGTCTTTAAGTTCCTGCAAAAATTCTAGACAAAAATCCCTGCCCTAGAAAGAGTTCCTGAGTGACCAGCCTGCCAATCAGTAGGTGGCCAGTCTTGGGGCAGAGACTATGGGAGAGGTTATGGTCTTACTTGTTTCTTAAGCCTGATGCCATTTTTTCAAATCAATTATATGACAGAAAGCCAAGGACTGCCTTCCTCTTGTTTTTACAGAACTGTCACCCTTTGGCAATGTGTCCTGTAATCCAGGTTATTTAATCATTTTCTGGCAGCAATAGTTTTGCAGTCACGCTATTCACGGGTAAATGATTTTTCAGAGTGGTAAGAGAAAGGGCGCTGACAATGGGCTCACCATGTGAAAGCTACTCACCTAAAATTGCATCATGCGTTGGATTTCAGTCATGATTTGGTGACTAGCTCCCTTTCATATATAGCCCTTCCATACTTTTTCAAATTTTGTGCTTGCTTGATATAGGGTCTGAGCTACAATCTCCCATGATGGTTTTGGTTTTATTAGTTTCTTCTTGGAACTATGGCAGGTTTTGCTCAGTGTGTTTCAAGTTTATTTTGGTAGATGCAACCAAATTTTGGTGCAATGTTTCTTTTATTCTTATGTAGCAGTCCTCTTTGTTAATAATTTTTACTGGCTGGACATGGTGGCTCATGCCTGTAATCTCAGCACTTTGGGAGGTTGAGGCAGGCAGATCGCCTGAGGTCAGGAGTTCAAGACTAGCCTGGCCAACATAGTGAAACCCCATCTCTACTAAAAATAAAAAAAATAGTTGGGTGTGGTGGCAGGTGCCTGTAATCCCAGCTACTTGGGAGGCTGAGGCAGGAGAATCGCTTAAGCCTCGGAGGTGGAGGCTGCAGTGAGTCAAGATCGTGCCACTGCACTCCAGCCTAGGTGACAGAGTGAGACTCTGTCTCAGAAAAAAAAAATACTATAAATTATATATGACTTTACTGTAAATTAATATCACCATGCAAACTTTTGTTGAGCATTTACATAGTACATCTTTTCCCAATCTTTCTATGCCATTTTGTTTTAGGCATAACTTTTACAGACAGGACAGAAGCAGCCTGATTTAAAAAAAGATACGGATAGTCTCTTTTAAAAAGTTAGTTTAAATCGATTGCAACAGCACATTAAAAAACTTATCCATCATGATCAAGTAGGATTCATCCCGGGCATGCAAGGCTGGTTCAACATACGCAAGTCTATAAATGTAATTCACCACATAAACAGAAGCAAAAACAAAAACCACATGATTATCTCAATTGATGCAGAGAAGGCATTTGACAAAATTCAACAGCCTTTTATGCTAAAAACCCTCAATAAACTTGGTATTGATGGAACATATCTCAAAGTAATAAAAGCTATTTACGACAAACCAACAGCCAATATCATACTTAATGGGCAAAAACTGGAAGCATTCCCTTTGAAATCCGGCACTAGACAAGGATGCCCTCTCTCACCACTCCTATTCAACATAGTACTGGAAGTTCTAGCCAGAGCAATCAGGCAAGAAAAAGAAATAAAGGGTATTCAAATAGGAAAGGTGGAAGCCAAATTGTCTCTATTTGCAGACGACATGATAGTATACCTAGAAGACCCCATCACCTCAGCCCAAAAGCTCCTGCAACTGATAAGCAACTTCAGCAAAGTCTCAGGATATAAAATCAATGTGCAAAAATCACAAGCATTCCTATACACCAATAACAGACTTAAAGAGAACCAAATTAAGAACGAACTGCCATTCACAATCGCTACAAAGAAAATAAAATACCTAGGAATACAACTCACTAGGAATGTAAGGGACCTCTTTAAGGAAAACTACAAACACCTGCTCAACGAAATAAGAGAGGACACAAACAGATGGAGAAACATTCCATGTTCGTGGTTAGGAAGAATCAATATTGTGAAAATGGCTATACTGCCCAAAGTAATTTACACATTCAATGCTATCCCCATCAAACTACCATTGAATTTCTTCATAGAACTGGAAAAAACCACCATGAATTTCATATGGAACCAAAAAAGAGCCCACATAGCCAAGTCAATTCTAAGCAAAAAGAACACAGCGGGAGGCATCACGCTACCAGACTTCAAACTATACTACAAGGCTACAGTAATCAAAACAGCATGGTACTGGTACCAAAACAGATATAGACCAATGGAACAGAACAGAAACATTGGAGGCAACACAACATATCTACAACCATATCATCTTTGATAAACCAGACAAAAACAGGCAATGGGGAAAGGATTCCCTATTTAATAAATGGTGTTGGGAAAACTGGCTAGCCATGTGCAGAAAGCAGAAACTGGACCCCTTCCTGACACCTTACACTAAAATTAACTCCAGATGGATTAAAGACTTAAATGTAAGACCTGACACCATAAAAACCCTAGAAGAAAATCTAGGCAAAACCGTTCAGGACATAGGAGTAGGCAAGGACTTCATGACCAAAACACCAAAAGCATTGGCAACAAAAGCCAAAATAGACAAATGGGACCTAATCAAACTCCACAGCTTCTGCACGGCAAAAGAAACAGTCACTAGAGTGAATCGACAACCATCAGAATGGGAAAAAATCTTTGCAGTTTACGCATCAGACAAAGGGCTGATATCCAGAATTTACAAAGAACTCAAACAGATTTACAGAAAGAAAACAAACAAGCCCATTCAAAAATGGGCAAAGGATATGAACAGACACTTTACAAAAGAAGACATACATGAGGCCAACAAACATATGAAAAAGTGCTCATCATCATTGGTCATTAGAGAGATGCAAATCAAAACCACATTGAGATATCATCTCACACCAGTTAGAATGGCGATCATTAAAAAATCTGGAGACAGCAGATGCTGGAGAGGATGTGGAGAAATAGGAACACTCTCACACTGTTGGTGGGAGTGTAAATTAGTTCAACCATTGTGGAAGACAGTGTGGCGATTCCTCAGGGACCTAGAAATAGAAATTCCATTTGACCCAGCAATCCCATTACTGGGTATCTATCCAAAAGACTATAAATCGTTCTACTCTAAGGACACATGCACACGAATGTTCATTGCAGCACTGTTTACAATAGCAAAGACCTGGAACCAACCCAAATGCCCATCGATGATAGACTGGACTGGGAAAATGTGGCACATATACACCATGGAATATTATGCAGCAATCAGAAATGATGAGTTTGTGTCCTTTGTAGGGACATGGATGAATCTGGAGAACATCATTCTCAGCAAACTGACACAAGAACAGAAAAAGAAATACCGCATATACTCACTCATAGGCGGGTGAGAAAAATGAGAACACATGGACACAGAGAGGCGGTCTACTATACACTGGGGACTGTTGGGGGAAATGGGGGAGGGACAGCGGGGGGGGGCTGGGGGGGATAGCCTGGGGATGAATACCAAGTGTGGGTGAAGGGGAGGAAGGCAGCAAAACACACTGCCATGTGTGTACCTATGCAACTATCTTGCACGTTCTGCACATGTACCCCAAAACCTATAATGCAATAAAAATTAAAAAAAAAAAATAATAAAATAAAATAAAAATAAAAATAAAAAAATAAAAAGTTAGTTTAATCTATTTGTTTAGTGTGATTTCTTATATATTTCAACTTTATTTCAAGCATCCTCTGCATTTTCTATTTACCATCCTTGTTGTTTACATTTCTTTCCCAGCCTGTCTTTGAAGTTTATTAATATTTCCCTTTTTTCTCCTTTGCTGATGTGGAAGTTACAAATTGTGCATTTCATACCTTTAATTCTTACCCTTAAAATTTAAAACATAATACTTAACTCTAACTTTTTCTAGAAAAACTTAAAGTTGTCCAGTGTCTATACCAAATTAGTGTAGTAGTTATTGGCATTTTGTGATGTGTTTATTATGTATAACCATGTCTTCAGGCAGCAATGTTATCATAGCTCACGACACCTACATGCAGGCTTACAAATACTTTATTGTGAATGTCTTTAGTGTCTTTTTTTTTTTTTTTGAGAAACAATCTCACTTTGCTACCCGGGCTGAAGTGCAGGGGCTCAGTCTCGGATTGCTGCAACCTCTGCCTACAGGGTTCAGGAGATTCTCCTGCTTCAGCTTCCTGAGTGTCCGGGATTACAGGCACCCGCCACCATGGCTGGCTAATTATTGTGAGTGTCTGTTGTTTTGAGTATACTGCTCTATGCATTTGAGTGGGTGTTGCCGTGTTCTCGAAGATGCCACAGTTGGCCTTACTTAGCTGATTGGCTGAAGAGTAAACATGTGACCTAAATTAGCCCAATCAGAATCCTTCCCTAATTTTTTGAATAGGAACAGAAAAGAGGGCGTGTCCTCTCTAGTCATGGATGCTGTGACATATGGGATGTAAGCAATATCAGCACAATTCCTCTAATTCGCAGTGAAAGACAATGAAGAAAAGAGCAAAAACTCTCCAAAAGACACATGATTAAATGCCACTAGGCTCTTCAGGAGATGGGGCAGGAGAAAGTGCAAGAGACTCTCCAGACTGTGCGAGTGAGCACAAGGTAATCATAACTTTTTAAGGAATACTGGAAGTGAGCATGGGCAAAGAATTAAAATGCTGCTGATACATATAGATATGCCACCATCCAAAGACAGACAAAAGAAGATGGGCTGGAGTGGGGTTGAAGAAAAGTTCACAAAACCAGGAAAGGGGAAATGCTAAATCAGTTATTCTTTGAAGTCCATGAATGTGGTCCATGTAAAACGAGGTAAGGCAACAGAAAGCATGTTCTGTGGCAGGAGATACAGTCTTAGAACATGTGAACCTGAGCGTGCTGTTGCTGACATGTGATGTTCAAAATGAATTTGGAAAAAAATCCTGAATGATAGGCTTAATTTCATACTTGGCTTCCACCTGAATGTCTTTTGGTTTTCTGATGTGTGTGTGCCTGCCCACATGTGCACATGTGCTTACTTAGGGGAGAGGCTGCAGCTTAGCCAGGTGAGAGGTGAGGGAGCATGACCATGGGCCAATCCAGCCCAATCCTGTTTCTGCAGGTCTCAGAGGAAGACAGAGAGGATATTGCCCCAGCGGTGCCAGGACAAAGGGAGATGAGTGTTTTCCTTTCCTCATTTTGGGCAGTGTTAACAACGTTTATCTCATAGCTTTTGTGCAGTTTTCCATAAAAAAGGGTGACTAAGAGTTGTGGAAGCTCACACTGTAAATGTTTGAAATCATGTAGGTTTATCATCTGGGGGTGGTTCAAGAGGTATTTTAACTGGGAGACTGAGAGGCAGATAAGTTGGCTTCTTGGCAAGTCCCTTCTTGTCAAGGGATCTCCAGATATTACAGATACATGATCTGTGATGAAGACAGCTGTGGCTGGCAAGCCCTGGCCAGATGCCCTAACGGAGAGCATCTGAATGCACACCCTGCAGCTTACGGTGTTATTTCAGAACTCATGGTGACAGGTGGCTGCAACATTCTGGATGCCTCCCGGAGGCAAAGAGAAACGGTGGGAGCAGCACAGGAAGGCTGTGGAAGAGGTCCTGAGGGAGGATACCTGTGCCAGGTGCATGCCAACGGGAAAGTAGGACGGAGACAGGCAGGTGCCAGCCTAGCAGGCAGGTCACAGGACTGGCAGCTATGCCAGGGACAAGATGCCCACAGCTCATCAGCAATACCCAGTCTGAATTCTGAGACCAGGCTGCCAGTGTGGAGTGAGCTGGCGAGAGGGTAAACAAGAAGGGCCTGAAAGAAAGCCAGGCCAAAGGAAGGGGTATCGTCTTTGGCTCCGGAAGTGCATGCCAGAAAGAAAAAGGAGACTGACCGGGAAGAACGTGAGAAAAGAGTAAGGCCTCGCAGAGAGGAGTGATAAGCTGGGGGCACTGACTGCGTGAGGTGGCGGAGCAGAGGGTGGCCGAGGGGGCTGGGCGGCTTGCGTTGGCAGCATGAACAGGAAGCTGCCCCCGAGTCCTCAGCCACCCTGGCCATAGTCGTTGCCCCACACAGAGAGCTGGGGTAATCCACCCCTTGTACCAGGTTTCCGGGGTGTGGTGGGGGCCGCTGTGGATACTCATTAATAGGTAGGCATGTGGCTCAGTCCTTCTGGAACAGTCACCTGGAGATGGCCCCATGTACAGTGCAGAAGCTGTGTGAGATGTGAGATGGCCTTTTCCCCATGGTGGCCTTCTGTTACTTCCCCTTTCTCTTCCCATCCATGCACTCCCCCAGCTGAACTGTGTTGATGCAAGCGGGGAAAAACTGGGACCCCACAATGGGCTTCTGCCTTGGAATGACAAGCAAATCCCCACCATAGCCCACAGTGGTCCCTTCCCTGGGAGGCCTTTCCTGGGGCTGAGGGCTGTTGTGAGGGGCAGAAAGGGTTGCAGCCATTTGTTTGAATTTGGGGAGCATGGTCTGGCTTCTCTGAGCTCTGTCTTCTCATCTCTAAAATGAGGGATGAAGAAAGACTGCGCTTGAATGTTTGCTGACGTCCTTGCTAGTTTTCAGGTCCTGCGACTTCAGAGACCCTTCAGCCTCTGGTGTGGCAATTTCCAAGCAGAGAAGCAAAGGGGTCTTGAATGTGCATGAAGGAATGGGGCCTTCCTCCTTCCTGTGGGTTTAAGGCTGGGTACTCCTGCTGTCCTGTTTTAAAGACAGGGTCTTGCTCTGTCACCCAGGCTGGAGTGCAGTGGTACAGTCTCGTCGTAACCTGGAACTCCTGGGCTCAAGTGATCCTCCCATTTCGGCCTCTTGAATAGCTAAGACTGCAGGCACATGCTACTATGCCTGGTTAATTTTTAATTTTTTTTTTTAAGAGGCAGAGTCTTAGTGTGGTGGCCAGGCTGGCCTTGAACTCATGCCTCAGGCCTCCCAAAGTGCTGGAATTACAGGCGTGAGCCAACACACCCAGACTCTCTTGTTAGAAGGCCAACCCATCTGCCACTTTTATTTCTGTTTTCTCAGTGAAAATGGAAAGAAAACTTCCCATAAAAATAGAGTTCATCCACAGAATGCTACCTATTCAGGGACAGTTTTGTTATGTGAAGAAGAATATGATAACCTTTCTAGGGGTGACATGTGACCCATAAATCCTTGGGGTTAGGTGGGTGCCTGTGTGTGATGGGAAGTTATTTATTTCATTATTTTGTGCCTTATTTGAAAGTTGTATTTGTCCTTTAGAAATTCGCTAGTATGGTTGATACATTGAATAAACACAATCCATGGTATAATCAAAACGCAACCTTCTTTTTGTCTTAGTACCTTAAAAATTTTGTCAATGGTAGTATCTTTCCTTGCTCCAGGAAGAAAACTTGTGTGGGTCCTTCTTCAGTAATAGAGTGCTATGGTTACTTTAAATCACAGACCAGAGTTTTGGGGCTGGCTACCTGGGGGCCAGCAAAGGCTTGGGTGCTTGGACACTAGAGTCACCCGCTGCTTCAGCCAGCTGGCCTGGGCAGGAAGCATGTCACACAAGACCTGCTTCTACAAGGCTGCAGTGATGGGCGGAGTGGGGAGGACCAGGATTCATTACAGCACCAGAGAACCACGGGGACAGTGGGGGTGGGGGCTGAGGCACATGAGACCACACATGGGACCCTGGCACGATCCTAGGAGGCAGGAGGACCCCTGAGAATGATGGCTGTGGGCCCTCTAATCAACACTGGGGAATGGGAGGCTTGTGGCATGGTTTGACTGGATCAAGGAAAATTAATGTGGAACTTCTTCCATCTGAATATCTCCACTGCATGTGATAAAAATACGAACGTAGCTTCCTTCTTAAACACATTTGTTTGGAAGGGTTATTTTATAAAAAATGTAAAGTGAAAGCTTCCCTTGATGTATTTTGCCCTTTTAAATAAAATGAAAGATATTAACCTTAGAAAAAAAAATGGAGCTGAGCATGGTGGCTCCTGTTCGGGAGGCCGAGGTGAGAGGATTGCTTGAGCTCAAGAGTTCAAGAGTTCAAGACCAGCCTGGGCAACTTAGCGGGGCCCTTGCCTCTAAAAAAAATTAGACTTTTTCTTTCAGTATTTCATTGTAAAATTTAAAATGGTCTGGGAATTAAATTTCCATCACTTGTTGCAGCAATTTGTTGAAGAGACCATTTTAAGTCCAAGTACGAGTCAAATTATACTTCATTTTAAACTCATGATAGCTGCTTTCTTCTCAAGAGATTAGAAGTTTCTTTTTCTTTTCTTTTCTTTTTTATTTTAGACAGGGTCTCACTTCGTTACTGAGGCTGGAGTGCAGTGGCGTGATCTTGGCTCTTTGCAGCCTTGACCTCCTAGGCTCAAACGATCTGTTGCTTCAGCTCCCCGGCAAATAGCTGGGGTCTACAGGTGTGCTCCACCACGCCAGCTGCCTCGGCCTCCCAAAGACCTGGGATTACAGGTGTGAGCCACCGTGCCCGGCCTAGAATTTTCTAAAGTGGTTTGTGGTCAGACACTTGTAAGATCTGAGGACATGTTTTCCAGAAATGTGAAGGGTTGCTTTGACAGCATCCCATGGGGCCCAGAGGAAGCCCTACACTGCTCTGGGAAGTCTCGTGCAGGGCTCAAGTCCATGCAGGGCTGCTTCTGCAGAGCCACCTGGCACGTGCTGCCCTCCTGATATGGCATGACAGACAGCCTGGGCTCTGTTAGTGGCTTTATTTTTACCTTTAAATTTGAAAAACGATGTATATAACTAATAATTCAAAAGAACCAGTGGTTTTCTATTTCTAAAAAAGGGATCCATAACATAAATGAAGATTTGAACTTAGGAATGTCTAGGCACTACCAGGCACTGCCTCAGAAATCCTTCACTATCATCCATCTAACTCTTATCTATTCTCCAAAGTCAAGCTTACAGAGCTTTTTGATTTCACCTAAGTCTTTTTTCTTACACTCAAGTATCTTCTGAGGTCCGTAGTACACATCTCTAGGGCCAGTTCTGATTCACAGGTCTTGAAGTGGCCTAGTGGTTTGCATCGGTTATTTTGGATGCACCAGTGATTTTTCTCCCCAGCTGGATTATAAATTGCTCAGGCAGGGTTTGTAGCTTTCCGGACCCCTGGCACAGGCTATCTGGTGTGGTTGTGCTCAAGAAATATGTGTGCATCTCTATGCGTCTCAACACAGACTGCCATTTCTTGTTCTATCTTCTGTCTTAATAAAATTCATCTCTTACCACTACCCTCCTCAAGAACCTGCCAGAGCTCCCCATTTCCCACTGAATTAAATCCAGAGACCTCTGTGAGCTCTTTGAAATCACCGCCTTGCAGCCCAAACTTCCTTTCTTCTATTCCCAAATGAATATGAGACTGCATCAATCTGAATCTCCACCTGGGTTTGCAGCCAGGTGGGCATGCTCAGCATTTGTAGCTCTCAGTTCTCACACAGCTGACCATGCATCACAATCACCACAATTAAAACCACCTGGGAAGCTTGAAAAAAGTCTCTAGGCCTTATATCAAACTTAGCATATGAGAAGCCATGGGGTGTGAGGTCCCGGCATGAATATTTTAAACCAACACACCTGATGATGTATATCGCCCAGCACAACTCATGGCCCTGAATTTGGAATCAGTCCTGAGCAAGCTCGTCAGTCTGCCACTGCATTTAGCAACATAAAAACATAAAGCGGACATTCTTTTCTTTTTCTTCAGACAGTCTCTGTCACCCAGGCTGGAGTGCAGTGGCACAATCTCAGCTCACTGCAAACTCTGCCTCCCTAATTCAGCCATTCTCCTGCCTCAGCCTCTCGAGTAATGGGTTCCTACTCTATGTAAGTTTCTATGGTTCAATTAAGACACTTTCCAGAAGGTCCTGGAACTTACCTCCTGTGTCCTCAGGAAGGACCTTGTAATCTTTGGGCCATAAAGCAATGGGAAGAAAGAGGTTTCTAGTCTAACCAGGAAGCCAGTGTAGAAAAATCTGGCTCTCTTTACTTTTTCCTATCTTATCTCTACTTACCTACTAGCTTTCTTAACAGCTGCTACTAGAAAGATAGTGCCTTATCCAGGACTTGCCAGGTGATAAACCATTGGAAACCCATAGACCGCAGGTGAGACAAGAGACCTTTAACTAGCGTGTGGGGGAAGGTCTATAACCTTTCCTGTCTCAATTTCCTCCTAAAAAAATAAGAGACATTGATTAGGGGGCCTCTAAATTCTTATATTAGGAAAAATACCAAAAGATGGCTCTTCTAATAAATCTGTTTTGCTAATTCTAATATGCATCCTTTATGCCATTTTTAATGCAAAATTGAGAATTGTCTCACAATTGAGATGTACTTTGAATGTGCTGTTTCTCCCTTGTTCCTCTCTCATTGTGGTCATTAATCTAATATGTTTTAGATATAATCCATGATGCACTGTAATCAAGGACACTTGCAGTATTTTATGTTGTGGACACAGCCTTTCCCTCCCTGTTGAGGGTTTAGCTTTTTTCTCCTCTCTTTGTTGTCTGAGGAGAGAGGAGAAGAAAGCCCCACAGGAGAATTCTCTAGAGATTAGCAATTTGAGGAGAACAATTACCCTCCCACGTGGTTTGTTAGCCCAGGTAAGGCTTGAGAACATCACCTGGGGCTGCTGGGAGAGAGGAGGAGGGAGAGGAGAAGGGGAGGGGACTCAGATATGGGCTTCCTGGGTCTCGCTGGGAGAGAGCTCTGTTGGCCCAGAAGAGAAAGGCCCCTGGGAATCTTGGATGCTAGAAAGCAGACAGAAGAAATTTTAACGAAGTCAAAGGTGACATTTTTGGCAGCTGGGAATTGAAATGAGTAGCTTCCAGCTTGGGGCAGCATCCTAAGTGTTACCCAGAAAAGCAGAACTGCTCTGCAGGAGCTGAGATTGTGGGGAAGAGGAAGGCCCAGGAGCAGAGCTCATCCCTTCTTCCCCTTTTCCTCACTCCAGCATCTCTGGGAGGTGGAAACTTGATTTGAAAGCCACAGGTAAGGCCTCCATGAAGCCATGTGGAAAACATTTTTCCAGGTCCTGGCAACAGAAGTAATGCCTAAGAACAAACAGCAAATGGGTAATATCTTATAAACACTGGTCTTGCTTGTTTCCTTGTTTGCTTTGGCTGCTAGGAGCCTTAGAGCCACAACTCAAGTTGATCTCTTGGCTAACTTGTCCCTCCAGTGGAAGGCCTTATGGTATTCCTCAATTTTATGTTCTCAATCTACCCTGCCTTTGTTTCCCTGGTCTACCATTATTTTTCCATTCATGTGGTCTTCCTAACCACTTCATTCTTTGCTGTCACATTGTATAAGGTTGTGAAAATTGCATCAAATTCTTTGGAGCAAGGCAAACAAACTGCTCAAGCTGCCACAGTCTTGGAGGGGGCGCAGCTGCTCCACTCCACCTGGGGAACGAGTGATGGCTCCTTTCATGGGGCTGACACTTCCCCTTCCTGGAACTGCCAGGACCAGCTCTTTGCTGTGCTGGACCTCGTGGTTCCCCTGTGCTGACCCATCAGTCCCATCAAAACCACCAGCAAGGTGGCCTCGAATGCCATGAAAAAACATGTTTGTTCAATTACATCCACTGCAATGGGTGTTGGATATCCATCTGCTGTGAGTTACTGCCAGATGCATGGGCACACACATGCACACACGCACATGTGCACACACAGGAGCTCCCACACAACATGTGCCCCCTGCACCACACACATGCAACCACATGTGCACACATGCAGGGATGCACCCCACACACAAACATGTGCCCCTGCAGATGTGCACACACACACCCATGCCCACTCACACATGTGCACGCCCATGCACCCATACCTGTGCACACACACACCTGGCCACCCTTGAGCACTTTCACACACACACACACACACATGCACACACACACAGAGGCACTGACTCCTGGGCCTGATGTATGACGCGGAAGAAGGAAATATAGATGGAATCTGTCCCACCCAAGGAACTAGCTGAGTGCCAGTGATAGCTTCATGGAGGCCATCCATTGTGGTTTCCCTCCTCACTGGTCAGGCATAAGGGACCTCATTGTGGCCATGCCACCCTTTAGCTTTGGCGACACCAGTGGCACTTTTGTCCTTTGATTTGGTTGAGTGTTGTGGGCTTGTCATTGCCCTGTACGTGTTTAAAACTCTTCCTTTGTTCCAGTTTCCTTGGAGTTTTTTTTTGTTGTGGTGGTTTTCAACACTACCTGCCAAGCTCTCAACCACGGCTGACTTGGTAGTTGTTGATGAGGTGAGCAGTGGATTTGGGCCTCTGCCTTCAACTCTATGTGAACCAGCTCTCTGGGACAGAGCGGCATGGCCAGGGTTTCAGGGCCCCCAGGGCCATACCTGCCACTAAGCTCGCTTTGGGATGACAATAGGCTCTTCAACCAACATGGGCAACAGATACTTCCCCTATCTCCTTTGTTTTTTCTTTTTAAATAGAGACGGGGTCTCGCTATGTTGCCCAGGCTGAAGTGCAGTGGCTATTCACAGGCGCTGTCCCACTACTGATCGGCATGAGAGTTTTGACCTGCTCCGTTTCCGACCTGGGCCAGTTCACCCCTCCTTAGGCAACCTGGTGGTCCCCTGCTCCCGGGAGGTCACCATATTGATGCTGAACTTAGTGCAGACACCAGATTGGCAGAGCGCATTACGGCCCAGAACTCCTGGGCTCAAGTGATGCTCCCACCTCAGCCTCCCGAGTAGCTGGGACTATAGGCACACGCCACTGCGCCCGGCCAACCTCCTTTGTTAAGGCTTTCCTTCTGGGTGATGGATGGGTGTCCTCTGGGCTGCTCAACTTGGCCCACTCTGCTTGCAGTCCAGAGCCATGGCCACCATCCTCAGTGTAGGAATAATAGGCTGGCAGAGACAACATCTCTGTGACTGGAGCGTGGGCGGCTTAGGCTGCTGCCCTGCCCAGAGGCCCTACAAGGGCACTGCTGGGCTCCTGTGTGTCTTCCCTCCAATCCTGGGGCACAGTGAGGCATGAAGGCACGGCACCCTTTGTCACCAGCGCCCCCTGCCTCCTGTTGCTCACCCTGCCTTCCTCTTCTGCCCCTGTGTGGTTTCACTGACTTGAAAGGCCCATGCTTCTGGCTGAAGGTGAGAACAGGAGGTGGGTAGAGCATGCCAGACCAGGAGGAGAAGGCAGGTTGACTGGGCTGTCAGTCAGAGGGCAGGAGGACCATGAGAAGGGGCCAGAAGTGCACAGGGGCTGACTTCAGGGGAGGTGACCACATCATAGCCCAACCCAACCCCCGGCTTGGCTAAGGGGAAGGGGGCTGAAGCAATCACTGCCCCGGGATAAGAAGCAGGACTGGGACCGTGGGCCTAGGTACAGGCTCTGCTGTGGAGCTTGGTCTTCACGTGGAGCATGCTGGGGTTGCCACTGAAGGGTTTATTTCACAGGACAACATTGGATTTGTCTTGTGATTTTTAGGGATCTCTCCAGTCACCATGCCCAGGGGCCTTGTCTTTACTCCCCTTTGACTCCTTAGCCCCATGGCCACACCCTAACCATAGCAACTTCCAGGACTGTGGCCTGATGTGCCAGTCTCCACTTGGCTCGGGGCCCCAGCCCTCCCTGCCCTGATAGTGGCCACACAGCTGGTGATGGAGCCACATCCCAATTCCCTGGTTCTCTTACAACCATTTCCCAGCCCCGATATCACATCGATGATGCTCTGTTTGCCCGCCTTCCAGACCTCTGGAATCACCTGGCACTGTTTTCTTCACCCTAACCCATGAGGCTGAGTGCGGCTGCCAAAGACCCCAGAGTCGAGCGGGCGTGTGCCCCTCTTATTTGTGGCCAGCCCATGCTGCTGCTGGGCTCCTGTTAGTCCTTTTATGTATCTTAGGTCAGGGCCCTGTCCTACTCTTTCCAGGGCTAAATGCCCTTGGTGTGCAGGTTAAGATTTCATTTAGGTGGAGACGACCAGTGAATAGTTGAAGGATGGACAGGAAGCAGGCACTGGGTGGAGGGGGCTGGGGTCAGTGGGAGTAGCTGGAGCCCACGGGGTAGGGGGAGGGAGAGTGGGGCTGCAGCAGAGCCTGGAATGCACTCACTATCCCCAGAGCGCACCCCTCCCCCGGGTTCCCTGTCTTATGTGGTGGCATCCATACCTGGTGGCAATACTCCAATCAGACCTGGGGGTTATTCTGGGCTCCTTGGCCTCCTTTGTCCCCTTCCCCTAATATCCATTCAGCCCCAGCTCATGTTTCTGACTATAGTTCTTATCATCTCTGAACTCTCCTCCTTCCCCACGGCTGCTGGCTCTGCTTCACCCCTGGAGTGTGGGGGCCATGACTTACACCCCTGCTTGTGCCTGGAGGTGGAGCCAGCCTAGCAAACAGACCAGTGTTCCTTATGCAGATGTTCTCGGTGTTGTGTAAGCCTCAGAATCCCCTGGAAGGCTGGTTAAAACACAGATTGCTGGGGCCCACTCTGCCGCCTCAGACTTTGCAGTTCTAGCAAGTTCTTAGGTGATGCTGATGCTGGTGGTCTGGGGCCTGCCCTTTGAGAAGCAGTGGTCTCGTGCATGGACTGACTGGCAGCAACTATGCTGATACTTGAGGTATGATCTAGTCCATTCAGATGGAAGTGGTTCAGGGGTTCATGCAACAATTAAAATGCCCTTAGATCCATCTGCCCTTTTCCCCCAGGGCGAGGTCTTTCTCTGTTGCCCAGGCTGGAGTGCAATGGTACGATTTTGGCTAGCTGCAACCTCCGCCTCCTGGGTTCGAGCAATTCTCCTGCCTCAGCCTCCCAAGTGGCTGGGATTACAGGCTACCACCACTATGCCTGACTAATTTTTGTGCTTTTAGTAGAGACTAGGTTTCACCATGTTGGCCAGGCGCTGGTCTCGAACTCCTGGCCTCAGGTGGTCTGCCTGCCTCAGCCTCCCAAAGTGCTGGGATTGCAGGCCTGAGCCACTGCACCCGGCCCAATCCATCTGCTTTTCATGGCATCCTTATTCTACTGGACTTCCAGGTGATTCCAGTCAACTGTAACCCTGCAACTGTTTTCACACGACTCAGTAAAACCCACCCCACTGTCCCCACTGTCCCCACTGTCCCCACTGTCCCCACTGTCCCCACTGTTCAGGAACTGCACAGTTGTCTGCTAGGTTTGAGATCCACTTGCTCATGTCTGCTGGGACTCATTTCCGTCTTCCTAGACTGGCCTGCATGGTGGTGGTATCTCTGGCTTCCTATTCATCACTCCCTCTATGTTCTTTCCAAGTCATGGGTAAAAGTGTTGAAGGGGAACGTCCTTTACGTAGATGTTGACCACCCTCAGCCCCCTTTGAACCACAAGACTTCCTCTAAAGGCACTGAGCCCCAGTCTCTTAATTCAACAAAAAGACCAACAAATGCCACCCTTCTAAAGCAACTTGAACACGAATAATTATGAAATGAATTGAACTGACTGCAGCCTAAGCTCATGGATGCCCTGGCTTGGAGATGGCCTTTTTAAGAGTCTCCCGTGTCTCTTATGTACCAGAGCTTCATGTCTGGGATTTAGCGGGGGCAGTCATGCTGACAAGCATTTAGAGGTGCCCAGCACAGTTCTTCATGCAGGAAGGATGATGACCAGGTTTTATTATCTTGATAAGAGTTGCTTTTGGATACCATCCAGTTTCCTTGTCCTCATTCTTTGCTACCCAAGCAAACTATTGATATATAATTTTGTCCCTCAAGCAGACTAATTCTGGAGCCAAAGTATACACCCTATTGGAAATGGATGAATTGGCCCCCTGGTTTACCAGTTAGTGTGGTGAGTACAATTGGTGTACCTGGGTTTCCTGGAACCTGATCACCCTGGGCTGAACCAACTCTGAAAGGCTAAGGCTCAGTGATGCTGTCCTGCCAGAAATGGCTGCCCCTGACTCATGATTTGTTTACTTTGTCCTTGAACCTATAACCAGGGGTTTTCTGCTCAGTTACAATAACCCCCTTAGGGAGTCAGCACACTGTACTTTACCAACCTCGAGTGGCTTAACAGAAGAGAGTTGCAAAATAACTTCAGGAGGATGCTGATTGTTGGCGAAGCTGAATGGCTCTTAGGATCTGCAGTGGGGGAGAGAAAGAGAAATGAGGGTAGCACAGAGGGCCTGGGGGTGGGGGTCACAGCTTCAATCTCCTTTTATTTCCCCCTTGGCTGTAAGCCTCCCGTAAACTGCTAGCTGCCTTTGTGATTTTCACCAGGTCAGTGCAGATCTAGTGTTACTGTTAAAAGTATTCTCCCTTCACTCTTTTGGGGACAGGCCACTTACCACCTTTTGCAGGGCTTGTGTCAAAAACTCTGCACTCTTTCCGATGACCTCAGAGCCAGTTTTCCTTCTCTACACATTCCTTCGAATGGTTCTGAATAGCCAGATGTCCTTTGGTGGAGGGGACTCAAACCCACCGTTTGAATGGAAACAGATTTTTGGTGGGAAGGGGAAAGATTCATCATCTTTTGGAAAAATACCAGGCTATGGGGTCAGACTTCGATTTAAGCTCTGGCTCTGCCAGTTTCTGGGTGTGTGACTTTGAGTAAGTTACTAAACCTCTCTGAGCCTTAGATTTCTCATACCAGCAGCAGTTAGTAAGTTAATGTGATGCTATCCAAATCCTCTTCCCTACCACAGCTACTCTCTACGCCATCACCTTGTTCATTTCGTCCATAACTCTTACCACAATCTGAAACCCTTCTCCCTACTGATTGATTTCTTTTCTGTTGTCTGTGTCGCCTCCCTGTGAGGACAGGGAGCATGTCCATCTGGCATCAGGCTTCAGCCCCACTCCCTAGAACACGGTCTGGTACATGAGAGGCATCAGCGTGTATTTGCTGAATGAACAGATGAGTGAATAGCATTATCCTTCAGCAAATGCAGAACTCACTAGAACCATCTGTGCAGAGGGGCCTGGTCCTCCTCTTCCAGATCTGCCCATGCTCACCTTTTCAATTCAGTCTGCAGATATATCTATATTTTTCTTTTTGAGTTGGAGTCTCACTCTGTTGCCCAGGCTGGAGTGCAGTGGCGTGATCTCGGCTCACTGCAACGCTTGCCTCTCGGGTTCAAGAGAGTCTTCTGCCTCAGCCTCCTGAGTAGCTGGGGCTACAGGCATGTGCCACCATGCCCAGCTAATTTTTAGTATTTTTAGTAGAGACAGGATTTGCCATATTGGCCAGGTGGGTCTCAAACACCTGACCTCAAGTGATCCACCCACCTTGGCCTCCCAAAGTGCTGGGATTACAGGCATGAGCCACTGCGCCTGGCCTAGCTGCAGATATTTCTTGAGCATCTCCTATTTATGTGAAGCATTGTTCTAGGTTCTGAGTATGCAACAATGGATAAAACAGACAAAAATCCCACCTTGTACGGCTTGCATTTTAGTGGGAGCAGATAGGCAAAAGAATAAAGAATTAGAATAGAAGGAGGCTGGATGGTGAGGAGTGCTGTGGGGAGAGGAGGGGAGTGTTAGGGAGTGCTGGGGAGGGCCAGTTGGTAGGGCTGCATGGAGGAAATGCATGTTAGAAAACCTCTGGATGAGGGAAGGAGTGAGTCTCCAGCCATTTGGGGAAAAAGTCTTCAGACAGAGGGAGCAGTAAGTGCAAAGGCCCTGGGGCTGGATGATGGTTAGAGTGGGAGATGGGGAGAGAGAGGCAGGGGTATCTCATGCAGGGCCTTATAAACAATGGGAGTGCTTTCAGCCTTCCTCTGAGCAAGATGGGAGGCATACAATGGGATTTCTGTGTGCCAGGGGTCCCTAGAGGGCTGTGTTTGTTGCTGGAAGATTCCGCAGTAGATGGCATCCTGATGAACATGGAGCTCATCTGTCCTTCAGATGTGAGTGCTGTTCTGGATGTGGTCTCAGCACTGTGTGTCATTTCCTCTCTCTGGACTTCATTGGCCCCAGCTGGAGGCTGAATGGTGAAGGAGAACTGGCTAATCATCAGCCCCGCTGAACTACAGGCTTCTTTTCTTTCCAGGGACCCCTGGACAGCGGGTGAGCTGCTCACAACACCCACCTTCAGAGCCAATGCCTATCGAGCATCTGTTCTTTCTGCCTGGGGCACTGGGATTACAGAGGTACAGCAGGAGACAACGGGACTCTGGTCCTCAAAGCACAGCATGGAGGTGTGGGGCAGTGGGGGGTGACCCAGAGTGAGTGAAGGAGGGTAGGAAGGTGTGCCCTTATAACTGTTTGGGAAGACTACCTCTCTGAGCAACAAAAATGAGCAACATTATAAATATCAGACATTCAATGGCAAAAGACTGTTACAAGGGTAACAATGACCGACAATTAGGTGTGTTACTCAGTGAGGGCAAAATTAGAGTTTAGGGTCAGACTGACACCTGAAGTGGAGCCCTGGTCACACAGATTACGGGATGCAGAGGCTGGAAGCCAAATGGCAGCTGCCTGAAGGTGCTACGGCCCCGACCCTTCCTGCAAGGCTCCCATTCTTCTGTCTCTCTGGTCTGTCTGTCAGATCACAGGGCTCCTGGCTCAGAAATCAGAGACCCGTTAGAGGTGGGAGGTGGGAGGGGCCCTGGGCTGACTCCCTGCTCTCCATCTTCCTCTGGCTTCCCAGGGCACTGGTCTGTGAGGAGAAAGAATCTTTCGAAGAAGGAGAACAGCGGGATGTTCTGGGGAATCTGCCTGGGACCCCGGCTCGGCTTCAGGCAGGGGTGTGTGCCTGGCAGCCCCAGGGACCCTGCTGGCCCTCTCAGTGTCCTGTCTAATGAAGGGAGGACTTGGCCTCCCACAGGGAATCCTCAGCTCTGTTGGCAGATGGCCCTAGGGGAGGGGCCTGGAAGGGGAAACCCTCACCACAGTTAGGACCCTTCCACTAGCCTGTTTAATGTTTTGGGGCTACCCCATGAATTCCAATTTAGGAAAGGATTCTGCAGCTTTAAAAAATGCCACATATGGCCGGGTGTGGTGGCTCATGTCTGTAATCCCAGCACTTTGGGAGGCTGAGGCAGGTGGATCATGAGGCCAAGAAATCAGGACCATCCTGGATAACATGGTGAAACCCTGTCTCTAGCAAAAACATAAAAATTAGCTGGGCGTGGTGGTGCACACCTATAGTTCCAGCTACTTGGGAGGCTGAGGCAGGGGAATCACTTGAACCTGGGAGGTGGAGGTTGCAGTGAGCCGAGATCGTGCCACTGCACTGCTGCCTGGTGACAGAGTCCCACTCTGTCAAGAAAAAAAAGTCACATATGACTGCTGTAGGAGGCTCTTCCCCATGAAGACCAGGCCTCTGGTGCTGGGGTTTAGGGGCTCGGTCCCACCTCCTGGAGTGTGCTGTGGGGTGCCGCTGGCTTGAAATTGCCTGGGGAAGGTGCTTTGCAAATGGGGCCTGGGTGCCAAGTCTCTGAGCTTCGATGGGCTTCTCTTGCTCTCTGTTGCTCTTCATGGAAGTTTTGTGGTGAATAAAACGGAACTTCATGGCTGTGGTCTTCCACGCTGTGCCATTTAAGCAGATACTTCTAGCCAGTAGGCGGGGGAATATGAGGGTCCTCTGGGAGGGGCTGCTGCTGGAGGGGGTTGTACCCCTAAACCTTCCTCTTCATTTAAGAAAGACCTCTCTAAATGGTATCTTGCGAGCCACAAAATGGCCTCGGGACAAGATGGGGCACCTGACGGTGAAGCCCGAGGATCGACAGGGTGTTGGCAGGTGGCCCTCAGTCCTATTGTCTTCTGTCCACACGCCCAGGACCACCACATCCATCCTGTTCCACTGACGTCACCCATTTCCTGCCTGGGATGCCCACCTGGGCTGGCTTTGAAATGACAGCTAGGCTTCGCCACTTCTTTCGTCCCGGTATCTCCTGAACAGAAAGCTCACAAGCCCTTGGTGTCTTAGGATCTTTGCTGCTAAGCACCGTGGGCAAAGCGTGAGGTCACCAAACGACAGAAACAGGGAGGTTTGGCAGTTCCAAAAATCACACGCAATTCTCAAGAAGGATGTTCCTGCACAGCCGGGGGAATCTCTCCTGTCCCTCATCCAATCTTCTAGTTCTGAGAGCAGCCTCTGCCATCCTATTTAGATGCTTTTCTTTATGTTCTCATAGCAGCTTGTACTAATACTTGCTACCCCTGTTAAATTGTCACCAGGCAGTCTGCTTTTGTCTAGGAAGCACACTTTTCCCCCTTCTTGTTCACAGATATTTAGTATTCTTACCATCATTTCTCCCTGCTGTGCTTACGGCAGACAGTGCTAATTTGTTGACACCCTGAGGATCCCAGACCCAGCTGCATAATCATTCGCCCAACACCCCAGGAAGCAAGGGATCATAATCCCCTTCTAAGAGGAACTCAGCGTGTGTCTGGTCTTGGGCATTCCCTGATAGATGAGTAACCCTGTTCTCTCGTCACCCAGGGCTTATCAGCTGCTGAGCTGACAGTGGGAGGATGAAACACAGTGAGCCTATTCTGTGTGCGTGTTCTCCTCAAGGGGAGAAGAGGCGCCTGGAAACAGTAAGAAGAGTTGTAGGATTAAAAAGGAAATCAAGGACTGAATGTAACTTTCATCTGAATGAAGCCAAAGGCAGACCTCCAGCCCTAAATTCCGACTGGTGGCTGACACAGGACACGGGTGCCCTACTGGAACACAGCACAGACGACTGATGAACAGTGCATGGCAATGGAGCCAAGTGTCATTTGATGGCCTCAGCCTCCCAGCTGAGGAACAGGGCACAGCTCATCCAGGTTAGGAAGACAGAGGCAAGTCCTGGAAAGCTGTCTGCTTTTAACCAAGAGTTACTGGCCATCAAGAGTGTCTTGGTTCAAAAGTCAATGTCTGGGAGGCTGAGGCGGGTGGATCACGAGGTCAAGAGATCGAGACCATCCTGGTCAACATGGTGAATCCCCGTCTCTACTAAACTTATAAAAAATTAGCTGGGCATGGTGGCGCGTGCCTGTAATCCCAGCTACTCAGTAGGCTGAGGCAGGAGAATTGCCTGAACCAAGGAGGCGGAGGTTGTGGTGAGCCAAGATCGCGCCATTGCACTCCAGCCTGGATAATAAGAGCGAAACTCTGCCTCAAAAAAAAAAAAAAAAAAAAAAATCAATGTCAGGCAACCTTCTCAGTAGAGTGGTGGGGGTAGGGAGTGGGTTTTCAGAGTCTGGTGATGACTTTTGAGCGTTACAAAGAGTGAAGTGATATTTACCTAGTAAGGCCCAGGAGAGGGATTGTGTGCAAGGTAGGTGGAGGTGAGGGGCAGGTTTTGTGGGTTTGCCAAGCTCCGAGCATCATACAATGTGCATGTCAAGGGCAAGAAATCAAAACTGTGAAATGGCTGGACGTGGTTTAGTTTGAGGTCATGTGTTTCTCAGCTCCTGTTGTGGAATTAGTGTGAGACCCAGAAGACTATGGCCAAAGCTGTTATGGACCCATGGTCTCCACGGAATCTTCCCTCATGGCTTCTGCTCTCCGGTCACATCCTCGCTCACGTCATCCTTGTTCTTCCAAGGTGAGGTTACGCGCACTGCACAGGGGCCAATGAGAATGTCCTGCCAGGAAAAACCATCCCAAAGAGATGCTTTCCCCTTTGGCACCGCGTCCTGTATTTGCCGAGCAGCCCACATCCTGCTCTGCCCCAAGGTTCCCACAGGTTAACTTGAACTCTCCAGGATGAAAATCAAGCCTGTATTCAGGAAACACTTGAGAGCCTTCAAGGTTCACCTAGAAGGAAGTTGGAAATTGTTCACTTATGTCACTGCATTTGTAGTTGGACAACAGCCAAATTGTTCATATGACAATCGATCAAACACACCTATGTTTCTCCCACAGATTAGCCATCGACTGTTACCGAAAGCCCTCACTTCCTTTATATTGATTTATAGCAGCAGTAGAAATATACCACCCCAGAGGGCACACCTCCTTTTAGATAGGTACCTATAAATGTCAAGGATTTTCTATTCAATTGAGAAGAACCCAGCAAAATGGGGATCTCCACGGTCATCCTTGAAATATGTCTTTTATGGGGACAAGTTCTACCTACAGGTATTATGTTTAATTATTATATTCATTCATTTCACTCCTGCAGACCCAATCATGGCAAATGTTATCTACCAAGGGAAGTTTTATATCAAAGAGTGGGTAGTCCTTTGCTGATGATTGTAATTGTTTGCAGGTGTTTGGAGGAATGGCTCTTTTTTGTTTCTGGATGAGAAATGTAAATGATTGTAGTTAGAAAAAGCCAATCATTCTGTCAATGTTTTCAGTAAGTCATTCAACTAAAGGAATGATTGATTGGTCTTAGAAAAATCCCTGAAATTCAGGAAAGGTGGATGTGTCCTGTTAAGAGGCTCTCAAACTTTGCAGTGATTGGTTAAGCACACAATTTGTGCACGATGAAAATGGGCAGAAAAGATTCCCACTGTAAATGCCCTTTATGTGGCTTCTTTCTACAAGTGTGTCTGGGCTTGATGGCTAATATTTGCCGAGCAAAATCAGGTCAAGTAACTGAGCACAGACAAGATCATTAAGATTCCAAGTTTGTCTTGGAATTCCAAGTTTGTGTGTCATGCCCAGCTTTAAACAAACACTTGAAGCCCAGTCACTCAAGCATAGCTGTAGGTTCTTAGAGTGTCAGATGATAGATGTGAGAGTCATCGGCAAAGCACTCTGATTGCTGCATCTCAATGGCACTTTGCAGAGATACGAAGGGAACAAGTGATTCTCAGTTTGCCTATTTGTCTCTCTCTCTGTCTCTCTGTCTCTCTCTCTCTGTGTGTGTATTTTCTTTCTTATCTACCATGTAGTTATTGCTACATTTTCTCTTCTCTTTCTCTCTCTGTTTCTGTCTGTTTCTCTGTGTTTCGCTTCTTCTCCCATCTTTTGGCAGATATCACCTTTTCTCCCTCCTTCTCCCTCTGTATCTGTCTCTGCCTTTCTCTCCCTGCCCTGCTCACTGTATCTTCCTGTCTCTTTCATCTATCAGGCAGTTATTACCTTTCCTCCCTCCTACCTCCCCATCTCTGTTTCTCTCTGTCTCTATTTATCTACTGAGCAGCTAGAATCACCTTTCTCTCTCTATATATATCTGTCTCTGTCTCTTCAGCTATTGGGCAGCTATTATCACCTTCCCTCCCTACTTCTCTCTCTTTGTCCCTCTGTTTCTACTTTCTTTCCACCTTCCTTCTCTCCCTTTTTGTTTCTCTCCCTCCCTTTATTCATTTATTTCTTCCTTCTTCTCTTTTGTCTTTCCTACTGCCATGTTTTTTCTTTTGTGTCACCTTTTGCTGCATTCATGAATTTCAGGAGACGGGGTAAAAATTACCTAATTTTCAGAAAATTTCCAGAACTCTCATTCTCCCCTTGGGCTCAGTGGGGAAAGCTATGAAGATTAAGATTCATTTGGGAGGTTGCTTTCGTGAAAGCAGCACCCCCAGACCCAGCTCTCACACCTGGGTGGCAGGGAGCAGGCCCACGCCCTGTGACCAGCATGTGCACACAGTGTGTACATGGTGTGGAGGGGCTGGAGGCCACCAGGCCCAAGACCCCAGGGGAGTGGAGACTGAGCATCCTCATCTTGCCTTCATCAGAAGCATCTGAAATTGGGAGGCCACATCCTCAGCCCCAGCTCTCATCAGTATGGAGTTCACCCTCCAGATTGTCTCTGAATTGTGACATGGAATTCACATCAGCCACTATAGACCGGGAGTGAATTGCCCTGTCTTTATCGACAAAGGAAAAACAGGCAGCAGTGCTCTTCGGTTGAGGAAATTTGTAGTTTGCCCATGATGTTATGTGTGTGCATATGGACAGGCATGCACACATGTGTGTCTGTATTTGCCACTCAGAGGTGGGAATTAATCCTCTCTGAAGTGGACCTGTGTTCTCTTATTTACATTTGCTAACATCCCTGAGGTTAGGAACAATTATTTCCACTTTTCAGATGGGGAAACTGAGGTCAGAATGGTTATTGGCTTGTCCAAAGACAGTACTGGTGAATGGCTGGGTTAGGGCTTGAATCTGGATGAAAGTTCACTAGCAATCAGATGGCAGCTCTGGCCACTGGCCCTTGCTGCTCCTTGCAAGGAGCTGAGGCGATGAACTGAACCACAGCATCTAACTCAGTGTTTGGAGCCTGGCCACAGAGCTTTGTGCTGGAAGTACCGAGGTAGCAGGCACCTGTCAGCTCTGGTCTTCATGCAAACTTGAGAAAAACTCAGTCTGCCCAGGTTTGTGCGGTGGTACCCACTGCTGGCCCCAGAAATGCCCCTACTCTGCCACTTGCCCACATGGAGACTCTGAGAGCCTCAGTTTACTCATTTATATGTGGGGGTTATATTCCAACCCATGCAGTGTCTGTCTGGCAGGTGGACAGAGCCTCGGAACTATTGAGTGTTACTACTCTAGACATTTTCCTAATGTTTTATCCAAATGCAGCTTCTTAAATGTAATGCGAGCTCTTGGATTGGATCCTGGAACAGAAATGGAAAACTGGTGAAATCCAAATAAAGCCTGGAGTAAACTTAGTAGGGAGGTACCAGTGTGTGTTTGCTTCTATGAGAAGCACTTGAACCCAGGAGGTAGACGTTGCAGTTAGCCGAGATTGTGCCACTGCACTCCAGTCTGGGTGACAGAGTGAGACTCTGTCTCAAAATAAATAAATCAATAAAATAAATCATTTTCCAGAAATGTGCCAATTCTTACTCCTACCAGTAAAAAACGTGAGTAGCAATTTCTGCACTTTCACCAGCTCTGAAGTTACTGTGTAAAAGTCTTGGCTGAACTGCTGGATGGAAAAATGGCATACGGTCAGTTAGCTTTGCATTTCTTAGCTTATAGTGAGAGTGAACATTTTTAAGCCATTTGTACTCCTTTGCTTTGAATCATCTGTTTATGGCCTTTGTCCAAATTTTGTTAAAGTTAGTGTCTTCTTTATTGATTATCTAAACTCTGTATTTTGGGTAGTTATACTTCAGCATTATATTGATGACAAATATTTTCCCAGTTTGTGGTTTGCCTTTTAATTTTGATTTTGATTTTGATTTTTTCTGCACACATATTTTATATTTGTGTGTAATTAAATGTACTACTGTTTTTCTTTGTGATTTCTTCTATTGATTTTTTTTTTTTTTTTTGAGACGGAGTCTTGCTCTGTTGCCCAGAGCAAGTGGCGCAATCTTGACGCACTGCAACATCTGCCTCCTGGGTTCAAGCGATTCTCCTGCCTCAGCCTCCTGAGTATCTGAGACTACAGGTGCCCGCCAGCATGCCTGGCTAATTTTTGTAATTTTAGTAGAGACGGGATTTCACCATGTTGGCCAGGCTGGTCTTGAACTCCTGAGGTCAGGTGATCCACCTGCCTCAGCTTCCCAAAGTGCTGGGATTACAGGCATGAGCCACCACGCCTGGCTAATTTCTTCTATTGATTTTTAAATCTAGAAATTTCTAACAGGAGTCAGATATAAATGTAGCTATTCTTATTTTTGTGCATTTAAAAATAGTCATTTAGTTCTGAAAATTATTTTGCTTTCTGGTGTGAAGTAAATGTCTGACTTAGGTTTTTTCTAGATTTTAATTTTTATAGCTATAATTAACTTTATCTCACTTTATTTTACTAATTTTGAGCAAATAATTTTTTGAGTGCTGTTACATGGCAAACACAGTACTAAACACTTGACTTATGTTTTCTGACTTTTTCTTCACGATAACCTTATGAAGTAGCATAATCACCCTTTTACAAATGAGGAAATGAAGACCAGTGAGGTTGCCTGACTTACCTGTGTTCAGAGAAAAAATACATGGCGGAGCTAGAACTTGAACCCTGGCCATCTGCTTCCCAAGTCCATGGGGAACACAGGTTCTCTCATCCCCATTTCCATCTTCCTAACACCCTGCCCTGTCTTTTCAAGAATTTATCAGTTATTTTTAGCCTATTTATCTGTCCTGAGGAACTATATAATTTTTTTTTGAAAGAACTAGTCAAACAAAGAAAAACCCTTTGGTAAAAATTATACGAAACCTACGAATTAGTTTCGAACAATCAACATTTCTATGCTCAGTGTTTCCATTCGGAAACCTGCTTCTTCTCCGTCTGCCAGGAGGCGCTCAAGAAGTTTTGCATAGTTTGTAGTTTTATTCTTAGGAGGTTGTTTCGAAGGAGCAGTTTATTCATGGTGTCTCTACTTCCTTAGTGCTAATTTTAACTTGGATCTTCGCCTCTGCCTGGCTCCCTTCTGTCCATCCTGCCTGGTATAGCTCAGTGATTGTCTGACTTGAGGGTCAGTCACATGTGACTTGCTGCTGGGCTCTTGAACGTCCCTCCATTGGAGCCCTTAGTTTGCTATGCTCTGCTTGCATATGTTTGCTATGGCTGCTAATTGCTTACCTGTACGTTTCACCCACTAGAGCCTAATTCCAAAGGGCAGTGGAGGTGTCGTATAATCTCAATATTCTTCCTGCCTGGTGAGAGAGCATCTATTATAGCTGCAGCTCAGTATGTGGTTGTAAATGAATTCTCCCTTACCACCCTAATGACATTGCGGCTACTGTTCCCTTTAGATATGCTGAGAACAGCTCTTTTCAAGCTTAGTGTGTGTTAGAATCAAGGGAGGGCTTCTGAAAATACAGCGTTGAGGGCCACCTCCAGAGTTCTTGACTTTGTAAGTCTGGGTGAGACTAAGACTTCACATTTTCAACAAGTTTCCAGGAGCTGGATGATGCTGCATGGAACCCAGTTGGGAATCATTTCTCTAGAAGAACTCTTTTCTAACGTGACTGAGACAGGTAGTTGGTCGATTACTCAAAAAAAGTTGTTTAAAATGGGAAATCAGAAAATATGATACATATACTTTAGATATTTTGTTTTAACTTAAAATATATAATACATACGCTGATTCTCTAATTTGTTGATGTAGGCCTCTCTCTCTGCAGGGATCTTCAGTAGTCCTGCAGTATTTTTCTGGCATAAACCACACCCATTATGCATCATCTATTATTTCTAATTTTGGTTTCTCTAAAGAGGAACCTGAAATTAAAAGCATTTGCGAAGCAAATAAAAGTGCAAAAGTTCTATTGTTTTATATACCTTCCTTCTACTTAAAAAAAAATATATATATCTTTCTTCTACTGAATAAGTTGCTAAGAAAACATCAGGTGGGTAGGCCTGCAGGTGGGGTACACCCACCTGGTGCTTTTTAGCAACTTAATTTATTCAGTCTTTCCAAAGCATTCTGCCTTATCTTTGTAGAAAGACATCTTTCTTTTTGTACACATATTTCACTAATTTATTTCATATTTAGGTTAATGTCATGCCAAGTACCACTAGCACAAATAGGTTTGGGATTCACCTTTGACTCTAGATGTCCACACAATGGGGTTGATTGGAGTGGAACCTGCAAGGTGTGCGAAGTGTGCTTGGCTCACCCACACTCAGGTTCAGTGGGTTACAGAGGATGGAGAGCTTCAGTTGACCTGGCTGGGGTTTAACTGAAGGTTAGTGAAGAGAGTTTGCTGCCTGCTATCGCCTCTGGGGTACCTTTTATCCAGAGTTACCAGATTCCTCAAATAAAAATACGGGACACGCACTGAAATGTGAATTTCAGATACAAAATATTTTTTTCTTTTTTTTAATCCCTCCCCAACCTCCCTACCCCGCACTGTTCCTCCCCTACTCCTCCCCAACAGACCCCAGTGTGTGATGCTCCCCTCTCTGTGTCCATGTGTTCTCATTGTTTAATACCCACCTATGAGTGACAACATGCGGTGATTGATTTTCTGTTCTTATGCCAGTTTGCTGAGAATGATGGTTTCCAGGTTCATCCATGTCCCTACAAAGGACATGAACCCATTGTTTTTTATGGCTGCATAGTATTCCATGGTGTATACGTGCCACATTTTCCTTGTCCAGTCTATCATCGATGGGCATTTGGGTTGGTTCCAGGTCTTTGTTATTGTAAACAGTGCTGCAATGAACATTCGTGTGCATGTGTCCTTATAGTAGAACGATTTATAGTCCTTTGGATAGATACCCAGTAATGGGATTGCTGGGTCAAATGGAATTTCTCTTTCTAGGTCCTTGAGGAATTGCCTCACTGTCTTGCACAATGGTTGAACTAATTTACACTCCCACCAACAGTGTAAAAGTGTTCCTATTTCTCCACATCCTCTCCAGCATCTGTTGTCTCCAGATTTTTTAATGATCGCCATTCTAACTGGTGTGAGATGGTATCTCAGTGTGGTTTTGATTTGCATTTCTCTACTGACCAGTGAGGATGAACATTTTTTCATATGTTTGTTGGCCTTATAAATGTCTTCTTTTGGGAAGTGTCTGTTCATATCCATCACCCACTTTTGAATGGGGTTGTTTGTTTTTTTATTGTAAATCTGTTTTAGTTCTTCATAGATTCTGGATATTAGCCCTTTGTTAGATGGGTAGATTGCAAAATTTTTTTCCCATTCTGTTGGTTGCCAGTTCACGCTAATGATGGTTTCTTTTGCTGTGCAGAAGCTCTGGAGTTTAATCAGATTCCCTTTGTCTATTTTGGCTTTTGTTGCCATTGCTTTTGGTGTTTTAGTCATGAAGTCCTTGCCTATGCCTATGTCCTGAATGGTTTTGCCTAGGTTTTCTTCTAGAGTTTTTATGGTGTTAGTTTATAATTTTTTTTTAGTATAAGTGTGTCCCATGCAATATTTGGTACATACTTATATTTAAGAAGTATTTCTTGTTTATCTGACATTCAAATTTAACTGGATGTCCTATATTTTATATGGTAATTCTACTTTCACTCCATTTTCTGTTGACACATATTTATGTCTCCATCCAAGTCTATGTGAAATATCCACTCCTCTCTTTTTTATTTTTATTTTTTTGAGACGGAGCTTGCTCTGTCACCCAGGCTGGAGTGCAATGGTGCAGGTTCAGTTTACTGCAAGCTCCACCTCCCAGGTCCAAGAGATTCTCCTGCCTCAGCCTCATGAGTAGCTGGGATTACAGGCATGTGCCACCATGCCCAGCTAATTTTTATATTTTTAGTAGAGATGGGGTTTCACCATGTTGGTCAGGCTGGTCTCGAACCCCTGACCTTGTGATCTGCCTGCCTCAGCCTCCCAAAGTGCTGGGATTACAGGCACGAGCCATCGTGCCTGCCAAATATCCACTTCTCTCTGGATAGTTCCTGCTGCGAGAGGCCCTGTGAATTTCTCCCTCTGAAGTTTCCACTTCTCCTCTACTCTGGGCCCCTATTAGACCAAATAAAAATGATCAAGCACCAAGTTGTGTCTGCCCAAGTGGCCCGTGAGCTCTGGAGGACTGAGACTTACTTTTTAGGATAAATTTCTTCTTTTCTCCCTGACTTTTAGTCCTTCAGGGTGCAATCAGAGATTATTCCATATTCACTGATTGAATTAATAAACAAGTGACAAACCCAGTGAAACCCCGAACTAAAATGTGGTGTTGAATTAGGAAGGGTGTCAGATCTAACTCTTGTTTTCAGATGACCTCTCATTTGGCCTTTTTGCTTTGCAGGTTCTTCAACAACAGTAACAGTGATAGACACCACAGAAGGTGGTTTACAGGAGACTCCCATGATAACTGGTAAAGCTGTATCTATACTCTGGGGCTAGGGGGTTGTGATGCCCAAGGCCACCCCAAGGAATCAGGAGGGCCTGCTGCAGAAAATTCTGCTGGGCTTTGTTTTAAAAGAATATATATGTGTACATATATATATCTATATACACACACACATATGTACATATATTTGAGACAGGGTCTTGTTCTGTTGTCCAGGATGGAGTGCAGTGGCCCTGACATGGCTCACTGTAGCCTCAACCTTCCAGGCTCAAGCCTTCCTCCTCAGCCTCTGGAGTAGCTGGGACCACAGGTCCATACCACTATGCCTGGCTAGTTTATTTTAAGTCTTTGTAGAGACAAGGTCTCTCCATGTTGCCAAGCTAATCTGCAACTCCTAGGCTTAAGTGATCCTCCTGCCTTGGACTCCCAAAGTGCTGAGATTACACATGTGAGCCACTGCATCCAGGTGTTGCTAGGTTTTAGACATAGGGCAGGAAGAACTTCCTTTGGTGGGGTTGCCAGGATTGGGCCCTTCAGCCCCTTCCTCCTTCTAGCTGACAGGCCCTGGGCCTCCATCCCCACCCTCCTCTCCCGCCTATGCATACCTCCTGCCTCTGATCTTTGCCCCCAGTCTGCCCCACTGGGTGTCCAGGGAGGTTGCACCCAGTCACCAGGGCAGCAGAGGCACATGAGTGCAGCAGCATCTAACTGAGGACTTTTGGATATATATAATCCCTTATTTTTTTCTCTTCTTCTCTAGAATTTACAACAGAAAAAAACTCTGCTCCAGTTAGTACTTCAAATGGTAACTACCTCTACTCAGCATTTCTTCATCTTACTAGAGTCCTATTTGGGTATATGAGTGCCTGTTTGTGCAAATGCATAGGCCATGAGTTGGGTCAAATGTTTCAAATATTAAAAAAATATATAGCAGGAGGCAGAAGCATGAAATGATTAAGAGCAACAGCCTGAGGATATGCCCTGCTCTGTCACTTGTGAGTCAGTTGACTAGCAAGTGGGTAACCTTCTCGAGCCCCAGTTTCTCAATGGGGTAGAGTTGAGAATTAGCTAAGATGATACGTATAAAGCTCTGGTACAAGATCTGAGGTTCCCATGTTAGCAAATGCCCCAAATCATCTGCCATGATTCGGCTTTCAAAATTGGCACCTTGGGGCATGAGGGAGGGAAGAAAAGAGGTATCAGGAGCGTGGAAGTGTAAAGTGCAGGGTTATAGGCACCTTAGAAGCAAGCCTAGCTCTCCCAGTGACACCTGGCAGGCTGCTTTGTTCTCTGAAGGTAGCGCATCTGGAATAATTCCCATCACAGTGCTGTGCTCATGTGGGGCACTTCCATTTGTGAGAGAAGGAGTTGCCGTGGGCAGGACAGGTTCTTCACAATTGGAATGTGACTTGAGAGGTCAGGCCAGAAGCACGGTGGGACCTGAAATTGATGATGCCACGCAGGCCCCCTGAAGACACAAGGTTGGCCAAACCCTACTGAAGAGTCAGGAAAGTTGAGCTTAATTTCAAACAGGAAAACACGCTGAGGCATCTGGGTTTCAGATGGTCAGGTCTTTTTGGGGTCTTTGCTCACAGGGTAGGGCAAGGCACAGAGAAGTGAAATCTCTGTATCTCCCTCTAGATTTGGCCCTGAGGCTGGTGAATGGAGGTAACCGGTGTAAGGGCCGGGTGGAGATCCGGTACCAGGGTTCCTGGGGCACCGTGTGTGATGACTACTGGGACACCAATGATGCCAATGTGGTCTGCAGGCAGCTCGGCTGTGGCCCGGCTGTATCCGCCCCAGGAAATGCCCGGTTTGGCCAAGGCTCAGGGCCAATAGTCCTGGATGACATGCGCTGCTCAGGATATGAGTCCTACCTGTGGAACTGCCCCCACAACGGCTGGCTCTCCCATAACTGTGGCCACAATGAAGACGCTGGTGTCATCTGCTCAGGTGGGCCTCCAAGAGATAATGCAAATGTGTAGCACAGGGCAGAGTAATCATAGCAATTATACCAATTCCTCCCTAAGCCTCTGTTCCTCTAAAAGGCAAATGGAAATAATACTAATATCTTGGGCAAGTTATTTTACCGCTAAGTGCTTCGGTTTACATCTCTATAAGCCAAGAGGAAAAGCTTATCCAGCATGAGTTGCCGTAAAGACCAAATGACATAATATACTTGAAATGCTTAAAACAATGAGTGGTAGAAATTGTGTAATCAGTCATCATCATGACTGATATTACTCTGGTACCTAATACTGTTGTGTGCTGTGTGCCAGTTAGTAGGATAAGAATTTCACCTACATTTTCTCCTTTAATTCTCCCACTAACCTTAAGAGAGGTAGTAATTCTCGATAAATGATTATCTCTGTCATTCTATGGGGAAAAAAAGGCATTTTCATCTCCCCTGGTTTTCATCAACACATCACTTGACGTTTTTGAATTTATGTGCAAGTAATTGCTAATCTACACTTTTAGCAATTTCATTCAGTTCGTTGAAAGCTAGAAAATTAATTCAAAACTCTCAAACTCAACTCCTCAGCCCATAAATACAAGCTGGATGGGCTAATTTTTTCCCAAAGAAATCAGAAAAGCAGTGAGCCCCACATTTGTGCACAAGCCTAATTTACTTTTCTACCATGATGAAGGGTTAATTGTATTTTAGTAAAATAACAAATTATCTTCAGCAGGAAATATACAGGAGCAAATGTATAAGTCATGACTGAGTATTTTATTAAACTTATTTTTAAGATATTGAGAACCTTTTTTTTTAATCACCCCATTTCCAGGGGCTAGTTTAGCATTTCACCTTGCATACGCTAAAGACTCATGAAATTGTTACCCATTTGGATTCCATTTCCAGAACAGACTATAGATCTGTTGATGGTGGTTTACGTGTAGCTGCCACAGCTCTACCTCACGGCCCACTGTATTGGTTCAAAGATGTGTGTTTTGGTCAGGATTCCTGTGGGTGAAATACATGTGTCTGATTTTTCTTTTATTTCTTTTCAGCCACTGAATCAGATCATCTCACAACACATAGTAAGTACATTGAAAAGAATATCCTCTATTAGTTTATAATTTTTTAATCCTATATAGTTATTTATATCTTAAGAATAAATGCTGCTTTTCTGAGCTTTAATGAATGGCATAAGGACTCCATAAAACTATGATTTGTGTCCCTTCTTGAAATACAAAGGCTAGAAACTTCTTTCGGTACAGCAGAAATGGACCACATGGTTATACAGTTGTGTGTGTGTGTGTGTGTGTGTGTGTTTCAATTTTATTTTGTCTCACCCTTAAACATCATGCATGTCAGAATCAACTAGAGTATTTGTTTGAATAGGTCTTTGGAATTCCTCTTCCTCCCTCTAGAGACCCTTATTTGGAGGGCCTGAGGTGAGGCTCAAGAATCCTCAGTTTTGCAAAATCACACATGAGGGTGGTTTGCAGACCACAGTTTGAGAAACCATCCTGCATGGCCCAATACTGATTAAACTTTGGTGTTTGCAGTGTAATTTTGGAAGCACTACTTTGGTCAGAAGTTACAAAGAAACTGACAGAAGTGTGTGTGTGCGCGTGTGTGCGTGTGTCCTTTAAATGCTGCCTATTTTAATTCATTGTTGTCAAGTGAATTTAAATTTTTAACCTTTCCCAGCAGTTCTTGCTACATCCTAAGTTTGAGTTGTCGATGTTAAAGACTTTTTCATGAGCAGGTTGCCATCACTGAACTTTTAACATTGACCTCTCAAAATAGCCTTAACGTCCTTGCCAGCTCATCTGGAGAACCCCAGTCCTCCTAGGAGCCTTCTAAGCAGGAGAGCCCACAGCTTGGGAACACGTCTCCTGCCTTCAGGGATGACGCATCAACTGATCACACAGGCACAATGACAATTGTGAAAAGTGCTGGAGCCAGAGTGCATGGCAGGACAGGTGTGAGCAGCCCATTGGGAGAGAGACCCTGAGGAAGTCACAGGGAGCTGAGGTCTGGAGCAGGTGCAGGAGTAGCAGGCAGAGTGGGGAAGAAGAGTGTTTGCCTCTTACCTGCTGGCACTGTTGTCAGACACTTGAAATAAACAGACCCAGACTTAGACTGACCGTAGCCACCATCCCCCAGAAGCCATATGTTCTCCTCCCTGCTCAGCCGCCTTAATGTGCTGTCTAGTCAGGGTGGTGCTCTGATGGGAGGCTCTCCCAAAGTCCCATTTCTCTGTGTTCTTGATAGGTTTGCTGAAGCTCTAGGAAAAAAGCTTTTGATCAGTGAAGTTTGGAAGGTGGTGCTTGCCTTTGGTGGCAGGAAAATATTGGTCTTTGGGGATAAAGGGCTAAAGAGCAGGTGCGGGCACAGCTGCTGTCAGTTTCGGTTCTTATTTGCTTTTTAGGTCCTTGTCTAAATCTGGAGAGAGAAGGCAGGGGTAAGTCTGCAGACACGGTCAATGAGGAAATCTCTGGAGAGCTCATTCTTGGTCACGTCTCAAACTGACACATTGAGCAAGGAACAGTCCATCACCACATCCACTTTGTGGCATCCTCTACTTCCTCCACACCATCCCCTCGGCTGTCTCCATTCATCTGGGGACAGTGAGACTCCATGGCAAGGGCTCACATGAGGCTCCCATCCACAAAATCCTTAAACCGTGCTGAGACAGATGCAGACTATAGAGAAGGAAAAACAGTGCCTGGGACTGTGAGATAACCTGTGTGCTTGTGACGGATGAAGGGTAAGGGCTTACAACCTCCTTAAAGATGGAAACTGTAAGGATCAAAATGGTCTTATTTTGAATAGTGCTGCCAAGTCAATAGAAAATCAATGTGGAGCTTTGGTCAAGGCTGCTGGGTGACTTCCCATTGAAGACCCACCTTTGGTGGTCCGTGGAAAGTAGGTCGGCATGGACCACCTTCCTTGCATCAGCAAGAACCATGGGAGTGAGATGGTAACCGACAGCGGTTTTGCAGGAGGGAGTACAGGGGAAGATGGTGGACAGGGATGTCACAGTCTCCATGTGCTTACCTACTCTCTAAATGTCTGTGCCTCAATTTCTCATCTGTAAGTGCAGATGGCAGGGTTTGTGGGAAGGTTAAAAGAGATAACATATATAAAAACGGTATTATCTTTAAGGAACTATGAAGACACAGTAAGACTTCACAGTAAGTCAAAACGAACGTTTGCTCAGGTTCTCTTCCCATACTGCTCCTCCCCTTGGACCTCTCTCCCCCAGTGTCGTTGGAGTAGCCTACTTGGTAGAAATGGGCTAGCTTGATGATACCTTGCCTATTCTTTTTTTTTCTTTTTTTTTTTTTTTTGCTCAAGCTCTTCCTCAGCAGTAAATACACAATAGATATGTTTCTCATCATGAGATTGGTGGCAGTGACAGAATTCAAATGGAAAGACACCAGATCTCTTAGAAAATGCTTATGTCTTTGGGAAATACCTTGACAGATCTCTTGGTGGCTTCTGGTTGGGCCATTCTGATGGCTTAGCTATGTTAGACACTGATCCCCAGTGATAGACATCAGCCTGTCACCATTTCCTGAAAAAAAAAACAAAAAAAACAAGTGGGAGCTTCCCCCATAGGTAATTTACTACCATTCCCACAATGGCAGCTGGAGTTATCTACAGCTATGTGGTTGATTCTTGGAAGACTAAAAATTGGTCTCAATATATGCAGAACGGTTTATTCAAAATGTGTGGACATAGCAGAACCAGAAACAACTTCAATGTTCTGTTCCGTGCCATAGATGAGCCTTGTCAAGCCCCGGAGCTCTGAGTTTCTGAGTTGGATGAGTTTGACTGCCATGAAATTAAGCAGGATACCCAGGGCCTGGCAGTGGGAATTGCATGGTGTCATGTAGACTGTTTAAATGGCAGAGTTTTGAATGGCAGGATCTCTCAGGCACGTCTATCAGCATGTCCTTGAGTGTGGGAGTAGGGATGGCATGTGAAAAATGAGGTGGGGATGATCTGGTACAGATGTTCCCTAGTTTGCTATCTCTGTTGAAAGAGTGTTCTGGTTTCTATTGCGAGTTGCTTCCTTATCAGGGGTGCGTAGTCACATGCTTTCAGCGGCCCCCTTCCTAAGCCATCAATACGAAGCAGGGCAGCTGGGGAAGCCCATTGTGGACCTCACATTCAGGCTATTGAGGCAGGTGAAGCAGTTCTCTGACATACACAGCGAGTCTGTCACTGGTCTGTTGGTTCTGTTAGAGAAACTCAAATTTCTGAACCATGATTGTCATGCTCTCAGGACCCACATTTACAAAGAATCTGAGGAGCCGGGTGTAGCGGCACATGCCTGTAGTACCAGCTACCCCAGCGCCGGAGGCAGGAGGATCGCTTGAACCCAGGAATTTGAATCCAGCCTGGGTAATAGAGCAAGACTCTGTCTCTAAAAATAAAATAATGATCTGATACTTTTGTCAAATGCCGAATCCCCCTTTTACCAGGAAGCAAAAAGAAAAGGAAAAATGAAAGAAACTATATTGGAAATGTTAATAAGAATTTAAACATAGCAGACCTTTTTGTATCACATAGATTTTGGTATATAGACATGATGGAAGACAAAAGAATATACCACATGTCTTTTTTTAGCAAAATGAGATGGTCCATGTTCTTGCTGCAGAATATCATGTGATGAAATCCCTATCGAAGTGGGTAAGAGCATCATATTTTACATTGGAATTACATCATTGACTCCTGGATTCTTGAATTTGAGAAATTCATCTAGGATATCATCATCTGAAGACTCACAGTCTGAGATTTCTGTTGTACATCAGTTCTACCATTGTTAGTATCTGGAGGGCTGTGTCTTGTCTCTCTTTTTTTTTTTTTTTTGAGACAGAGTTTCGCTCTTTTACCCAGGCTGGAGTGCAATGGCACGATCTCGGCTCACCGCAACCTCCGCCTCCTGGGTTCAGGCAATTCTCCTGCTTCAGCCTCCTGAGTAGCTGGGATTACAGACTTGCGCCACCGTGCCTAGCTAATTTTTTTTTTTTTTTTTTATCTTTAGTAGAGATGGGGTTTCACCATGTTGACCAGGATGGTCTCGATCTCTTGACCTCATGATCCACCTGCCTCGGCCTCCCAAAGTGCTGGGATTACAGGCTTGGGCCACCGCGCCTGGCCTGTCTTGTCTCTTCATATTCCTCTTCTGGTTCATCTAATGATTGAAAAACATCTTCCTTTGTTAATTTTCTTCTCTTTGCCATCACTAGTAGATAATGAAATAATTTGAATTCTTAACTGCATTCAGTGAAAGCTAAAAGCAGACTATGAAGACAGTGTCTCCAATCTTAAAAAAAAAAAAAAACTTCTTGAAAGAAAACAATACTTTGGGCACAGAAGAATGATGACTTATATCACTATTTCATCTTCCTTCTAGGCAGCATCACCATTCTACCCTTTTCTTACAATATAATAATTGATGAATAATGATGCAATAATTTATTGGATGATAAAATAGTAAAATGTTTCAAGATACAGGAAAAGTGAAGTCAGATGCCAATAATGAATCTTGGGTTTATAAAAAGATCTAATGGATCCATATGGTGATTACAGGATAGAGTTTTATCCTATTTTTTAAATGAATACCTATTCTCTCTGATCTTTGAAAGACCTCTAAAATATATGAAAGCTATGAAATATCAATACTCACAAGCATAGTTAGAACTGCTCAAAAAGAAACTCAAAAGCTACAATTGAGTCTGATGGACTTTGTCTGGCCTCACTGAATACAAAGATCCAGGGATCTCTAGATTTCTGTTTGCTTCAAGATAGAATACAATGTCTTCAGGTTATGGGTCAGAAGGAACAGAACATCTGACACTAACATATTTTCTTATTTAGGGGGCATCTGAGTGGCTGTTGTCAATGCCAGCTATACTCAAATTTCAGACTGGACAACAGTTTGAACTGTCTTCTCTTGTCCAGCCCTTTCTTCCATGCATAGATTACATCCTGTCACTATAAGCCGTAGCGTTAGGGGCTGGTAAAGAGACATGTGCTTCATTACACCTAAAATGATGGCTCTCTTCATATCCAATCCACTTGCTTTAATCTGCTGTTGTGAAACTCATTAATCAAGAATATCAGAGACACGCAAACCCAAGATTGAGCCACAGCGCCCTCTGGTGTGATTGTACGGTGAAGCGAAGGCCAATTTCTGTGACTTGGAGGAAATCATTTGTAAATCGTGTTTCTAAGACGAATTTGCCTTCTTTCCAGGTTGGTGGATCCCAGGGACTACAGACTCTGGTAAGAACTTTTCTTCACTCCTCTTCCCTGCTGGGGTTGGCCAGTTCCCCTCTGCTGCTGTTGGCTAGCTGAGGCTGATCACAGCTGTGGTCACAGAGCAAATGTCCACCTTGTCGAATGCAGGAATCCTGGGGGCAAGGGGAGGGAACAGGACACATGGGTGCCAAGACCCTTGGCATGTTCCAGGTGCATACCCAGTCAATCCCAGCTGTCATTCTCCTTCCTCTTGCTCTCTGACTCTCAGTCATTTATCAGATGAGATAAGCTTCAGTTTGGTGTGAGGAGAGGTATCTGAAACAAAAGGTCAGAACCTCTGCTCCTGGGTTGAAGCAATTCTCCTGCCTCAGCCTCCAGAGTAGCTGGGACTACAGACACACGCCACCATACCCAGCTAATTTTTGTATTTTTAGTAGAGACGGGGTTTCACCATGTTGGTCAGGATGGTCTCGATCTCTTGACCTCGTAATCCGCCCGCCTCAGCCTCCCAAAGTGCTGGGATTACAAGCATGAGGCACCCACACCTTGCCCCCCTTTTCTTTTCACTAATAATGAAAGACATCTGGAAGATAACTAACATTTACCAAGCACTTGTTGTATACTCTGTATCAAATGATTTTCATGTATGAAATGAATTGATATATTTTTAAAAGACTTAAAATACCACCTGGCACACAATAAGTGCTCAACTAATGCACATAGTGAGAGCTTTTATCATGAAATCTTCCGAAGAACACTTTGAGCTAAGTAATATGATTATACCCATTTTGCAGATGGGAAAACCAGGGCACAGTTAGGTAATTTGTCAGTATGTCTCTGTCTAAGGTCATGTGTCTAGTGAGTAGGAGAGTAGAGATTTGAGTCGAGGATAGGTGCCTCCTTCTGCCCATGCCCTGGTCTTTGACTTTGGCTCAATGTCCCTGTCTTTCCAGCGAGAGTGTGAAGACCTTTGTGCCCAAGTTTGATTTTTCAGGGTCTCCTATGTGTTCCCTTAGGATGACTCTGCCCCTGGGCCCTTGGCACTGTTGAGGCCAGTCCCTCCCCTTCCAGGACATGCCTTGAGAGATCCAGAAATGGCCTGGGAAAAACAGCTTTCTGAGCAATATGCAGCAAGGGAGAGGCTGTGGCCGGGAGACCACTCACTATTCTGGAGGGACCATTCACAGGGTGACCAGGAGGGGACTCATTGCCCCACTGCACCCCGAGGTTCATCTCTGACCCAGGAGAGGTACAGAAGGCATAGAAGGTAGGGTGCTTAGCTCTTAAGAGGGGCCCTTCTAAATAAGGCCTCAGGTCTGAACAGGCACCTCTTCCATGGATTATGTTCCTGAGACTGGGGAGGGACAGAGCATGGGAGTTCCAGAATGCACCTTGGGGATGCCCTGTAGATGGTCCAGCTGGCCTTTCCTCCCTCTAGGAAGAAAAGCAACCTGCCCCCTCCCATTGCATCCCATTCCAGCCTCTCACTCTGTGACCACAAGTTTCTTGTGGTCATACTCACCATTGAAAAGCCATACCCAGGATCTGGCTCCCGCCATTAGGAGGGTGGGCTGCGCCTTCAGGACCTGTGCCTATTTTCCTCACACCACCAATTCAGCTTACCCCAGTGGGTGGTCTAGTGGCATCATGTCTGGCAGGAACATGGTACCTTTTGACTTCCCAGCATGGCCAGCTCCATGGTGGGACACAGGCTGTCTCAGCCCCTCCCAGGAGAGGAGGCTGAAAAAGTAGGTCGAGGCTCGCTCTTGGACTTGATTCTGATGGAAGAGGAGAGTGTATTAAAGCATTTTGAGCAGGGAAGTGAGGTGAATATATTTGTACTTTGTAAAGATAAAACTTGGAGGCCATCTGGAGACCGATGAATCCTCTTAGCACAAAAATGAATGCAGAGTAAGCACTTGATCAGTGATGGTAGAATCAATGCATGTGCATGGACTAGAGAAAGGAGGAGCAGAGATTGAAGATTCAGCTGGGAGTAGGCCAGGTTCAAGGGGATGAAGGCCTATCCTGGTGAAATGGCAGTGAAAATGACAAGGAAAGGACCTTGGTGATGTTAGATATAGGATGTGAGGAGAAGGAGGAGTCGAATATGATGCCCACATTCATTCCCAGCATGGTTGATGTGGAGCACGGTGACATCCTTAATTCAAATGGAAAGAGGAGGCGGCGTTGAGTTTGGGATGATGTATGGGGTGGGATGGGCAGGAGGCCATTGGAAATGCTGGTCTCGAGATTAGAGCTGGGCTGTCAGGACTGAGTTAGGGACAGAGAGGTGGATTTGGGGGTCCTCTAGAAAGTTCTGAATGCATGAGTTTCTCCAGGGGGTAAATACAGACGGAGAAGAGGGCAGAGACAGAATGTGGAAGAACAGGGATATGTAAGGTCTGGTCAGAGAAAGAAAGTAGAATGAGGAGGGTAGGGATGCAAGTCAAGGGGGCCAAGAGCACTGGGATAAGGGCTTCCTGCTGTGTCACTGCAGGTCTGCCTCTGAGGCTGGTGAATGGAGGTGACTGGTGTCAGGGCCGGGTGGAGGTCCTGTACCAAGGTTACTGGGGCACAGTGTGTGATGACAGCTGGGACACCCAGGATGCAGATGTTGTCTGCAGGCAGCTCGGCTGTGGCTATTCTGTGTCAGCCCTGGGTGGGGCCCACTTTGGTGAGGGCTCCGGAAACATTCTCCTGGGTGACGTGCATTGCTCGGGAAGGGAGCCCTACCTGTCAAGCTGTCCCCACAGCGGATGGTACAACCACGAATGCGCCCACAGGGAAGATGCTGGTGTCGTGTGCTCAGGTATTGTGGATATTACATTGCTCTGTGTATGTGCAAGTCTGAGTTAGTATCACAACACATGAGCTGCGTATGTACATACGTGTGTGCTCTGCAGTTTACTTGCCTTGTTGCAAGTTATGTCCTAGTTGATGTTGGAGAGCAGGTGGCACAGCCCCTTTTCATAGACAGTGAAGGTCAAGGGATCATCTGGCTGTCCTGAAGCTGGACGTGGGGGAGGCAGGCTTCCATCTCAGTCCCTCAGAGCCTGCTGATGCAATCACCTCATGGACTGCTTCTGATGAGCAGCACCACGACCACCCCTGGCCTGGGACACCAAATAAATATCTTCCTAAGTGGCAGTTTCTTCTCTTTTAAAGGCTGAGGAGGATAGGGAAACTGCTGGTCCCTAAGACATGAATGTATACCAACATCAAATTGAGGAGCGAACCAAAGCATTCTCTTTATTGGGAATTAAATGACAAATAAACGATACTTAACATCCTCAGTGGAAAAGAGAGCTTCTCCTGACCCCAACCCAGCAAATGCCAGTGCTGATTTCAGTTTTCACATAGTGCCAGGATGTGTGGACACCAAGGGGTCCTTTAATCCATGAAGAAATCTTCAAGGACATTGTCCCATGGCATGTTCCCCCAGGAGGAGTTTCTGGTTAAACTGTCCATTTCTAGAGCAACTCTGGCATTTGCTGTGTGGACTGGACTGAGCCCATGCCACCCTGCACGGGATGTGCCCTTGATAATCCAAGCACCAAGTAGGACTGGGCTCCCCACAGGGGCACGGTCTTCCATGCAGTCACCTTGCACGTGGTTTATTTTGGCATTCTGAAAAGGTTGGTTTTCTCTGGAAATCACCTTTCTTTCTAGTTGAATCACCTTCTCAGGAGTATTTCAGTGATGGTGCATATTTGCCATTTGAGGGTGTGTTTGACCTATAGAAACAGACAGATGTCATTTGACATTCAATCCCATGACTAGAACGGGGCTGTGAATGGACTGGGTGACTTTTTGAATAGAGGCTGTGGCAGCAGAGGAGGTGGGGGGAGAGTAACAAGAGCAAAGGATGCTCATGTGGCATCCTAGCCAAGCCTATCACCAGTAGAGTGACAGAGCCATTGGCACGTGTTTGGCTTTTGGCAATGGAGGGTGCCCTTAGCACCTGTGCTTCCAGCCTCTGCTTCAGAGCTGAGGAAGCCATGGGCCAACCCTCCCCAGGAGAGGGCTACCATCAATGAGCTCTTCCTCTCTCCACCCTGCAGCTTCTCTGTTTCCCTCGACGGCGCCCCTGGAGACAATGGTAGCAGAAGGTAATGTCTACTCTGGGGGATCCCTGTGGGCTTATTACCCAACTGCACCCCTAGGTTCACCTCTGATCCAGAAAAGGCACAGAGGTCATAGACAGTAGGGTGCTCAGCTCCCAAGAGGGGCCCTTCCAAATAAGTCCCCAGGTATGAACAGGCATCTCTTCCATGGTTTGTGTCTGAGACTGGGGAGGAATCAAGCTGAAGATGCATCTCCAAGGAGTTCCAAGGTGGAGCCTGTGGTCCTGTCTCTAGAGATTCCGTTATCCATGCAGCTCACTCCCGTGGTCCTCACCCAGCTGTGCTGACCCCTGGCCAGGCTAGGGTGCTGGATCTCTGGCTACAGGGCCTTGAGAGGCAGGTGCCTACCTGCTAACAGAGCCAAATTGCTAGGACAGCATCCTTGCCCTTGCCCTTTCTCTAAGGCCATATTAGGCCAGCATTGTTTCTTTCTAATAGAGAGAAATCACAATCCTTTAGCTTATGGGCACCAGAGGTCCTGTACATCCCCCTTGGGCACCTCCAGTGAGAAATCTGGGAGACACAGTCAGTACAGCCTGGAATTCTGGCAGCCTGGGCTTTGGGAAGGGAAGTAACTTCCCATTTCCCATGGGAAACTTTGGCCCTAGGAGAAGCTCAAGGACAGCATTCTCACCAAGGCCTCTGGCTTGCCCAGGGTTGGCATGGAGCAGTTGGAAATGCTGATGGTACATGCATCAGGCCCTCTTATTCCTCAAGCCCTCTGTTTCCCTCTCCCTCTGGCTCATGGAGTGAGGCCTGACTTAACCTCTTTCTCTTCCCTGTGATGAAGAACACAGATAACACTAGAACTGAGGGTGAGACTGGCTTTACTCTTCCCTTTCTATAGGTCATGATGCCAACTACATCCATGGGCTTGACTGTGATTCAGGAAAACTTTTAGGGAATGTTGTGAGCACACAGTGACCTTCTGGACCCCAGAGGTCAGCTAGAGTGAAGCCTCCTTCATTGCCTATGTTTGTAGGGGTTGGGAAAAATCGGCCAGAATGTGGCGTCTCTAACAGCCTGTTGTGCTTTGGAAGTAGAGACCAGTGGGATCAGTCTCCAGTCCAGAGTGACAGCCTAGATCCCCCATCTCCACAGCTCTGTGCTGACCCCAGCCACCCTAGCCAGGAAGATCATGTGCGAAATGTGCTCCATGCCAACTTTCACGCCCCAGATACACATTGGAGCTCCTCCCAGGACAGCCTGATGTCATCGCGCTGTGTTGGGTGTTCTGTGTCCCTTGTCTGAGGGAATCAGGCAGAGCCCATGGTCTGCTTAGAGAAGGGTCATGTGGATCTCCAGGCCCCCTCCAGGATGTAGGTTAGGAGAGGCAGGTCCTCCAGCTGAAGCACTGAGGCTTGGGTTTGGGCCGAGCAGTCACTGTCCTCTTCCCCATGAAGAATTCTAACCTCTAGGTGTGTTAGAGCCCAGCCTAGTTAGAGGTTCTCTCAAAGACTCTGAATGGGGAAGACTCTGAATGCCCTGAAGGCCCTGGGATCTTGTCTTTCAGTAGGAATGTTCGAGAGAAATGTTGTACCTTCCTCTAGGATCTGATTCTGGTTTGGTCCTGAGGCTGGTGAATGGAGGTGACTGGTGTCAGGGCCAGGTGGAGGTCCTGTACCAAGGCTCCTGGGGCACCGTGTGTGATGACAGCTGGGACACCAATGATGCCAATGTGGTCTGCAGGCAGCTGGGCTGTGGCTGGGCTATGTTGGCTCCAGGAAATGCTTGGTTTGGTCAGGGCTCAGGACCCATTGTCCTGGATGACGTGCGCTGCTCAGGGTATGAGTCCTACCTGTGGAACTGCTCCCACAACGGTTGGTTCTCCCACAACTGTGGCCATCATGAAGACGCTGGTGTCATCTGCTCAGGGAGGCATCAAAGATCGCTGGAGGGTCGGGTGTGGTGGCTCATGCCTGTAATCCCAGCACTTCAGGAGGCTGAGGCAGGCAGATTGCTTTGAGCTCAGACGTTCAAGACCAGCTCTGGGCAAGATGGCAAACCCTGTCTCTAGTAAAAAAACATCACTTGAGCTCATTCTAGGGACACAATATATTCAGAGAATACAGTAACAAGCAGGTTTCTCACTCCAGGGCCCCCACCCACCAAGCCTTTCCCGGTCATCCGGTGGCTCTGGAGTTTAGCTGGGCTTATCCAGCCTGTGTGTGCAATGTCATGGTCAGCGCAGATCCCTAAACTGCAAGCAGTGCCCCAGCATTGGTTTGGAGGTGTCTGAGGCACCAGTGTTCAGACACAGGGTCCAGTATGCTGACAGCAGAAATGAGGAACCTTTTATTCTGCTCCAGGAACGCCCTCATAACTCATACCCTCTATTTTCCCTGAGGCTTCTTCTCAGGGACAGCACGTTTTGGGGATCTGGTTGGTGAAGCCTCCCCTCCCCTTCAACACTGTATTACCTTGAGTGCTGTCAGCCACTGACTCAAAGGGAAGGACTCAAGTGTAAATAATTCACTTCTGATTACTGTGAAGAGCGGCGGGGAAGTGGGGTAAGGGTGGGAGGATGGCAGCGAGTGACAGATGGTGGGGGAGCCTCCCAGAGGATCACCAGGAATCCGTGTCAAACCTCAGGCTCATTGCAGCTCAAGGGAGAGTTGACATCTTTGTCAACTCATTGCTTAGGGTGGCTGTGTGCTGCTCCCTGTTGTCGATACCCAGGTTATTGTGGCCCGTCCCAGGCACCAAAGTGACATTTATATTCCCAGAGAGTGAGCCGCAGGCACAGAAATGGAGGCAATGCTGGGGTGTGTGGGGTCCCTGAGGGACTGAAGGCTTCACAGTGGGCACTGGCAGGGCATCAGCTCAGGGTGTGGATACCCCAAGCCACTTCTGCCTTAACTCTAGTTGGGATCTGAGCCGTCAGTCTCCACTGCCTGAGGAAGTCTGGCCTGCAGACCTTGATGAAGGAATGTGCTCTCACACGATCACTGCAGTGGTTCAAGTGGGCTAGGGATGGCTGTTGGCTGCTTTCAGAGGGCAAAATGCAGCCAGTCGACCCAGACCCTCTGTCCATCACACTTTTATTCCATTGAGATTTTACAGCAGAGATTCTAAGTTAACACACTTGTGGATAATTAACATGGTTACAAGAATGACAAAAGCTTTAGGTTCTGGGAGCCCAGAGTAAATGCTATTAACAGGCAGTTCCCCTTTGATCTTCCCCAGAGAGGGCCACCCAATGCAACATGAACATGAGCAAACAGAGTGGAGACAAATGGGTTGGGGTAAGGCCTTTGGTCGTCTCTCTCTCCCTAACTTAATGGACTGGCCGGTCACCTTCATTCTGCCCCAATAAAACCTTTTGGCCTTCCAAAAGGTTTGAGACTAATCTATAACTTTCCCTCATATATCTTAAATATTTTCTGTAATATTTTTGCCAACCACCCCAAGTGAATCTCAACAGGGGTCACTGAGTGCTTGGTGTCTAATTCTGCATTTTTTCCTCACAGCTGCACAGTCCATGCTCAGGCCAGATGAGTCCCCACCATCCTTCCCCAGGATATCCCTTCTCTTTCTGCTCAGTTACCCCGTCCCCACTCTACAGAGCCCTCCTGCTTCTCTGCAGAGATACTCTGGGGCATATTATTCCCCCCTGCCCACTCTCTCTGTAACTGAGACCCCAGCATGGTGCTTCTTAACTATGCGTGGTATTCAGCTTCTGCGTTCTCTTCAATCCATCTCAGCTTTCATCACATAGTTCCATGCTGTCCCAATGGGACGCTTACAGGTTCAGAAAGAGGCCCCCTGTCGAATGAGCCTTGGCCCCTTTATATTCAGGGCTAATACAACGTTTCTGAGAATTGAGGGTGATATCCTCTAATGTTCTGTTGAAGGCAAAGTCAATACAAGCCTGATACTCCATGTCCCACTACTTGAAAGATCACCAGATTCTGCAGGGCCACGTCTGCATCCAGAAGAGGCAGAGGCCATACTCGGGGGAGAGAAAGGCTAAGAAATGTTTCTGGTGCCTTCACTTACCAGGAAACCTGATTTTCCCCCTAGGTGGACCCCTGGTCCCCCAAACATTTTACCTGCAAGTGTCAGAGTCTCGGCAATGGTGTCAGATGTGCCAGTCAGTCCGTGGGTCAGTGGATGGTGGTTTTGGGGGTGGTGGAGGTTTCCTAACTGAGAAGAGGTCATCCCTGTCTTAGAGATGGAAGGGCCTGCATGGTGTCCTTTGTCTCTGAGTCAGTTCCCTGGGCAGGAGTCCTGGGCAGACCTGGGAGTGGAATTGTTTTCACAAAGCTTGCCTGGTCCAGAGAACTGCTTGCTTTTTACCTTTTTCCCTTCAAGTCCAACTGTATCCTTTCTCTGTGTTGCTGTTTACAGACAGTTGGCCTGCCAGGACATCACCTGTACTCACAGAAGGTAAATAATCCTCTCAGCACTCCCCAGAGCTCACTCTCTACCTCTGGATACATGTTGGATTTTATAGTTCACTTATGATTGCCGTGAAGAGAGGTGGGGAAGTGGGGTAAGGGTGGGAGAATGGCAGCAGATGATAAACAGTAGGCTCAAGGTTGAGCTCGGCACTGGGAACAGGGGCAGGACCTCCCAGAATATCATTAAGAACCCTTAGTCTCATGATAGGATGAGGTGGGCACCTCACTTCATGTTTCTGTGGGTTGGGCAGAGAGGAAGGTGGGGTCTCTGAGGACCCAGAACTAGATGCGATGTTGGAGGGTGGGAGGTGCTGGTGACCTCTCTCCCATGGGATCCTGTTTCAAGTGGTCAGGAAAGATCCTCATCTATGTGCTCAGGATGGGCCCGGGGGTCTCCCTAATCCTATAGGGACCTTGTTCCTGGTCCTGAGGCCATGGGATGCATGCAGGCTTGGGAAGATTAGGTAAAAGTGCCTGTCCTCGCAGCCATCTGCCCAAGGTCCTACCATCTCTGGTACTTTGCCAGCCAGATCCCAGACAGGACCGTGCTCCTGAATAAGGGAGGGGTCTGGGCATGCCATGTGTAGCTGTCCAGCTCCATCCTGTGTGTACCCAGATTGGGAAGTGGGATGTCTATTCTTATGACCTCCACTGGGGTCACAGGTGCTTCCCCAAAACTTGAGCTTCCATAGACCTGGGCAGAATAGGCTGTCAGCACTTTCTCTGTGATGAAGCCTAATCTCTGGGCATATTCAAAGGTGACTGCCTGCCTGGGTGACTTTGGCCATTAGAAGGTGCCCTGAGTGTGGAATGTGACTTAGATCCTAATTTTGTCTTTTCTCTTTGTTGCAATTTATAGACACTTGGCCAACCACAGCCTCACATGGATCAGCAGCAGGTAAATAATCCTCGCACCCCTCCCTAGGGCTCACTCTCTCGGGACAAATCTTTGTTTGAAACTGATAGGATGAGGCACATGGTGGGCCCCTCTCTTTTCATTTTCTTGTGTGTGACATGGGGAGGAAGGTGGAGTCTCTGGGGAGTCAGTCCTGGGTCTGATGGTGGAGGGTGGAGGGTGCTGGTGACCTCTCTCCTGTGGGATCTTGTTCCAAGTGGTCAGGAAAGATCCTCATCCAGGTGCTCAGGACAAGTGCTAGAGGGCTCCCTAATCCTCCAGGGACCTCGTTCCTGGCCCTCAGGCCATGAGCTGGAGACCTCCAAAGAGTGGTGCACTCCGAAAGTGCTGGTCCCTGCGCCTGTCTGGCCAAGGCCTTGGCATCCCTGGCAATTTGCCAGAAGCCAGAGAGGACCATGTAGGTGTCAATGAGTTCTTGAATACTGCGTGGGTCTGGGCCTGGATTTGTAGCTGTGGAGCTCTGTCCTGTGTGCACCCAGAGTGTGGAGGAAGGTGTCCATTCCTGTCACCTCCACTGGGGTCATATGTGCTTACCCATAAGTGGAGCTTATATAGACTTGGGTAGAATAGGTAACCCTTCTTCTTCCACTAGGACAGAGCTTAACCTCTGGGCACAGTCATCTTCGGTCATGACCGCGTGCTCTGGGACTTCTTTGCCCAGTGCCCTGAGTGTTGTACATGTCTTATCCTTGACCTGCTGATAGGGATGGATGAAGGGTTCTTGTGTTCCCCTATAGGATCTGAATCCAGTTTGGCCCTGAGGCTGGTGAATGGAGGTGACAGGTGTCAGGGCCGAGTGGAGGTCCTCTACCGAGGCTCCTGGGGCACCGTGTGTGATGACAGCTGGGACATCAGTGATGCCAATGTGGTCTGCAGGCAGCTGGGCTGTGGCTGGGCCATGGCGGCCCCAGGAAATGCCCGGTTTGGTCAGGGCTATGGACCCATTGTCCTGGATGACGTGCGCTGCTCAGGACACGAGTCCTACCTGTGGAGCTGTCCCCACAGTGGCTGGCTCTTCCATAACTGTCAGCACAGTGAAGACGCTGGTGTCATCTGCTCAGGTGGGCCTCCAAGGCTTTGGGCTCCCTCTGTTGGGGTGGAGTGTGGTCAGGAAGCGAGGTCTCATTCTGTTTTGATGTCCTTGCTCAGTGTTTTTTTCTACTTTTCCTGTATTTCTGATATCTCCTTAGTTCTCTGCTAGGAAACGGCAAGAGTCATTGCCACATTGCCAGGTATTGGGGAGGTCAGGGAGGACAATGGGCCAAATTGAAATGTGGGTCATGTCTTTGTTCACAAAATGCCAATCCCACTATATATGCTTATTAGGCAGCTGAAGCAGGGGGAGAAGTGGAAAGCGCCGGGCCATTGTCTTTTAGTACGGCTGGAAAGGAGTATCTGGGGTGCAGTTATTCATGAAGAAAGAGGTTGATTTGGGTCCTGGCTTTGCAGCTGCATAGGAGCACGGTGCAGGCATCTGCTTGGCTTCTGCTGAGGGCCTCAGGCTGCTTGCACTCCTGGTAGAAGGGGATGGGGAGCTGTCCTCGGCAGAGGTCACAGAGGAAGCAAGAGAGAGCAAGAGGGAGGGCCCAGGCTCTTTTCAACCAGCAGCTCTAGCTGGGAACTAAGAGAAGCCCTCACCCCTGACCAGGGAAGGCACTAAGGTATTCATGATGCGTTGACCTCCGTGACCCAACAGGGCGCATGAGGCCTCACCTGGATACTTGGGGACCCAATTGCAATATGACACTTGGATGGGGCCAGCACCCAAAGTGCAGCATGCTGGCTCTCCAGGCTTCTGCCTTTCTCCTCCTGAAGGGTTTTGGGTGAGGGTGAGGTGGATGAAGCACATGTAAGGGATGGGGGAGGGATTGTCTCACTGGGAGGAGCCCAGAACCAAAGGCTCCTGCTAGGATGTGGGATCTTTTGCTGAGGCTCAATAAGGTTCTGTCTTAATAAAGCTACAAGGCTGGGAGTGCAGACCACTGTCTGTCCGTGTCTAGCCTGGGTTTTGCAGGCCGTGAATCCTTGGCCACAACTCCCTCCAGGGCACTGCAGTGTCTTCTTTGTGCACCGCAGTGTCTTCCTTGTGCACCAGGTCTGGTGTGGGGTGGGAGCCCCCATGATGCCTGCTAGGTAAAGCTCCATTGTGAATGCCTGTGGGCTGTGTTGAAAGGTCACAGGTAGGACTTTGGCTGGACTGACCTCACATTTGCTGTCTCAGGGACTGCTAAGACGTGCAAGGGAGAGGGTTGGTTTTGTGTCAACCTGATTACTGCAGGCAGACACAAAGTTAATCACTTTGGAGCTGACAGTAGTGGACAGGATCTGCCCAGACACATTCCAAGGACCATCTCTGCAGGGATGTGCATGGCCATACCCCTCCCTCTGTGATGGGGACCTAGGAAGGACTGAAGGCGTGGCCTGTCCAGTTCCTTCCACCTTTGGTGTGGTTGTGTGAGCTTCTGTGCAGTGCATCTGATCTGACCTCCTCTTTCTCACAGCTGCCCAGTCCCAGTCGACGCACAGGCCAGGTGAGTCCCCAGTATCCTTCCCTGGGATGTTCCTTCTCTTTCTGTACAATTCTCCCTTCCTGCACTCCACAGAGCCTTCATTCTTCTCAGATTGGATACTCTAGGGCATATTATTTTCCCGTGCTCTGTAATGGAGATCTCAGCATGACACTTTTTAATTGGACATAGGGGTCAGGAGGCTTCTGTCTTCTGTTCCATTTATCTCAGCTTTCATGAAGCAGTTTGACACCATCCCAATGGCCAACCCTTACAGGTTCGGAGAGTTGCCTCATGTTTAATCAGCTTTGGCCCTTTTCTGTTCAGAGCTGATATGACCTTTGTGAGGATTGAGAGTGATTGCCAAAGTCTCCTGGGAAGGCAATGTCAGCTGAAGCCTTAAACATGACTTTGCCATGGGCAAGCATGACAGTGCAGGTCCGATACCATCCCTCACTCCTTCAAACACCCCAGATTTGTTTTATTATACTTTAGGTACTCTTTTTATTATACTCTAGGGTACATGTGCAGACTCTGCAGTTTTTTACATAGGCATACGTATGCCATGGTGGTTTGCTGCATCCATTCTTCTGTCACCTACATTAGGTATTTCTCCTAATGTTACCCCTCCCTAATCTCTCCATCCCCTCCTGTCCCTCCCCTAACCCCTGCAACAGGCCCCAATGTGTGATGTTCCCCTCCCTGTGTCCATGTGTTATCATTGTTCAACACCCACTTATGAGTGAGAACATGTGGTGTTTGGTTTTCTGTTCTTGTGTCAGTTTGCTGAGAATGATGGTTTCCAGCTTCATTCATGTCCCTGAAAAGTACATGAACTCATCCTTTTTTATGGCTGCATAGTATTCCATGGTCAAACACTCCAGATTTTGCAGGCCACATCTGCATCCAGAAAGGCAGAAGTCGTGCTTGGTAGGGTGAGGGATGATATTTCTGGTGCCTGGACCTACCAGGAAACTTCATACCCCTTTGGATGTCTCTTTGGTTCCCCTAATATTTTAGCAGGCATTGCCAGAGTCTCAACAATGGTGTTGTATGTTCCCATCAGTCCATGTGTCCGTGGATGGGGCAGGCTAACCCTTTGTAGCTGAAAAGAGGACATCCCCAACTCAAATTAGGAGGGATTGGACTGGTCTCCAGTGAGGCCTGTGTCCCTGGCTGTGCTCACTGGACTGCAGACTTGGACAGACACATGGGGAGCAAGTGGCAGGATCCAGAAAGGGAGTAGTTTTCATGATGCTTGCCTTGTCTGGAGACCTTTCCTTTAGGAGCTTTGCACCCCCAAGTTTAATTCCAGCCTTTGTCTTTGCTGCAACTTACAGACACGTGGCCGGCCACCAGGTTACCTACAACCACAGAAGGTAAATAACCCTCTCACCCCTCCCTAAGACACTCTCTACCTCTGGGTAAGTGTTTTATCTGTAAATGACACGATGAGGCTCATGGTGGGCCCCTCTCTTGTTGATGTCCCTGTGGGTTGCAGGGGAGGAAGGTGGGGTCTCTGGGAGGCCAGTCTTGGGTGTGATGTTGGAGGTGGAGGGTGCTGGTGACCTGTCTTCCGTGGGATCCCGTTCCAAGTATCAGGAAAGATCCTCATCCAGGTGCTGGGATCAAGCCCTGGAGGAATCCTTAATCCTACTGGGACCTCTTTCCTGGCCCTCAGGCCATGGGCTCCAGAGGTGTGGAAAGTGGGTGAAAGTGCCTGTCCCTGTACCTGTCTGGCCAAGGCCTAGTCATACCTGTGAAATGTTCAGGAGCCAGACAGGACTGTGGGTTTGCCAACAAGTCCCTGAGCAGGGGAGGGTCTGGGTCTGCCAACTGGAGCTGCGTGGCTCCATCCTGTGTGCGCCCATGGTAGAGAGTGGGGTATCCATTCCTGTCCACTCCAGTGTGGCCACAGGTGTTCCCCAAACTTGAGCCTTCATAAACCCAGGCAGGATAGGGTACCATTGCTGCTTCGATTATGATGAAGCTGAATCTCCGGTTTTAGTCATATTCAAAGGTGACTGCCTGCCCAGGTGACATGCCCCAAGTGTGGAACATTCCTTAGATTCTTGACCTCATGATAGGGATAAATGAAGAATTCTTGTGTTCCCCTATAGGATCTGAATCCAGTTTGGCCCTGAGGCTGGTGAATGGAGGTGACAGGTGTCAGGGCCGAGTGGAGGTCCTCTACCGAGGCTCCTGGGGCACCGTGTGTGATGACAGCTGGGACATCAGTGATGCCAATGTGGTCTGCAGGCAGCTGGGCTGTGGCTGGGCCATGTCTGCCCCAGGAAATGCCCGGTTTGGTCAGGGCTATGGACCCATTGTCCTGGACGACGTGCGCTGCTCAGGACACGAGTCCTACCTGTGGAGCTGTCCCCACAGTGGCTGGCTCTTCCATAACTGTCAGCACAGTGAAGACGCTGGTGTCATCTGCTCAGGTGGGCCTCCAAGGCTTTGGGCTCCCTCTGTTGGGGTGGAGTGTGGTCAGGAAGTGAGGTCTCATTCTGTTTTGATGTCCTTGCTCAGTGTTTTTTTCTAATTTTCCTGTATTTCTGATATCTCCTTAGTTCTCTGCTAGGAAACGGCAAGAGTCATTGCCACATTGCCAGGTATTGGGGAGGTCAGGGAGGACAATGGGCCAAATTGAAATGTGGGTCATGTCTTTGTTCACAAAATGCCAATCCCACTATATATGCTTACTTAGGCAGCTGGAGCAGGGGGAGAAGAGGAAAGCGCCGGGCCATTGTCTTTTAGTGCGGCTGGAAAGGAGTATCTGGGGCGCAGTTATTCATGAAGAAAGAGGTTGATTTGGGTCCTGGCTTTGCAGCTGCATAGGAGCACGGTGCAGGCATCTGCTTGGCTTCTGCTGAGGGCCTCAGGCTGCTTACACTCCTGGTAGAAGGGGATGGGGAGCTGTCCTCGGCAGAGGTCACAGAGGAAGCAAGAGAGAGCAAGAGGGAGGGCCCAGGCTCTTTTCAACCAGCAGCTCTAGCTGGGAACTAAGAAGCCCTCACCCCTGACCAGGGAGGGCACTAAGGTATTCATGATGGGTTGGCCTCTGTGACCCAACAGGGCACATGAGGCCTTACCTGGATACTTGGGGATCCAGATCCAATCACAATATGACACTTGGATGGGGCCAGCACCCAAAGTGCAGCATGCTGGCTCTCCAGGCTTCTGTCTTTCTCCTCCTGAAGGGTTTTGGGTGAGGGTGAGGTGGATGAAGCACATGTAAGGGATGGGGGAGGGATTGTCTCACTGGGAGGAGCCCAGAACCAAAGGCTCCTGCTAGGATGTGGGATCCTTTGCTGAGGCTCAGTTAGGTTCTGTCCTAATAAAACTACAAGGCTGGGAGTGCAGACCACTGTCTGTTCGTGTCTAGCCTGGGGCCGTGAATCCTTGGCCACAACTCCCTCCAGGGCACTGCAGTGTCTTCCTTGTGCACCAGGTCTGGTGTGGGGTGGGAGCCCCCATGATGCCTGCTAGGTAAAGCTCCATTGTGAATGCCTGTGGGCTGTGTTGAAAGGTCACAGGTAGGACTTTGGCTGGACTGACCTCCTCACATTTGCTGTCTCAGGGACTGCTAAGACGTGCAAGGGAGAGGGTTGGTTTTGTGTCAACCTGATTACTGCAGGCAGACACAAAGTTAATCACTTTGGAGCTGACAGTAGTGGACAGGATCTGCCCAGACACATTCCAAGGAGCATCTCTTCAGGGATGTGCATGGCCATGCCCGCCCCCCGTGATGGGGACCTAGGATAGATTGAAAGCGTGGCCTGTCCAGTTCCTTCCACCTTTGGTGTGGTTGTGTGAGCTTCTGTGCAGTGCATCTGATCTGACCTCCTCTTTCTCACAGCTGCCCAGTCCCAGTCGACGCCCAGGCCAGGTGAGTCCCTGGTATCCTTCCTTGGAATATTCCTTCCCTTTCTGTACAATTCTCCCTTCCTGCACTCCACAGAGCCCTCATTCTTCTCAGATTGGATACTCTAGGGCATATTATTTTCCCGTGTTCTGTAATGGAGATCTCAACATGACACTTTTTAATTGGACATAGGGGTCAGGAGGCTTCTGTCTTCTGTTCCATTTATCTCAGCTTTCATGAAGCAGTTTCACACTGTCCCAATGGCCAACACTTACAGGTTCCGAAAGTGGCCTCATGTTTAATCAGCTTTGGCCCTTTTCTGTTCAGAGCTGATACAACCTTTGTGAGGATTGAGAGTGATTGCCAAAGTCTCCTGGGAAGGCAATGTCAGCTGAAGCCTTAAACATGACTTTGCCATGGGCAAGCATGACAGTGCAGGTCCGATACCATCCCTCACTCCTTCAAACACCCCAGATTTTTTTTTTTATTATACTTTAAGTTCTGGGGTACATGTGCAGACTCTGCAGGTTTTTACATAGGCATATGTATGCCATGGTGGTTTGCTGCATCCATTCTTCTGTCACCTACATTAGGTATTTCTCCTTATGTTACCCCTCCCCAATCCCCTTATCCCCTCCTATCCCTCCCCTAGCCCCCGCAATAGGCCCCAATGTGTGACGTTCCCCTCACTGTATCCATGTGTTATCATTGTTCAACACCTACTTACGAGTGAGAACATGTGGTGTTTGGTTTTCTGTTCTTGTGTCAGTTTGCTGAAAATGATGGTTTCCCGCTTCATTCATGTCCCTGAAAAGGACATGAACTCATCTTTTTTTATGGCTGCATAGTATTCCATGATCAAACACTCCAGATTTTGCAGGGCCACATCTGCATCCAAAAAAGGCCAAGGTGGTTCTTGGCAGGGTGAGGGATAATATTTCTGGTGCCTCCACTTACCAGGAAACTTGATACCCTTTTGGATGGCTCTTTGGTTCCCCTAACATTTTAGCTGGAACTGCCAGAGTCTCAGCAATGGTGTCGTATGTTCCCGTCAGTCCATGTGTCTGTGGATGGGGCAGGCTAACCCTTTGTAGCTAAAAAGAGGACATCCCACACTTCAGAGGTAGGAAGGATTGGACTGGTTTCCAGGGAGGCCTGTGTCCCTGGCTGTGCTCACTGGACTGCAGACTTGGACAGACACATGGGGAGCAAGTGGCAGGAACCAGAAAGGGAGTAGTTTTCATGATGCTTGCCTTGTCTGGAGACCTTTCCTTTAGGAGCTTTGCACCCCCAAGTTTAATTCTAGCCTTTGTCTTTGTTGCAATTTACAGACATGTGGCCGGCCACCAGCTTACCTACAACCACAAAAGGTAAATAACCCTCTCACCCCTCCCTAGGGCTCACTCTCTACCTCGGGACAAATGCTTTATCTGTAAATGACACGATGAGGCTCATGGTGGGCCTCTCTCTTGTTGATGTCCCTGTGGGTTGCAGGGGAGGAAGGTGGGGTCTCTGGGAGGCCAGTCTTGGGTGTGATGTTGGAGGTGGAGGGTGCTGGTGACCTGTCTTCCGTGGGATCCCGTTCCAAGTATCAGGAAAGATCCTCATCCAGGTGCTGGGATCAAGCCCTGGAGGAATCCTTAATCCTACTGGGACCTCGTTCCTGGCCCTCAGGCCATGGGCTCCAGAGGTGTGGAAAGTGGGTGAAAGTGCCTGTCCCTGTACCTGTCTGGCCAAGGCCTAGTCATACCTGTGAAATGTTCAGGAGCCAGACAGGACTGTGGGTTTGCCAACAAGTCCCTGAGCAGGGGAGGGTCTGGGTCTGCCAACTGGAGCTGCGTGGCTCCATCCTGTGTGCGCCCATGGTAGAGAGTGGGGTATCCATTCCTGTCCACTCCAGTGTGGCCATAGGTGCTCCCCAAACTTGAGCCTTCATAAACCCAGGCAGGATAGGGCACCATTGCTGCTTCGATTATGATGAAGCTGAATCTCCGGTTTTAGTCATATTCAAAGGTGACTGCCTGCCCAGGTGACATGCCCCAAGTGTGGAACATTCCTTAGATTCTTGACCTCATGATAGGGATAAATGAAGAATTCTTGTGTTCCCCTATAGGATCTGAATCCAGTTTGGCCCTGAGGCTGGTGAATGGAGGTGACAGGTGTCAGGGCCGAGTGGAGGTCCTCTACCGAGGCTCCTGGGGCACCGTGTGTGATGACAGCTGGGACATCAGTGATGCCAATGTGGTCTGCAGGCAGCTGGGCTGTGGCTGGGCCATGTCTGCCCCAGGAAATGCCCGGTTTGGTCAGGGCTATGGACCCATTGTCCTGGACGACGTGCGCTGCTCAGGACACGAGTCCTACCTGTGGAGCTGTCCCCACAGTGGCTGGCTCTTCCATAACTGTCAGCACAGTGAAGACGCTGGTGTCATCTGCTCAGGTGGGCCTCCAAGGCTTTGGGCTCCCTCTGTTGGGGTGGAGTGCTGTCAGGAAGTGAGGTCTCATTCTGTTTTGATGTTCTTGCTCAGTGTTTTTTCTACTTTTCCTGTATTTCTGATATCTCCTTAGTTCTCTGCTAGGAAACAGCATGAGTCATTGCCACATTGCCAGGTATTGGGGAGGTCAGGGAGGACAATGGGCCAAATTGAAATGTGGGTCATGTCTTTGTTCACAAAATGCCAATCCCACTATATATGCTTACTTAGGCAGCTGGAGCAGGGGGAGAAGAGGAAAGCGCCAGGCCATGGTCTTTTAGTGCAGCTGGAAAGGAGTATCTGGGGTGCAGTTATTCATGAAGAAAGAGGTTGATTTGGGTCCTGGCTTTGCAGCTGCATAGGAGCACGGTGCAGGCATCTGCTTGGCTTCTGCTGAGGGCCTCAGGCTGCTTGCACTCCTGGTAGAAGGGGATGGGGAGCTGTCCTCGGCAGAGGCCACAGAAGAAGCAAGAGAGAGTAAGAGGGAGGGCCCAGGCTCTTTTCAACCAGCAGCTCTAGCTGGGAACTAAGAGAAGCCCTCACCCCTGACCAGGGAGGGCACTAAGGTATTCATGATGGGTTGGCCTCCGTGACCCAACAGGGCGCATGTGGCCTCACCTGGATACTTGGGGATCCAATCGCAACATGAGACCTGGATAGGACAAGCATTGGAACTATTACACTGGCTCTCCAGGGTTCCATCTTTCTCCTATTGAAAGTTTTGGGTGAGGGTGAGGCAGTTGAGGCATATATAGGGGGATTGGCAAAGGGACTGTCTCACTGGGAGGAACCCAGAACCAAAGGCTCCTGCTGAGAAGAGGAGGTTTTCTGCTGAGGCCCAACGTGGAGGCATCAGAATGGAGACACAAGGTTGAGAATGTAGATCTGTGTCTGTCGGTGTCTGGCCTGGGTTTTGGGAGTATGAATGCCTGACTGCAGTTCCCTCCAGAGCACTGCCATCTGGCCTGTGCGCCAGGTCTGGTCTGGGGTGTGCGGACCCCGTGATGCCTGCTAGGCAAGCCCTGTTATGAATGCCTGTAGGTTGGGCTAGAAGAGAACAGGCAGGACTTTGGCTGGAATGGCCTCTTCGTACTTGCTAACTCAGGAACTGCTAAGACGTGCAAGGGAGAGGGTTAGTTTTGTGTCAACCTGATTACTACAGGCAGACACAAAGTTAATCACTTTGGAGCTGGCAATAGTGAACACAATCTGCCCAGACGCCTTCCAAGGAGCACCTCTGTGGGGATGTGCATGGCAATGCCCCGCCCTCTGTGTTGGGGGCTAGGATGGTCTGAGTGTCAGACTTTCCAGTTCCTGCTACCTTTGCTACAGATTTTTCCAGCTTCTGTGTAGTGCATCTGACCTGATCTCCTCTTTCTCACAGCTGCCCAGTCCCAGTCAACACCCAGGCCAGGTGAGTCCCCAGTGTTCTTCCTCGGGATGTCTCTTTTCTTTCTGCACAAGTATCCTTTTTCCCATGGGACAGAGCCCTCCTTCTGATCTGTGTGGATATTCTGGTCATACTATTTCCCCTGCTCTGTAACTGAGACCCCAGCGTGGCGCTTCTTAGCCAGCCATGGTTAAGAAGGTATAACCTTTCAGAGAATTAAGAGTTATTGCCAGAATCACTGAATGGGCAATGTCAGTTGAAACCTTAAACATGACTTTGTCCATGGGCAAAAGTAATATCAGTGCAGTCCTGAAACCTCCATTCCTCACTCATTCAAACACCCCCAGCTTCTGCAGGGCCCCATCTACAGCCAGAAAGGCAGAGGCTGTGCTCAGGCAGGGAGAGAGATAACAGACATTTCTGGTGCCTCCATTTTCCAGGAGACTTTATACTCTTTTGGGCAGCTCCCTGATCCTTCCAACATTTTAGCACCAACTCTCAGTCTCAGCAATGGTGTCAGATGTGCCCGTCAGTCCATGTGTCCGTGGATGGGGCAGGCTAACCCTTTGTAGCTGAAAAGAGGACATCCCACACTTCAGAGGTAGGAAGGATCGGACTGGTTTCCAGCGAGGCCTGTGTCCCTGGCTGTGCTCACTGGACTGAAGACTTGGGCAGACACATGGGGAGCAAGTGGCAGGAACCAGAAAGGGAGTAGTTTTCATGATGCTTGCCTTGTCTGGAGACCTTTCCTTTAGGAGCTTTGCACCCCCAAGTTTAATTCTAGCCTTTGTCTTTGTTGCAATTTACAGACACATGGCCAACCACCAGCTTACCTTCATTGACAGAAGGTAAATAACCCTCTCACCCCTCCCTGGGGCTCACTCTCTACCTCAGGACAAATGCTTTATCTGTAAATGACAAGATGAGGCTCATGGTGGGCTTCTCTCTTGTTGATGTCCCTGTGGGTTGCATGGGAGGAAGGTGGAGTCTCTGGGAGGCCAGTCTTGGGTCTGATGTTGGAGGTGGAGGGTGCTGGTGACCTGTCTTCCGTGGGATCCCGTTCCAAGTATCAGGAAAGATCCTTATCCAGGTAATGAGAACAAGCCCTGGAGGGCTTTCTAATCCTACTGGGACCTCATTCCTGGTCCTCTGGCCATGCACTGCTGACCTGCAAGGTTGGGTGGAAGTTCCTGTCCCTGCAGCTCTCTGGCCAAGGCCTTGCCATCCCTGGCAATTTGCTAGAAGCCAGAGAGGACCACATGGGTGCCACCAAACTCTTGAACATGGGGATGGCATGGGCCTGCCCTCTGGAGCTGTGGAGCTCAGTGCTGTGTGTATCCAGAGTAGGCAGTGGGGGGTCCATTCATGTCACCTCCACTGGGATCACAGACGCTTCCCCAAAACTTGAGCCTCCATAAACCTGGGCAGAATAGGGTATCCCCCCTCCTTCCACTATGATGAAGCTGAAAGTCTGGTTGCAGTCATATACAATCATGGCTGCCAGCCCAGGTGACTTTGGCCATTAGGAAGTGCCCTGAGTGTGGAACATGCCTTAGATTCTTGATCTGCTAATAGGGATGGATAAAGGGTTCTTGTGTCCCCCCGTAGGATCTGAATCCAGTTTGGCCCTGAGGCTGGTGAATGGAAGTGACAGGTGTCGGGGCCGAGTGGAGGTCCTCTACTGAGGCTCCTGGGGCACCGTGTGTGATGACAGCTGGGACATCAGTGATGCCAATGTGGTCTGCAGGCAGCTAGGCTGTGGCTGGGCCATGTCGGCCCCAGGAAATGCCCGGTTTGGTCAGGGCTATGGACCCATTGTCCTGGATGACGTGCGCTGCTCAGGGCATGAGTCCTACCTGTGGAGCTGCTCCCACAATGGGTGGCTCTCCCACAACTGTCGGCACAGTGAAGATGCTGGTGTCATCTGCTCAGGTGGGCCTCCAAGACCTTGCGCTCCCCTGGGCTGGAGTTTGCTCAAGAAAAAAGTCCTAATTACATTCTGATCTCCTCGCTCAAAGTTTGTTCTGTTTCCCATATTTCTGAAGTCTTCTTAGTGCTCTGCTAAGAATCCATATGAATTCACTGCCTAGTGTTCCTGTGGTCACTTGGGACAGGGGACCAAACTCTGACTGCAACCCAGATTTTATCCCCACCCTGAGGCAGTGCACGGAAGAGGCAGAAGACAAAAGTGCTGGCTCCCCAGGGCTGCATTTCTCCCCTGCTGAGTAGCACTGGGTGAGGGTATCGTCAACACAGCACAAACAGCAGGAAAGGGCAGGGATCCTCACTAGTGTGAGGAACTCTGCACTAAAGATGCTTGTCTGGAAGCAGGATCATAGCTGAGATTCAATGAGGTCTGGAAATAGAGGCAGACGGCTTAGGAGTGTAAACCGGTGTCTGTTCATGTCAGGCCGGGGTCATGTGGGGTTGGAGTCCTTGACCACAGCTCCTTTCAGAACACTGCAGAGCACTGCCTGTGCCCCAGGTCTGCTGTGGGGAGGGCAGCCCCCATGAGGCCAGCCAGGCATGGCCTTGATATTGCCTGTGGTTGGGGCTGGAAGATCACGTGAGGGATTTTGCCTGGAGTGGCCTCCTCAGACTTGCTGACTTAGGAACTGCCAAGAGGTGCCAGGGAGAGGGTTGGTTTTGGGTCAACCTGGTCACCCTGGGCAGACACCAAGTTAATCACCTTGGAGGTGGCAATTGTGGACAGGATCTGCCCTGATCCCTTCTAAGGCGCATCTCCCTCTGTGATAGAGACCTAAGATGGACTGAGCGTCAGACTTACCCAGTTTCTTCCACTGTAGTTCAAGTTGTGACAGTTTCTGTTAGTGCATCTGACCTGACCCTCTCCTCTTTCTCATAGCTTCCCAGGCCCAGTCAACTCCCAGGCCAGGTGAGTCCCCAGCATCTGGGATGTCCCTTCTCTTTCTGCCCAATTACCCCTACCCCCAATCCACAGAGCTCTCCAGCTCCTCTGTGCGGATACTGTGGGGCATATTATTTCCCCCCCACCACTCTGTAACTGAGACCCCAGCACAGCGCTTCAACAGACATAGGTTGGAGGAGGCTTCTGACTTCTGTTCCATTAATCTCAGCTTTCATGAAGCAGTTTCATACTGTAATATGGGTAACCCTTACAGGTTCAGGAAGTGGCCTCATGTTTAATGAGCTTTGGCTGCTTTATATTCAGAGCTGATCTCTCCGTTCTGAGAATTGAGAGTGGTTGATAAAGTCACCTGGGAAGGCAATGTCCATGGAAGCCTTAAACATAACTTTGTCCATGGGCAAGCAATGTCACTGCAGGCCTGATACCTCCATCCCTCACTCCTGCAAACACCCCCGATTTTGCAGGGCCAAATCTGCATCCAGAAAAGGCAGAGGCCGTGCTCCATAGGGAGAGAGATACTATTTCTGGTGCCTCCACTCATCAGGAAACTTGATAGCCCAATGGGCACCTCCTTGGTTCCCCCAATAGTTGGAACTGCTAGAATCTCAGCAATGGTGTCAGATGTGTCCATCAGTCCATGTGTCAGTGGGAGGGGCAGGCTAACCTTTGTGGCTCAGAAGAGGACATCTAGGAGGGATAGGACTGGTCTCCAGTGAGGCCTTTTTTCCTGGCCGAGTTCACTGTGCTGAAGACTTGGACAGAGACTTGGAGCAAGTGGCAGGAACCAGAAACCGAATAGTTTTCATGATGCTTGCCTGGTCCAGAGACCTTTCCTTTTTGAGCTTTTCACCCTCCAGCCTAATTTTATCCTTTCTCTTTGTTGCAATTTACAGATGCTTGGCCAACCACTGACTTACCTGCATCGACAACAGGTAAATCATCCTGTCACCCCTCCCTAGGGCTCACTCTCTACATCTTTCAAACGTTTATTTAGAAAGTGATAGAATGAGGCTGAAGGTGGGCGCCTCTATCTGGAGCTGCCCTCCAACTGGAGTTGTGCAGCTTCATCCTGTGTTTTTCATGTCCTTGCAGGTTGCCTGGGGAGGAATGTGGCCTCCCTGGGAATCTAGTCCTGGGTCTGATGATGGAGGGTGGAGTTGCTGGTGACCTGTCTCCCCTGGGAGTCTGTGTTATGTGTTCAGGAAAGATCTTCATCCAGGTGCTCAAGATAAGCCCTGGACAGCTCCCTGATCCTCCTGGGTTCTTGTTCCTGGCCCTCAGCCAACGGGTGCAGACCTGAGATGAGTTGGGGAAAGTGCCTGTCCCCACAGCTGTCTGGCAAGGTCCTGTTATTGCTGGCACTTTGCCAGAAGCCAGAGAGGACCATGTGGGTGCCACCAAACTCCTGAACATGGGGCAGGTCTTGCCCTCCTATCTGGAGCTGTGCAGCTTCATCCTGTGTGAGAATGGAGCTCAGAATGGGGAGTGAGGCGTTCATTCCTGTCACCTCTAGAGGGGTCACAAGTTCTTCCCCAATACTTGAGCTTCCATAGTTCTGGGCAGAGTAGGACATCACTACTTCCACTACGATGAGGCTGAACTTCTTTTTGTAATAGTATTCAAAGGTGATTACTTACCCAAGAGACTTTGGCCATCAGGAAGTACCCTGGGTGTGAAACATTCCTTAGATTATTGATCTCATGATCCTTATGGATGAAGAGTTCTTGTGTTTTTCTATAGGATCTGAATCCAGTTTGGCCCTGAGGCTTGTGAATGGAAGTGACAGGTGTCAGGGCCGAGTGGAGGTCCTGTACCAAGGCTCCTGGGGCACCGTGTGTGATGACTACTGGGACACCAATGATGCCAATGTGGTCTGCAGGCAGCTGGGCTGTGGCTGGGCCCTGTCAGCTCCAGGAAATGCCCGGTTTGGTCAGGGCTATGGACCCATTGTCCTGGATGACGTGCGCTGCTCAGGGTATGAGTCCTACCTGTGGAGCTGTCCCCACAATGGCTGGCTCTCCCACAACTGTCACCATGGTGAAGATGCTGGTGTCATCTGCTCAGGTGGGTCTGTAAGACCATGGTCTTCCACTGCTGGGGTGGAGTTTGCTCAGGAAGAAAGTCCTAATTACATTTTGATCTCCTCACTTAAAACCTGTTCTGTGTTTCCCATATTTCTGAAGTCCTGTTAGTGCTCTGCTCAGAATCCATATGAATTCACTACCCAGTGTTCCTGTGGTCACTTAGGACAGGGGATCAAACTTGAACAAGAACCCAGACTTTATCCCCACCCTGAGGCAGTGCAAGGAAGAGGCAGAAGAGAAAAGTGCTGACTCCCCAGGGCTCCATTTCTCCCCTGCTGAGTAGCACTGGGTGAGGGTATCGTGGACTCAGCACAGACAGTGGGGCCAGGGAGGGATCCTCTCATTGGTAGGAGGCTCATGGAAAGGAGAGGACAGGTGTAGGGAATTCTCACTTGAACCTCCTGTAAGGAGCATTTGGATTGGAGGCATATGGGCTAGGAGTACAATGGTATCTGTGCATGTGTGACCTGGAGCTTGGTCAGTTTCGGCTCCTTCCAAAGAACTGCAGTGCATTGACTACCTACCAAGTCTGTTGTCGGAAGGCAGGCCCCATGAGATCTGCCAGGCAAAGCCTTGGTTATTGCCTGTCTGTTGTGCTAGAAGATTACACATAGGATTTTTGCTGGAGTGGTATCCTGAGACTTACTGACTTTCTGAATTGCTAAAACCTGTGAGGGAAAGGGTTGGTTTTCATTCAACTTGGTCATCACATCCAGACACAGAGTTAATCTCCTTCGAGCTGGAAATGGTGGATGGAATCTGCTTGGACCCCTTATAAGAAGCATCTGTAAGTCCAGCCAAAGCATTGGCATTCAGCAGGTCTGGGTACAACTCCTGGGCCTTGTTTGAAGCCTCCAGCCACTCCCTACCTCATCCAATGTGGAAGGTTCCCTTATTTACCAGTTGTCAATTGATTTTTAAAGAGGATCTAGTATTAGGGATGCTTTTGTGTGCACATGGCAGGAACTCAACTCAAACCCTCTTAAGCTAGAAAGGAATTCTTTGGCTCAGGTATCCAGAATTTTAAGTTGGTTTCAGAATCCAGCTGGTTTCAGAAGTTTCAAGTCTTCTTTTCCTATGCTTTGCTTACGTCTCCTCTTTTATCTGTGTGGGCTTCACTGTCAAGTTGCTTTCTTCACATGGCTGGAAGACAGCAGTGGGCAGCCCCAAGTCTATATCCCACCAGGAGAATGAGTCAATCTGTCCCAGTACCTCTGTCTGACAAGGCCTGGGAGGACTCTGATTGACCTGCTTGTCCACAGGAGCTTTCTTCCAAACTGTCTCAATTATCTCTGCTGCCTCTATCAGAGTTCTATGCCCACCTTCGTGTTCCCTAGGGGCGATGGGAAGGATGTGGGCACTAGGTTCTACTTGAACCTTGTAGGATGCTACTGTTTTTTTTTTTTTTTTTTTTCAATAGGAATGACTGTTTCTATTAGAATAAAAAACAGGCGGGATGTTTAGGACAGAGATAGCAGTCCCTCAGTTGGACCCTTCCTTTCCTTTGATACTCTCTGCTCTTTGCTGGCTGAGATGGAACCTTCCCTCTCCCTGGCTGTTGGCCATGTTCATTACCATCACCTCTGTCTAGTTTTAGGACTTTTTCATTATCCCCACCTGAAAGCTCTTACCCCTTAGCCATTCATAACCCATTCCTCTTTCCCTCAGCCCCTGGCAACCACTAATCTGCTTTCTGTCTCTGCAGATTTTGCTAAAGAACTCTGATCATTTCTGTGAGTGGAATCATAGCCTTTCTGTCTGGCTTCATTCAGTTAACATAATGTTTTCAAGGTTCATTCATGTTTTAGCATGTGTCAGGACTCCATTACTTTTAATTGCCAACTAATATTCCATTGTATGGCTACGCCACCTTTTGTCTATCCGTTTATCAGCTTATGGACGTTTGGGTTGCTTTCATTTTTTGGCTGTTATGAATAATGCTGCTGTGAGCATTAGCATATAATTTTTTTGTACTTGTTTCCAATTTTGGGGGACATATACCTAGGAGTAGGATTGCTGGGTAATGGGGTAATTCTATTTAATTTATCGTGGAAACACCAAACAGTTGCCACAGCTGCTGCACAAATTTGCATTCCTCCTAGCAATGCCTGAGAATTCTGATTCCTCTGTATCCCCACCAGCACTTGCTATGATGTCTTTTTCATCATGGCCATCCTAGTGGGTGTAAGGTGGTATCTCATGGTGTTTTGATTTGCATTTTCCAGGTGACCAAAGATGTTGAGCATCTTTTCATGTGTTGGTGGGCCCTTTGTACATATTCTTGGGAGAAGAGGGGTTTCATTTTATAGATGCTAAACTGAAGACCAGAGGACCTAGACTAATGTCGGTATCTTAGCCTAGCTCCCGGGCTCATAGGACAGAGTTTGGGTACACAGAGGGATCAGGATGCCTGACCCAGTGTTGTGTCTAGCATGTGACTTTCCTGCATGGAGGCCTAACTCTGCCATTTTCTCCTTACTGTCAGGCATAGGCACAACTAGGTGTCATCATAGTTACTTCTGCCCACTGTCCCTGTAGCTCATGGTATTCAGTGGGTCTGGGTTTTGTTGCATATTGAGGAAAAGCTTTGGGTTTGAAAGTGACTCAGAACAAGCGTTGGGCCTGATGGAGTGGTCCCTGTGAGCAGAGTGAGTCAGCCAGAGGTGGAGAGGTGGAATCCCCAAGAACTGGGTTCTAAGTCTGCACCTTGTCAGGTGGCTGGGAGCCAATCTTGGTTGCATCCTGCTGCAGGGGCGCGTGAGCCCAGTGGTCCCTGCAGATCCAAGCTGATAGCTCCTGCACTTTAACCTTTGAATCTGAAGGCCAGGCTCAGCACTTGAATTGCTGAGCACTGGAGTATCTCCACTGGAGAACATGCACAGCTCAGTCCATACCCAAGCGTTCTAGAAAACAACCCTTAAGGATAACATGATGAAGAACAGGCTTTGGCCAATGTCTATGCTGCTGGAGAACGTTAACTGGAGACCCAGAAACCTTGGCCTTCTAAAAGAATTCCGAACATCACTCTGACCTCAGACCCTTTTCCTTTAGGAGATATAGGAGAGAGTGAACTGTCTTTTCTAGAATCCAATTCTGGTTTGGTCCTGAGCCTGGTAAATGGGGGTGACAGGTGTCAGGGCCAGGTGGAGGTCCTATACCAAGGCTCCTGGGGCACTGTGTGTGATGACAGCTGGGAGACCAATGATGCCAATGTGGTCTGCAGGTAGCTGGGTTGTGGCTGGGCCATGGCAGCCCCAGGAAATGCCAGGTTTGGTCAGGGCTCAGGACCCATTGTCCTGGATGATGTGCCCTGCTCAGGGAATGAGTCCTACCTGTGGAGCTGTCCCCACAGTGGCTGGCTCTCCCTTAACTATCAGCACAGTGAAGACGCTGGGGTCATCTGCTCAGGTGGGCCTCCAAGACCTTGGGCCTCTATTTTAGTGTGTGGTTTTCTCCAAGACACGGCTTCTCTTTGCATTGTCTTCCCCTCAGCCTGAGCTCCTCTTTAAGGTGGGCAGTTTCTCTGATACCTCAACAGGGCAATAACATCAGCAAATGTTGTTGGTGTCTTTGAATTTTATGGATAGGCGCTAGCCTTTTCCTTACATAGGTTCCTACAGCAAACAAGGGTTCAATCTACTTTTAGGCTGTAGGAATCAATTCTTCCAACACCTTCTTTTGAGACAAACCCTTAAGGTTTATATCTACTATTCCATTTTCCTGAATGACTCCTGGGGAGTATTTCTAAGTGACCAGGTGAGGACAGGCACTCAGCATTTCTCTCGCTCATCCTCCTGGGCACTGAGACTGACTCATGTTTTCTTCTTTTCCTTGCAGCCTCCCAGATAAATTCTACTACTACAGGTGAGTCTGCTCCACCCCAGCCTAGCAATATTCCTCTTGCATATTACATTCCTCTTGCATTCCTCCACCTTCTCTTGTTTCCAGAAGTAGGAGGAGTAGGGCCAGCTCCTCCTGAGGGGTGATTTTTCTCTGAGGACTCTGAGCTTTGTGAGGGTGACGAGCTGAGTTCCCACTGCCATCATTCTCATGTCTGGCTCACCACGGAGGGCCCCTGTGGCCTCCTGCTATCACCTGCTTAGGGTGCTAAGTGCTGGCAGAGATGCTGCTGTGGAAGGAGGCTTTGGGCCTCCCCTCATATCAGATGAAAATAACTGTCTAAATTAACCCATGGAAAATTGGAACCTTCATTCTAGAAATAGGGCCAAGTAATACTTTGCACATATTTGTCAAATAAAGAATTCCTTCACTTTGAGGGAGCCATCCCCAAAGTGTTCTTTGTGCCACATTGAGAATGTCCTGGGCCAAATACATTGGGAGATGCTACCTACTCTAGACCTTACTGGTCATGAACAGCATAAACTGGAATGGTCACGGCTCTGAGAAGTCCTGTACTAAGGAAAAGGACTTAACTGTGTCAATCAAGCAAATGACTGTGGAATGGAAAAATTATCTAGTAAAATCCTAAACAGCTTCATTTTTTTTTCTAGATTGGTGGCATCCAATAACTACAGCCACTGCGAGTAAGTATCACATTTTCTACCTGAACCATAGGTCATACGTTTCCTATCTCCAAGCGTGGCTATCCCTGAGTGAATGCTCTGCCCCCACCCCCAGCCTTCCTCAATCTGCACATACCCCTGGCCTGTCTCACTACACCCTTCATCCAGCAGTCACACACCCCCTTCACATCTCCCTTGCTGGGAATATGACTTTTGTTCTAACTAAGGCATTCTACAATATTTTCTCTTCATTTGAATCAATGAGATAAGTATTCTCAAAATAATAGTCTTAAAGGCTGTTATTTTGGGGAGCATCTCCAAAGCTTTGGGAAGAAGAAGGAAGACAAATAGTAAATGGATAATTTTACTAGAAATTATGCTTTTCCATGTCGTTTTTATATATATGGAATATATATTGGAATATATATGGAATTTATATATATGAAATATATATCCATTTTCACTATATGGATGTGTTTCAATAGATTTTCATTGATTTTAAAAATGATAGGGCTACTTTTCTGTGTTATGAAATCTTTTCTTACCATCATTTTAAGTGCCTGTATTGTATTCTATTATACAGCTATGCCATGAATTATTTTACAAATCCTCAGATGCTAGACATTTCATTACTGTAAATGATTCTGTGATGAAGAATATTTTTATAGACACATTTTTTGCATACCTCACTAATTTTTTCTTTAGAATATAAATAGGTTTACTGGAATAAAGTCAATGTCAACATAATGCCTGGTACATAGAATGTACTTCGTACATATTAACTTTTACTGTGTTAGGTATTTTAAGATCTTGCTATGTGTATGGTCAAACTGCCATCAAGAATGGTTGTAAAATTATGGAATGACTTAAGAGACAAACTGATCCTTTTCCTCAGAGCTCACAATATTATTTAATTCTCAACCAACTAGAAAATTACTGTTGTGACAAGTGTTTCCAAGGAAAAGTTCAGTGTGCAAAGAGGAAGTATTAGTAGAGATCTTCCTCAATTGGGGAGTTAGGGGAAGTTCCTTACGGAAGTGACATTTAAGCTGGGAGTTAATAGAGGAGCAGGTTCATTTGCCAAAGTGTCTTCCAGCCAGAAGGAATGCTTTGAAGGCCCCAGGGTGGGAAGGAGCTTGGCTCTTTGAAGGAGGGTGGGGTGGGGTCAAGGAGGGACTGTAGGAGATCTGTTGGGTGAAGCCAGATCAGTCAGGGCCTTGTGGGTAGATTAAGACTTCCATCTTTATCCTAAGGGTAGAGAGGCTGCGGAAGGGTTTTACACTTGAGAGTTAGCTAATTGGAAATATAGTTGCAAAAGATCACGTTTATTTTTTCTGCCAAACTGTGTATTTCCTGAAGGCAGGGGCCATGTCTGCCTTTTTCATAATGTATCCTTATTATCTACCATTGTGTTTGCCTTTCAAGAAATGTTTATTGAAAAAATAAATGACTGAATGAATAAATTAATGAATAAATACATAATTACTGTTGGCATTTTGGCATACATGCCATACACTGTACACACACACACATACACAGAGTATGACACGCTTTATATGCCATTATATAACCCATCATTTTTATTTAAGTGTATACAATACTTTTTCATGGCCTTAAAATTAGCATTTTTATAGCATTGAAATTATTTGTATAGAAGAAGGTTTAGTGACTACACTATTTTCCATTCTATAGAGATACCATAATTTAGTTAATCGGTTACTTATTGTGGGGCAAAAACATTGTTTTCAATTATAATTTATAATGTTAAGTGACTGTGTACGATAGCATATTTTATAACAATTTCTATTTAATTTTTAGAAATATGTAATTTATATCCTTGTCTCTGAAAGTTTGACTGTATCCTTAACCATTTCCCAGTGTAGAAATAGAGCTGGTGGGCAGGCCAAAGGACCTTCAAGAAGCACTTTCTTCCCACCAAATGGGAGAACATATTTCTAAGCATATATCTGATAAGGGACTTGTACCTAGAATATAAGTGACTCTTGTAGTCAGCGATAAAAAGTCAAATAACTCAACTGAACAATGAGCAAAAGACTGGAAAGGTATTTCTCTGCAGAAGATACACAAATGGCAGAGAAGGCATTGGAAAGATGCTCAATGTCATTAGCCATCAGGGACATGCCAATGAAAGCCAAAGAGATGCCCCTTCACACCCAGTAGGTGGGCTATAGTCAAAAAGCCGGATGATAGCAAGTGTTGGTGAGGATGTGGAGAAATTGGAACCCTCATGCATGGCTGCCAGGAATGTAAAATGGTGCAGACACTTTGAGAAGCAGTTTGGTGGCTCCTCAAAAGGTTAGACCTAGAGTTACCATATGACCCACCACTTGTAATTCTAGGCATATACCCAGGAGAAATGAAAACATATGTCCGCACAGAAACTTGTATGTGAATGTTCAGAACAGCTTTATTCAGAGTAGCCAAATGTGAACACGTTACAAATGTCCATCATGGTGAATGAAGAAACAAATATGGTACATCCATGCAATGAAGTATTATTTAGCAATAAAAATGAATTTAATAGTGGCCAGGCATGGTCGCTCACACCTGTAATCCCAGCACTTTGGGAGGCCAAGACAGGCAGATCGCCTGAGGTCAGGAGTTTGAGACCAGCCTGGCCAGTATGGTAAAATCCTGTCTCTACTAAAAATATTAAAAAATTATCCTGGTGTAGTGGTGGGTGCCTATAATTCCAACTGTTAGGGAGGCTGAGAATTAGGAAGAATTGCTTGAACCAGGAGATAGAAGTTACAGTGAACTGATATGGTGCCACTGCACTCCAGCCAGTGACAAGGGCAAAACTCTGTTTTTTAAAAAAAATACTGATTTATGCTACAACGTGATGAAATATACTGAGAAATCAATGGTTGCCAGGAATGGAGGGTGTGGAGAAATGGGGAGTGATTGCTAATGAGTACAAGTTTCTTTTTGGGGTGATGAAAGAATCTAAAATTGACTGTGGTGGTTTCAGAGCTCTGAGTATCCTAAAAACCATGGACTTGTCTCCCTTAGAAAAAGTAAACAAAAAGAGTTATGAAAAAGAAAAAAAGAAAACATTTTAATTTATATGATGGAGTGTGCACATGTTTTTCAAAAGTTTTTATTACAATAAGTCAACCAACAAAATGTTTGACCATTTAGTATTTATCCCTTTCTGATAGATAACAATAGCTAATATCGCTGGGTGCTCATGTGTCTGGTACTAAAAGTTTATATGGACATATAAACATATCTCATGTATGTATAAATGTTTGTATATATGTATCTTATTTAATATCCATAAAAGTCTGATGTGGCAGATGCCTTTACCACTCTCATTTTTCTGATGAGGAAACTGAGGCAGAGAGGTTAAGTAACTGGCTCCAGATCATAGAGCTGATAGAGGCAGAACCAAGGTGCAAACCCAGGCTACCTGTTGCGGAAACCCTGCTCCTGACCCCACATTGCACTACTTGTGAAATGGCAGAGTTCTGTGCTCATGGAAGATGCTAGGGAATATGCTGTGTTATGAACTGCTCCCTACAGTCAGTGCTATGCTCAGCCAGTGTCATCCCACGTCCCCGTCTGTAGCTGATTGAACAACAATAGCAGTCACTTTGTTGGTTTCTTGGCATTTTGCTTCAAGGTGACATATGCTCCCTCTGAAGCTAAGGTCTCTTCCTCCCAGCGGATTGCTGTCCAGGCCCAACAGGGAAAGCAGAGACTCGAATCAAAGCTCCTAATGTTGGGCCACCTAGAACCAGGCCCAAGAGAGGGGACTTGTTTACAGGGAAAGTTAAGTCACGTTATAAATTGCAGAGGATGAAACCCGATGATACTTATGCAGAAGATGACTGCTTGTCACAAAATACCTGAAGACCTGGTGCAATGGAGATGTCCCCTCTCTCCTCTCTAGGACCCTCTTCAAATTGTGGTGGCTTCTTATTCAATGCCATTGGGACCTTCTCCAGCCCATCCTACCCTGGATACTATCCCAACAATGCTAAGTGTGTTTGGGAAATAGAAGTGAATTACGGTTACCGCATAAACCTGGGCTTCAGTAATCTGCAGTAAGTAATGCTTGGTCATCTGGTGATGGGTGAGTCCCTCTGCAGCACACCCAGTGGTTTAGACTGTGTCCTGAGCTGGGATGCTTTTCCCTCTCATGTGCCATGGACAAGCTTTTGGTGGCTTTGATCCCTACCATAAAGCATCAGGCAATACTGGGAAGTCTTTTGACTTAATTGAGGAAAAGCTAGAAGAAAAACCTATATTCAATGGCATTACCTGTAAAGTCCGAACTATTTATAGAATGGAGGGGCAATAGGAATTTCTGTGTTGACTTGAATACATTTTGTCCATACAGGTTGGAGGCACACAATAGCTGCAGTTTTGATTATGTTGAAATCTTTGATGGATCACTGAATAGCAGCCACCTGCTGGGGAAAATCTGTAATGATACCAGGCAAATATTCACATCTTCTTACAACCGAATGACCATTCACTTTCGAAGTGACATCAGTTTCCAAAATATCGGCTTTTTGGCTTGGTATAACTCCTTCCCAAGTGGTAAGTGCACACTAGACCATGCCTATGAGGCTTAATGGATTTACCCAGCTGCCCCTTTGGGGGCATCATGGTTCCCCAAGGAAATCAAAGAAGGGTCTCAGTGATGCGTTGCCCATTCTCCTTCTCTCGGCACTGACTGTGTGAGCCTCAAGGAGGGGCAGGCCCTTGGCAAGGCAGCAAAGGGTGCAGACTAGGGGTCACACCTGGCCTTGGATCTGCCACCAACTCTCCAGGAGACCTGGTGACTCTCCTTGCAGAGCCAACCCTCCCCATCTGGAGGTGAGGGGATCTGAGCTTGGCGATGTCTGCAGCCCCTTTCAACTCTACCCCAACTTTTCCACATTTCCATTCGGTGACTTTGGGGATAGGGAACGGCCTGTGAGATGCTTGGCCTTTGAGGCTTGTGGTGGGACATTTGTTGTGGGACATGGCCATGATCTCTCAGTTAATGTGTTTTTCAGATGCCAGCCTGAGGTTGGTCAATTTAAACTCATCCTATGGTCTATGTGCCGGGCGTGTAGAAGTTTATCATCGTGGCACATGGGGGACAGTTTGTGATGACTCCTGGACCATTCATGAAGCTGAGGTGGTCTGCAGACAGCTAGGGTGTGGACATGCACTCTCAGCCCTTGGAAATGCCTATTTTGGCTCTGGCTCTGGCCCCATCACTCTGGATGACGTAGAATGCATGGGGACAGAATCCACTCTCTGGCAGTGCCGGAACCGAGGCTGGTTCTCCCACAACTGTCATCATCGTGAAGATGCTGGTGTCATCTGCTCAGGTATGGCCCACTGCCATGGAAGGCCTGTTTCACCTGTAACTTGCTATAAAGGGAGAGCTTAAGGCCAGTGGCTGATGGTGTCTGTGGCCCAGGCATGAGCTGGTCAATATGTCCCTGTGGCCTGTGCACTCCAGAAGAGCATGCAGGGGGCTGCTTTATTTTTGGACAGTTTCTGGACCCAGGGCCATTATGCTGAGCACTCATCTGACTAAGGACCTCCAGCAATGATTTAACTTCTTTATGCTTCAGTTTCCTTGATTGTTGAGTCGGGGTGGCTATGACAGTACTTGCTACAGACAACCATTGGGATGATTTTAGAACAATCGTGATCAAGTAGAGCGTGATGGGTATCATGACCTCAGCTGTAATCCTGATGACCCCAAATACGATGGGACTTAGGAAACATCTGGGAAAGCTGTGTAGGCTTCTCAACAGCAATTGCTTGATGGACCTGGTGGACCCTCAGCGAGTGGGGCAGGTTATGAGTCGTGTGGGTGTATCTCTGCCTCATTCTGGTCCCTCCTCCAAGCCACACGTCTGTAACCTATGCTTTTCTTCTCTTCATTTTCAGGATACCAGCTATCAACGACTGGTAAGTCCTCCCAATTTCCATCCCACTTCCCTGGTGTCCGGTTCTATTCCTTGCTGCTGCCTAGACTGTGCAGGGCGAATTGCTCACTCTCCAAGGAGTTCATCTGTGGTGACATCCCCTACAGCTTCTGTCCCCTCCCCTGCCAGCCACCAGGACAGTATGGCCTGGTCCACATAAGATTCAGATCTCCAGTCAGTCCCAAGGCGAGGTGTGCTATCTGCCAGGCCTGCCTGTCCTCCCAGACACCAGACCCTGGTCAGTGTTGGCCGAATGGGGCCCACTGCACCGCTGAGCTCCTGTCTGCCTGCCGCTGAGCTGCTCTGAGTGTTCCCAGCATGGCCCTGGCATCTCAGGTCTTTGCCTTCCATTCTCCCCTCACTTTGTCATCCTCCTCATGGCCACCCACCGCAGCAGCTTCAGGCCTGTCCCCTCCCATCCATTCTCCCCTGTGCATCTGCCTTCAAGTGATTCCTCAGGGGCTTCTGGTGGTGACCCCCCTCCTCAGCACAGCATGACCACCAGGGCTCCTCATGATCCACTTCCTCTCCTCTGCCTCTCCGTCCACACAGAGGTTCCCAAATCTCTTCCACCAGTGTTCCTCTGCCTGGGACACCCCGTTTCTATCCTGCCCCCTAATTACTGCCCTCTTTTCCCTACTTGATCTGGGGCAGGGTTAGACCTCTGAGCGCCTCTCCTTCCCTAGGCTTTGCTCAATCTCAGCCTCTTCCCACTCTGCTGGGATTTGCTCTCCTCCAGACCTCCCCAAGGGTGAGTGAGCTCCCCAGTGGCAAGGCCTATGTCCAGCTCCTCCCTGCAGACCCAGCATCTGCAAAGCCCATGAGCACTCGGCAGCTGGATCAGGGATGCCGGAAAACTGATCCTAATCTTTTCTTTCTGTCAACAGCTCCTTTTCCCAACGTCAGTCATCCAAACAGTAAGTTCTGAGCTCCATGATGAGTCTGTGGCAGAGTGGCCTGGAAATCCCTCTTCCCTTTCCCTCAGTGACAATGAAGCTGGGAGGAGATGGCTTCCCCAAGAATGGTCTCCCTGCAAAAGTACCCCACCAGCCCTCAGTGGACAGTCCCAGTTGAGGCCACCTCTTGCTCTTCTTTGATTTCTGTCTTGGGAATTATTTTTAAAACTGTTAAAGTAATTTAAATTTAAAATAGTCCCCAGGTGACAGTGCAGTATGCTCTGGGGTCACCAGGATGCCTGTTTTGTCCTGGCAGCAAATTATTCCTGTGGAGGCTTCCTGAACCAACCATCAGGGCACTTCTCCAGCCCATTCTATCCTGGGAACTATCCGAACAATGCCAACTGTGTGTGGGACATTGAGGTTCAAAGCAACTACCGTGTGACTGTGATCTTCAGAGATGTCCAGTAAGTGTGTACCATCAGGAATGCCTGGGGGGCCCCACAGACCTTTCAAGAGGGAATAAATGGTACTTAGAGCATCAGGAGAGATGTTTGTCCAGGAGACGTTTTTGACCTAGCCCAGAGGCCTCCTGTGGAGAGTAGGGGAGGGGGCACAGAGCCTTGGAGTAGACAGAAGCTCTAGTTTCAAGTCCTAGGTCTGCCACCAGTTTTCTGTGTGACCACAGGAAGTCACTCAACTTTCCTGAGCCTCAGTCAAAAGAGGGGAATAAAATACCTGCTTTCCTCACTTCACTGGTTCCTGGGAAGGTCACGAGAGAGAGAAGAGAGAGAGATGTGAAAATATTTACAAAATGTTATCCAATGGAAAAAGATGTTGCTAGGAGTCATGACAGCCTTAGGGGCAATAATAACACAAATAATCCTATTAACCACCACACTGGCCAGGTATGGTGCCTCAGGCTTGTTAATTCCAACACTTTGGGAGGCCAAGGCAGGAGGATCACTTGAGCCTGGGAGTTCAAGACCCGCTTTGGCAACATAGGGAGACCCCCATAGCTACAAAAAATACAAAAATCAGCTGGGTGTGGTGGCCTGCACCTGTAGTCCCAGCTACTCAGGAGGCTGAGGTGGGAGGATCGCAAGAACCTGCGAGTTCAAGGCTAAAGTGAGCTATGATAGCACCAGTGCACTCCAGCTCCGTGCAACAAAGTAAGACCCTGTCTCAGGAAAACAAAACAGAAACAATCGTACCTGCTTTGTGGAACCCTTTTTCTCAACTCCCTCCTTCCTTCATGTGAGTTCCCCAGGGATTGGGCAGAGGTGGAGGAATTGCTGCTGCAGAGGGTAGGGCATCTGCTCTTCATCCAATCACAAGTAGAAATCATTGTTTTAGGCAGAGGGGACATTACCAAAAGCATGTTTTTTGTTTGTTTGTTTTCGAGATGGAGTCTTGCTCTGTCACCCAGGCTGGAGTGCAGTGGCACAATCTCGGCTCACTGCAACCCCTGCCTCTGAGGTTCAAGCGATTCTCCTGCCTCAGCCTCTCAAGTAGCTGGAATTACAGGCACACACCGCCATGCCTGGTTAATTTTTGTATTTTTATTAGAGACAGGCTTTCACCATGTTGGTCAGGCTGGTCTAGAATTCCTGACCTCTGGTGATCCTCCTGCCTCAACCTCCCAAAGTGCTGGGATTACAGGTATGAGCCACCGCTCCTGACATCCAAAGCACATTAATGTATGATTTATCCAAGGAGGTGAGTGGCCCAGATGACCGTGAAGAGGCACCAGTATTTTCTAGTGTCCTGAACAAGGGGCTACACTAATTTCTTCTCTAACGGCCACTGTGGAACAAAATTGTTTTCTCTGTTGATTTCTGTTTGCAGTGGGCTTCAGGATCTCTGCAGTAATTCATTTGGGGTTTTGGAAAAGATCCATCATTTTATTCTCTTTGTCATTACAATACAAAGATTGCACGTAAAGCTTATGCAGTCCTATGTGAGAAGGTCAACCGTGTCCGGTTCTTTAACCGGCATCTTGATAGAAACGACTATCACCATTTGTGACATTTTACAAAGCCCTTTGCTGTATGTTCTTTTATTTGAGCTTCACCACAGCCCTCTTCAGGGTGCATGGATCAGAATTTCGCCTTTGTAAGTAGGAAAAGCTTCAGAGAGATTATTTGACTTGCCCAATATTTATTTATTCAATTATTTATTTCTCTCACTATGAACATGTGGATATTAATTTTTTTTTTTTTTTTGAGACGGAGTTTCGCTCTTGTTACCCAGGCTGGAGTGCAATGGCGCGATCTCGGCTCACCGCAACCTCCGCCTCCTGGGTTCAGGCAATTCTCCTGCCTCAGCCTCCTGAGTAGCTGGGATTACAGGCACGCGCCATCATGCCCAGCTAATTTTTTGTATCTTTAGTAGAGACGGGGTTTCACCATGTTGACCAGGATGGTCTCGATATCTTGACCTCGTGATCCACCCGCCTTGGCCTTCCAAAGTGCTGGGATTACAGGCTTGAGCCACCGCGCCTGGCCGGATATTAATTTTATTCTGTGGGGGCCCTAGGAACTTTTTGATGGAAGAAAAATGGTTTAAATTAGGACATGAGCCCTTTCTTTCTTGATGTAAAGGGCTGACAGGTGAAGGGCTGTAGATATCATATGTGTGACCGCAAAGGGCAGGACTAAAACCCAGGCATGGAGGCTGAGGAAGATGAGACTCCCTTGATTTTAGGAGACCTATGACTTTCTTTCTTTCTTTATTTTTTATTTTTTTGAGACAGGGTCTCACTCTATAGCCCAAATGGGAGTGCAGTGGCATGATCTTGGCTCACTGCAACCTCTGCCTCCTAGGTTCCAGCGATTCTCCTGCCTCAGCCTCTCAAGTAGCTGAGATTACAGGAGCATGCCACCATGCCTGGCTAATTTTTGTATTTTTATTAGAGACATAGTTTCACCATGTTGGCCAGGCTGGTCTTGAACCTCTAACCTCAGGTGATCCACCCACCTCAGCCTCCCAAAGTGCTGGGATTATAGGTGTGAGCCACTGTGCCCAGCCAAGGAGAACTATGACTTTCAATGATGAACTTTGTCAGAGTTTCTGGCACAGAGGTGTGATCCCACCCTGAGATCTGACTCCCTGCATCAAATTCTGGGAGGAAATGAAGCCAAAACAGTGTGTCCTCTCTCTGCAGGCTTGAAGGTGGCTGCAACTATGATTATATTGAAGTTTTCGACGGCCCTTACCACAGTTCCCCTCTCATCACTCGAGTTTGTGATGGGGCCAGTGGCTCCTTCACTTCCTCCTCCAACTTCATGTCCATTCGCTTCATCAGCGACCACAGCATCACAAAGAGAGGGTTCCGGGCTGAGTACTACTCCAGTCCCTCCAATGACAGCACCAGTAAGTCCCCCTGTGCGAATGCTCTGGGGGGACTGGTGACATCCTGAGAGCTTCTGTGGCTCAACTGTCCCGTGGTTGTAAAATAAGAAATGAAGGAACCCTTTCAGGTCACCAGGGCTTGAGTTCCTGCTGAAAGGGGCCAGGAGCTGTGGGCCTTGGGACTCTGGCTGCCCAGAAATGAAGTCAGGGCTAGAACTGGCTGATGGATGCTGATTGGCCTTACTGTGGTCATCAGAGAGTAATGACCTAAGTAGAGGGTCTCAGATGATGCTCTTAGCAGTGAGTGATGAGTCAGTGCCAAAGGCAGAGGTAACCAGTTGGCTTGAAACCTTGTGACTTCCTCAGAGTGGGGGACACTGTGACGATGGCCTGAGACCTAACACATTTGGCTTCTATCGGAAGATGAACTGAGCTGAGTGGCTGGAAGTGGCAGAGATAAGGTCACTCAGCCACTTCCAGCAGAGATTGAATGGCCATGATTTGAGTTGCTGTATGGACTGATGTGTAGATTGGCCGATGGCCAGGCAGGGTGGCTTATGCACTCAGGATTAAAGATCGACTTGCTTCATGGCTAAAAGACCTTGTTTTATGACATCCCCACAATTTGACCATACAGTTACTTTACTTCATAGATAAATGGTAACTTGGCCAAATATTCCACTTATTTAAAAATCCCGCCTCCACTTCTCCATCAGAGGGATCCTGAGTCCACGTGCTCTCCTTGGGCTTTCATAAGGATGGGGCTGACTTGACCCCAGGGTACTTTGGGGGTTGCAGTGAGGCCTATGCCCACATCCTAAGTGCTGACTCTCCCTGTCAGCCACCCTGATCTGTGTACTTTTTAAGTGGAAAGAGCATCTGGCCCCATAATACTTGCGGAGTCCGGGGCACTGACTGACTGTCTTATCTGTCCTTGTCCATTAGACCTGCTCTGTCTGCCGAATCACATGCAAGCCAGTGTGAGCAGGAGCTACCTCCAATCCCTGGGCTTTTCTGCCAGTGACCTTGTCATTTCCAACTGGAATGGATACTACCAGTGTCGGCCCCAGATAACGCCGAGCCAGGTGATATTCACAATTCCCTACTCAGGCTGTGGCACCATCAAACAGGTAAGCCTGAGGCTTTCCACTCCATGTCCCAGTGCACAAGCTTTCTTATAGTGGTATGTGCTGTGCTTCTTGAATTCTGGGGATATAGAAATTATGAATTGGGTATAATCAGGACATAACTGGAATAAAGGAAGATAAACCTTTGATGCTGTGATATGGCTACAGTCACTTCCAAATAAGAGGAAGGAAGCTTAGCAGGCACAGTCTCTCCAGCTGTGTTCAGCAGAGAGGGCATCTGGCAGGCTGCCACTCCCATCAACAATAACAACAGCAGCTCCTGGGGCAGCTCCAGATTTTGCAGGGCATGAAGTTTATATAGTTAGGGTTTTGGGGGTGGGTGTTGAGAGGGGCAGGGGCTTATTAAGCCAAAGAATACAAATATCTATAAAATTTTATAAACTTTGTAAAAGCGTATGGCTGTGCAAACACATTGCTAGGCCTTGGAGGAGGTCTGCACATTGCACCAGGCAGGGTAGAGGGGGCCCCAAAGCTCCAGCTTCATTAGCTCCACAGTCAGTTGGCCTCTGCAGCTACCATTTGTTGAGCTATCACCATCTGAGGTGACTTCCTGCATCCAATTCTGGGTGAAAGTGAAGCCAAAATGGCTTGTCCCTTCTGTACAGACTTGAAGGTGGCTGCAGCTATGATTATACTGAAATTTTCAACAGCTCCTACCACAGATTTCTGTGATTTGCCTGGGACTTTGCAGATTTCAGCATAGAAAGTTCCACGTGTTCCAGGAAACCCCTCACTCTGGACAAACGGGGACAGGTAGTGACCCTACAGTGGCAGACGCTGTGATTAGTCCTCGTCACAGTCCCCCAGTCCTCATCGAGTATTCTCCTGTTGCCACCCCACTTTATGGGGGAGGCTGAGCCAAGAGGCACCAAGGCTACTCAGCCAGGAAGTGGTAGGGCTAATGTTGGCATCTGAGAAGATCGAAAACATGCTGAGTAAAGAAAGCCGGATGGAGAAGAGTGGGTGTCTGTGATTCCGTTTATATGAAACTTAGAAAGAGGACGTAAGTGTGTAATGGCTGAAAGCTGATCCCTGGCTGCCGGCTGCCAGGCTGGCAGGGATGAACAGCAGAGGGGGCAGAGGGGGCAGATGGCAGAGGGGCAGGAAGGAGCTGCTTGGGCTGGAGTTGTTCTGACTCTTATTGCGGCGATCACATTATCAGGCCTCATTGAACAGGACATTTGTCATAGCGGCATTTAACTTTGCATACATTTATTCTAAGTTAGCTACTCTAAATTCTGAATTTTTGTCTCGAACCTAAATAATTATTTTAAGATTTTGTCTGTCAAAGCCAGAAAAAGTTGCCAATGCTTTTATTTGGCTTGGGAGTGCAGAGTATACACAGCATGAATGGCTTACCTGTGTACAGTGCACAGAGCATGCACATTGGCACACACATGTTCAGATGGCTTCAGTTTGTTGGGATCATGTTCATTCACCAACGTCCTATTGAGTGTTTGCTGGGTGGCAGGTGCCATGTGGCAGGCACCATGCTAGGTGCCAAAGTCATGCTGTTCATTACCTGGCAGAGCCAACCCTGCTCCTTTGACACACAAGAAACACTGAGGGGCAAAGGGACTCTCATGTAACAGCTGGCTGGGCCCGTGGGCTCTGGAGCCTGGTTCTAAGGGCCTGCAGCAGGCTGTGGTCACCTGGCTCCCTTAAACTCCAATACACCATTTCACCTTTGGAGAGGATTTTAATGGGCCAGGTAGATTTACTTGCAAAGATGAGTATACATTGGGCATGCCACACATGTGTTCTATTCAAACTGGCTTTTACATTTCACCCTGTATGTTAATTTTTTGGATTATTTATTTATTTATTTTGAGACCGAGTTTCCCTCTGTTGCCCAGGCTGGAGTGCAGTGGCACGATCTCAGCTCACTGCATTCTCCACTTCCCAGGTTCAAGCAATTCTCCTGCCTCAGCCTACTGAGTAGCTGGGATTACAAGTGGCTGCCACCATGTCCAGCTAATTTTCTTGTATTTTTAGTAGAGACAGAGTTTCACCATGTTGGCCAGGCTGGTCTCAAACTCCTGACCTCAGGTGATTCACTCGCCCTGGCCTCCCAAAGTGCTGGGATTACAGGTGTGAGCCACTGTGCCTGGCTTTAATTGTTTTGGGTTCTGGCTTGTTGTGAGTTTGGTCAATGGAGGTCAGTCCACTGAAGGTGACCATTGCCCTGTGCCAAGTATGCATCCTGGAGACTGATACTTGAGTGGCTCTGCTGAGGGCCCTTCACACTCATTCACACCCATTTGGAGCAGCCAGACAACCCTGTCGCCCATTTCTTCTAACTTGGCTGGTCATGCACAGCACATGCCACATTCTTATTCCTCCACTTGTTTATTTATTTTTATTTTATTTTAATTTTTTAATGACAGGTTCTCATTCTATTGCCCAGGCTGGAGTGCAGGGGCAGATCACAGCTCACAGCAGACTCAAACTCCTGGGCTTAAGTGATCTTCCAGCCTCAGCCTCTAGAGTAGCTGGGACTATGGGCATGCACCACCACATCTAGCTAATTTAAAAAGTTTTCCTTTGTAGAGGTGGGATCTTGCTATGTGTTCCAGGATGGTCTTGAACTCCCAAGCTCAAGTGATCCTCTTGTCTTGGCCTCCCAAATGCTGGGATTACAGGCATGAGCCACTGCGCCTGGCCTCCTCTATTTTCTTTAAATACTCATAATGCCCATCACACTGAGTGCCTCAGGGGCAGGGCCAATGTTTTGTTCATCTTTGCAACCCCCAGTGCCCCAGTCCTGAGCCTAAGAGTTGATATAGTTTTATCATCAGCTCGTGTGGATGCCAGACACTGAACTAAGTGTGCTATCTGACTTTTAAAATTATCGGGACAACTTTATTCCCACTTAATTATGAGGCAACGAAGACTTGCAGAAGGTAAGCCATTGCCCAAGGCAATGATGGCCATGACCTTCGAGTCTAGACACAGACGTAGGGCTGGGCGACCCATGGCTGGAGCTTCCCACAGCTGCACCAGGCTGGCCTGGTTAGCAGATATGTGATAAAAGTTTGCTGGTGTGCCTGAGCTAGATGAGGCCCTCCCACCACGAGATGGATTGACTCTGTGGAAATACCCATTGATTTATCTGTAAAACTTTCCATTACATACCAAACTGACTTCCTTCCAAACTGAGCAGTATCTAATAATGGGTTTTAATCTGAAATCAGATCTGCTTCTTCTGACCAAGACATAAATCTGCATTCCACGTGCATTGTTTGGAGTGGATGCAGAATTTACTTCCATCGTAGGCACCATATGCAAATGTGACATCCACGCAAATATTTATGTTAATGTATTGAGTTCAATGAAAAGCATTTCTGAGTGTCTTGGAAAGAGTAAGAAGGGTCATACGGTTGATTGTTAAGTCACACAGTTGATTGTGACAACTGTTGGCACTGAAATATAAAGCAGAAAAACCTTTTTTAAAGACAGTTTAAAGTCAGAAAACATATGCTAAGAGCAGGTGGAGAACGCAGAACCCCTTCCTTTGGTTCTTCCCCAGACCTGGACCCAGAGTGTGAACTCTGGCGCCCTCTGCCTGCTCGTAGTCAAAGGATAGGCACGCGCCATCTCTGAGTGGTTCTGGGAGGGGTGGAAGTCTTGTAGCGTCACGTTGTCCCTGTCATTCACACCCAAATCAGCCATGGGATTCCCGTAGCAGGTGACATGTGCCTGACTCTGCTCTCCTGCCTGCCCCTCCTAGGTAGACAATGACACCATCAACTATTCCAACTTCCTCAAAGCAGCTGTCTCCCATGGCATCATCAAGAGGAGGAAGGACCTCCTTATTCACGTCAGCTGCAGGATGCTTCAGAACACCTGGGTCGACACCATGTACATCGCTAATGACACCATCCGGGTCGAGGAAGTGCAGTATGGCAATTTCGACGTGAACATTTCCTTTTATTCTTCCTCCTCTTTCTTGTATCCTGTGACCAGCAGCCCCTACTACGTGGACCTGAACCAGAACTTGTACCTTCAGGCTGAAATCCTCCATTCTGATGCCACGCTGGCCTTGTTTGTGGACACCTGCGTGGCATCACCATACTACAATGACTTCACGTCTTTGACTTATGATCTAATCCGGAGCGGGTAAGGGGTGTCTTTATGCGATGGCCTTAAACCTTTACTTGATAACTCAAGCATGAGCAGCCTCAAAGGCTTGAGGAATGGGAATTTTGATGAACTGCAGTTCCCAGGGCTTCAAGCTTAGCTAGATCCCTTTCTACATGTAGTAGCATCCTGTAGCTTTTACCTTTCGAAGTGCTTTTACTCTGTGTTCTGTATCACATCCCTGATTGCTCATCAGGTAGGATGACCGTGTATCATCTCCAGTTAACACCTGGGGAGAACAGACAGCTCAGCAGTGTTCACCCAGTATGTTAGCTGTAAACTGGGATTAGACTCCAGGTGACTGAACTCCAGCCATAGGGTTAAAAAGACCTGTGTATGGTGGGAAAAGCACTGATTTGGAGCAGACCAAGGTTGAATTGCCCGCTTTGCCATGTGGCAGGTGCATGATTCTGGGCCACTGAAAGCACTCCTTGAGTGATTCCAAGGTGTAGCCTTGGCTGTGCTTGGCTGTGGCATTCGGGTCTGTGTGGAGCCCTGAATGGCAGGGTTTTATGACAAATGCAGTGACTGCCCAGAGGCTTCTGAGTGACCCTAACCTTTTTCCTAAGGACCCCACCTCTGAACAAGCCTCTGGCTGTTTTTGCTTCCTCCTTTGCCACTAAGGGAGCTGCTGTGAAAAAAAATAAATCTCAGTGTTTGAGAGAATCTGGGTTGCACATGGAGGAAGGAAGGAAGCTCTGGAAGACAGAATGAGGGGAGCGGGCCCTGGCCAGGTTCCTGGGTGCAGCCAGGCTGCCCTGGATACTACACCCACCACCTCTGAGGAATGCCCATCCTAGGCCTGTGGGCCAGGTGTCCTGGCTCTTCTCTTTCCCATGTTCAAAATCCCACCATTCTATAATAACTGGGGTAGTGTAAGCTGCTTCTTCCATATCTTAGGAAAATTTCTGTAAGTATATCCTGAGGTTATTTTCCTTCTGACACCACCTGAGAGGAGATGCCCAAGGGAAAGAGGATGGAGTTGATATTGGGGTAGGGGCTTCTGGAGGGTTTGCAGGCCAGTGTGGAAAGTACAGCTCTTGGAGCTCAGGGCGGGCTGAGGAGGGTCAGGAAAGAGAGACTCTGGGAGAGGGAGGGCCAGGACGCTGTGCTCAGAGTGCAGCCGGATGGGACCTTGCCTGGCTCTGGCACCAGGACAGAGAAGGAAAGGTCATTTTCTTTTCTACCCTGTCTCTGGGTCCCGCTCCTGGGTTCCAAACTCCAGCTATTTCCCTGACTCACCTGGCTTACCTGGGGCCATCGAGGATGTGGTCATTGTGGGATTAGGCCCCAACCCACCATGCAGTATGGGGCCTGCTTATCTGTTGGGAAAGCCCCCACAGGATTTGCTGCCTGAAGATACCGGTGAGGTACCTCAGCTGCCAGGATCGGTCTGCAGGCCTTGCAGTGAGTGTCTGAGCCACACCTTCTGACAGAAGGAAGGCGAGGTGTGCAGGAGGCCAGGGCAGTGAGGACAGGCTGTGGAGTTTCTCACCTGGCACAGCTGAGTCATGAGGAATCGTGCCTTGGTGAGAGCTAAGGGGCTGCTGTTCTCTTCCAGATGTGTGAAGGATGAAAGCTACCGGCCGTACTCACAGCCGTCTCCCGGCATTGCCCGCTTCCGGTTCAGTGCCTTCCACTTCCTGAGCCGCTTCCCCTCCGTGTACCTGCAGTGTAAAATGGTGGTGTGCAGGGCATATGACTACTCTTCCCGCTGCTACCGAGGCTGTGTGGTGAGGTCCAAGAGGGATGTGGGCTCCTACCAGGAAAAGGTGGATGTCATCCTGGGTCCCATCCAGCTGCAGACCCACCACACCAAGAAGAGGAGCCTCGGTAGGTGGTCGCTCTCAGACCCCAAAGGCCAGCGGGGTGCACACCCCTGACTCTCGGGAACTTGGGATGTTTCTCTTGGTTTCACGTTCCAACTCAAATTTGAGCGCTCCACTCTGATACACCTGGCCCATACAGAGTTGAATCAGACCTGGTTCCCACCTCCCCCAAGGCTCTTGGTCCTTGGAGGACCCGTTGAAGGGCATGGTCCAGAGAGTTTTGACCTGGATGTCCCACAGACCTGACTTCCCAGAACCCATGCTTCCCACCTGCAAAATGAAAATGTTACTTCTTAGCACTGTTGAGAGAGTTACATAAAGGAATTTTGGAGAAACTGCTTCAGCCTGTTCCTGGTGCGTGTCATTGAGTGTTTGGTAAACGGTAGTTTTTGTTACTCTTACTGTTTTCACCATGTTAACAACACTAATGATTTCAGTATTCCTCACAATGATGACAACTGTAAGAGCAGACGTGTTGACATCAGGGTCTAGACAGGGCTGTGGGGATGTCAGCAGCATGGATTTGTTCTGACCGCTGGCACAAGCCATGTCACTTTTCTTCTCTAGAACAGGGAGCGCACCTGCTGCTGTGTTGTGGGTGTGGGTGAGGGAATGAATGTTTGCAGAGTGATGCCCAGGATCTCTGGCCCAGACTAGGGCCAGGTCAATGGACCTGGTAGCCATGGTGTTGGGGGTGGATGGGGCAGCAGTAGTTGTCACATACCCTCTCCTTGGTCAGGGTACTGCCCATGGGCGTCTTTGACAGCTCTCTCTCATCTCGATTCCTATTCAGGCCATCTTCATGTCCAGCTGATTCCGTTCCTCAGTGATTCATTCATTCAATGCATGTTTAACAAAGGCCTGTTATGTGCAAAGAGGCGGATAAATAAACAGATGTAGATCAAATCCATGCCCTTGAGGGGCTTACAGTCTTGCAGGAAAAGATGTAATTCAGAGTAAGTCTCATGCATGGTACATGCAACGGGATTGGAGCGAGGAGCCAAGGACAGCAGCACAGGGCGATGGCACCTGCGGGCACAGGCTAACTTTCCTCCTCTCCCTTTTGTTCCCTGCAGCCGCTGCAGTAGCTCACGTCCTGGGGGCCTCTTACCTAGGACTCTTGTAATCATTTTCCAGCTGGTCTAAAATGCCCAACTCTCTCCCCTCCCATCCATCTGGAGTCTCAGGCCAGATTCGTTCTCCCAAAGCCCAGTTCCCAGTTTCTGCTCAGAAAACCCTCCCTGACTCTCCTTGGCTGACAAATCTGAAATCTCCCTAGTCTGACACTCAGCTGCCCATTCGGGTCTGGCCTCAGTTTCCCATCTAGCACTTACTTTTCCAAGTCTTTTTAATCCCTTCCCACCAAATAGTTCTGATTGCCTTTACCATGCACAGGAGGCCACGGCTTTGCTTGTCTTCCTCTTCTCCTCTGCCAGGCTCCATCCTGTGATCTCTTCTCCTTCCTAGACCTGTTGGTGGCTGATGTGGAGGAGATGGCCAGCACTACCACCCCTGCTGGGGTCTTCCTGGCTGTGGTCCTGGCTGCAGCGGCCTTCACACTGGGCAGGAAGACATGCAGCACGAGTGGTCGGCCTCTGAGCTCCCATTTCTCTAGGGATCTGCCTCTTTTGGTTTTTGACATCTGCAGAACTGCGGGCTGGGGTGGTTCAGGGAAAGAAGCAAACTCCTTAGATCCCTTAGGAAGGGAATCCTGTTTGCATGAAGTCTCTAGAGAGAAGGGGACTGACAGGTCACCCGAGGAGTTCCGAAGAAACAAAGGGATGAGCTGCATTCCAAGGAAGCAGTGAATTTGCCTAGAAAATTGGAGTGAAACCAGGCTCAGGACTCCTAGGTGAGGCTCGGCAGGAATGGGAGCTTTTGTGTACTGCCCTAGCAATACCAATGTTTGCCCCATGAAGGCAACCTCAGGACCCCTGTTCCAGGAGGGAAGAGCCAAGACAACCTAACTCTAGATGTGTGAGTTGAGCTGCATGAGATTCCAGCAGGGCAACAGCTGTAGGGGAGACCCCAGGATGAGGGGACAGAGAATTCCAACAGAGACTTGGTCATAGCTGCAGACTCTGACTAGGGCTGCCCGAGAGCTGCCCACCCCTGCAACTGCGGTGAGAGGCCATGAGCCTCCATGGGATGCAGGATGAGTCTCGGGCCCTACCAGGATTCAGAGGACCTAGGGTGCCCCAGGGACTGTCTCTTCCTGGTTTTCATTCTCCTTGCCATCACCTCCCACACTTCCCTTTAACCTCCCACACTTTCCCTAACTGCCCCAGCCTGGGAGGTTGAGGGTCACTTACCTTAACCTCCCAGGCTGGGGCAGTTAAGAAAAGCCTTGAGGGTCACCCTGTGACCATGAGTCTGCCCTGAAAAGCAATGTCAGTGTGATGGAATAGAGGCACCAGCCCAGGACTGGATCTGAGCGGATGCAGAAGCAGCATGAATCTGGAGTGGTGTGCAGGTTGGAGTTATACATCTATCAGAGGAACAAAGTAACAAGTCAGACATCTGATAATTCACGAAAGGTTCAGAGGCTGGGAACCCAACATGGAATCCCAACTTCATTCATTCATTCATGTATGTCCAGCTTGTACCCTGAGCTTGAAAAGGAGCAGTGGAGGCGACGGGTCCTGCTGTGAGGATGAGGGGCACCTTGGGGCTGGGGGCTCAGCAGGCTTGCCCTGAGTCATCCCAATGGGTGCCAGCCACAAATCAGGTTCTGTGCTTGGACCTGTGGATACAAAGAGGGGTCATGCATGACCCCACCATTATAAAGGGGAAATTTATTTCTACTGGAAGCATTTCCACCTCCTGAAGTGTCCTCTCTCCTTAGTGCTTCTTCACAGATGACCACCACAGTCTTGGCAGCCCCTCAAGGAAGGAGGTAAGGGCCCCTTTGTCAGCAGGGCCCAGCCAAGTGTGTGGCTATCAGGGAGAGATGAGTTTGGTAGCAAGAGGCAGTGAGGTCCAGGTGACAGGTGGAGTAGAAGACAGGGCCACTGGTGACAGGGGCTTTGGACTAAAGCTTTCAGAGTGTGACTGAAGGTCCAGTCACAGGGGACACAGAATTGGGCTTCATTGGGTGAAGCGACCCCTCCACCATCCACATCCCCCTCTGGGAGGATTGGGCTGACACCAAGTAACTGTGGTTCCCAGCAACTGAGACTGTGGTTTGAGGCAAGGGTTCTCAGCTCTACTGCAAATGAGAATGGCCCATGGGCTTTTGAACCTACTGCTGCTAGGCTGTACCTGGGACAGTTAGATGAGAATCTAACCAAGGGGTAGGTCTGGAGACTGGTGACCCACCAGACTCAGGTTGTTCCAAGATTGAGAGCTGCTGGTTTAGGGCCCCTTAAGTCCCTCCGAAAGAGTCCAGGCTGTGCCCTGTGTATAAGAAGGAGCAGTGAAGGCTATGGGTCCCTGTGGTGAGGATGAGGGGGACCCTGGGGCTGGGGTCTCGGCAGGCTTGCTCTGAGTGGTCCTGAAAGACCTACTTTCCAAGTCTCAAAAGACCATATCAAAGTACCACTGACCTGAAGTGCCTTATTTCTGCTGATCCATGTTTGCCCCAGTCTCTGCCATCCATAAGAACATGCCACAGAGGAAACACTGATTGAGTATCTTCTGCCAGCTGGGCACCTCGGACATAATCTTTTAATCCTCTGTGTGGCCAGGTATTATCATTCTCGCCTGGCAGGGATGGAAACTGAGGCTGAGAGACGTGAGTCAGCACAGAACTTCACAGGATTCAGGCAGTGAGTGGCAGAGCTGGGGTCTGAGTTGGGGTCACTGACTCCTGGTCCTGGGTTCCAGCATCTCTGTTCCATCATCCCCAAGGCACCATGAGTCCAGGAGGCCTGGCCTCACACTGAGTTTGCACAGAGAACTGCATCAGTCACACTCCCATCTGTAGCTCCTGTGTGGGATGTGATACCAGGTGCAAAAGGAGGGTTGTGATGTCTACACCACACCCATACCCCAGCTGGCCCCATGGGACTACTCACTGGACCTGTGGTGGCTCCTCCAAGCTCTCTGCACCTCCAGGACCTGCTCAGAGCCCAGTGATCCTGCCCTGGGCTCCACCCTCAGCAGAGTCACTGACAACCAGGGGCCAGGAGAACACAAGGCCAGGCCACATGGCACCTGTTTTGAGCTGTCTCCTGTGTCCTTGTAGAGACAGAGGCTGCCCTCCAGCCCCTTCCAACCGCACCAGCATCTCACCACTCTCCTGTTATCCCACCTGCCAATGCCAGAGGGCGCTGCAGAACAACCTTGGAGCTATTTTATTCCTGAGGGACTTACTACTGTGTTTATTGCGTGTGTCAGGCATTGTCCATTATAGGAAGGGGTTCCACGGTTTTAATAAAAGACTATTGTGAAAGCCCGCCCTGGCCCCTTTTCCTTACTTTAAGGAGACAGAATCTGATCTACTTTCTGACAACAGAGTGATGGTAGCTCCCCTTTCTGCCTGGTCCCTACCACAGGGCTAAAGGTGGCATCCAGCAGCCCCTTGAGATCCTGTCCCCGCCAGCCCTGTCCCTGGCATCTAGATCCCAACAGTGGCCATCAATGGGTTCTGCCCTGGGAAGAGGTTCTATCTCTGCAGGTTTGCTGGCACCTGAGTAGCTTCTGGTGTATGGGAACCAGGGACAGCCCAGCCCATGGTTGTTTCCTGTAGGGGATGAAACCTTTGACCTCAGAGTCTCCCCGCATTGCCTGGGTTGGCTGGAATATTTGGTGTCCTGAGTGCTTGGCGAGGCCACCCAGGTATGCACTGACTAGAGGGAGAAGGTCCTCTCAGGAAACCTGTGTCTGTGAAACGCTGCTTTTTCAGAAATTATGCAAGCTAGATGGTATATGGTCACAATTAAAAATTAAATTGTAGAGTCTTACAATTAAATAAATTATATTAGGAACAAAAGTATGAAATACCAAAACTCAGCACTTGCTGGTTATTTGACTCCATTTTACTACTATCTGTGCCCAAGGATATTTACATCATGTCATGTCTGTCTGCTAGAAATACTGTCTACTGCCGAGTGACTGCCCAGCTCCCCCAGCTCCATACATAGTGGTGTCATATTGTTGGTATAAAATGGCCGTGGGGGGAGGATTCACACCATGGAAAGCATGCTACAAAGGAGGCATCCCCCTCCCCAGAGCCTATTGGTAAAGATTTCCCAACACCCCACTGCCTACAGTTCACCCAGAAAGGGGCAAATACACTGGGAGAGCTTGGTCTGCTTCATTGGTCTGCTGTCATGTTCAAGTTTCCTCCATTGGCATTACGTTTTTTTTGGAAAGCATCTGTATTTTAGCAAGTGTGGAATCTAAAGCTGCCTGGGAAAGAAGATGCCTTGTGAAGCTCCTACAGGCTCTGATGAAAACAGTGGTTGTGGTACTTGGCCTACTCTGGACCCCTGGGGAAGGGCAAGCTGCCCAGGTGAAGGTTAGGAGCAGGTCAAAGACAGGAAGTCAGATGGTGGAGGCTGTGGGATGGCACATATCGGAGTCCTGCTTCATCTCCCCCTGCCTAAGCCCAGCACCAAATTCCCTCTCCTGCTCCTCTTAACCATGAGGAAGTCTGATGCCCCTCAGCCCCAGCTTTGGATATCTGGCCTGAGCCAACCTTCAGGTGACAGTTCTGTTCTCCTTGGAACTCTATTCCTGTATAAGTGCCTGGGAGGCCATATGGTTTGTCCAAGCTTTGAAATGAGGAACAGCATCCCTGTTGAATCAGAGACAAACATTTGTTTCTGCAACAGTATCTTCCAGAGGCTTAAGCTCCAAGAGTAAGTGATAAAGTCAGGTGGGAGCACTGATGGTCCAAGGGGCTTGGCCTGGGACAGCTGCTCGGGGCAAGAGAGAGGCCAAGGGAGGTGAGGCCACCATGCTGAGTTATGACTCATCTGATTGAAATCTAAGATTTGTACAGAGCTAGTAGGGAATATACAGGAGTGAACTCTTTCGAAATTTGCTCCATCCTCATTCATGGCCTACTGGGAAACGCTCCATGCTCAAGGTGGCTTGGAAAAGGTGCACAGCCACCCAGGCTTTCCTGTGTTCTGATGAAGTTAGAATCTTTCCTCAACCAACCCACCTCCACACCATGCACCTTTGCAGCTTTCTACGTATGGGGCTACAGGTGGCAAAGATGGAGAGTCTTTGCTTCTCGATACCTGTCTTCTCCCAGGTATGTAAATACTGAAGGGCTGAGTGTGGGCCTGGGGCACCTAGGGATAGTGCCAAGTTCAGACTTTTGTATTGGAGGGGTGGGTGGGGTGGAAGATTATGATGAAACTCACAGGGGACACAGGATCAGTAACTTCTCAGGATAGAGACCTACAGTGACTGCCCCACTTGTCACCTTCTCTCAGAGGGATGCCTTCTGTGTGCTGTGAGGAGAAGAGTGGATTTGGCGAGGGGGTATCAGGGAGCTATTGGAACCCTCAAATCTTTGTGGAAGCCTCTCGTTAGGTTTGGTCAGGATTTGGTTGGCTCCCATTGTGTCAGGATGGCCACCGGGTTAATACAATCTCTGTCTCTTCTCCCTTTCTCCGATACACTGGATTTTCCTTTAAATTACACTCAGAGCTCTGGTAGGAGAACAATTCAGTACTATTTTCCTGGGACTTTTCCAGTTTTAGCACTGCAAACCTCAAGTTATGGAACCCTTCAATCCCAGACAAGCCAGAATGGCCGGTCACTCTAGAGTCTCTGAGGGGAGAGGGGAGAGGAGGTCCAGGTGCTATAACAATCATCAAACACAGAAGACTGAACAACCTTTAGCAATGAAATTTAGACTTTCACATTTTTTAGTCTCTTTTCAATTCAGTTCGAATAATTCCTTTTAGCATTTCTTGTAGGGAAGGTCTAGTGGTGATGAACTGATGAACTCCCCTAGTTATGGTTAGTCTAGGAAAGTCTTTATACTTCCTTATTTATAAAGGACGGTTTTGCTATCTAAAGTATTCTTGGTTGGCTGACTTTTTTTTTTTTTAGTATTTTGAATTTATTATTTTTACTCTCTCCTGGCCTCCAAAGTTTCTGCTATGAGGTCATTCACTCATAGTCTTAAGGGGATCTCCTTTTCATATGATAAGTTGCTTTTCTCCTGTTGCTTTCAAAGTTTTCTCTTTGACTACTGAAAATTTAATTATATTGTGTCTCAGTGTAAACCTTTTCAGATTCAACCTATTGGGAACCTTTGATCTTCATGAATCTGGATGTCCCTCTCTCTGCCTAGATATCAGAAATTTTCAATTATGATTTTCTTAAATATGTTTTTCTCCCTTTTCTCTCTCTTTTCTGCATCTGGAATTCTCAGAATACGTACACTGGTTTACTTGACGGTGTCACACAAATCTCACAGTCTTTCTCCCCTCCTTTTTGTTTCCTTCTTTTTGTTTATCTAACCAGATGATTTTAAATAACCAGTGTTTGAGTTCACTGATGTTTTCTTCTGCTATTTGAGCCTACTATTGAAGCTCTCGATTGAGTTTCTCAGCTCAGTCATTGCATTCTTCAGCTGTAAATTTTCTGCTTGTTTCTTTTTTGTGTTTCTATTCTTTAATGAACTTATAATTTTCTTCATTGTTGTTTTGCAGACTTCATGTAGTTCTAAAACTGTTCTTTTCTATGAACTTCTTTAAGGCCATTATTTGAATTATTTGTTAAGCGATTAATAGATTTCCACTTCTTTAGAGTTGGTTACTGAAGCTTTATTAGTTTCCCTTGATGGGATCATGTTTGCCTGATTCTTCATGGTCCTTGTAATTTTGCATTGGTGTCTGTGCATCTGAAGGAGCAGTCACCTCTTTTGATCTTTAAAGACTGGATTTTGCAGGAAAAGATCTACTGGGTCCCTAGACAGATATGCTGCCTCTGGGACTGCAGTCAAGCTGGGATAGCTGTTGGTCATGGGACTTCTTTCATGCCGTCAGTTGGGTCCATGGTTGGCAGTCCTGTTATCATGGGTATGGGTGAATATAGTTTCTGTGGGGTCCCCAAAGAAAAGAGACTGCCTTTAACACTGTGGATAGCAGGGCTAGAGCTGACCGTACAGGCTGGTTTTGGGTCTGGGGCTGAGGCTATGGTAGATGGCCTGTTCCTAGGGCACAGGCATACCTTCTAGAAGCAGATTTCCATGCTCTTGGGTTCCAACGGGTTGTCACAACCTCCTACCGGGGTCCTGAAGCTTCCATAAAGGTATATATGTCTGTGGTGGTTTTTCTGTGGAGAAGTGAGAGCTGGGGGTTCCTATTTTGCCATCTTGCTGACATCACTCTTCCCTTTGCCCTGGACATTTTTCTTTAAACAAATAAATTAATCAGTTGGCATATAGCTTTTAACTGTGTAAGTCTGGATAATTGTAATAAAAGTTTCTTAGGCCTACATTTATGGGTGTCCACAATCAGCTTGGATATAAGGAGTAATGTGAAAATGGGTTTGATGTTCTTTCTTTTTTTTTCTTCTCTTTTCTTTCTTTCCTTCCTCCCTCCCTCTCTCCCTTCCTTCCTTTCTCTTTCTTTCTTCTTTCCTCTCTTTCTTTTTCTCTTCTCTCTCTCTCTCTCTCCCCTATTGGAGACACAGTTACTAAGGTCATAATGTTTACCTTTTGGTGGCAACGAACCAGTTACTCATTAGGATGTAAATGTAATTGGCTAACATTTCACCCCCACATTGCAATCAATAAATACCACCATGATTTTAAAAACAGAAATGCTTTTTAAGTCTTTGAAAGCATTTCTTGTTTAAATAGAAAAAAATCTTCCCTCTATGCAGAAAAGAATATTCTATGCTCTCCATGTCAAAAATGGCTGAAACAACCTCTGATATGTGAGATGAGTTGGATGGTCAAAGGCAGTGCATGAAAGAATTTCAAGATAATGGCTGACTTGAAAGCTAAAAGCCATACAACTCATTAATAAGAGCAGTTACCAAATGACAAGTGATAAGCTAATTTGGAATAGAGTAAAATTCAGTGATGCATTTGGTATTTTTGTAGACTTTAAGTCTTAAGTGCTTAGTCTCTCTGATGGCTATTACCACAGAATAAAAAAAAGAGAGAGAGAGAGAGGTAAAACCAAAGCATCAATTAATTTATATAAGAATTTGGATATTTTCATTGAAAATGAAGTCTTTTGAACTTTCTGGGTCTGTTTAATTTAAAGCATTCTGATTCTGTACCAAAGATGAGCAATAATTATTCACAATGGTACTGGGGTTATTTGTTGCATTGTGAATATGGAATTGTAGCTGTAGTTAGCAATATATTGTCCATCGAATCTAGCTATGTCCTGGTTTTCCATGGTTTAATTTTGCAAGCCAGTGGGAAGCCTCACTGGGCAGAGAAAGGAGCTGCTTCTCTACAGAGCCTGTGTCCCAGGGGGATAGGCACCTCCTCTAAATTCCTGGGGTCTGGAGAGCGAACAGGTGACTTCATCTTCAGAGTCAAAAGTAAGAGCTGTGAAGGAGGAGGGAAGAACTACAGCATGGAGGACGCGGGTTGGCGGAGAAGCAGTTTTCTCGTGATCCAGGCAACTTATTAATTTATTTGTTTACCAAGGACAGAGGACTTGCCAGGTACAGAACAAACCTTTTAAAATAGGAACACATTGGATCCTAGAACGCCCTCGAGGAAACATCTATATTTGTCCTCATTATACAGTGTAGAAACTGAGCCCTCATTACTGAGAGTAATGGGAGCCCATTCTGATGCACTTTTCAAAGCAGGTGGATTCTCATTTTCTGAGTAGTTTAGCCTCTGTGATGGTTAATTACAAGTTTCAACTTGATTGGATTAAAAGGCATACAGATAACTGGGAAAGTAGTATTTCTGGGTGTGTCTCTGAGGGTGTTTCTGGAGGAGATGGGTGTGAATCAGTGAACTGAATTTAAAAATTCACCATCACTGTGAGTGGTCACCAGTCAATTCATCGGAGTCCAGGTAGAACAAAAACACCAGGGAACCAGGCAATTGTGCGTTCCATCTCCTGGTGCTGGGACACCCTTCTTCTCCTGCTCTGGACATCAGAACTCCTGGTTCTCTGGCCTTTGGACTTTAGGAGTTGCAGCAGTGCACTAGTATGTTCTCAGGTTTCATCTTCAGATTGAGAGTGACACTATCATCATCCCCCATTGCAAGGCCTTCAGACTTGTACTGATCCACACAACTGGCATCCCTGTGTCTCTAGCTTACAGATGGGCTCTCATGAGACTTCCCTGCCTCCATAATACCAGGAGCCAATTCCCCTAATGCTATGTATCTATCTATCGCCTATCTATCTTCTGTCATCTATCTATCTATCATCTATCTATCTGTCTATCTATCATCTATATATCTATCTATCTATCATCATCATCATCTACTATCTATCTATCTATGTCTATCTATCATCTCTCTTTATCAATCATCTATCATGTTGGTTCTGTCTCTCTGGAGAACTCTGATTAATGCAGTCTGTCCTGAGACAGATCTGTTGACTTGCTGTCTCTCTGGTCTGTGGTAGTAAAAGAACTCCAGGGAATACAAATGAGATGTTGGCCTTGGCTTTCTGCTCAAAAATCTGCCAAATGTAGTGAAAATGAAGAATGTTTTAGGGATTTGTGTTAAATTCCTTCTGTTTCCTACCGATCAACAAGAAATAGCACTTTTAATCTGGGCATGGGTCCCTTTAACAGCTCTGAGAAGAGTAAACAAAAAATCATACACTGTTTGTGGGAGCCTCACACTCTGGGTATCTTTGCTGTGTGCTGTTCCCGAGGGCTGGGAAGTCAGGAGGATGAACAAAGATATGGGCCCTGGGAATGGCACAGCCCCTCATGTCCTGGAGCAGCCCTGAGGTTCCCTGGTGTTCTTTCCTTCTGTTTTCAGAGCCTGGGGAATGTGGGGGCCCCTTCATGCTTGCTGGTTCATCAGCTCCCTTTGGAACAACTTTCCCTGTATCTGGACCATCCTAGTGAAGCCAACTGAGTGAGCCTTGCTGGCACTTCCTGCACCCAAGTGAGTGCTCAGGATGGGAGTTGCCTTGCTGAAGGTATTATACTTTTCTAGGATGGAGTCCACCTTGACCTCTTCTACTTCATCTTCCACTATCTAAAGCAGCAGGCCTATAAAATAAAACTGAATCCACTTTCAGCCCCTGCTAATAACTCCCAACTTGTTTTGTGTTTTCTAGGCAAGTTTCTCATCCTAGCATGTCTTCTCAAAATCCTGCACAGCCTGGCTTCTACTCCTGTCCTCTCTTCTCATTTTTTTCTCCTCTGGAAGCCTCTCTCTGTGCCAGGCATAACTCATGGAGACGTCTGGAAACACCAACTGTTTGGCAGAGCCATGTTTTCACTCACGCCATCCCCTCTGCCTGGAATACTATCTTTCTTCCCCATCTGACTCATCTCCCTTCCGCTGAGGGTCCTCTATTAATGTTTCCTGATGCGTCTTGGGGGCTACCTCTTCCATGACACCTTTTTGAACTCCTCAGTTCAATGCATCTCTCTCTCCCTTTGCCCTATCAGTCACTCCATGAAAATCTATAATGGATTTTAGCATTAAATGTTATTAGCATTTTTATTTTTGTCTGCCACTCTGGAAACTCTAACTCTGGGTTCAAGCCATATTTCCTAAATGAATGAACTTCTGAATAATATGATAAGATCACAGAAGCCATTAGCAACCTAGCAATAAGTTACTGCCCTGCTATCAGGAGTTTAACGTGGGAGTCACATTTCCATCAACTCCAGACAAAGCTAAGCACAGGCCATAGTGATGGATGAGACAGGTGACGAAATCTGTGTTACTAAGGGCTCTAGCCTCTCCAGATGTGGGTGGTGTCAGGATCCCTACTAAGTTACTCAGGGACTTTCTAGGATGAAAAACACCTTGGTAATGGCTCTTACAAAAACAGCACTACAACTCTGTACCCAAACTTTGCTTTCATTAGTCAGAAAATAGTGGTATTATATTAATCATACAATAGAGTTTAAGGAAAATCTAACAATTTCTTTTTTTTAAATGTTTATAATTATTTTTTATTGCATTATAGGTTTTGGGGTACATGTGCAGAACATGCAAGATAGTTGCATAGGTACACACATGGCAGTGTGATTTGCTGTCTTCCTCCCCTTCACCCACATCTGGCATTTCTCCCCATGCTATCCCTCCCCAGCTCCCCCAACACTGTCCCTCCCTATTCCCCCCAATAGACCCCAGTGTGTAGTGCTCCCCTCCCTGGTGGGAGTGGAAATTAGTTCAACCATTGTGGAAGACAGTATGGTGATTCCTCAAAGACCTAGAAATAGAAATTCCATTTGACCCAGCAATCCCATTACTGGGTATATATCCAAAGGACTATAAATTGTTCTACTATAAGGACACATGCACCCAAATGTTCATTGCAGCACTGTTTACAATAGCAAAGACCTGGAACCAACCCAAGTGCCCATCAATGATAGACTGGACTGGAAAAATGTGGCACATATACACCATGGAATATTATGCAGCCATCAAAAATGATGAGTTCATGTCCTTTGTAGGCACATGGATGAGTCTGGAGAACATCATTCTCAGCAAACTGACACAAGAACAGAAAATGAAATACCACATATTCTCACTCATAGGTGGGTGATGAACAATGAACTCTAACAATTTCTAACAAGCCAATGCCATATAAACTGTATTCCTTAACTGTAGTGCAATTAAATCATAAATAATTAATACAATTATCAAATTATTCATAAGTGTAAAAATAAAACCCAAAATAATTCATAAGTATAAAAGAAAATTGTAACAGAAATTATTGAACATTTTGAAATAATGATGGTGAATATAACACATATCAAATTTTGTGAGATGCAGCTAAAGTGGCATTTAGAGGTAAATATATAGCCTTAAATTTTATTTACTTATAACCAAAAAGTAAAAAGTGAGTGTTAAGGTTTTAGTAATGTCAACCTAAGGAAACATATCAGAGAAGACCAACAAAATCAAAGTCTGTGTGCTTTATTTTGAAGCTAGTAAGAGACAAACCACTGTTATGACTGATCAGATAAAAAAGAAGGGGAAATGTATACAGACCCTATATTAGGTACAAAAATAACCCTACATATACAGAAGACATCTTACAAACAATATGAATAGACCTAGAAGCAAAAGGAAAGGCAGTTTTTTGCATGACCCAGCTTTCAGCTTAGTTTTTTTTTTTCCTTTTGGCAGAGTAAATTGGTGTACAGAGTTTTTATTTTTCTTTCACATTACTCTCTTCCTTTACTTTTAAAACCTTTTGGAGAGAGCATTTTAAAAGAAATGTGTCTCTGGTTTTCGGTTTTCTCATGGCTAGGACAGTTTATTCCTAGATGGATAGGTCCTATGTTGTTAGAAAAGCTCATTTTTAGCAGGTTGTGAAGTCTTGTGTCCTGTGAAGAAAAAAATAGGGGGAAGAAGAGAAAAAAAAAGAGGAATTAAAGGAGGAAATAATACATAACAAAAAAAGGGAGAACAATCCTGGAAATCTGATATGAAACGTAGTACTCTGAACTCCATACATCACTGGGCAGGTATAAAAATGATTTGTGTATATTAATAGTTGCTGTTATTTTCTTTTGAAGTTTGTTGTCTAGCTTCAGTTTGCAAACCTTTAAGAAAACAAAGTTGAAATTTTAGCAATTTCACATCAGAAAAGAAGGAAAAAAAGAAAATAAAGAAGAAAAAGCATTGTAAACATTATTTTGGAGACATGTAGGCAGAAAAAGTTTTAGGATTCAGTTCAAATTGTAGAAAATAAAAATTGAAAAACTGGACAAGGCTGGACATTAATAATAAGTATATTATAGTTTATTTTGAAACATAATTTTTTTCTTTCCAATTCCCCAGTTTTATTAAAGACAAAATTATAATAGAACCAATTTATTTACAAAGTAAGTTTTAATCTTGGCTTGATTATTTGCATAAAGTGCAGCAAGAATAATTATTTGCCATATAGGCTCTCTCCCTCTCTTTTTTAAAAAGTAGCTTTGCTGGAACCTTTTCCATAAGGAATCTAAGATCAGACCATTTAAAAAGCCTCTAGCCCAGGCCGGATGTGGTTGCTCATGCCTGTAATCCCAACACTTTGGGAGGCTGAGGTGGGCAGATCACTTGAGGTCAGGAATTGGAGACCAGCCTGGTCAACATGGTGAAATCCTATCTCTACTAAAAATACAAAAATTAGTTGAGTGTGGTGGCACACACCTGTGATCCCAGCTACTTGGAAGGCTGAGGCAGGAGAATTGTCTGAACCCAGGAGGCAGAGGTTGCAGTGAGCTGAGATCATGCCATTGCACTGCAGCCTGGGTGACAAGAGCAAAACTCTGTCTCAAAAAACTAAATAAATAAAAATAAAAATAAAAAGCTTCTAGCCTAGCCAAGGATTTATTTGTGCCTGAGATACCTGTATGAATTTGGTGAATTCCTCTCTTCAAGGTCTCAAGCCAACTTGAAGTGCCTTGGCCTGTCAGAAAGTGACATTTAACTTAACACTAGTCAGGACACTGTAAAGGATAAGACATGAGGTCAGTTTTTCTAAGGGGCTTTGATTGGCTCTATAAGTCAGCTCATTTTCTCAAAGCAGTCTAAAAATATGTAATTCCAGTCAAAGCCTTGGTAAAATAACCAGTGTCTTCAATTATGCCCTGTTATTAAAAAAAAAGATTCTTACTGAACGTAAGCAAATAATTATATTGCCATAAATTAAGTATACTCACAAATAGTTTCCAAATTTTGGAGAAATTAGGTAGAGAGACAGGAATTATGTTTTAAATTTTGTTCACTAGAGTATACTTTACTCAATTGTTAAAAGCTGTAAATAGCTTAAAAGAAGATAAAAATTTCTTGACAGAAAAAGTAAAAAGAATCAGCAAATGTTTTAAACAAAAGGTCATAAAACATTATTTCAGTCTTTTATTAGTTCAGTCCATGCATTTAACTCCTGTTTTGCTTGATATTGGATCAAAAATCCTCATGAATAATACATCAGCTCTCCATGAGAGTCCTAGAAGTTTTTCTCTGTTTCAATGGCATGATCTCTAAAGTTATCAGAAGCCTACATTTAAGAGTACTCCTTAGAGTTCTGTCGCTGATTGTATACTGTCTTAAAAAAGGATCAAAGTAAAACAATAATTTTGGATAACAGAAGTCTTGAAACAGCCATAGCTAAAGACACAATCGACAAGGAAATTTGGTTATTTCTGTAATATAACAATTTGTTTTTGTTACCAAAGTAAGAGCTTGGAGTTGAGCCATGGCTTGGCTCTCCATGATTTATGGAAGCCCTGTCAATAAAGTTACTTTACGCAATAACTACCATTTCATGTAAATCTTTAGGATGGATGTTTCCCAAGCATAATATTTTGCATATTTCCCTCTGATGATTCTTGCAATTTAGATGGCTGTATTTTCTGATGGCTGTGTCTGGCTTCTGGAGAGTTTGGTGAAGTAATAAATGGAAGCACCCAATATGTACATGTACCTCAGGGCCTCTGAGAAGTTGACATAGTCAGCATTTTTTCAAATCCTGGATGTTTCTATGGCATGACCTGCCCAAGCTGTTTGAAGTCTCCAAAATGAGGTGCTGTGGCAGGTCTTCTCAGCATGGGGGACTCTAGCAGGTGATGGGTGGTTGTTATTCTTCTGAGACTCTCTAAAGAGCAAGCATGTTAATTTTTGGTTTTCAGGGGGCCTTGTAGAGCTTAGGATGTTTTCAGCTACAGGCACAGAAACCTCATTTCAAATTGGCTTAAACAACAAGGACAGGAATTGACACCTGAGTCTGGATGTGCAGAGGCTTTGGGGCTGATGTCGCCAGCAGCTCTGGAGTGGCTTTTGCTCTGCAGCTCTGCAAGTTGGCTTCATCCTCATCCTGGTAGCAAGTGGGGAGCAGCCATGTCCACCTCTCTCTGTGTCACACTTTCCTTTGACACCATTGGACCAATTTGGGTCACATACTCAAGTCTGCATCAGTGACTGATGCAGAGGGTGAGCCTTCTTGTCACCATCCATGCCACCTTCCTACTCTACTCAGGCTAGCTTTTGGAGCTGGGCTTGGGGTAAGTTGCCTCCAAGACACATTGGGTATGCTGGATAGAAATAGATACCTGGAGATAGTTGGGGTTCTTTGTTTCCAAGTTGGAAACCATACTAGAGAGACAACACACAAAATGCCCATCAGACCCTGAAACTCTTCTTGGTAAAGGCAAAGCAAGGTTGCTGGGGAGGCAGATGATGGCTGACCTGGACCATGGAGAGGAGACCAGTTGGACAGTTCTGACGCTGCATATGGCAGTCATTCACGGGGGTCTTTGAATAAGGTGCAGAAATGACTAAACTCTCCTGCAGAAGCAGAGGACAGGTCTGAGTGTAACAGGCTATGAGAGAAGAGCATACAAAGGGAAATAGACAAACCCACTTACGGCTATGTAGGAGCAAGGGAAGACCTGGGAGGATAAAGATCTGAGGGATGCAAATCCTCAGAAGGTGGTGCTAACCCAAATCTTTCCTCCAAGTGGACATCGGGTCTTGGGGTACCTAAGACTTTGGTTTCCAGGGGCCTCCAGGAAAGATACTAGGTCTTTGTTCCTTCAGGCAGCCACAGCCATGGGGGGATGATGCTGGGGGTCACATAGCCATCATGACCCATTGGACCATGGCAAGATCCTCTGGCTGGGGTACAAGAAAAAGGACACATCCTCTCCATGGGCTCCTGCATTTGCTCCATCTGGGCATTCACATCCAATGCCAGGGAGTTTTGTCCTCTTCCCAGCCCAGGGTCAGGAATAGGGTGAATGAGGGTCATGGGACAGGGTATCTGGAGTAAGAGGAGGAAGGAGAACCACAGTTCAGGAAGTATTGCAATTTACCTTTATTGGTAATACCTTGAGGCTTAACACTAAAACAGCCTTTTGCAGTGATAGTGAGCAGAGAGAAAACTTAACCACTTTTTTTCTCCCTCCATTCCTCAGCTGGGATGCACTGAGTGTCTAGATGGCTCCTAACCCAGCAGTGTCACCCCATTCTACTTGAGTTGTGAAGCTCCTTCACAATGTGAACCCATCAGGGCCTGTTCAAATAAAGTTGTGGGAAGGAAAGGCCAAGGGTGGCTTCTATGACCCATAAGAAGGGTGATGCAATACAAGATCGTCCTGAAGATATGAACAGGCATTTCTGAAAGAGCCGCTGTGGGGGTAGAGGCATTGAAAGGATGCCAGCTCCACTCGACTTCAGGGAAATGCATTTTATAACATTAGGTATTATTCTGATCATATTTGATTAGAAGACATATTGAAAGATATGACAAAATCAGGAGTTGGTTAGAGTTCAGGAAAATGGGTCCTCACAAAGTCCTGGTTTTTGTATAAATTGGTAACAGTCTTTGTTTGGCAAATTGGCTCCCAGTCCTTCACATGGCTGAAGAAATTCCCATTATGGCTATACCAGGTTTTCTTCATCTGTTTATCAGCTGATATTAGATTGTGTCCCCTCTTCCATTGACTGAGTAATGCTTCTATTTATATCTAGACATATGCTGTTAATTCTCCTTAGTATACAACTAGTGGAATTACTAGAGCATAAGGGAACTCTCTGTGTAATCTCAAAAGAAATTGCCAGCCCGTTTTCCTCAGAAACCTCTTTTAACCATGATCCTGCCCCTGGGACTGAGCCATGTGGCTCCTTGTATGACGCATGTAGACACAGGTACTCATGCCATCCACCTGGACATTCCCACATGGGTGGGCCTGCCCCTGCAGTGGCCCCACTGTAGCCCACTCACACCTTGAGCCACTCAAGGGCCTGATTTCATGCCCTTGCTCTCCAGTGACACAGAGAGGGCTATGGGAAAGATGGGCAGTCAGGAGTTTGGGACCTCACCCTACTTCTGCCCCTGATGCCCTATGACTTTGGGAAAGTCTCCTGGTTTTCTCTGGGTCTGGTATCTTCAGCTTTCCAAGGCCCCCTGGCCTGCCTCACCTCTTGGGTATTATGAGGCTTCTGCAACATAATACAGCTGCAAATGCTACCAGTTAGCCCAAAGAAAGAGGGCTGCCCAGGTAGGAGAGCACAAACTGAGGCCAGCTTGTGATGCTTCCCCTGAGCCTGCCTGGAGAGGAAAGGAACGCCTGGCCATTGTATCTCTGCCTAGGTGAAACCTGGAACCTGGCTGAGAAAGATCAATGTTGATTAGCATCTAGCCATACCTCCCTCCTCCCTCTCTAGACCACCCCGTGATCCTACAGCTTGGCCAATCTTGGCTCCAGGTGGGAGGGAGAAGATCAGATTTCACAGGTGTTTCTTTATAACCCAAGCCACCAGAGCTGAGTTCACTCCTGAGGTTGGTGCCAGGCCCTGCTGAGGATGAGGCTGGCCAGAGCCTTTGCTTGGGCACTGCTGTGCAGTACAGGTAACACATGTCTCCAGACCCTCTCTCCTGGGCCTTGCACTATTTTCCTTTTCAGCTGCAGAGATTTTTTTTAATTTGCTTATTGCCAAGGAAGAAGCCCATGGCTGATTAGCTGAAAGATACTCTCTTCCATACAAAATGTTTCACTTTCCCCTTAGTGCTGGTGAGGGAAGAGACAAATGGGAAAATATCTAAGTCTCTGTGTTGATGCCATCGTGATTTTTAAACATTTCTGGGTTCCTGAATTCCCTGTCTTGGTGTGCTTGGTGACCTTCCTTCCTGCCTTAAGCAACTTATGCTAAGACTCTGCAAGGCTCATCTAGAAGCAGCTGAGAGAATTGCTTTGGAGGTTTTCCAGGTGGTCTGATGGAAGGGGGTGTCTTGGTGAGGGTGCCCTGCCTGAAATGTGACTGGTGTCTTCTGAGGGGGTAGCTGTGGCCCCAGGGGGAGCCCACAGCAGGAGGGAGCTCTGCATCTGCCCAGTGGGTTGTCACATGGCAGCTGCAGCAACTTCAGGAGCAGCAGTAATCAGCAGCTCCCAACACTGGCTGGAAATGCCTGAAAGTTGGGGAGTCACTTGCCCTCTAGAGGGCTGGGCCCTGGGAATTGCGTCAAATGCACAAGGATTGGCCAACTGATTTTAAATGCAGGCAGAAAAGAAAGAGGGTATCAATTTCTTCAGGGAGAGCTCTCTGTCTCTGCCTCTTTCCCCTGGCTCTCTGTTTCCCTCATTCTCCCCATGTCCTTTCTTTGTATCCTCCTCTTCGTCTCCCCTTTCCTTCCTGACCTTGTTTCCCACTCTCCTCACTTCTCTCTCCTCTCTTGCACTTGCCCAGTCTTTCTAGCCTTGCCCATTTCTCCTGCGCTGCTCCGCTTTGCCGACTGCACACTCCCGTCAGGGGCTGCTCGTCGCCGGGGGCTCTCCTCCCCTGCCAGGATTCCTGCAAAGGTCAGCCTCACTGTAGGCCCCAGATCTACATGGTTTCCTCTGGCTAAAGCTGCAGATGCTCATCTACATTTCCAGCTCAGGTGCCGGCTTACGGCTTCTGTCTAAATTAGGGCTACAGTGAGGCCTTAGGGCCACTGGTCATAGGAACGCTGAGAGCTTGGTGGAAAAACTTAATATGCTTGAAATTTGGTTTCCTTGTCCTTGGTGAAGTCAGGAGACACGAAGACAACTTGATGAAAAAGACAGAGGCACTGACTGTAAATGCGGAAACTGATGAGTGCTGTGTAGGCCTGGCCAAGTCACCCAACCTCTCCTAACCTCAGCTGTAGAATCGGGGTGTCTCAACAGGGCTGTTGTGAGGAGTTAGTGAAGGAAAAGATTCCACTCAAGCAAATTGAGACAGGTTTATTACTAAAGCTCCCTGAAGTGATCATTAGCCTCATAGCCTGGGAGGTTGTATAGTCAGTGATTGTTAAGGGGCAGTTTCTTCCCATCCCTCAAGGCCTTTACCTAAGAATCTAGATGAAAATAATTTAAGGTAGACATGGTTACAGTACAGAAATGTCACTCAATATGACAAGCATGGTCAGGATTTGCACTTGAGATCTGCTTTCTGGAGAATCATGGTTTATTTCTTCGGGAGCCAAATTGACAGAGGCCCCAGCTGTGGGGATACTCTTCTTTGCACCCCAAAGTCTCCGTATAGTCTCAGGCCCAGGAAGGACCGCTAAGATGTCCTGGTTGATTTTCTTGTCAGAATACACTGCGTTTATAGTGTAGAGCTTTCTGTAGCATTATAAGGATTGCTCATTTACTGAGTAAAGAAATCTAATTTGGTAAATGAAGCAACTGTCTGGAAAGCTTTAGAGTGACAGATGAGGTGTGTGCCAGGCTACCCTGTGCTGGGTGTTGGGCCATGGGATCGTGTGCCCAGTTTCATCCTATAAGGTAGTTAAAATCAAGATGCCCATTGTATAGATGAGTGACTGAGGCTTAGGGAGAGTAAAAGCTTTGTCCAAAGCCATTCACATCTAGGCTGCTAGGGTGGTTGACCAGGGCCGTTTGATTCTGAACCCATGCACCTGCCCACTAGACCACCCCGTGACACGAGCCCAGTGTCATGTGCACTGTGGGATGCATGGGACTGCGTGCAGGGCTCGCTTGGATCTAGGTATTTAACTCAGCTCCCTGAATAGTGAAATTTCCATAAACAAAGACTAAGAATCTAGATGAAAATAATTCTCATCGAGATGCCAGCTTACATCTTCCATCTAAATTAGGGCTACAGTGAGTTTAAGTTTGTCCGCCAAGCTCTAAAGGTTCCTATGACCAGTGGCCCTAAGGCCTCAGTGTAGCCCTAATTTTGATGGAAGCTGTAAGCTGGTATTTTAGTTGGAAATTCACTTAAAAATTGTAGTCAACATATTTGTTTCAAAATCAAATTAATCACTGGTTTTGTTATAGAATTTACAAGGAGAAATGTTTGTATCAGAGGTAAGGTAGCAGACTTTTATTTTTTCCCAGGAAAGTGGGATTTCCTGTGACATGAGACCTTTAGCTAAAAAATCAGGAATGTCTCAGATAATTTAGGGCAAGCTGACCACCCTATCAGAGCAGTCATTTCTGACTATGGCTCCGGAGTGAGACGATTGAACTTTGAGTGGAATCAGAAAAGCAAGAAGAATGCTGTGGGTGAGCTGGTTTGTGAATCTGTGGATGCTGAGAGCCATTCCTTCCTTCCATTCTTTCTGGGTGACCCAGGGCTGCTCCCAGAAATGGGGACAGTGACGCCATCTCTTCTTCCTGCTCAGCTTCATCCCTTTGCACTAAAGCTCCTCTTCACAGTGTGGTCATTTTCCTTTCTTCTGCTTTCACCCATCAGTAAGTTCAGATTTTCATTGTTTTTTTTTTTGTTTTTTTTTGTCTTTCAGCCACAACTGTTACAGCTCCATATGCCACAGGTAAACGCAGACAAGACTCTTTCCCTCTTTCTCTTGTCTCACACAGAGACATTGTGTTTTGGGGTTGAACTCCAAATGGATCAATGAGAAGGGCATGTACCAGGGACAATTCTTGTCCAAAAGAACTTGGTATTTCTTACCTGATAATTGGATTCAGTCTTTATCATCCCTAATTCCTCCTCCCACCCTCTCAGTACTCCCCTCATGAGCCTCCTCCCAACTCCCCCCAACACCTCCAAGCCCCAGGAAGCCTTTTCTGCTTCCACCCTCCTGTCTAACCAGCCTGCTGGGAAGGGAAAGGAGCCACCACTCCACAGAGCCTGTGTTTCTGGAGGATGGGAGCCTCCTCTAAACACTTGGAGTCTGGAGATCTGAGCAGCTGGTCTATCCTCAGTGTCAGAAAACTGCTCCTCCCTCTAACCTGCCTTCTCCCTGCTGCAGTCCTTCCCTCCTCCTTCAAGCTTCTCCATGAGGATGCAGGCTGGAGGGAGGAGCAGTTTTCTTGTGATGCAGGGTGGCTCGTTGATTGATTGGTGGATTATCTAGAGCTTAACCAGTTGCTGGGCACAGGCTAAGTGCTTTAGAAACCAGAACACATTTGACCACTCGAGCAAGGTGCTCTTTTCATCCTCAGTTACACTTGTGGAGCTGGAGGCATAATTGAACCTCAAGGAGATGGATCCTCATTTGTTCAGGGATTGGGCTACTATGGGGCAGGAGCATGGCCTATTTGTTATTTGTCTGACCTGCCCTAAGAAAAGATATGGAAAGAAAATGTTTGTGCTGATTTTCTGCTCACCAATCAGGCAATATGATTGGTGAGAAAGTAAATTTTAATAAGGGGAGTTAAGTTTCTCTATTTCCCACTTATCATAAATAAATTGTACTTTAAAATGCGTGTGGGTCCCCTCATAATCTCTGAATAGAATAAAACCAAAAAGCCCACCTTGTTTGTGGAGCCATCAGACTGGGCCATTAAGGTTACACTTTCTTCTCAAGGACGGGAGGTTTGGGGAATCTGTAATGTCAGGGGCCCAGGGAATGGCACGAGCCAATCCCAGACCAAGAGCATCCTTGCAATGCCTGGGCCTGATTTCTCCTCTTGTAGCGCCCAGTGACTGTGGGGGCCACTACACGGATGACTATGGCAGGATCATCAACTATGTTGGGCCGAAAACTGAATGTGTCTGGGTCATTGAGTACAGCCCTGGGGAGATACCCATGGTGGCCATTCAAGACCTCAAGTGAGTACTGGGTTGGGAGTTTTCTTTGATGATGATGTTGTTATTTCTCGGAAAGATCTCATCTTGACCTCTTATGGTTCACCCTCCACTCATCCACGACAGCCATTTGACACACAATTGGACTGCATTTTCACTTCCTGTTGAAAGCTTTTCACTGGCTCCTTGTTCTCCAAATAAAATTTATCTTCTTGTCATGCCCTGCACATTCTTCAGAACTGGCTTCTCTTCTCTGATCACTTTTGATCACTTCTCCTCTCTGGTCCCCTCTATAAGCTGAGCCATTACACTGAGTTTCCTGAACACACCTGAGTCCAGAATTTCCTTGCCTTTGCTCACACCTGCCCTCTGCCTGGAACACATCCTTCAATCCCTGCCAGACTCATCTGCCCTCTGCAAAGGGTTTTCATGTTGTATTTCACGAGTTAGCTCAAGAGCAACAACCTCCATAACAATCAAACCCCCTTCCTGACTCTGCAGAGGGGGACAGGTCTTTTTCTCACAGGGGCTTACCTAGTACCCCCTGGGAAGCTCTACACTGAGTTTATAGTGTAATGTTACTCTTGTGTATGACTTCGTTTGTGTTTACTAGGAGTCTATCTTTGGATTGCAGGTATTTTTCTTGAATGAATGAATGAATGAAGTAATAAAGCCACAGAAGGCATTTCCAATGCAGCCTGAGTTAGTGCATTGCTATCCCCAGGGCACTGTTTATGGATTTCAGCATGGGAGCCACATTTCCATCAAGTCCAGACCAAGCCAAACACAGTCCACAAATGGTGGATGAGACAGATGGTGAAATCTGTGTGACCCAGAGGTCATGTCCCCTCCAGGCAGCCTATGGGTTCAGAATCCCACTAGGTTATGCAGGAGTTCTTGGGATAAAGGACACTTAGAGACAGCTGCATCAAATACAAGGCTTAAACAGTCTACCCAACCCGAGGCTCAGGGATTCAAAAAAGGATGAGTGGCCAAGGAGACCCAGATGGGGAAACAAGGAGAGAATGAGGTTGAGGAGGAACCTGGAATGAAATAGTTGTGCACTTCCTGTGTCATAACTTCCCCAGGGCCAGAGGGATGGACAGCTCTGGACAGTTCCCCATCTTGTCCTTTGTCCTTTTCAAAGTTGATTTTGGATCTGACTGTCCTTGGCACCAAGGAGGGACTGAGGCGGGGCCAAGAGCAAAACTAGTATAAAGTCAGCTGTGTGTATCCTGGTGGGGTGTCCCTTTGTTGTCTTGTTATACCCCAGAGAGGCTCCAGGCCTTCTCCTGTGAAACCAAGACCTGCTGGGAGCAGAGGATGAGGGGTGGAGATCAGGACTGGAACAGCACAGGGAGGAGAAGGAAGTGGGGAGGCCTCCCGGGACTGAGAGCTCCCATGTGCAGTTTGTCTCTCACAGGATGGAGACAGAGACCCCTCTCCCCTCTGCCATGAGTAAGCAAGGTCACACTTGTGCTGGGAGAGGGTTCATGCTTCACCTCTTCCTGTGTCATCTGTCAGGGGAGAGGAAGGCAGAAACCAGGGAGTGGTGTTCACACACTCATTTCTGGTGATTTTCGTCCTGACACAGAGGTTGCAGTTTAAGGAAACACACCACTGTGCTGGCTGCATTCACTGTTTGGGGAATTTGAAACACAGCTATTACTTTGACTAAAATTCCTGGGTTGGAATCCTAGGGCCATAGGCTGGGCTTCCTGGGAGACACAGAAACCATGAGACTGGGAAGCTGCCTGCCGCCCTGGAGGAGGGGAAGCTTTCTGGGAAGATGGAGGGGATGCTCGGGGCCCTGCCTGCATTATTGAAGAACTGATGAACTTTCCTTCCCTTGTTCTCATCCTTGCACTTCTCACAAGCAAAGCTGTTGGGATCCAGTGTGGGGTCATTGGTGGAGGGAGGTGGCAGTCTAGCTGGAGGACAAATCGAAATGCTGATGTTTCCCTTTTCCTCTGACCTAGGAAACTCACCTGTGGCAAAGAGTATGTGGAAGTGCTGGATGGACCTCCAGGGTCTAAGTCCTTGGCCAGGATTTGTAGAGGCCTCACTAACTTCTATCGCTCTTCTTCCAACATTATCACCATCAAGTACTCCAGAGAACCTAGTCACCCACCCTCCTTCTTTGAAATATATTACTTTATTGACATTTGGGCACCTAAATAGGTAGGTGGGGGGAAGGGGCACCTGCTGATGCTCCCCTGCCCTGCCTGAGCCTGGTTTTGTATATGTTGGGCAGAAGATACACCTGTGACTGCAGAAATAAGATTGAGCCAGAGTTCTTTTGGACCAGTGTTGGGTGAGGGAGAGGGAGTGTGACCCAGTGACCCTCCCAGAGAAACATACAGGTTCTGTCCCAGCATTTCTGTACACCTACATCTTTGAAGTTGGAAGATCAGATGTAAAAACTTTCTTTATCGTTCCTGTCCTCTTGATGTAGAAGCATGTATCTCTGAGAAGCCATCATCTTTCTCTCTACTGATTTTTATAAGCCCTGTGGCATTTTCTAATGTATTTATTGCAAACTGAGTAGTATCTGAACTGTATACTATAAGGAATGTATAATATACATATTCTATATGACTAATCCTAGAAAATTTATAAAGATATATGTATATGTATATATATGTGTGTGTATATATATATGTGTGTATATATGTGTATATATGTGTGTGTGTATATATGTATACACACACACATATATACACATATATACACACATATATATACACGCACATATATATACACACACACACACACACACATATATATATATATATACACACACACATATATATACACACACATATACAAGACATTTGTGCCTCTTGGACTGAGACTATACTTGTTGCCTTATGAGTAATTCTCTGGACACACTGAAACACACAGCACATATTCCCCATCCCTAGGAGGCTTGTATTCAATTGAGGACTGAAACCAGCTCGCACAAAAAGTCAACAGCAGCACAAGAAGCAATGACACCTGCACCAGGCTGTGGGTGGGAGCTGCAGACACTAAGGTCTGGGGTCCGCCCAGCTGTGCTGGTCACAACAGCCTTCCCAGTGAGGTGCAGCTCAGGCCGGACTCCAGCATAAGGCAGTCTGAAAAGGCTGAAGTAGGATGTGCTGGGTAGGTGCCATAAGCAGGAGAGGAGTCACCCAAGGGGGGTGGATTTAAAAACAAAGACAACAGAGAAAGATGTTCATTTCATAGTCCCTCTGAGGGTTTCAGGAAGGGCAGAGCTCACACTGGGGCCTGCACTGGGCATTTGAGTGCATTTCAAGCTCATTGCTGAAGTGACTACTTCTTCCTTCACTGTGGGTGAGATCTCTTGGGGGACAGAAGAGGGCTCAGGTCTGTCTTCGTTTTGGGTGGGCCTGGGTTTTTTTTCTAAGACACTCAGTGGGCCCCAGGGAGGGACACAGTCCTCCTTGTATGTCACTGGGGGAGAGGAGGGCCAGTGACCTTCCAGAGCTGACCTTGCAGAGTATCATTCTACCCGTAGAGCCGGAAGGAGCATCTGGATCCTGTAAAGCTCACATGAAGCAAGCATCTCCGTCATGTTATCTAAGTTCTTCCAAATGTTTGTCTTGGAGATTGAAGGATCACCTGAAACTCACTGACATGTTTGGAGAAGAAAAACAAATCCTACTTTTATTTGCCCTTTCTGGTTTTGCTAAATGCACAGATACAGAGGCACCACAGGCAGACCTTGTCCTCTAGCTCTGGCGCACAGCACACAGCCTGGGACTTAGTGTGAACAGGTCCAGGTCTTTGAAGTTCCCAGAACACCCTGGAGTAGAATAACACGATGGGAGCAGCCGAGTCCTGGCTTCTGTTTAGCACTCTGATATCTTTGACTAGAAATGGTCCAGGGAGACCTCGGCCAAAAAGCGGTCAAATAACAAGGTTCCTGTGTCCAATCTCCTGCTGACTGACATGCGGCTCTAGGTCAGACTTTTCACCTCTGTCAACTGTGATGTTCTCATGTATGAACTGGAGACAGAAACAGGTAACAAAGAAACAACCATCAAACATTTACTTCACACAGCCTCCTCTAGGTACTACATGAATAATTCCACACAGGGCACTTCATTTCCTCATGACAAATACTCATTGGGATAGTAGTACTGTTCTTAATTTACTTTAGCTTTGGGGAAATTAAGAGTTGAAAATAACTTCTCCAGAGGCACACACTGTCATGCCAGCTAGGGCTGTGACAAGGGCCATCTGGCACAGGGTCCAGGCTCCTCTCACCACGTCTATCACAAGCATGAGCCATGGAGCCACGTTACTCAAGGGATGCCTGTGATTGCACTCAGAGATACCATGTGGTGGGTGCCCGAAATGATGCCTCCATGAATTAAGACGTGTCATCTCCCCTCACCTAAACATCGCATTCAAGTTTATTATTGATTTCATTACGTAATTTACAGTAACAAAAAGGAAAGATTTGGTGTGGAAAAATCTTCTCTGTTTTGCCCAAGGTCAGAGGTCTCATGGGCAAGAGATCTTCAATGATGAAGCAGTAAAAGCTATTTAAAACCAGGACAAGAACATCATCTTGGTCAAAGCAGAGTTTTCAGCCCATGGTGCCAGAGTGGGGATATAGCACTCAGTTGAATCAGAGAAACAAGGAGAAAGCCATAAGCGAGCTGGTCCTTGACTGCTGAGAGCTGTTTTTTCTTTCCTCCCTTTCTTCCAGGTGACCCAGAGTTGTTCCCAGGGATGGGGACAGCAATGCCACCTCCTCTTCCTGCTCAGCTCTTTCCCTTTGCACTGAAGCAAGTCTTCACAGTGTGGTCTTTCCATTCTTGACCCATTGGCAGCTTCCAGGTTTCCATTTTGCTTTTTTGTTTTTATGTTTATTTAGAAATCATCCATTGATGAAAATGACAAGAAGTAAATATGAGCAATGTATTTTCACCCTTTCCCTCTTCTCACACCGGGACTATGTACATCTGAGTTGGACACCAAATGTCTCAACAGGATGTGCTGGACCATTTTCTCAGTCAAAGTAAAGTGGTACATGTACGTGAATATCAGCTTAAGCATTGCTTAAGTCCAAAACTGCCCTCTGCACACATGGTTCCTTCCCTGTGCTCTCCCACCAAGTCCTCCAAGCCTCAGGAGGCCTCATCTGCACAGCTTCACTGGGCAGAGAAAGAGCCACCTCTCCACAGAGCCTGTGTCCCAGGAGGACAGGAGCCTCATCTAAATGCCTAGAGTCTAGAGAGCTGAGGGGCTGCTCCATCCTCTGAGAGATGGGAGCCTTGAAGGAAGAGCGAAGAACTGTAGCATGGAGGATGCAGGTTAGGGGGAGGAGTGGTTTCCTCGTGATGCAGGCTGCCTGATGATTTATTTGTTTACCAGATATGAAGACACACTGCCTACAGGACAAATCTTGAAACGTGAACACATTGGGTCCTAAACACCCTGAGAAAACTGTTGTATTTGTCCTCATTACATAGTGCAGAAACTGAGCCCTCACTGCAAATGATGGGACCCCATCAGATGCATCTTTAAAGCAGGTGAATTCTCATTTTCTCAGGGGTTAAGCCTTTGTGATGGTTAACTGTAAGTGTCAACTTTACTGGATAAAAAGGTAACTGGGAAAGCGTCATTACTGGGTGAGTCTGTGAGGGTGTTTCTGGAGCAGATTGGTGTGTGAGTCGATGAGCTGAATTGGGAAGATACACCTTCAATGTGAGTGGTCACTCATCCAAGCCACTGGGGCCCAGATGGGAAAAACGTGCAGGTAAAAGGTGAAATGCTCTCATTGTCTTTTAGCACTGGGACATCCTTCTCTTCCCATTAGATATCAGAACTACTAGTTATTTGGCCTTTGGACATTGAGACTTGTAGTAGTGGCCTTTTAGCTCCTTGAGTTTCATTCTCAGACTGAGAGTGTCACCGTTGTCATCTCTCATTGTGAGTTGTTCAGACTTAGATTGAGCCACACAACAGGCATCCCTGGGTCTGCAGCTTGCAGATGGCCTCTCATGAGACCTCCCTGCCTTCATAATGGCATGAGCCAATTCCCCTAAGAAATAAATTCACTCTTTCTCGCTTGCTATCTATCATCTATTTGTTTATCTTGGGTTGTGCCCTTCCTCCACTGGGCTGGATCGTGCAGGGTTCATCTCAGACTGTGGCACTGGCTGTGCAACCCGCTCGAGTCAGAGCTTCAGCCCTCTGGGGTTTGTGGGGGAGGGTAGGGACCTGCCCAGCCACACCTGGCCGTCTCCCCCTTTCAGCTTCCTCTCTCTCTGGTCATGGGATAGGGGCCCCGCCCAGCTGCTCCCGTTTACAGCTCCCTCTCTCTCCAGGCAGCGGGAGGGGATGATGATAGCTCTGTCCTCAGGCTCTTATTCAACTCTGTGCTTATAATTCCCGACGCTTGACTGGCAAAGGTCCCCTGTTCTGTATATTGCTGAGGCTTCGGGGGAAGCGCTGTATCTGGACCAGAGTCTCTGATTCGTGGTCAGATGCACTTTCTGGGTGAAGCAGCACCCCTTCCCGCCTCAGTCTGCCCTGAGTGGGCTTTGCTCACTACCGTTACCAGGCCCGTTGAAATGCACCTGATACCTCGGTTGGAGCTATGAGATCTCTGGATTTCTGTGTCTCTCTTGCTGAGTGTTGTGCGCTGGAGTTGTGTCTAATCAGCCATCTTGGATCTTCCGCCGCAAATGGGCAAAATTGTGCTCTTAAAATGGGTATGTTCCTTTGTTCTCAGAGTAAAATTTAAAGCCAACATGGTTTGTGGGAACCTCACAATTTGGTAACCTGAGGGCTAGGAAGTTAGGAGGATGAACAGGGATATGGGCCCAGGGAATGGCACCGCCCCTCATCTCCTGGAGGAGCCCCGAGGTGCTCTGATGTCCCTTCTCCTTTCAGAGTCTGGGGAATGTGGGGGCCTCTACAGATATTTCACAGCTGGTTCATCAACTCTCTGGGTAACAACACTCCCTGAATCTGGACCATCCTGGTGAAGCCAACAAAGTGAGCCTTGCTGGCATTTGCTGTACCCAAATAAGTGCTCAGGATGTCTTGCTGAAGCTGCTCTAGTTTTCTGGAAAAGTGTTCATCTTGACCTCTTCTACTCCACCTTCCACCCATCCCAAAATAGCAGGCAGCTAAAATACCATCTGAATCCATATTTAGATCATCTTAGATCATATGTATCTCTCTTTCCTTTTTGCTCCATCAGTCACTCCATAAAAATCTATAGGAGGTTTTAGCATGAAATATGATTTGCTTCCTTATGTATTTGGTCTGCCACTATGGAAACTCAAAATTCATGTTTAAGCTGTATTTCTTAAATGAATGAGTTTGCAAATGATGTGATAAGCTCTCACATTGAAGACAATAGTAAGGCAGCAATAAATTACTGCCCTGCTACCCAGGGCTTTCTTCATGGATTTTAATGTGAAAGTCACATTTCCATCAATTCCAGGCAAAGCCAAGCACCAGCTACAGTGACGGATGAGACAGATGAAGAAATCTGTGTGACTAAGGGCTCCTGCCTTCTCCGTCTGGGTTGGTGTCAGGACCCCCACTAAGATACTCAGGTGCTTCTTGGGATGAAGACACCTGGGAAATGGCTGCTACACAAAGAAGGGTTTAACCCTTTACCCAGACATTGCTTCTGTAAGCCTGAAAATAGTGGTTTGTCTATGAAGGTCATGATTTAGGGAACAGAAGACATTTGAGGGGAGGACAGGGATGAATGATCCAGGCATTTCCTGTCACCATTTCTCCAGAGGTCACATGAGTGAGATGCTTGGAACATTTTCCTCTTTTCTTTTCCTTTTTCAAAGATTTTTTGCTTTTGACTGCCGTCACCAAGAGGCTCAAGGATTAGGCAATAGGAAAACTAGTACAGCAGGTCCCTATATTTTTGTTGCTCTGAGACAAACCCCTCTTATCTTTTTATCCTAAAGAGCCTCTGACCTTTATCCTGGGAGCAGGAGATGCACTGGGGCCAAGTGAGAATGAGGGATGGAAGATCAGGCTGAAGCGTTGGCCCTGGAAAATGCCTGGTCTGGCCGGGGCTGTGGGACTATGGTCCTGGAGGAGATGCCCTGCTTTGAGCATGACTGCTAGCTGTGGAGCTGCCCCCGCAACAACTTGCTGTCCTACAACTCTGGCCATGGGTAAAATGTTCATGTGATCTGCCCAGGTGGGCCTTTAAGGCATTGGGTATCAATTTTATTGTGTAATTTTCTCAAGGAAAGAGCTCCAGGAGCTCCAGTGCACAAGGTTTTCTCACCATGAGCTTTTCCCTGACACCTTGATAGGGAAAGATTATCACCAGTGATCTGAAATATGTAGGTGAGAAGCATCTGCCACGCATAGGGCAACTTGGATTTGTTAGAAACTTCCAGATACCTCTGTGGTCATGTATCATCATTCTCACAAAGCAGGGATGGAAAGTGAGGCTGATAGAGGTTAAGTAGCACAGAACCTCACAGGATTCAGAGCAGTGAGTGGCACTGCTGGAGTCTGAATCAGAGTGACTGACTCCTGGTGCTGGGTTTTCCTCCTGATTCTTCCATTAGCCCCAAGGTACCAGGAGCCCAGGAGGCTGGGCCTCACATTAGGTTTGCACAGAAAACTGCATCTGACACACTCCCTTCTGCAGCTCCTGTGTGGGGTGAAGGAGCGGTTGCAAATGGAGGGGCTCACAGAAGGGCCGTGATGTTTATACCATACACACGCCCCGGCTGGGCCCCATGGGGCTGCTCCCTTGACCTGTCGTGGCTCCTCCATGTTCCCTGCACCTTTAGGACCTCCTCAGAGCCCAATGACCCTGCCCCAGTCTCCACCCTCAGCAAAGAGAGTGACACCCAGATACAGTGCCCCAGAGGCCAGGCAATCACAGTCCAGGTCACAAGGCACCTGTTTTGAGCGATCTCTTGTGTCTTGTGTAAACAGAGTCTGCCCTCCACCCCCTTCCAAGCACACCAGCATCTCTTCCACCACCCTCCTGCCACTCCACCTGCCAAAGGGCACTGCTGAACAATGCTGGTGCCATTTTGTTCTGGAGGAACTTGTTACCATGTTTCTTTTAGGTGCCAGTGCTTTTGCATTGTAGGAAGTGGTTCCACAATTTCAGCTCTAATAAAGGATCCTTGTAATAGCCTACCCTGGCCCCCTATCCTTATGTTAAGGGGACAGAATCCTATCCAGTGTCTGACAACAAAGTGGACAGTAGCTCCCCTTTCCGCTTGGCCTCTGACACAGGTTAAAGGCAGTGCCCAGCAGCCCCTTGAGATCTTGTCCCTTTGAGTCCTGTCCCTGGCTTCAGGGCCCCTGCATTGGCCAACACAGAACTCTGCCCAAGGTAGGGGCTTAATTCCTCACGGGTTTAATGGCACTGATGTGGCTTCCAGTGAGTAGGAATCAAGGACAGCTTCAGCTCATGGTCATTTCTTCCAGGGGACAAAGCACTTGACCACAGAGCCTCTCTCCATTGACTGTGTAGACTTGGGACACTTGGTGTTGGTGAGAGTGAGGCTGAAGTTTATTGTTCAGTGGGAACTAGGCAATCTCACATCTCACTGGGACTGGGTGTGGCCAGAAGTCAGGACTGAAGGGGATTCACCACTCCCCAACTAGTAAAGTGTGGATGATGAAATCCTTCTGCTGACCATGGGCCATCACTGTAGGAGGCAAAGGATGCAGATGTTGCCTGATCTTTGAGCAGAGCTGCCCTTCTTTTATCCCTTGGTTTTGAGCTCTGGGCCTAGGAGAGAGCCCAGTGAAAGCATCTGTGAGACTATGAAGACCAAGAGAAGAGAGTGTGGTGGTGGAGGGTGGAGTAAGGGCTGGGGGAGAGGACACAGGGAGACACACAGAGAAATTAATGACAAAACACCTCCCACTCAAAATGGGCCAGTAAATCAACTTTATAAAACGTGGGTTGAATTAAATGCTAAGAATGATAGCCAACAAAATCAGTAATAAGAACAGAATCTCACTCTGAATTAAGTTTCTTTGTATTTCTTTTAAACTGAGATGGAATTCAAATAGCACTGATATGGTTTGGCTCTGTGTCTCCACCCAAGTCTCATCTCAAAATGTAATCCCACGTGCTGAGAGAGGGACCTGGTGGAAGATGATTGGCTCATGCTGTTCTCCTGATAGTGAGGGAATTCTCATGAGATCTGATGGTTTTAAATGTGGCAGTTTCCCCGTGCTCTTTCTCTCTGCCACCATGTAGAACATGCCTTGCTTCCCCTTCACATTCCGCCATGACTGTAAGTTTCCTGAGGCCTTGCCAGCCGTGTCAAACTGTGAGACAATTAAGGCCCTTTCTTTTATCAGTACCCAGTCTCAAGCAGTTCTTCATATAGCAGTGTGAAATGGACTATAAAGCATAAAATGAATCATTTCAAAGATTCCACTATATTCACAGTGTTGTGCAATTTTTCTCTATCTTGTTTCAGAAATTTCCATGACTCCTTTTTTGGGGAAACATAATTTTCTCCACAGGGATTATATGGGAATCTCAGATCTAAAAACCTCCTAAAGCTAGGAAGCCAAACCAAGACCGACTTTAGATTTTGCTTCTAGTCTTAAAGTTCCTGGGCCTGCCAGAAAGTGACAGTTCATATTTACTCACTGTAAGGCTGGGGACACTTCAATTTGCATTTTATGCATATTTTCATATTGATATTATAGTCAAAGCCTTGGTAACTGTGTTTTAATTGCATTTTACTTTAAAGAGAGAGGTTTTTATTGCACTTATCCAAGTGACCATATCTCCATGAGGATATTAACAAGTCGTTTCTTTGTTTCACTATATGTTGACTACTTATTGAATTCTTTTAACTGTTCCATGTTATATGTACAGCCAGTATGTGGCACACACAGGAATTTTTAAGCCTAGGCCTGTGGTTTTTCAAACACACCTAAATAGGCTATTATGGTTTAAATTAAATGAATAAGGACTTTCATTGGCTTAATAAGTTAATAAATATTCACTCTCCCTAGATTTAGTATTGTTGAATAAACTAGAAAACTTAAGCCCCCACCAAAAATATTATTTTATCTTATCCTAGGAGCCAGCACTACTCCAGGACACTATAGCAATAGTTTTTTAATTCTTAGAGAAATTAAGTAAAAAAAAAAATGCTTTTATCTTTGTTGACAAAAATATATGTTAACAAATTGCTGTAAATTATAGTTTGAGAAAAAAATCCTTATATCTGAAGAACAAAACATCTGAGTAAAGAACCAACAATTTTTAAATAAAATTAAAAACCTCACATTCTCATCAGTTATTTAATTTCATGTAATCAATTTTTGTTTTACTTGATCATAATGAGTAGTGACATAAATCATCAGTTCCTTATTACACTTCTAGACATCTTGATTTAGCTCATTGAGCTTAAAATTATCAAAAACTTTAAGAGTGTTTGTTGGGGCCTTACCTTTGAATCTGATTGTAAATATTTTTAGAGAAGAATTCAAAACAATAACTTAAACAGCAAAAACAGAATAGCATGGTTATAACCTGGTGAGAGTTTACATTTAAAAAATACATTGTAGTTATTACTATTATAAATAGTTTTTTACAATAACAATCAGATTTATAAATGTTTCTATTAATTTATAATATTTTTGAAATATTTGTATCAACATACTCATAAATACAATTATAGAAGATCACATGTCACTTTTCATTTCACAATGTTTCTTATACAATTTACCAAAGAAGCCTTATCATTTTATAGCTCTGCAAGATGAGAACTATATCTTTTAAGGCTTTCCAGAGGCTAGATTAGAAAATCCCAAAGATAATTCTAGGTTAAAATGACTAAAATTAGAATTCGACTTTTTGAAAGTTTGTCAAAGATGTTAAATGGCTTAAAAAGATCAAAACAGAATCACAGGTCACTAACACAATTGGTGGGAGTGTAAATTAGTTCAGCCATTGTGGAAGACAGTGTGGCAATTTCCCAAGGATCTAGAAATAGAAATTCCATTTGACCCAGCAATCCCATTACTGGGTATATACCCAAAGGACTATAAATCGTTCTACTATAAAGACACATGCACACGTATGTTCATTGCAGCACTGTTTACAATAGCAAAGACCTGGAACCAACCCAAATGCCCATCAATGATAAACTGGACAAAATGTGGTATGTATACACCATGGAATACTATGCAGCCATAAAAAATGCTGAGTTCATGTACTTTGTAAGGATTTGGATGAATCTGGAAACCATCATTCTCAGTAAACTGACACAAGAACAAAAACCCAAACACCTCATGTTTTCACTCATAGGCAGGTGTTGAACAATGAGAACAAGTGGACTCAGGAAAAGGAGCAGCACACACTGGGGGCAGTTGGGCAGGGCTAGGGGAGGGACAGCAGGGGTATGGGGAGGGTGGAGAGGGTGGGGAGGGATAACATGGGGAGAAACACCATATATAGTATGCACCTAAAGTAAAATAAAAATTAAAATTAAAAAAGAAAAGAAAATACTGCACTGCCATATACCAGTAGTCTTGATTTAAAAAAAACTGTACATAATTTCCTGGAAAAATCACAATGTTATAATGATAAAAATTAATTTAATAAATATTAGGAAATCTGAAAAAATATTTTAAAAATAAAATAGTAAGTATTTATTTAACCAGAGCAAGCACTGAAAGACTTTATAAGTGATATGTCCTGAATATTTGTCCCTCCCAAATCTCATGGTGAAATGTAACACCCAATGTTGTAGGTGGGGCCTGGTGGGAGATGTTTGGGTCTTGGGGGAAGATGTCCTCTCATGGCTGGGTTCTGTCCTCACAACGAGTAAGTTCTCACAACATCTGGTTGTTTAAAAGTGTGTGGCACCTTTCCAATCCTACACAATCTTATCACACATAGCACTTCCTTCATCAGACTGATCTTTGCAAATTTTTTTCAGCTCATGCAGTTTTTTAAATCATTTTCCAAAACCCTAGTCTTAGCCTTTCTCAGAAAATTAAAATAACCAATTATTTTATCTTAGGACAAAAATTGACCACATTAATTTCTTTCTCATAGAATTTTTTATTCTAAATTCATATTGTGATTAATGGACTTAAGTAGAGTTTCTACAAAATTTAAGAAGCCAGGAATGAACTTACATTTGTTCAAAAATGTGTTTTAGTTTTTAAATCTTATTTGGATATGACCCAGATATATAATGAATTTCTATAACTTAATTTATTCTAAATTTAAGATTTTTTAATTATATGAAAAGTTCATTTATAAATGTTTGTTTCTTTGTAATTACCCAAGTTCTTTAGTGTTTATAATATACCTAGATTACTTATAAAAATGAGATATCTGAGAGACTAGTTATTATTTCAAATTGTTTTCTTTAACCAATTTTATAGCCTGTTAATACCTGTGTTTACTTAAGTAAATTTAAAGCTAAATACTTGAGTATCCTGCTGATAACTCAGAAAAGATGGCTATTTTGTTAAATCAACAAAATTAAATTCATCTTATTAAAGAATTGCATAAACAAAGATCATTTTTTAAGGCTGAGTTTATAGCATTCTGACTTTAAAACTTCTAAGAGAGGCAGTGGTGCAATCTTGGCTCATGGAAACTTCTACCTCCCATGTTCAAGCAATTCTTCTGCCTCAGTCTCCCGAGTAACTGGGATTACAGGTGAGTGCCACCATGCCTGCCTAATTTTTGTATTTTTAGTAGAGATGGGTTTCACCATGTTGGTCAGGTTGGTCTTGAACTCCTGACCTCAGGTGATCTCCCTGCCTTGACCTGCCAATGTGCTGGGATTATAGGCATGAGACACCAAATCTGGCCTAGGATTTGAGAAAGTTTGTTAGTTGAAAATAACCTCCAGAAGCACGCACTGTCTTGCCATCTAGGACCATGAGGAGGGCTGTCTGATGCAGAGGCTGGACTCCTGCCACCTTTTTCATCATTAATGTAGGGATCCTGCATCCAAGTCCATAATAGCTCCCTGAAATGGTGAATGTTTCATAATTTAAAATGGCTCATTTCTCCTAACTCAAAAAAAATGTATTCAATAGGTTTAATTCAACATTAGGTTGATAATTGGTCTCCTTACAGAATTTACCTGAATATATATTTAGGTAAGAGTTAGAGTGGCTGACTCTGGTTTGCCTAGAATAAGAGGTTTCAGGGACAGAAAAACATCAGTGATAAACAACAAACGTTATCAAAAACTAGGACGTGAAGGTCACATTGGTCAGCGCCGACTTTTCTGTCTGTGGCTCCAGAGTGGGGATATTGCATATCGAGTGGAATCAAAGAAACAAGAAGAATGCAGTGAGTGGACTGGTCTGTAAATGCTGAGAGCCAGTACCTTCCTCCATTCCCTCTGAGTGACGCAGAGTTGCTCCCAGGGATGGGGACAGCAACACCACCTCCTCTTCCTGCTCAGCCCCGTCTCTTTGTACTCAAGTTTCTCTTCACAGTGTGGTCATATCCGCTTTCCTGCCTTGCCCTACAGCTAACTCCCAGCTTTGCATTTTGTTTTTTTTTTTGTTTGTTTGTTTATTTTAGTGTCTTTTTATGGAAAATCAATTACCCAAGAAGGATATGAGGTAAACGTGGGCAGTCTAATTTCATGCTTTCTCTCTTCCCTCACAGAGGCTATGCATTTTCAGGTTGGAATCCAAGCAGCTCACCTATAAAAATCATGTTCTGAGACATGTTCTTAGCCAAAGGAAAGTGAAATAAGTAACTGACTATGTGCTTAAGCACTTCACAATCCCTAGGTCACCCTCTCTACCAGGTGCTCCCCACTGTCTCCTCCCTGTTCCTCCTCCCTCTTCCCACTGCAACTCTAAGTCCTAAGGACCCTCCTCTGCCCTCCTTTCTGGGCAGCCTCCCTGGGCAGAGAAAGTGGCAACCTCCTACAGAGCCTGTTCCCAGGACAGGAGCCTCTTCTAAACCCCTGGAGTCTGGAGAGCTGAGGGACTGCTACATCCTCAGTGTCAGTTCTGAAGAGAGGAGAACTGCAGCATGGAGGGTGCTGGTTGGAGGGAGAGGAGGTTTTCTCAGGATGCAGGAAACTTCTAAATGTGTTTATCCACCTCGTGCTTCAAAGGCAGAAATTATGGGCTCAATTATGGGCTGAGCACTTTACAAATAAGGACACAATTGATCCTAGATCACCCACCGTGGTAGGTACAATTATTGTGACAATTTAAACTCATCTGAGACTAATCTTCCTTATCTGTGATACTGGAAAACAGCAAGGTTAAGAAAAGTTCCTTGCCATTTTTGTTCTGAACAATGGCTTAGTAGAAAGACCACCCTCACCTGTATAACTTAGATAAGGCTCAGATGATCCTACATTTTCCTGGGGCAACCCGGACACAGCCACCCCAAATTCTCACTCCTTTTCTCTTCAATGATTAGCTGCACTGTTTTCCTCTCTTATCAATTAAAATGAAATGCTTACCAAATTGACCTAACCAAACTTTAGTTGAGCTGGTCTCCCTGCCACAGTTTTCCCACCTTTTATTCATCCCTCAAAATAAGCACTGCAAAGCAGAACAATCCTCCCAAAGACCCTTCAGAAATGATCTGACCACCAGACGCACATTCCTGGTTAACTGTCTGATCACACTACCTGCTCATCCCATCTGTCACCCTCAGTTTTTCCAGCTTCTGTCCTCCTCCTTAGAAACCAAACTCCTTTCTCTCTGACCTCTGAGTTCCTTGCCAATCCTCTGGTTGGAGCATTCTTAGTAATGCTATAAGCATTTTGAATAAAGTCTTTGTATTAGTCTGTTTCCATGCTGCTCATAAAGACATACCTGAGATTGGGCAATTTACAAAAGAAAGAAGTTTAATGGACTCACAGTTCCATGGAGCTGGGGAGCAGTCACAATCATGGCAGAAGACAAGGAGGAGCAAGTTACATCGTATGTGGATGGTGGCAGGCAAAAAGAGAGCTTGTGCAGGGAAACTCTCATTTATAAATCATCAGATCTCGTGAGACTCACATTCACTATTATGAGAACAGCACGAGAAAGACTCACCCTCATGATCCAATTACCTCCCACTGGGTCCCTCCCACAACACTTGGGAGTTATGGGAGCTACAATTCAAGAAAAGATTTGGGTGGGGACACAGCCAAACCATATCGATCTTTTTAAAGCTATGTTGGGATTTGGTCTATTATTTGACAAACTTCCTATCACCATGTGGGGGCCCGGGCATCACTGAGCATGATCATAGAGCCTCTTCTGACCCATCTTTAAAATAAGCTGGATTCTTATTTGTCTGAGGTTTCTCTTGAGGCAGGAGAACCGCCTATTTGCTGTTTCTCTCCCTTGCACCAGGAAAAGACCTGCAGGGACACACAATTGAGAAGGTGTCAGCTTTCTGATCACCATTCTGCCAAGGTGGTGATGCAGTATGTTATGGTGATGGTGTTAAAGTTCTACTATTTCCCACTGGTCAAAAACACATTATACTACACATGGGACTGGGTCCCTTAAAAGCCTCTGAATGGAGTGAAACAAAAGCCCACCTTGTTTTACCTTGATCATCACACTCCAGTTACTTATGTTGTTTTCAGCTGTTGCACAACATTTTGAACAGGCGTTGGTACCTCTGAATACACCCAGCTGGGTTTTTCTGTGAGATGTAGAGATTAAGGAATAGAAACCTCTCCCGTCCTAGCTCAATGTGCATGACCATATGTATAGCCAACTCTCCATAAAACCAGTAGTTCTGCCTTGCTCATGATAGTAGTTGGCCTGCAAATAATGCCTAAGTTCCTGCTATGTAAGAAATGAAACTTTCCATAGTATTTATTGATATGAGAATCAGTTAAATGCCCTTTGTGTTGAGTGGAAAGTTGACTTCAAATGCTACCTTGGATGTCTGAGGTGGGATCTAAACTTTTCACTCCTCACAGGCTGTGCCCTTCTCCAATTGCTCTTTGGTTTACTTGACATCTTTGAAGCCTCCTTGAATGGTTTTCTACCGAAAAATATCCATAGTCCCTCTGGTAAGACATTCTCTCCCAACGAGATGGAAGTTCAGTGCTTTAGTGGACTAACTTAATGGCTATTACTATACTATAACTGGGTTAGTGTGTTAGGCCATTCTTGCATTGTTATAAAGAAATACCTGACACTGGGTAATTTATAAGAAAAGAGGTTTAATTGGCTTATGGGTGCTTCAGGGTATAGCAGCATCTGCTTCTGGGGAAGCCTTGGAAGGTTTCCAAACATGGAAGGCAACGAAGGAGCAAGAGAGAGAGTTGGGGAAGAGGTGCTGCACGCGCACTTCTAAACAACCACATCTCACTAAAACTCACTCACTTTTGCAAAGACAGCGCCAAGGAGACTAAAGCATTCAGGAGAAATCCACCCCCATGATCCAATCACCTCCCAGCAGCTCCACCTTCGACATTGGGGATTACATTTCAGTGTGAGATTTAGAGGGAATACACATCCATACTTTATCAGTTAGGGACCCAACTGATTGGCCAGCCAATCTGATTCAGTGCTTCTTACCATACTTTTCTAAAAAAAGGATAATGACACCAGCAACATTTGTTCCTGTATCTGTATTTCTGTATAAACCAATACATTAATATATCAATTTATCTACATCCATTTACCCCCTTCTTCCAGGTTGACTGAATGCTGAGAAGAATTACTTGCTGTTACACTAGTGAATGTCCTTTTGGTTGCAAGTAACAGAAATACAATTTAGGTAGATTGAACAAAAAAGTGAGGAAATTTATTGAAGGATTCAGGAGTAGCCCTCAGAACTGAAGGGGCGGTGGAGATCGTGAAGCAATTTGGGAAGCTGCCCTCACCTCTCTTTCTGATGCCACCTCTCCTGACCTTTATGTTTCACTTTTTCCTTCCCTCTAGGCTGACTACATCCTCTTCTCTGTGCATGTTGTGGAGCATGGCTGCCTCACAGCTCAGCTCCCAAGTGTATCCGTTTGTGTTATTCCATTCTTGCATTGCTATAAATAACTTATAAAGAAGAGGTTTAATTGGCTCACAGCTCCACAGGCTTACAGGAAGCATGGTGCTGGCATCTGCTGGGCTTCCAGAGAGGCCTCAGGAAGCTTCCAATTATGACAGAAGGCAAAGGGGGAGCAGATACTTCATATGGCCACAGCAGGAGCAAGAGAGAGGTGGGGGGTGGGGGTGCGGGTGCCACACATGTTTAAATGACCAGATGTCGAGAGAACTCACTCACTGTCATGAGAACAGCACCAAGGGGATGGTGCTAGGCTATTCATGAGAAATCCTTCCCGTAATCCAATCACCCCCGACCAGGCCCCACCTCCAACACTGGGAAACTGGGGGGTACAATTCGACATGAAATTTTGCGAGGGGACACAGAGCCAAGCCATATCACTGTTCATAGTTCAAAGTGACAGCAAAGATTCACTTGCACCTGTGATTTCTATCTGGAAAATTCCAGGAAGAGACTGATTTGTGTGAATCAGGTGGAGCATCCACCTGATTGGATGGCCAGTCACCAGCAGGGCAGACTCAGAGCACAATTTGTGAGGGTGCCCATTTAGGCAGCACTGGGCTCAGGTTTCAGAGGAAGGTTGGTGGGGCCCCCAAAAGCAGTCACTGCAGAAAGTAACTACAGTGTCACCTGGCCAACTTTTTTTTGTTTTTCAACCATATTGCTCTTGAACTTGAGTTTTTATCTTATCTTTACTGAATACTTCAGGTATGCAGTAGGAAATGAGTGGTTAAAGAGAAAAAATAAAAAAGGGAAACTGATGACAAACTGAACATGGCCGGTAGAAAAGTGAATCCAGCAGAGGAATGAGGAAACTGTCTTTGTCCATCAAATATTCTGCCTTTGGGGGACATGTTGACCTTAGCAACCATCTGTGGGTGAGGGAAGCTTAGCAAAGACCATTTTTCCTGTCGTGCTGATGAAGCCCAGCAATATTAAGCATTTAGTGACCTTTGTCTCTGGAGAGGTAACATTCCAGCCAAAATGTGGAGCCAGGTATCTGCAGAAAGAGCATTCCTGCAAGTACAGAGGATCTTTAGCAAGAGCAAGCTATGTTTATTCTGGGGGCTCAAAGAGGTTCAGTGGGAGTGAGTGAGGGTGGGGGAAAGGAAAGAGGTGAGAGCAGAGAAAGGACCAGGGGCCAGACCAGGGGAGGTCTCTCAGGCCACAGCTAGGATCCTGAGTCCTGTTTAACTGCAAGAGGAAGCATGGAAGCATTTGACATTTGTCTCCTGCTGTAACAGGGCACCACCAGCTGAATGGTTTAAAACAACAGAAACTTCTCTCACAGTTCCAGAGGCTAGAAGTCCAACAGCAAGCTATCAACAGGGTCACACTTCCTCTGACAGCTCTAGAAAAGAATGTGTTTCAGGGTGGTTCTCCCGCCTTCTGGTAGCCTCTGGTGTTCCTTGACTTGTAGATGCCATCTCGTCCTCATGTTTCTTCACATCCTCTTCCCCCTGCAAGTGTCTGTATCCAAGTTCCCCGCTGTGATAAGCACAGCAGTTATATCGGATTACGCCCCATCCTCCCAACCTCGTTTTAGCTTAACTACCTCTGTAGAAACCCTATTTCCACATAAGGTCACATTCAAAGGTACCGGGGTTAGAACTTCAACATATCTTTTGCAGGGAGGGGGACACAATTCAATGCATAATAGTTTTAAACAAGGAAGTAACATGATGTGTTTTAAAAATACCACTCTGGCTGCTGGGTGGATTGTGAATTATGAGAGGGTCCTTTGAGGAGCCTCCTGCATTAGTCCAGGTGAAAGATGGTGGTAGTTTGGACCAAGGGGTGGCTGTGTAGATGGAGATAAATGGTTTCCTGGGTGTAGCCTTGGCCTGAGCCTCTTGTATAGGCAGAAAGTGAGGCAGCTTGAAGCCAATGATAATAATAGAGATTCAGGTATTACAAACTCTTAGCTAATGTGAAGCAACTATGAAGTACTCACTAAGCCTCATGCTCAATTAGCTGTTCTTAATCTTTCCCATGAATTATCTCATTTAATCCTCCAACTCCCTATGAGGTAGACATTATTATTGCCCCTACCCACAGATGGGGAACATGAAGCTGAGCACTGTCTAGAAACTTGGCTGAGATCCCACAGCTCACCCCATAATGAAACAGCTATTTCCACCCCAGTCTGTTGCCACCACACCCAGGCTCTTGGTGACGTCTCAGCAGTCTATTTCAGAACACGCTGAAGGCTTGTTTGCTGAGACTGGAGATTTATGGCACAGAGGGAGATAAGATTGGATAGGTCAGACTCCTATTTCCGTCATTTATGACTATTTGTCTTATTCTTCAACTACACACACACACACACACACACACACACGCACACACACAGATATACAGATATCTGTCTATATCAATGCTAATATTGAGCTGTTACTATGTTCTGGGCTTCATTCTAAATCAGTTTCTCAATCTCAGCACTGTTGGCATTTTGAGGTCATTCTGTGACGTGGGCTGTCCTGTGCATTGCAGGCTATTTAGCAGCATCCCTAGCCTCCTCTAGATGCCAGTTGTGACAACTAAAAATACCCCCAGACAATGACAAACACCCCCTGAGGGACAAAATTGCCCCTGGTTGAGAATTACTGTCCAATACTTCACATTTAACATGTCCAGGAGCCCCATTAGGCAGGTACTGTTCTGATTCCATTTGTGGGAGAGGAACTCGAAGCTCAGAGATGCTGAGATTGATGTCCCAGATGATACAGCCAGGGTTCCTAGAACCCCTCCAACATCCATGGTAGCTGTTGACAGGATGCTTGCTGAGAGGATTGCAGGCAGCTTTGACATTGACGCAGAGATGTTTATATATGGCTAAGCATGATAGGAAACCATGAAAGGTTTTTGACCAGAGTAGTGATCTGAGAAAAGCAGAAGTCTACAGAAAACTCAGAAACACCCTTCCATCTTCAAAGATAACTTCACATTTGGGATCCTTGGGCCTGGAGTCAGAAGGGATTAGAGGGTAACCTCATTCAGGTAGAAAAGTGTTCCAAAGACCACTGAGGCTTTTCTACTTCCTCCTTTCCTCTTCTCTGAAGAACTTTTTCCTCCCAAATTAGATAAGATCCTCTAGGCATCCTGTGTCTTGTCACTCCCTAGACATTTTGGTAATAAGAGCATAAGGATTAATTACACCCCCTGCCCTGTGAATGTTTACATTTGATCTTAGCCAAAAGGCTGAGAAGCGATGTGAATGTTTAATGCAATTACTGTTCACTGGCTCCCAGTAATTTCCAAGATGTAAGTGGGCAGTGAATAGAAACAAATCTCCATTTGCCAACAAAGCTACAGCGTGGACTTTAAATTAAATTAAAACCACCTACCATTTTTTTTAACTTTTATTCTAAGTTCAGGGGCAACATCACTGCATGATCCAACAGGAATGCAATGCATCTACTCAATTATTACTTGTTGACAAAATTGTATGAAACCTGATGAATGCTAACTGATTCCACGATAGTGAAATTAAAAATGACAAAGCATTAAAAAGAAAACACTAAGAATCCAGGAAAGAAATAAAAGAGGAAAAATAGGCACTCAACTTCCTCATGATCTCCTTTCCAGTAAAATATCTTGTGTGTAGTATGTAGCATGATCCTCATAAATTCGTCAGAAGAAATAATTCTTCCTCCTTTTACATGCTGCTGTGGATTTAGGGAACTTAAAAGGTTCTCCTTTGCTTGATCTATTTCTCCTTACAGTCCAAGGCATCTAGTCACAAACTACAGTGTCTACAGGCAGCCCTGAGTGCTCCCTTTTATCTCTTACATTGTCAGGTTTTGGTGACATCGTTACAAATAGACATGACCACCGTGTTCCACCCTGACTCACTCACACACTTTTAATTTAGATCTTCCCATCCCCCAGAGCAGAAAGCACCTCATTCATATTAATTTTATTTTCCAACTACTTTAATCACTATTCTATCAACTCCAGAATGGTCAAGTTTAAGTTTAAAGGCTCCCAGTTTCTGAATAAGTGCAGTGCATCTTCAGTGTGAAGTGGTCATGTGCAGAGCAAACAGTAGCTCATTCCAATGCCACTGGGGTTGCTCTCCAAGAGCCAGGTGAGAAACCCATCCTGACCAGGACAAGGTGGACTTGAGACCAATTATTCTACAGAGGGAACCATCTCTGAAAAGAGTATAATATGGTAACAGATGGTGATCTTGTTCTGTGTTCATGTTCAGCTGACTAGAGCAAGTAGCTGGGTGACTGAGATAATGTCTGACCAACCCAATATTTAAACTGCCTACATTTCTAAGCACCTATACTTTTTATTCACTTATTCATTCATTCAGTCTGTAATCCCAAATCTAGCTTGAGCTCACTGCCTTCTTAGGCTCTAGATGAGTCAGGCTCAACTTCTCAATTTCCCCTTGGTTGAGGTTCAAAGCCTTTGGGATTTCTGCAAACTGCCAGGAGGCTGGACACTGTATCCACACATGCTGTCTCTCTTCTGAACTCTCTGCCTGATATGAAACTCAGCCCTGTCCTCAATCCACAAACACCAGTCCCTGAAGCTCATTCATACAGTGTCCTCACAAATTTAACGGGCTCTGATGATGAGGGTCTCAGGGAGGAATCACTGGAGCTCTGTTTAGAAAACAGCTTACAACAACATGTTAGGTACTTCTTGTCTCAAAAGCCCACAGCCTCCTTGATACACCGGGTTTTACATGGCCCTTCATCCCCATGCAGTGAGGTACACATCACTTGCAGTTCTCTCTTCTTCCTTCCTTCTTCCTCTCCTTTTCAAGAGAAAAACAAAATTTCTCTCATTTCCTCATGCAAAGAGCCTAACCATTCTTTAGTTATTAGGAGGCTTCTTAAGTATCCCCTTCCAGCCCCAAGTAAACTGTAAGGTATTTTTCCTCCAGAAAAACAATTTACCTTAAGATAAATTTGGGTGCCAGCTCTTCAGGAATGTGAATGGCATCTCATTACGATTATGAAATCATTTATTGAAGTACATACAGTATGTTACATACTAGGGAGACTAGAATAATTAAATTGGGCTCATGAACTGGCTACAAAAATGGCTTGCCATCCAGTGGGTTATGCCATGAGACAGATGGCATGTGGAAGGAGGAAGCCAGTCAGTGAGAGGGAAGGAGCAGAGTCAAGTTGCTATGGGATCCCTGAAGAGGGCAATGGAATTGGTTTAGGGATGGATTGTAGAGCGAGCGCGGTGTCTCTTCGGGAAATGGAGGTAAATGTCTGGTCAACATCCAAATTGTTAGCCAGATGTTTTACCCCAGAATCCTGCAGCCGTTTTTTTTTGTTTTGGTTTGGTTTTTGGTTTTGTTCTTGTTTTTGAGATGAGTCTGTCACCCAGGCTGGAGTACAGTGGCATGATCTTGGTTCACTGCAACCTCTGCCTCTTTGGTTCAAGCTATCATCCTGCCTCAGCCTCCCAAGTAACTGGGATTACAGACATGCACCACCACGCCTGACTAACTTTTTGTATTTTCTTTCTTTCGTAGAGACAGGGTTTCACCATGTTGGGCAGGCTAGCCTTGAACTCTTGACCTCAAGTGATCCACCTGCCTCAGCCCCCTAAAGCCCTGGGATTACAGGCATGAGCCACGACATCTGGCCTTCTTTAGCTTATTTAACCCCAATTGAGTCACCCATTTGTGATGCCATCATCATAGATGAGCCCTGTCTGATTTCACAGGGCCCTTGTGAGTCAGAGGTGAGACCACATTAAAACTTGTATAGCCTCTAGAAATGGAAAAAATGATGGTGTCTGTTTACAAAAGCAATTCCAAATAAAACCAAAACCAATTTAAAGTATAAGAAGTTCAAAGAAGTTCTGACTTGTTCAATAATGACTACTTTCAGCTTACATAAAAATCTATCAGATTCCTTTCCTCCAAAATATCTATCTTTTTGTTTTTTGAGACAGGGTCTCACTCTATTGCCCAGGCTGGAGTGCAGTGGCACAACCTTGGCTCACTGCAATCTTCACTTCCCAGATTCAAGTAATTCTCTTGCCTCTGCCTCCCAAGTAGCTGGGATTACAGGCATGCCATTATACTGGATAATTTTTGTATTTTTAGCAGAGATGGGTTTTCACCATGTTGACCAGGCTGGTCTCAAACTTCAGGCCTCAAGTGTTCCACCCTCTTCAGCCTCCCAGAGTGCTGAGATTATAGGTGTGAGCCACCATGCCCAGCCTATTTATTTTTCGCTTTTGTCTGTTGGATAACACAATAATAAACTTTTGGTAGAAAATGGAATTGATCACTTGTTCTTCACTTCTTTGTTAATCACCATTCTCAGGGAACAGGGGTTGTCAGAAGTTTCAGATTAAGCAACTCCTTATCAGAGGTCTCTTTTGTGTCCAGTGCCAATGTCAAAGACTTTCTAAATTTATCATCACCATCAGCATAATCTACTGAGTTTAAGACTCTCATAGGGCCTTGCGGTCACTGATGTCTTTATCAGATATTATCATCTGGATATATTTATGAAACGCAGGTAAGTGGTGGTTGAGATAAATAAGTATTTAATCCAGGGCATTTTCTAAAATCTTCAAAAATTCAAATCTGAACCTACACTCATTTTCACGTAGACTTCCTAAAAGACGGGATGGTAAACTGGGTTTGTTCTGGATGGCTTCAGGTAATTCATGTTTATTACTATTAATATCACACTTATCAACAAGTTTGCTATTGACAGCAGCCAGTAAGGCAATATCTTGGCATTCTGTTGACCTCTGCTCATTCCAAAGGGTTGAATTTGTTTTCAGAGGTGACTTCTGCATCTCAGAGAATTTGGGTCGGTGAAAACATCTCTACACCAGCACCACCTGGCCTTCTTATAACACAATACTTAGGTTGAACTATCCACACTAAGCAGATGGTGAGGAGTCGGCAAGTATCGAGTCAACTCCCAACTCCATTGAACACAGCTAATTAATGAATTACAGAACTGAGCCTTGCTGACTATTTAGTTTGATGCACTTAATTAATATCAGGACATCCAGATATCAGTTGAGTCACAGAGCGCCTGGTGGCTTACCCATGCCACACAGTTGGTTGAGATCAGAGCCGTAGGGAGAGCACTGATCTCCTTATTTCTCATTCAGAGAACTTTGTACCACATCATATAGCTAATCCTAAGCAATTTTTGGAGTCCAGATAAATCATTTTTAGTTTTTTCAGGCTGGCTTGAGTTTTCAAATGATTCTTTGGTATTCACTATTTTATACATATTAAGGAAGTTATATAAACATTGGAAACAATGTTTTCCTCCCCACCTCCCCTCCACACACCTCCAATTTCTAACTTTCCCTCAACTGAAAAGTTAACCCATTTTTTTGGTTTATACTGATTATTTAATCAAAATTCACTGATATTTGGGAACAATGCTACACTGCCCAGAATTACTGTCTTGGTCATAGAAACAATACTTCAAAATGCTCTTCCAATTCTGTGAAGAAAGTCAATGGTAGGTTGATGGGGAATTGAATCTATAAATTACTTTGGGCAGTATGGCTATTTTCAGGATATTGATTCTTCCTAACCAGGAGCATGGAATATTTTCCCATCTGTTTGTGTCCTCTCTTATTTCCTTGAGCAGTGGTTTATAGTTCTCCTTGAAGAGGTCCTTCACATCCCTTGCTAGTTGTATTCCTAGGTATTTTATTACCTTTGTACCAATTGTGAATGGGAGTTCACTCATGATTTGGCTCTCTGTTATTGGTGTATAGGAATGCTTGTGATTTCTGCACATTGACAATTTTGAAAGTAACTGTCAAACAGCATCATGTACTACAGAGAATTCTTTCATGAAAGGAAGATTAAATTGATGCAGGAAGCTTCACTGTTGTCTTATTTTGAGACATTGCCACAGTGACTCAACCTTTAATGACTACCATGATGATCTGTCAGCAGCCATCAACATCGAGGCCATACCTTCTACCCGCAAAAAGATGATGACTCCCTGAAGGTTCAGATGACCGATAGCACTCTTTTTTAGCAATAAAGTATTTTTAAATTAAAACAAAACAAAACAAAACAAAATGCTCTTAACTTGTATCTGTGGCCAATGGAGTTGTGTTGGAAAATGAGACAAGGTGAAGCCTCCTGCTAATGACATTCCCTCTGCTTGGAAGCGAGCTGTGGCTCTGAAAGGGCTGATTGTGGAAAATCAACTGGCAAGCAGGGGCTAGAAAGGAACATGGCTCTTCCTGGGGCAGCTGTAAGTTCCTGAGGACAAGTTCAGGATCTTCCTAACCCTGTGAGGAGTTGCTGAGGACATGGTGTGATTAACTGAGGAATCCCTGTATGCTTCAGATGCAGACAGTGAGTAAGTGCTTCATGCATCTTAATGGTGAATGTGCTGTTTCCCTAACAATCTCAGGGTAAGCTTGTTAGGGAAACTGGGCGACACCATTTTAAAATCAACTCCTTCTTAAAACTAGCAAGGCACATTCCTTGCCAGTCACAACCCATGGTCATGAAATGTTTACAGCTGAGGAAACAGCTTAATAAAGCTTGCAAGGAGAAACCCCTACTACAATGAGATGTCCGGATGTCCTGATATCTCTTAATAATACATGCTTTAAAGATGACTCTAGACATGCTGTGATGTACTTTCACACTAAAATACCAAAAATAACTTTCTTTGAATCAACAAAGTAATACATCTTGTCACGCTGTCAGCCCACCCTCGTGTTGTCATAGCTTGACTTTTACATAGATAAGACTCTTGTATAAGAGAAACTTAAAGATGGTGCATTTCTCTGCTTGCTTTCTGAGGATGCCCTACTCTGCAACTGAGTAGCTTTCAATAAATGATCTCTTCTCAGTGCTCTCTGTGACTTGCCTTGAATTCCTTCCTGCACAAGATCCAAGACCCTCTCTTGGTGTCTGGATCAGGACCCCCATTTTTGGCAACAAGATTTCTGTCTTTCGGGGAAAAAATTTCCTCATTTCTTCTAGATGTCCCAAAATGCTTCACCTCATATTTACACCTAGAACACAAGCGTGAGCTGTAAGAGACTTAGGAGGCTGAGGGCCCACGTCCCTGTGCAGCTCAGGGTCTGCTTGTCCCCCAACTCCCATAGCCCACTGTTTAATGGGTAGTTCAGTTTTCACTGAATAGCTTAGAATCAAGAAAATGGCTGGGCTGGGTACCGTGACTTACGCCTGTAATCTCAGCACTTTGGGAGGCCGAAGTGGGTAGATCACCTGAGGTCAGGAGATCGAGACCAGCCTGGCCAACTTGGTGAAACCCTGTCTCTACTAAAAATACAAAAATAAGCCAGGCACGGTGGCAGACACCTGTAATCCCAGCTACTCGGGAGGCTGAGGCAGGAGAATCACTTGAACCCGGGAGGTGGAGGTTGCAGTGAGCCAAGGTCATGCCATTACACTCCAGCCTGGGTGACAGAGCAAAACTCTGTCTTGGAAAAAAAAAAAAAGAAGAAGAAGAAGAAAATGGCCTATGAGCAAGCCTACAATTTGGAGCAGTTCTCTGAGGTCATGGACAATGGCCAGCTGTCTTCTGTCTTGATTACTGGGAAAAAGGGAAGGAAATTGGACTGACATGTCCAGGTTCTATACAGGCTATGTGTGCTTTGAATTTGATGAAGTCTGTGCTACCCGTGAAAGTGTGACAGAATGGCTATGAGTTGGTGGCTGGTTGTGAGTGTGGCTCAGAGTAGGTGTGAGGGTCATTGGTGAAAACTTAAGACTTGACATCAGAACTGCGCAATGAGCAAGGTCCCATGGCAGTGTCTACGTGTGTGTGTGTGTGTGTGTGTGTGTCTGTGTCTGTGTGTGTGTGTTTAGAGGAGGCAGTGTACAGGGAAGAGGCTAGGAAACTCCCAGCTTCAAATTCTTTCCTCCCATGAGAACCCATTTTCATATTTTGTAGCAAACCTGGAAGGGTCAGCCCTTCTCTGAGCCACCCTCCTTGTTGATGGCCAAGCATCTGTAAGAAACAAGAATTCTATCTTAATAAAGTCTGACTGCCCTAGTTGTTGTCTACTAGATATGCTACACTGGGGCTCAGACAAACCCTTGATAGGAGTAGCAACAGTGACCTCAGAGACATTTGGTACCTCCTCCTGACATGGCCAAAGGAATTGTGCATGCTACAGCCATGTCTGCCCTGTGGCTCCATTTGACTTAATGGGGAGGGTGTGGACTGCCTGGTTGCACTGAAGAGGAGGGTAGCAAAGAAATAAGGTTGGAAAGGGCTGGCTCTGCCTTCCAAGGCAGAAGCTGTATGTCTGGGAATTCCTTCTAGTTCAAGAGCATGAACTAGACCTCCAACTTTGAGACGTGGGCATACCATTCTTTTCTTTAGTTGTGCAACAGGCTGCTCCTAGCTCCAGGGACTCTGCTATTGGCTGCAGCAATGGTTCCAAATATTCCCGCTTCGTTGTCTTCATGCCTTTTGCAATGTGGCCTCTCATCAAGAGATAAAGTTCATTTACCGACCCTTGCATCTAGGCTGGCCTCAGGTCTTGCTTTGGACAACAGAAATGTGGCAAGTAAGTAACAGTGTGCCAGTGATGAGCCTTGTTCTTAAGAGGCCTTGCAAACTTCCACCCATCCTCTTGGGCCCCACAATGACCCTGTGAACAAGCCTGAGCTAGCCTACTGGATGAAGAAAAACATGTGGCCCAGTCACCCACACTGACCTAGTTCATACTTGTCAGTTCCCAGAACAAGAGCCAACTAATTTACCTGCAGTTAACTACAGACACGTGAGGAACCCAGGTGAGATCAGGAGAGGCGCCCAGCTGAGCCCACCTGAAATTGCTAACCCACAAAATTACAAGTAAAATTGATGGTTGTTGTTTTAAGCCACCAAATTTGGGGGCGATTTGTTTCACGGAAATAGATAACAGACACATACCCCAGTGGAAGTAGGTTAGGAGAAGGCCTGGGCTGTTGATGAGGGTGGGAGCAACAGCCAAGAGTCACCTGAGGTCAGGAGCCTCAGTAGGTAGGTCTTACCCTGAGGCCCTCCTGGAGACTGGGCTGGGGAAGCCAGAGTCACAAAATAAAATGGATTGGGAAGAAGCTTGGGGCACAGCTGGCAGGAATAATAAGGACCAGCACACGTGGTTACCTTGGGCAATAAATAAAATTTTAATATGACAAGGAGTTGCTTTACGCATGCGCTGTTTCCAGGGTTGCTTCTTCCGGGCTTTAGGTCTCGGCCACATCACTGAAGTGGACTCTCCTCGATATAAAATCCTGATTCATTAGCATTAAGTCACCAGGGAATTCCGATATGCAGAAAAGATTTCGGTTCGTTAGGCCTGTGATGGACCGTTCCGGTTTCTTTGCGGGGAGGAAGGACTTGCGGTCATTTGCATGGTATGTTAAACATTTTTTGGGTTCTCCTGACTTGAAAACTACATTCATTTTTATTTCTCCTCTTTTTGTGTTTTTGCCCTCTGCTTCCTCTTTCTCAGCTTGATTGGCATCATCACAGTTACGGCTGTCATGGTTGTCCTCTTGTCTGGCCTTATTTTTTGCCATTGGACCCAGGCCCACTCTAGACAGAAATGAGGAGCATCTGAACTTTTCAATGTAGGGTAAAAGCTGATTATTTCTCAGAGCCCGAGCAAGCCTCATTCTCTCTATGTGCTTACTGACGTTCACCTGCTCTCGTTGTGGCATTTGAAACTCCTCTGGGGGCACAATCACCTTTGCTGTCCATATTTTTTCTAGGGGTCCACAATTAGCACAAGGAGAGGAATGTTCTTTTTGATACTCCATTGCCCGTTTGTAGTCTGGAGACTGCAGCTGTAGTTTCTTGAGCATTCTCCATTCTTCCTCTTGCTTGTAAGCCAAAAGCCTTCTTGCTGCTATGGTGTGAATGCCACCGAGACGCTGACAATGGAGAAAAAAATTGTTAAAATCACAGTAGCACAGGGGCAGGCAGCACCCACAGACACAATTCTCTAGTAACTGGTTCTCCCTCCAGTGCAGAAAGTGAGCCCCTCTGTAGTGAAATACAGGGTGAACCTTTGGGGTCAGATAAGCTTGGGTTAAAATCGTGACTCTCCTCTGACCTACAATGAATTCAGAGTAATTTTATTGACTTTACAGAGTCGTGGTGAAGCCTCGACAAGACAACATAAATGGAAGTGACCAGTGCAAGGTAGGAGCCGAAGAGATAACTGTTTTCATCATTTGTTATTACTTATATTTCTAATTGGGATTTGTCAATAAGTGTATTTTGCTGTGCCAGTGTGGAAGCCACTAGCAGACTCAGCCAATGTGAGTTCACTGTTTGAGAGGTGTCCCTGTTACTGGTGGTTTCTGAACCTTTGGCTCCCCCTAGCTAAACCGGCTGGCTTCAGTGAGGCCTGTGTGAAAACTATGGGACACTTACTAGGATCTCTTTTTCCAAGGGAGAGTATTTCCCGAAGGCAATCCGCGGGTCTGATCCGTAGAATTTGCTCCATGTCCTGGAAGAACAGAAGCAGGAGTATCAGAATCCTTGAGAGGTTCTTCCTACTTTTCCCTCCTGGAGTGGGAAGGCTCACAAAGGGTTATGCTACACTGGCCAGGCTGAGGCTGCAATGAGCAGGAGTTTCTGTAGCCACTGGGTGGGCTCCTCCACTTGGCTTCTTTCTGACGTGGACAGATTAAAGCACAGGTCACACTTACCCCAACAGTGAAGCAGAACTCATATTCTCTTCGCAACACATTGGGGCTTGATCCTGAAAGGAATAGCTGGTATTAAATACTCTGACTGGCTTTTCGTTCTTCCTTTCTTGGGCCCTTGCATCACTAGCCCTCTGTTTTCCAGTCTTCTGACAGTCATTCTCCCATTCTCTGATTGAACTCCAGCAATAGGCTGGGAAGGAGATGTTCATGTCTGGAGTTTGTTTCTAAGACAAAGTGATGGGAGCCCGAGGGTCAGTCACAAATAGTTCTTGCATCATAACTGGCTTACTTGGGCGCTATTGTGAGGTCTGAGTTCAAGACATCAAATGATCCCCTGGGGTGAAATGGACACACACTACCAGGCTCCTGGTGTGCTGGAGTCCAGAGGAAAATGGATAGAGAATGCGGCTGGGAGGCAATCTGACCATGTCACTGCCATTGACAAACCCACAAGACTGCCCAGTTTTCACAAGAGGAAGACTCAGTCAACCAAAGTCTCTCTCTGGTTTTCACTTGTCTCTTCAGCCGTAGCTCCTCATGCTTGATCAACACCACACTATCCATCATTCTCAAAACAAGCACCTAAGCTGTCGTTCGCAGTTCCCTCGTGTGCTGGATATCCTTGGCAATTGCTTGTCTCTCAAGACCCAGCTTAATTGTTGCCTCCTCTGAATGTCTCCTTGCAGAATAGATCACCCTTTGTCCATGTTCTCATAGCACTGAAAGCATCATGCTATGGTGCTTTCTCATATATCGACTTGCTTGGTAAGTAAGATTTCTTGGTAAGTCGGTCTCTCCCTCTATTGAGAAAAGAGGGAGAGAGTACCAACAGCATCTTATTCTTTGGGAATCGTTTGGGGCAGATGCCCAGTTTGTTAACTCTTAAAGCTTTGGTCAAGAATGGCACTGGTGGGAATGGATATTGCCAAAACCCTATGGAAGGCAATTTGGCAATATGTATCAAAAATATAAATGCATTTCACCCAGTTATGTGTACAAAATAAATTATGCACAAGGTTGGTCAATGCACCCTTTTTTTAAGGTGACAAACCTCATGGCAAACTCAAATATTCATTAACAGGAATTGGTCAGAGAATTCTGGTTAGTCAAACAATGGAGTAACACAGGAGTATAGGACTATAGGACTATAGGAGTGAAAAAGATCAAGGAAGAAAGATCTCGTATGGAAATAACTCCAAGAAACATAATGAAATGCAAAAAGCAAGAGGCAAACATATTTAAATTCTACACTACCTTTTTGTATTGGGGAGGGAAAAAACAAGCACGTGTATATTTGTATTTGCATAAAGAAACTTTAGAATAACACAAATACTAATAAAACAGTAGGTATTCAACAGATGAAGCAGTGGTGGGAATGAGCCGTTTCGTGGTTTACATAATTATATTGTCTTGAATGTAGAACCACATGAATGTATTACATATTTGAAAAAATAAATTTAAAAAGTGGAGAAGCAGCTCATGGGAAAAGATTGCCGTGTTGTCTCTGACAAACACAGGTCCTACAGCTTCTCTGCCTTACCAGAAATCCACAGTGGATATTTAGAGTTGGGCCAGTGCTCAGATCCGTGTAGGCACTAACTACAGAGGTACTGTTCCAGTCGACACAGGAAATTTCAGTTACCTGGACCATCTGTGAGCCTGGATACATCAGCAGAGGGCCTCTGAGCAGTGAAGAAAATGCCCTCTCCAGTGAATTCACTGGCTTTCTCATGTGTCCCACACTCAGCTGCTACTTAAGAGTGACTGTGAACAAGCCATACAACACTTGGCACATCATATGCATTCAATAAATATTTGTGGAACAATCAAAGGGATCGTTGGACTCTAATTGATGGAATATCATGTACCCATTAAAAATTGAGTCTTTCACAGGAACTGAAATCCAAACACTGCATGTTCTCACACATAAATGGATGTTGAACAATGAGAATATGTGGACACAGGGAGGAATATCACACACTGAGGCCTGTCAGAGGGTGGGAGGCTAGGGGAGGGATAGCGTTAGGAGAAATGCCTAATGTAGATGACAGGGTGATGGATGCAGCAAACCACGATGGCACATGTATACCTATGTAACCCACACGTTCTGCATATATACTGCAGAACTTACAGTATAATAAAAAAAATTGAGTCTTTACAAAATTTCCAATCATATGACATAATGGGATACAAAAAAAGGCAGACTATAAAACTTATATAGGGTATAATTTGGATGCTGTAAAAATACAAATATACAAGAGGGGGAAAAAGAAGACCAGAAGGAAATACACAGTGACACTGAGGTTACTTCAGGCTATGGGCTTGTGGGGATGTTCCAGGACTGGTGATGCATCAGCAGCCTGGTCAACTCCAGGCATTTAGAAGGAAAAGCTATGGCCCTGCCATAGCAGGCACAGGCAGGAAAAAGTGCTGTTGTCAGGGTCCAGCTCCTCCAGACTTCAGAGAAGAGGAGGGTGAGAAAGGACACACCTGGGAGGGGTTACCACGGCAACGAGGCTCTGTGCCGTGGGCAAGTCCGGTTTTCTCACACCTGGTTCCACAAATTTCTGCTCTTAGCTCACTTCCTTCTCTCCTTGTCTTTCTCTCAGTCTCATTCCCAGGCCTTTTGCTTTTGTTTTCTTGTAAAGATATTTTCCCCCAATTACTTTTACATTATGTCTTATTCTTAACTTTTACCCGGTTTTGTCCCGACTTTTGTTCATAGGCATCAATCTCATCTCCTGGTTCATTTTCAAGTTCTCTTCTTGAACTGCCTTTCACATCTGTCTTTTATCTTTTACTGCATGTTCACGTTCTTTGTTTTGTAGCCTTTATCTTTTATATATATTTCATTTATTCTTAATACTTGTAAACACTTTTAGCTATTGTATCAGGGTTCTCCAGAAAACAGGCAATATAATTTGTGTGTGTGTGTATACATATATACACACTCATATATACAAATATATATATATATATATACATATATATATATATATACACATATACATATGTATACAAATCCCATTCTCACATATGAAAGAGAGAGACTTATCAGTTATTATTTATTTTAGGGAATTGCCTCACATGATTATAGAGGCTAGCAAGTCCAAAATCTTTATTGTAGGCTGGCAGGCTAGAGGGCCAGGAAGAAGTCAATGTTGCCGTTCAAGTCCAAAGACCATCTGATGGCAGAATTTCTTCTTGTTCAGGAGAGGTCAGCCTATCATTCGATTCAGGCCTTCATGAGGCTCATCCACATAACGCGAGACAATTTGCTTCACTCAAACTCCGCCGATTTAAATGTTAATCTCATCCAAAAACACTGTCCCAGAAACATTCAGAATAATAGATCATATCAAATACCTGGACACCATGGCCTAATCAAGTTGACATATAAATTTAACTATTACACCTACTTATATTTTGTAGGTTTTTAATGATTTGCTTAAATGTATTATAGTTTTTAAATATCAGGCTTTTAGTTTCTATACATAGTTTTGCCCATTATTGAACTTTATATTAACAGATTCACATGGTATGTATTCTTTTGTGTCTGCTTTGTGCCTCTTCTTATGAAAAACAAGTTGTTATACTCTTATTGATATGCTTGTACATTCCTTCTTCTTATCATTTAGCATGATGTGCTGTGATTCATTTATCAGTCACTTACATTTGGGTGGTTTCTGATTTGGGAGAGTTCTTGTCCATGCTTCCTTGGGGTCATGTGCACACTTTCCTCTACCAGTTCACATCCCCCCCAGTAGTGTATGAGAATCCCTGTTGATTCTCCTCTTGCCAATGCAGGTAATGCAGGTAGATGGTTTGTGGTATCTTGGGTGGTTTTCATTTACATTTTTCTGGTTACAAATGAAATTGAACACTTTTTCTATTGGCCGTTGAGATTACCCTTTGTGAAATGTCTATTCAAGTCTTTTGCTTGCTGTTTTCTAGTTTTTCTTTTCTTACTGATATGTGAGATTTCTTTATATGTTCTTGATATAGGCCCTTTGTCATTTAAACGTGTTGCAAATATCCACTCCTACTCTACAATTCACCTTATTGCTTTCTTTAGGGTGTCTTTTGATGAATGGAAGACCTTATCTTTATTCTAGCTGCAGTCTAATTTAGCAAGCTTTCCCTTTATGGTTAGTGCTTTCATGTCTTGTTTAAAATGTCATCTCCTACCTTAAGAAGGAGTGATACTTTCACATATTATACACACACACACAGACACACTTACACACATACAAACGCATACACAGATACACATAGACACATATACACACAGACATACACACATATACTCACAGACACACACATACACATACACAGAGACACATACGCACACTCATAGTGATACTCTCTTATGTCACTCTGAAACCCTTGATGTTTTTCTTTTGAACTTTGTGAACTTCTTATCCTCATTTTATAAACTTTATTTTTCCACCTGATTTTCATTTTAGTATATTTTGCAACTTAATTTTATAATGACTACCAAAATGTGTGAGGGTGTGTGAACAATTCATACGCAAAAACCTGGGACTCCCCACCCTCTCGCAGCTGCCCCAGCAGCCATCCCTGGGCTCTGGCTCCCTCTGGTGGATCTTGCAGAGGCTGGCTCTCCAAAGACCCGCACGCCTTCTCCCCGTCTCCGAGGCTGAGTCTATGCAGATAGCCACCCTGATTTATGGGAATGGTGCTGCTGCTTAACATGACATGAGATCCAGACCTTATATGAAGAACTGTGCTCTTGAAATCATAGTCTCCGCTACAAAATCATTGGCTCAGGGCACTGATGGTCCCCTCCCCCATTTCTGGGAAGTGTCTTCTAGGTCAGTGCTTCTCAAACGTTAACATGCATGTAAATCTCCTGGAGATCTTGTGGAAATGCAGAGTCTGATTCTGCAGGACTGAGCTAGGACCTGCACCTCTAACCAGTTCCCAAGAGGAACAAAGTTGTGACTCTCTGTGTGGGTCACTCCATAAGAGGTGCTCCTCAAAGCTTGTCCCTGGACCAGCGGTGGCAGCAGCAGCAGCAGCATCACCCAAGACATACAGACTCTCAGGCCTCACCCAGAACTACTGAGTCACAAGCTGCATCTCAACAAGTTCCCGGATGAATGGCAGGCATGGGAAAGTGTGAAAGGAAGCTGGCCTGGGAAATGCCCTCAGCTGCTTCCTGTGAGGGATCAGACGATGTATAGCCTACATCAGAGGGCTCAGATGATGCACAGCCTATGCAGAGCACCTGTGGACAGAATTCTACCTGTTCCACAGCAACGTGCCTCAGACATCCCGGTTTCCAAGCTTAGCCTCCTCCCCTCTTAGCATGAAAGAGTCCTTTGATGCTTAGTTTCCTCAGTCTCCTTCCTTTCGGCATAAGGGTTGAGGAGACACTGGCTCAGGCAGGCTTGTTCCAAACCATTACCTAGGTATAGGGTCAGCTGCGCCTCTTTGAGGAGCCTCTTTTGGGAGGTCCACCCAGAAGAGTGAGACCCAGGAGCAGGAAAGGCCAGTTCTCATTTAGGCCTCTGGGAGAGGTTTCAGCCACACCAAGGTGTCACAAGGTCGATGTTTGCTTCTTCTGTCTCTCTAAGGGGAGCAGATTATTTACTGGGGAAACCAAAACCCTGGAAGGGTGATTTTCATCAAACATCAGATTCTCCTCAATGCTGCTGCCATTCCTGCCTGTACGAGTCTGTTATTTTCCCCCACCAGAGTTCTGCTGGGTTCTTTGCAGGCCCTACCAACAAGCACCTTCCCTCTGCGATGCAGTCTGTCCCTCTGGGGGACAAGCAGATGATAAACAGACATCAGGGCTCATGAGGGGGGATTTTCTCTAGCCCTCCCCTGGTCGATTAAATTGAGACTATTGTCCAACACCACATTCTCTTTCTGAAAGGAGACCTTGGGAATCCCCCTGTGGTTGCCTCTGTTGCTATTAAAATCCACCAAAGGGCATGAGGAATTCTTTTCTGAAATACAGGAGGGATTGGGTTCTTGAATTTGCTGAGGTAATGTGGTAGGCATTCATCTTCACAGTAAGGCAAATAGATGCACATTTTGAGAACCAACAGGCTCCCAAAAATATGTCTCTAGATGCCTGAATTTTCTCTTTAGAATTGTGGTCAGTTGAGGTCACTAAATAAAACCCTCAGGTGTTAGTTGACTTTCCTGATGGGTTTTGATGCCGTAATCCTAATAAAGAGATACTAGAGTATGGTGATCACCAGCTTGGTATGGAGTCACTGGTGTGCTGGTAAATGTTAACAACTGGCTCTCTAAATGAAGTTGATAAGTATAGCAAATAAAAATACAGGGCATTTGTTAAATTTGAATTTCAGATATGTCCCATTTACTTATATAAAGAATTATTCATTTTTATTGAAGATTCAAATTTAATTGGGCATCCTATATATTATCGGGCAGTCCTATTTCTGGGTGGGCTCTGAGGAGAGGGGTTCCTCTTGCCACTTGCCAGCTTACTGTCTCTTTTTTAACATTAATGCCTATGTCATTTTTTTTCCTTCCAACTTTTATTTCAGATTCAGGGGGTGCATGTGGGTTTGTTATATGGGTAAATTATTTGTCACAGGGGTTGGTGTACAGATCATTTTGTTGCACAGGTAGTAAGTATAGTATCCAATAGATAGTTTTTCCACCCTCGCTCTCCTCCCAGCGTGCCCTGGTGTCTGTGGTTTCCTTCTTTGTGTCCATGTGTGCCCAGTGCTTAGCTCCCACTTACAAGTGAGAACATGTGATATTTGGTTTCCTGTTCCTGCGTTAATTCACATAGGATCATGGGTTTATTCTTTTAGGTTGATTCCATGTCTTTGCTGTTGTGTATAATGCTGTGATGAACATATGTATGCATGTGTTTTTATCATAGAATGACATAGGCATATACAGAATAATGGGATTGCCGGGTTGAATGGTAGTTTTGTTTTCAGTTCTTTGAGGAATCTCCAGACTGCTTTCTACAAAGGCTGAGCTAGCCTACATTCCCACCTGCAGTGTGTAGAGCTTACTCTCTCTAGGGAGTCGTGTGAACTAGGAAGCCTCTGTTTCATATGTACAGCGAGGATGGTAATATGAGCTGTCTTAGAGGGTAGTCGGGAAGATGGAGTGAGAAGTTACATTCAGGGAAACTCTCAATAAAGAGCTATTGAGGGTCCTGGATTGTGGCAAATACTAGTCTCTGAATATTCATTGCATCACTCCAATCATCACAAACATACGTTTTGGTCCAAGAAAGGGTGGAGTCCACCACTGTCTCTGCCCCCTCAAGGAACTCTTGTTGGGCTCCTGATCTCAAGTGGAATTTATTCTTGACAATCCTGTTGTGTCTCCTGACAAACTGGACAAGGTCTGTCTGAGTGTACTTAGCCTTGCTTCTGGCAAGGCAGACACTGCTTAGAGTCTTTGACAACTTTCATCTACCTAAAACATTCTAACCCCAAGGAGGCATTCATCTTCCCTGGGGACCTGGTAGGCTACACTTGTAGTAGATTTCTGTAGCCAGTGATGAGTCTAATGGATTATTTCTATTTCAGGGGCAGATTATTCATATCTATGAATAAATATTTCTAACATTTCAAACTTATTTTTATAGTTTCGTTGAGGTATAGTTGATACAAAATAAATTAAACATAATTAGACATAAAATCTGACGAGCTTTATGTATATAAACAGCTATCCTCACAATAAGATAATGAATAGATCCATCATCCTGCAAAGCTTTCTCATGCCCTTTGTAATCTCTCTCCCCTCACCTCTGTCCCACAACCACTGATCTGCTGTCTGTCACTACAGATTACTTTCCATTTTCTATGATTTTTAGTAAATTGAATCACACAGTGTGTACTCTTTTTAAAAAATAAACTTTTTTATTTAGAATAGTTTTAGATCAATGCACAAAGTACCCCAGGGCTATCTTTGTGGAGGCTGTGCGTCACCTGAGCCTGTGATGTAGGCTGTGCATTGTCTGATCCCTCACAGTCTCACAGGCAGCAGCTGAGGGAATTGCCCAGGCCAACTTCCTTTCACTCTTTTTTTTTTTTTTAGATGAAGGTCTCACTCTGTCACCAGGCTGGAGTGCAGTGGCACCATCTCAGCTCACTGCAACCTCTGACTCCTGGGTTCAAGCGAGTCTCCTGTCTCCGCCTCCTGAGTACCTGAGACTACAGGTGCATGTCACCACGCCCAGCTAATTTTTGTATTTTTAGTAGAGATGGGGTTTCACCATGTTGGCCAGGATGATATCGATCTCTTGACCTCATGATCCCCTGCCTCGGCCTCCCAAAGTGCTGGGATTATAGGCATGAGCCACTGCAACCAGCCCCTTTCACTCTTTACCATGCCTGCCATTCTCCTGGGAACTTGTTGAGATGTAGTTTGTGATTCAGTAATTCTGAGTTGGGCCTGAGAGTCTGCATGTCTTGGGTGATGGTGCTGCTGCTGCTGCCACTGGTCCAGGGACACGCTTTGAGGAGCACCTCTTATCAAGTGACACACACAGAGAGTCGAAACTTTGTCTCTCTTAGGCCAGCAGTATTGGCCTCAGCTGGGAACTTGTTTGAAGTGCAGGTCCTAGCCCAGACCTGCAGAATCAGTCTCTGCATTTCTGCAAGTTCTCCAGGAGATTTATATGTATTTTAACGTTTGAGAAGCGATGACCTAGATGATGTTTCCCAGAATGAGATAGAGGAGGCTATGATTTTAGAGAGCACCACTCCTTGTGCCCTCACAACTTCCCCGAACAATTGGGCTAGAGATCCTCTTAACTCTCCACGGACCAATGCACAAATGATTTAGCTGTTCCAAGACGCCATTAGATTATGGAGGAAGGGTATTAACTGTGGTTTCTCTTATCTTTAAATAACAACTTCCTGTATTAGCCTGGCACAAAGATGGCACCAAGCAAACCAGACTGTGATTCTGCTGTTCCCACCGAACAAGACAGGGCAGGGGACAAGTGGGATGGGAGCCTCTCCATATTTGGAATGTTCCTTTCTGCCTGTAAGCAGGCACTAGTCTACCAGCTATACCTGCCACAACTCATTTAAATATACATATATTTAAAACAATAGCAATAAAGGTTCTTAGAAGATGGATTGAAAAATAACTACTGTAAATATAGATTATGACTTTAGGATAGTGGGCAATTAGTATGATGATCAAGCATGAAAAAATAAAAATAAAAGAAACCTACTTCTGATGTAAAAGCTATCAAAGAATTACCAAAACATTCCTATTCTTTTTTCTTAAAATTATACTTTAAGTTCTGGGGTACATGTGTAGAACATGTAGGTTTGTTACATAGGTATACACGTGCCTTGGTGGTTTGCTGCATCCATTCCCCCGTCATCTATGTTAGGAATTTCTCCTAATGCTATCCCTCCCCTAGTCCCCCCATCCCCAAAAGAAAACCAACCACCACACGTTCTCACTCATAAGTAGGTGTTGAACAATGAGAACACATGGACACAGGGAGGGGATGTTCCTCTTCTTAAGGAATATGTTATCATTTATTTTTTACAAGTTAATTTTTCTGCCAGCTTCTTCTTTTTTTTTAATCATGTATCTGGCCATATTATTGAAACTTTATTATTATTATTGTTTTATTGTACTTTAAGCTTGGGGTTCATGTGCACATCCTGCGGGGTTGTTACACAGGTACACACATGCCATGGTAGTTTACAGTCTCCATCTCCCCCGTCTGCTATATCAGGCATTTCTCCTACTGTTTTCCCTCCATAGCCTCCCCACCCTTTGATGTCCCTCCCCTAGCCCCCCATCCCCCAACCTACCCCAGTGTGTGATGTTCCCCTCCCTATGCCCACGTGTTCTCATTGTTCAACACTTGCCTATGAGTAAGAACATTTAGTGTTTGGTTTTCTGTTCTTGTGTCAGTTTGCTGAGAATGACAGTTTCCAGATTCATCCATGTCCCCACAAAAGACACGAACTCATTGTTTTTTATGGCTGCATAGTATTCCATGGTGTATATGTGCCATTTTCTTTGTCCAGTCTATCACTGATGGACATTTGCGTTGGTTCCAGGTTTTGCTGTTGTAAACAGCACCACAATGAACATACGTGTGCATGTGTCTTTATAATAGAATGATTTATAATCCTTTGGGTATATACCCAATAATGGGATTGCTGGGTCAAATGGAATTTCTATTTCTAGGTCTTTGAGGAATCACCACACTGTCTTCCACAATGGTTGAACTAATTTACACTCCCACCAACAGTGTAAAATTGTTCCTATTTTTCCACATCCTTTCCAGCATCTGTTGTCTCCAGATGTTTTAATGATCACCATTCTTACCGGTGTGAGATGGTATCTCAATGTGGTTTTGATTTGCATTTCTCTAGTGACCAGTGACAATGAGCATTTTTTCATATGTTTGTTGGCCTCATAAATGTCTTCTTTTGAAAAGTGTCTATTCATATCCTTTGCCCACTTTTTGATGGGGTTGTGTGTTTTTTTCTTGTAAATCTGCTTTAGTTCTTTGTAGATTCTGGATAGTAGCCCTTTGTCAGATAGGTAGATTGCAAAATTGTTTTCCCGTTCTGTTGGTTGCTGGTTCATTCTAATGATTGTTTCTTTTGCTGTGCAGAAACTCGTAAGTTTAATTAGATCCCATTTGTCTATTTTGGCTTTTGTTGCCATTGCTTTTGGTGTTTTAGTCATGAAGTTCTTGCCTATGCCTATGTCCTGAATGGCATTGCCTAGGTTTTCTTCTAGGGTTTTCATGGTGTTAGGTCTTATGTTTAAATCTTTAATACATTTGGGGTTAATTATAGTGTAAGGTATAAGGGAGGGGGTCCAGTTTCAGCTTTCTGCCCATGGCTAGCCAGTTTTCCCAATACCGTTTATTGAACAGGGAATCCTTTCCCCATTACCTGTTTTTGTCAGTCTTTTCAAAGATTAGATGGTTGTAGATGTGTGGCATTGCTTCTGGGACCTCTGTTCTGTTTTATTGATCTATATCTCTGTTTTTGTACCAGTAGCATGCTGTTTTGATTACTGTAGCCTTGTAGTATAATTTGAAGTCTGGTAGTGTGATGCCTCCAGCTTTGTCCTTTTTTGCTTAGGATTGTCTTGGCAATGTAGGCTTTTTTGATTCCATATTAAGTTTAAAGTGTTTTTTTCCAGTTCTGTGAAGAAGGTCAATGGCAGCTTGATGGGGATAGCATTGAATCTGTAAATTACTTTGGGTAGTATGGCCATTTTCATGATATTGATTCTTCCTAACCATGAACATGGGATCCATCTGTTTTGTGTCCTCTCTTATTTCCTTGGGCAGTGGTTTGTAGTTCTCCTTGAAGAGATCTTCTACATCCTTTGTTAGTTGTATTCCTAGGTATTTTATTCTCTTTGTAGCAATTGTAAATGGGAGTTCGCTCTCTGTTTGTCTGTTATTGGTGTATAGGAATGCTTGTGATTTCTGCACATTGATTTTGTATCCTGAGACTTTGCTGAAGTTGCTTATCAGCTTAAGGAGGTTTTGGGCTGAGACCATGGGGTCTTCTAAATATACGATCATGTTGTCTGCAAATAGAGACAATTTGACTTCCTCCTTTCCTAATTGAATACTCTTTATTTCTTTTTCTTGCCTAATTGCTCTGGCTAGAACTTCCAATACTATATTGAATAGGAGTGGTGAGAGAGGGCATCCTTGTCTAGTGCCAGATTTCAAAGGGAATGCTTCCAGGTTTTGCCCATTCAATATGATATTGGCTGTGGGTTTGTCATAAATAGCTTTTATTATTTTGAGATACATTCCATCAATACCTAGTTTATTGAGGGTTTTTAGCCTAAAGGCTGTTAAATTTTGTCGGAGGCCTTCTCTGCATCTATTGAGACAATCGTGTGGTTTTTGTCTTTGGTTCTGTTTATGTGATGCATTATGTTTATAGATGTGCATATATTGAACAAGCCTCGCATCCCGGGATGAATATATACTTATCCATACTACAATGTGATGCAGCAATTATTAGGGGAATATATTCTTCAACTAATTTTTAAAAATAAGGAAACAGAAAAGAATGTTTGCTTTTCTTATGCCAAGAAATATACATAGGAGGTGTTCTATAAACTTTCATAATTCATACAAATGTTTTTGTTTTGTAAAGTTTAGCAATTTTCTTCTCAGATATTGAAAAGGCCACTTACAGTTTTAAGAATCTTGGTTTTAGGCTAATTAAAGAAATACATTTTTTTTTTCTTTTAAGTGCATGGGAAAAATAAACAGTGACTTTACCTGACTCTCAATTTTGAGCTAGACTTGAAGTATTGATGGTACAAGTTTTTGTTTAGGTTCTCAGGTGCAGTTACTGCACCTTAAATTACAGACATTTTGCCATTGACAAAGACTGAGAATGCTGTTCCTTCTACAATTTCAGTTTCTGTGATTCTGCAAATATTTAGAAAGAGTTTTTACATTCCAAGTAGACTTTTTAATGATAGATTTTTGAATAAAACTTAAAATATAATATTGGAAAGTGATGTGGAACCAAATCCAAGTAGAGCAAGGGAAGCTAGAAGCCAGTGAGAGGGCAAGCCTAGGTAAGTTGCCACAGAAGCTCTTGGGATAGAGATCTTGCTCCATATTCTGCCAAGACTTGATAGACTGTGCTTCAAAATAAGGCTTTCTTCTAATTCTTAAGCCCTGTACCTATTTCTGTCTAATGTCTAACTAAGATATAGTATTCCAGAAAGTGAAAATAAAAGATGATGTGTTTACACACCAAACCCACAGACACAAGCTAGTTTTAAAAAAGAGGCCAAAGGGCTGGTGATTAACTTTAAGTAAAATAAGAAAAACAAATCATTTTAGTTCTCTAACTAGGTAATGTGCACTCCAGCAGTAGTAATCCCATGTTGCTAATATGATCATGTGACCTAGATCCTCAACAAGTCAGCTCAGAGTCCTAGGTTGTACTGAGAGCAATTCCCACAAATGAGATATGGTGGTGGAAGAAGGAAGAGAAAGAGTCCAGTCTTTTTCATTTTCAGAAGAAAATGATAGCCTCCCAGTAAAGGGAGTTGTATGTGTTCAAGTCCTAGCTCTGTTATTCCTCAACTATGGTAGTTTAAACAAGACAAAAAGAGAGGTGGCTAAGACACAGAGGGAAGAACTGATTGGGGAAATGATTGCAATCAAACTACAAAGTCAGAGGCTGCTCAAGAGAAATAAAAATCCCTTCTCTCCCCATCCTGCAAGGAGGGATTGCAAATTAAAAGGGTGATTTTGCATTTATAGCATTTGTGCTTCCAGGAGGTCCTATTCATGAATGTATAAAAGAAGATGTCAAATGTTGGAGAAAATTGGAGAGGAGAATCCATAGAAGCTGCTACTACCTGGGTACCTGTGTGAAGGGCAGGTCACTTCCTGATCACAGCTGAGCCTGTGCTGGAGCCAGGGCTGTGCCTTCCCGTAAAATATCCCTGCCAAGGCTGGGGTTCCCACACACCCCTCCTGTTCATTCTCTTTTGGGAGGTCTGGTTTGCAGAGTTTTGCAGACAAAGAAGCCAATGTACTGAAGGAAAGTTTCAATGATTTTTCCAAGGTCACACTACTTAAAATTACAAAAAGCAAAACAAAAAAGACACCAATCCCAATATAATCTGAGGTCAGATTCCCGAGGAAATGGTGTGGTGACTGAATGATGCCAATCAGTTTGATAAGAAGATTGAAATTGAATATGAGGCTGGTGAAATTCACAAAGGTGTAGCAGTTCCCATGGTCACCACTTTTAAGTGACAGGTTTGGTCTGAAACAAGGAATGTCATCAAAATTAATAATTACACCAACTAATATTCATTGAACATTTACCATAAGCAGGCACCACTCTATCAGCTATACTTGCCATAACTCATTTAAATACACATATATTTAAAACAATAGTAATAAAGGTACTTGGAAGGCAACTGCTTCCAAAAAAAACCTGATTATCAGCTTTAGTAATCTGCTTTGACAGGCAGGGTGATATTAGAAATAGTGGAGCCTGGCACAGGGCACAGCATGGGGCACTGACTGGATTTAATGCTGTGTTCATGCTTTATGTTAGAAGTTCTGGATCAGTGAAGGGGCTGGGGCTCCAAGTGGTTATAGGGGATGCTCTGGGACTCATTACCCACCAGTTAGAAAGATTTACAATCTTTTCACAGTGGTACAACCATAGCAATCTGTGCTGGTCAAATAGCAGCTCTACTGGCAGGTGTCAATCCTGACTCACCCTTCTGTTTTTAGGAAACTTCACCAAGTATCACCATAATCTTGGGGCAGAGCCTCCCATATGTTTCACAAAATGCAGGGTGATCCCCCTGATTATCTCTTCCTGCCTGGAAATGTGATATGTCCTCTGGCTGGAAGAAACCCTGCTTGCTTTCCCAGAATTTGCAAATTCCTGTGTAAGACTCTGGCCTTTTCTGCCAGTTGAGGTGAAGCTTAAGAGTTGTTACGAAGGACATGAGCTTTTCTCTGTATCATGAGAGGATGATACAAATAACTAGTCTCTAAACTTTCCCTGTACACCCCTCACTCCTCTCTGGGCTCACCCTGGGGAGGATTTGTGTTTTTTTCAAGAAAGCTGAACCTAACTGAGCATGCATTAAAAGATTGTATGAATTACAATGTGCAAACATGAAGCCATCTTATCTTAACACCTTGTTGGCAAAGCATCTCCTACAGGTACTGGAACTTTGGTGGGTTAGAGGAAGGAGTTACCATATATCTTATTTGTGATCTAACATCAAGAAGAGTACACTGTCATGATCTTCCAACTGTGTGCCTTGAAAAACAGAGTCCCAGGAAGAGAGCGGATGGTCAGTGCTGAGAATCTCCAAATGGCTGGCTGGGCTCTTGCTTACATCAGGCAGTGCTTTGCCTCTCTGTTGTTCAGGAGTCCATCAATTCTTTAAATGGGCAGTCTATTGTTAACATTTTTAATACTAGTGTTCAAAACAAAAAGCGATCTCTGGAGCCAAACAGCAGTGGCTGAGTTGACTATCCTTCCTGCGCTGTGCTTCTCATCATTTCAGTCACAGGCAACACTGGTGGTTCTTGCAGCTGCAGCCACCTTAGCCACCATCACCCACCATGGTCCCCCTGAGGCAGCCTCCACCAGCACTCTCACCTTAGCCCTGCCACCTCTGTCAGCTGTGTCACCTCAGCAGCAGCCATGCTCATCCTTGCTGTTACTACATGCCAACTGCAGTCACTGTGGCTGGGCAATTGAGGTATTAGCATTCTTGCAACAAGGAAGTGGAAACATTTGACCAAAGAATCCAATTAGCCGTGGGGAATAAAGGATAAGGAGAATGGAGGGGAAGTGTTGAGAATGGGGACATTAAGGGATGTGTGTCGATACTGAAGTAACTAGTGCTCCGATGATTCTGATGATCCTGCAGAGGCCAAACACACCTCAGGAGAGGGATGTGGGGAGGCCATGGTGGAATTAGGGTTGAAGAGACAGAACATGGCAATGAGGGAGCAGAGGGTGACCTGGAGCTCTCCATTTTGATGGCTTTCACTTTGTAATTGAGGACTTTTGCAATTACACATGCTGATTTTGTCAATAAAGATTTCAGCCTGCCTGTGGTGACTGTGCATTCAGTTAATGCTCTATGTTATGAATGGACTTGTCTCCCCCAAAATTCATATGTTGAAGTCATAACCCTCAGGATGTGACCTTGTTTAGAAATAGTATCTTGACAGAGGTAATCAAGTTAAAAGGTCTTTGGGGTGGCTCTCAATTCAATATGATTAGTGTGCTTATAAAAATGAAGAAATGTGGAGGCAGACATGCACAGAGGGAGAATGCCAAGTAAGGACGAAGGCAGAGATTGGGGTGATGCTTCTACACATCAAGGAACGCCAGAAAACCACCAGAATCGAGGGGAGAGGCATGGAACAGATTCTTTCTCACTGTCCTCAGAAGAAATCAACCTTGCCAACAACTTTTTCTGACTTTTAGCCTGCAGAACTATGAAACGCTGCATTTCTGTGGTTTAAGCCTCCCACTTTATAGTACTTTTTTACAGCAGCCCTGGAAAACGAACATATCATCAAAATCTTTCAAGCAGAATCTGACCAAAGAAAGTTAACATTTGATAAGGAAATTATTAATCTTGAAAAAATTTCATGCTGGTCTCTATCAACGTCTGTTAGATAAGAGATAGAAAGTATTCATTGTAGCAGAATAGCCTAAAGAAGATGAAGTGAAAGAAACCAGGTATTGCAGAGGGACCTGCCTGAAGGAATGAAAAGAAGGCAAAACTTGAAAAGGGGAAAGTGTGGAGGAAAAGGTGATCTGGAAGCAATGGTTCTCAACCTTGACTGAGACTCAACCTTGACTGGAGTTGGATTCACCTGGGGAGGTAGTTATGGGAAAGGCTTTTTATAACTCCTGATAATCATGCAATATCCTATACTAATTGTGTCCGAAACCCTGGGTGTGTGACCTAGATATCAGTATTTTGCAAAGGTCCCCAGGGGACTCCATTATGAAGCCAAGGTTGAGAACCACTGCCTAGAGAGTTGCTCATTTTTGGTGAACTGTGTTGAAAAATGTTAACTGGCTCCTAAATACAGTTCTGAAGCATACTCTGGAGCTCCTGAAATATTCCAGAGTCAAGTTTCAGATGTTGGTGAGTCTGAGTTTTACAATGGACTTTCTTTTTGAACTGAATGATATTTCACAAATGAGATGTTGACAAACACAATAATGTCATCCTTGGACAATTCTGGTCTCCTCCAATGAAGTAGATGTGCAAGGCTGAGTGGTATGTCAGCCTACACAGGAGAAGAGGAAAGAATACCACCAGGAAAGGAAACTGTAAAAACGCAAGGGGCAGGGAAATGTTTGAAGAGTGAACAAACTAGCTTCCATTGATTCTTTCTTAAATTACTCTTGCAAGTGGAGACTTAAATGCTGTCAAAGCTGTCTTTGCTGCAGATTACACATAGGGGCACTTTCTCAATGACTGTATAGTGCCGTAATCAATAACTACCTCATAGGAGAGAATTATGAAGATAATCATGATACAGAAGCTCAAAATGTTGTTGATGGCAAAGCAGAAAGTGCAGCTCAGAAAAACAGGAGGAATAAGAACAGCAGAAAGCAAGCCATCATGAACCAGAGTTTGTGTGAATCCTTGGGAAAAATCTTGAGCATTATACACTAAAACATAACTTCCCATACCTTAAAATCTTATGCATTAGATTTTTCTTGTTTAAAAAAAGATTTTCTTTAAAAAATGAGTTCTAAAAAAGCAAACCAATTTATTCCTTTTGAATTAAATCATGTACTCTGAACTCGGTATATAGGATGCCATCAATTCTCTGTATTTATTGGCACTATAATTTGCATCTGTGAATGTGTTTGTCATGTAGGAATAGGACTAGAGTTGTGAGTTTTATGAGAATTGTCATCTGAGGTCACTGTTTACTTAGAAAACATTGTTCAGAAGAACCAGTGAAAGCAGTTTCTGGGGTAGTGTGCTTTTGCTGTGCCTCTGTCATAGAAATGCAACCTCTATTCTAGCCAGGAGATAAATCTATTTGATTTTGATGATTTATCAAGTAATAAAAGTTTAAAATTTCTAGCAGGACTACATTTTATAATATTAGCTGTTTGCTGGTTTATGTGATGGAGTATACTTATATCAAGATTATTTATCTTTTTATCACTTGAGGATTAAAATGTTCATCATGTTATTTAGAAAAACGGATACAGTGTCATCCCTTTACATGGTTGGTCTAGGAAAAAGAGCTAACATCTGCCTCACAGGCCAGGCAGGCCACATTTTGTACAAGGGGAGAAGGCAAGTGGCTGGGTTGGTGGAGCTATGTAACAATGACCAGCATAGATACAATAATCTCTTACCTAGTGTTACACACCTGAAGTTAAAACTAATACTAGAAATTATAATAAAGTTACAACCCACCTTAGAGAGAAAGAGTACTCACTACTTTTTATCCTCAAGAGATATTGTGTCTCATGTGGGTTTCTATAAAAACGCAAAAAGATGTAGAGATGGAGAACATGCGAACCAGCCAAGCTGAGTTCTTATTCCACAGCTTCACTCTCTCACCAGCTGACCTTGGGTGTCAGTCAGCTTCTCCCTGTCTTGTTTTCCCATCTGTAAAATGAAGGTGAGACTATATGTTCTGCTTACTTGCAGAACTATTTAGAAAATTCAAATGAAATCATGAATGTGAAACACTCGGAGCAGTGAATAAATACTAGGCAGATGTAAGGAGCTGCATAGCCCTTATTTTACTTTATTCCTGTAGCAAATGCCCCCTTTCAAGTGTAGTTTACTCTTGTCAACAATTCTGCTGCTTCTCATTCCTACACGTGGCTTCCATTGATCTCTCCTGCTTTATTTTTGTTTCACCTGTTTCCTCACTTAGCGGTTTTAAGAAATGTATTTTTCTAGATTGTTTGCACTTTTATCAAAACTTTTGATTCATTTTCTGGGAGGCGGCATAAATGTAAATAATGGTATGATAAACTCAGTCCCAATTATCTCAGATAAAAGATGTATCCTCCATGCACAAACAGGTTACCCCTGATCACCATCTCGCAGGGTCGGTATGTTTTCCAACCATGGACTGCAGCTAGTACTGATGCGGCCAGACAATTTGCCTTCTAACAGCAGGAGATAGGATCCCTGGATTAAAATCTAGTCTGCACCTCTAGCAAGCTGGTTGAACTTCTACAAATTCATTTTTAAAAATAAATCTTGAGTGCCACTGATCTAGACATCAAGGAGGCAATGACAAACTGACACCCTACCAAGTCAGCTTTGCAGTCCCTACATCTGCAACGCGTGGGCAACACAGAAGTCCCTACATCTGCAACGCGTGGGCAACATACCATGTCCTCCTCCTAGAGGCTGGGGAGGGCTGAGTGATGTGTGTGTAAAACATCAAGCACAACTGGGAGGCGAAGGGAGCACTTGGTAACTGTCAGTGGTTCTGGGTTAGCTCCTCAGCGAACAGTCCTCATCAGACTACCTGAGACCCAGGAACCAAGAGGCCACCCAATCCCTGCAGGATTTCATCCGTAACCTCTGCCTTCTGCCTGGATCTAAATTCTGAATGACCAGCAATGCAAGTTGGACACAAACCTAGAGGAATAAATGGGGCTTTGGGCTGAAATGGGAACCAATGAAATGAATGTTTTCTTTTGAACACTCATAAAGAACAAGGAGTCTCATTTCTTTAAATGTCAACATGATGCAACCTGACTGCATTTTATTCCAGCAAAAGAATCTATTGTTTCTGTGCATGGTAAACAACTGGAAAGTGGTAGTTTCCTGTTAATTCTTATCATTTTTCAGAAGCAGCTTCTCCTCCACTGATGCTTCCCCTGAACCCCATCAGTACTTAAAGCAACCTGCTTTTTAGAGACACAGGCTCCAGCAAAGACAGAAGAATTGAGAGGCTCCAGGGAGAAGCCAAAGTGAAATGCAGGCAGAGTCAGCTGTGCAGGGACCAGTGCAAGCCTAAGAATGCAGCAGGGGCTACTTGGAAACAATGTGCTGATCTTCAATAATCTGTTGCCTTAAAAAGCGCCTAATTCATTCAAATACTGGAAATGATGCCAGTAGCCAGCAAAAGAAGAAGAGTGGAAGGAATAAGACAGCATTCTATAAATGAAATATTATGCAGCTGTTAAAAATTAGAGTTCTGTTTTCAAAAACATTTAAACTGGAATCTCTCATTACATCATAAGAAGTTTGAAAACAAGCAGTGCACAGAGCCACAGCACCGTAAGCTGCAAGTCCAAAATTAGTGATGAACTAACAACACTGACAACGAAAGGCACATATATATTTTATGTGAAAGCTTTAGAGGAAATATACTCACAGTGTATAACACAGGGATACTGGTTTATTTTCTTCTGCAGATTTTCATGTACTTTATAATTTTCTTTAATGAATATTACTTTCATCATGTTAAAAAATAAAAGTTACAAAATAGATGATCAGCTTTTGGTGGACTTCAATACTGATTTTTATAACATTGTTCCTCTGTAACATTATATGGTATTGGTAAAAAAGATAAGGCCCAGTTTAGTCCTGGAGAGGATCCCAAGAGTCATTTATGTGGCCCTCCTCCTGCCTCAGGCAGCTACACTATTATCATCACTATTCTAAAAAAAGTTGCACCTGAGCGAGGTTAAGGCACCTGCCCAAGGTCCTACCAGCAAGAAATAGCAGACGAGGAGACTAGGACTCAGATTTTCTTATTACGGTAATAGTGTTCTGTTTTATGTTATGCTGTTATGTTAGCACTCCCCACGACTTATTAAAGCTAAAATTTATATTCTCCCTGGGCTCATGCAATATTGAAAAGGAGAAAACTGCAAGTCTTTTGACATTTTATTAAAATGGGCAGTTCATTGTCAATATTACAAAAAACACTCAATCCTGAATTTCCAGGTCCCTGAACACCTGTTGTGACTTCGCTCCTCCTCGCTTTATACCATTCTCTGATTTGTGATCCCAAACTGGTTCAGCTGCATTCTAGCCTCCCCCAACCCCCCCCCCACCTCCACCCCACCCCGCCTGGCCCAGCCCCGGGAGGGCATTTAGAATGCAGGCACCAGGGTGGTCCAGGCCGAATCTGCTCCATTGCTCATCCTTCCTATTGAGAAGGTTCTCTCCGCCATCTTATCCAAATATCTCTGCTCCAGTGTTACCTTCTCAAAGAGGCTGCCTGGATCACCCAGCTTGATTGTTCTCCAAGCACAAAGACACCAAAGACATGCTGCATATTCACCTGGTTTCTATTCTCTGTCTTGGCCAACTAAAACACATGCTCCCTAGGGACAGGGGACATGTTCTGTTTTGTTCCCTGATACATCCCCAGGCCTATAGCTGGTGCTCAGTAGGTATTTGCTGACGTGAAGAAAGGAGGAAGGTGTGGGTAGGACTCCCCCACCTTACCTCTATTACCCCAGCAATAAATAGTAGCATGTCTGCATTGCTGTTCACTGCTCGCCCTTGCCATCTTAGAGCCACTTCCAGGAAATTGCTGAGCCTTCCCAGAGGGCCATGGAAGGTGCATCCTTTCTGCGCTTCTCTAAGTCTGTGCTTTCCTAGGTTAACTTCTGAGAAACCAGGCCAATCCAGCACACAACAGCAGTGGCATGTGAACACGTATGAATCTAGATACTGCATTTGCAGGCAGATGTCAGCTGAGTGCCATGAGGGTTTCTGAAGGGAAGGCTGCCTGCCTTTCACAGTAGCCCATTTTAAACTGGGTCTTAATAAAACAATCGACTGCTCTTCACAGTATGTGAATATTCAGTGTGGTAGAGTCCTACCTCTAATAAGCTTTTGTTCTGATCCAAGTTCTCCAAAATGCTAATATTAGTGGTTGAAATGTCCAAGACTCAGGTCACTTTACTATTTATACAAGTCAACTTGTCAGTACTTACTACAATAAAGACACCTCCAATCTCTTGCACACATATCTCCAGTAGTTTTATATCAACTCTATGGGAAGGGAGGGGCAATGGTTTTTAACAATAACAATTAGGAGCAGCACCTGCTATTTATGTACCAGGCTTTCTACTGGGCGGTCTTCATACATATTCATGACTATTTAGAGCAACCCTGTGGGATCCATGTGTATTCCTGCCTGAGAGAGCAAAGGTGCCATGAGCTGAAACAGTACAGCTAGGAGAAACTCCAATCAGCCTCTACTCTGGCATCAAAGCCCCGTCCATTTCACCAGCAGGGGAGTTTCTGAGTGGAAGTATTATCTCACTTTTTTACGGGGAAACTAAGTCTCAGTGAAGCTAAATGATTGCCTCAAATCACAATGGAGGGAAGAAGATGTAGGTCCTTCAAACCCAAGCCCCAACTCTCACCCCCTCTACTTTACCCATGACCCTATATTTGCCATCATGACCAACTGTGGATTTGTCCAATCTGTGATCTTCCACACAGAAGAGAAGCCTGGAAGCCATTCCTGCTGGATATAGTGAGCAATACATTGGATTTACCCAAATTGCCAAGTGGTCCTGATAGGTAAGATTAGAGTATTAGAACCCACTGGGGTCTAAAAAACCTTCTTGCCGTTTTGTTTCATTCACAGGGATACGGAGTTAGACATATGCTAGAGAAGATGGGTTCCTCTATTAGAAGCCTGAGAATTATTTCAGATTATGGGATATTTTGTTACATAAAACCATAATCTTTTTCAGATTATGGGATATTTTGTTACATAAAACAATAAGAGCTAACGATCCTAACACCCAGATACATAAGACCCATAAAGAGATTTAGACTCGAGACAGAAAATTGATGAGGACAACCAGGACTTGAACTCAGATCTGGAACAAGCAAACTTGTTCTATAAATATTTATAGAGCTCTCCATTTTAAATATACAAAATATACATTCTCCACTTTAAATACACAAAATATTGATCGGCCATTATTAATACCCATGTTTAGAATAAAGCAATATTCCCGTTCTCTCTCCCTCTTTTTCTTCCTCTCCTTCAAAAAAAAATGAGTGTGGGTGAAGGGGAGGAAAGCAGCAAAGCACACTGCCATGTGTGTACCTATGCAACTATCTTGCTCGTTCTGCACATGTACCCCCAAACCTATAATGCAATAAAAATTTAAAAAAAAAAATCATCTAAGTTAAGAGAAAAATATGTGTTAGGGAAGTAATTTGCAGGACATCAGATATCCCTGTGTACTGGAAAGTTCAATTCAACAAAGATTTAAGTAGAAGGCATCACACTAAGCCTGCCATAAGTAAGCAATATTATAAGTAAGGCTATAAACAATACAACGAGAAGTTCTGCCCTCAAAGTTTACAAGATAATGAAGGAAACCAGATTAAAACACTAGTAATGACAGTCAAGGCAGCATTTATTGAGTGTGATTAAGAATGTATTGAGGTATTAATTACAATCAAGGCAGAACATAAAAGCCATGCCAAGTGGGCGTCATAGAATTAGAGAAGGGCACAAACACATGTAGTTGGGAAATAAGAGGAAAAGAAGACAGGAGGAAAGGCAGTGTGTGGGCATTGGAAGATGAGCAGCATCATCTTTTCAGCAGCATCTCCTGGGAACAGCTGCCTGCAAGAAGAGGTGATGCCCTCCATGAGATCGAGGGCTCCTGGTGACCTCTTTCCCAGGAGAGAAGCGTCAGGAGGGCCTCATCTGCTTAGCCAGGTATCAGCACATGGTTTTACTTTTCTTCTTTATGATTTTAACTTTCAACTGTTCATAGAATGCCTCTCACAGGTAGAATCACCCTTTCTCCCATAGCAAATACACACAATATACTAAAGCAAATGAGTCTGCTGGTCTGAATGCCTGCCAATCCAAGCCTGAGAAGAGCATCAAGTTGCATTGACCCACCTCCAGCAGGGGAACTTGGAGAGTATATAAAGCTGAAACCCCAGATTTTGCTGTAGCTGGAAGCTCTCCCAACATGGGCTGCCAAGCCCTCCTCCTTTGGCTGCTGTTCTTCCATGCCATTATTCTACCTGAAGCAGGTACTGCAGCTGATGTACAGGTTCATTTTACTTATGCCTTGTTACAAGTTTGAAAGTATGGTTATTTGCACATAGGCCACCAACACAACAAGCTTAAAATTAAATGCAGATAGAGCTTTTACTCTGCTTAATTAATCCAGTCACTGATGAGATATTGTTGTGATGATCGCTGAATGTATAACCATAACTGATTTTAGGAAACTTCGGCTGAATATTTTCTGTCAGATTTGTTTTCTGTGAACAAAGTGTTAGCCAATTTATTGCTCTTTAAAATCATAGCTCTGTTTGTGGGATTTTGGGTAGAAATGGACAAAGAATACTTGGCTATGGTATGATCTAATAAGCGTTCTTAAAATGTTCTTTGGCTTATGAAGTGATATTTAGCATTAGAAGTATTGAATTACAGCCATGATTTCTGGACAGAGCTACAAAATATACAGTTAAAAAAAAAAAAGCTTAGCCTGAAGTACTTGACATGACATAAACTTATCTGGACTCAATTCATAATGCCTTCTAATTTTAAAACCTGTACCTTTCTATAAAAAATAGAGTTATCAATTTGATATTCTTGGTTTTATTGTGTATTCCATATCTAGTCCTCTTAAGGAAATTTTAAATTTAATTTGAAACTAAACTAATTTAAAATATCCACATAACTTCAATTAAACTAAACTAATTTAAAATATCCACATAACTTCAATTATTTGTATTATTATTTTGTGGCTTTGGGGGAAAACATTAATGTCCCACTTGTCCCAACAAATGAAAATTTGGAAATGCCTTTTACCAACAAGTCGTTTGAATATGATTTTTATTAATTATGAAGGAAAAACATAACTCACCAACCACAGAATAACAATTGACTTTAAAGTTTACAATCTGCTCAAACTCTTCTTTTGTTCTGCATGTAATTGTATGAGTATGTTTATATCCAATATTCAAACATTTATTAAAATATACTAGGCTATTAGGAAGGATTTCAATAATTTTTTAATCCTTTGAGTTTCTGGGCCTCATTTCCTATCCATTTGTCCAATGAGGTTTCAGCTTGGGAATATGGGCTTTAGGGCAGAAAGATCTGGATTGTTCAAGTGCTACCTGGGCACTTTTTGGCCCAGTGAACTTGGACAAGTTTGAAATCTCTCTGTGCTGCTATTTCTCTCATGTAAAAAGAACATAGTCACAGGATTGTTTGGGGGATTTAATGAAATGTTTGTAAAATACTTGGAAGAGTGCTTCAGACATAGAAAATGTTCAGTCAATGTTAACTGTTATTATAGACACTGTAAATTATAAACTATAGATATTTTAAACTGAGAAGAGATGAAAATACAGATTATCAGATTCAGAATATAACATTTTACCATGATACATCCATTTCCCAGGAAACCAAGGTATTTTCTCCTTTCAATATTTCAGTAATAGATTTGAGTAATTGATTCAATACTTAAGAAATATATAGCTGGAAAGGAGGTTTTTTTTCTTCCAGTATATCAACACTATGCAGGTTAGTACTCGGGGGTTTACAAGCTATACCAAATGTGTATGGAAAGTTTTCTGAAGCATAGCAAAAATTTGAAAATTTCTGAGAGAATTCAAAATGCATATTCATCATGTTTGTGCAAAGATAGATGATTCTGAGTTTGATGGTGCTCAAAGTGACAAAGTATCAGCTTTGGGGATGTAATTGTAGGCATGGAGAAAATGACCCCGGACCAATTCAGAATGAATCTCGGTGATCTCTGCCCAGCTCTCCTGGGCTCCTTGCCTTACTCAAAATGTATTGCTACTCTTAAGAAATGGAATCAGTCTATGATTTAATCTCTTTAGAATCAAGTGCCCAAAGGATTTTAGACAGATATAAGAATGCAAAATAGACAATTCTCAATCTGCAATAAGTTTGATGATTTCTGGGAGCTGGAAAAAAAAAATTCTACGTGTTTCTCTTAAGACTACACCCTGATAACTACTAATCTATTGGGAACCGCAGAGAAGGGGTCCCTTGAAGAAAAATCAGCCTCATTCTGGTCCCTACTGTCCTGAATCCCTCCTCCTCCTCCTCACATCAAGGTGAAAAACCAAGTCCCACTGGGAAAAGCAGCCCAAATGAGACTATGGGGCATTTTATAATCCAGTTACAACAATATTCAACTCTCCTCTGCCTTGTTCTGCTTTCTTGGAAATTTGCAAGCTTACCACCAAATCCCAGAGCATTTCCCAGGCTGAGGGCACATGCTGTTCTGCTCTGTGCCCATTTCTTAGCACAGTGTCTGGCACAGTAGAGAACGCACCATCACTAGTTTAAAAAAATGAGCAAAACACAATGAGCAAGGATATCACACCCTTGACTGATCTCCACTTATGAGATCCTTCTCAAAATAAAAACAACAGGATTATGAGGCTGTTTCCCCTGAGTGGCTGCAAATCTAAGGATATTTGAGAGGCTCAGCTAATCTTACAGACACCATTTGCAAATCTTATCAATGGGGCCATTTTCTTGCCAGCTTCCTGGTGCCTCCTTCATCTTTGCCCCTTTGCCAACCCTTTTGTGCCCACCTGTACTGCCGCTACACCTCTCCCCCGAGATGTGGATGTTGCCCCAGAGCTTATAGAGGGGTTGCTCTTGGGCTTCCAGGAACAAGCGGATTAGTGATACGATATGGCCCAACAGGCTTTTCTAGGCTCCTGGTGCTGATTGCACAAGAGTCTTACAGACAATGGGGCCAGTGAGACCATCTGGAAACAGCCACCCAGAAACACCACTACAGTTCCCTGCAGGTCACTTTGATAGGAGAAGAGATTTGGGGAACTTTCAAACCATTGGAGCGCAATTGATATTAGGGTGATTCACATGAAATGTGAGGACAAAGGGGAACTTATTGACCACCAGATAAAGAAAGGCTATTTCTGATAATGCAATTGTTGGCTGGCACAGAACTTGTCTAATCAACACGATCCAGGTGAAAGTATTAAAAAGTCTCTATAAACCCCATTATGATCAACTTACAATCCATTCAGCTGTGTGCACTGCTCTGCCTGGGCCCCACACTGATGACAACCCCTCATTCCCTCACCCCCACAGAGCCCACTCACACTCTCAGCCCTGCCAATGCCTCCTCAGACAGGAACTCCCAGCCCTGGCACCATGGTCAGCTGGAAATTCCCAGTGTAAGATCACAACTGGACCACAGTGCTGCCCTGTGGTCCCAAGCACCTCTGGCCATATGCTCGGCAGAAAGCACACTGCCTTGCCTGACTTGTAAGGCCTGCAACTCTGAGAGCCAGTCTGTACACAAGCACACTCACACCCACCACTTACATTCATTCACATACACACACCACTCACACTCACCACTCACATTTATTCACACACATACACTCTCATACTTCCCACTCACATTCATTCACACACATACACTCACACACACACCCTTCACTTACACTCACCATTCACATCTTTCACATACACACATACACTCAACACACACACACACACTCACACCATTCAAATTATTTCACATATACATACACACACCCACACACACACACTCCCACACATTCATTCACAATGTCTCACACACACACATGCTCACCACATACAACCAACCTGTTTCATTCACTCTGCCTCTGATCCTATCCCAAAGTGCTACCATCCTTGTCCCTTGCCCGCAGTGCCACCCTCCCCAACTGAGCTACCAGTTATCACCTCACCTAGTTATGAATCTTCCCTCATTCCTGGCTCTTCATCTCTTATTGTAAATATTCCCCCAAATACTCCAAAACAGACCAAGCACTCCCTGAGACCACCTGCCCAATGTCTGGCTCCACCTCCCCCACCTGAGGCCACCCAGCCCTTCTGCAGGGTGCACTGCAGCAGCCTGGAAGGGATAGTGGCTTCAGCCCTGGGGGGATGCCTGGGTGCTGTGTCTGCACCTCACCTCACTCCAGATTGAGAATAGGTTGATTTTCCACATCAAAGACTAGGAGTTGGGTTTCAGCCATCCTGCCAATCCCCTCTTGGAAATTCCCCTTGCTTCACATCCAAGACTTCTTGCTGAGTTGGTTCTGAAGTCTTATTTTCACTCTCATTTCCTAAGCCAGTCACCCTGGCTTCACCTCGACTCCTTTCTGAAGCTGTTCTTTTAAAGAGACAATAGTACTGGCTTTTAACTGCCAATCCAGTGGCATCAGGGTCCTCTGTCTGATCAGCTCCTCTGCAGCAAGTCCCTGTGCACAGACCCTCACTCTTCCTTGGCTCTGTGGCAGTGACAATGATCAGATGAAAGCTTTGGGAATGTGAATGGTCAACAGTCCGTGGGTTTCTGTTGTAGCGAGCTTGGGAACCCCTGTCCTGGAATCACTTCTTCTTAAGCTCTTGCGTTGGTGTGTAGTTGGTTTTATGACTCTTCTTTTTAATCAAGTATGTGTTTGTATCAGTTACTCCGATTTTCTGTCAGCCAGTATACTTTATTACACATCTTTGACAATCTGTAGTTAAGCCTGGCATTTGAGTTAAGTAAGCTACAATTTATACATAAACCATGCTTTTTAGCTCATCTGATCTGTTCTACTATCTCATGAGTTTGTCCTGTTTTAGCCATTTTTCCCTTTTTGTGTTTTTTTTCTGTTTATATTTTTATTATGTATTTTTTTCTTTTGGGGGAGTTATTTAAGTAAAATTAATTCATTCATTTTTAGATTTTGTGCTTTAGAGGTATTTGTCTACTGCACATAAACACAGCTGTCCTTTTAAAAGCTGGTTTTCAACTCTTTCTGGTTAGGTTGAAAATTAATTCAATCGAAAAATGGATGAATGAGTTTTACTTAAATAACCCCCCAAAAGAAAAAATATACGATAAAAATATAAACAGAAAAAAAAACACAAAAAGGGAAAAATGGCTAAAACAGGACAAACTCATGAGATAGTAGAACAGATCAGATGAGCTAAAAAGCATGGTTGAATTTGTGTGTAAATTGTAGCTTACTTAACTCAAATACCAGGCTTAACTACAGATTGCTAAAGATTTGTAATAAAGTATACTGGTTGACAGAAAATCGGAATAACTGATACAAACACATACTTGATTAAAAGGAAGAGTCATAAAACCAGCTATACACCAAGGCAAGAGCTTAAGAAGAAGTGATTCCAGGACAGGGGTTCCCAAGCTCGCTACAACAGAATCCCACAGACTGTTGACCATTCACATTCCCAGGCCCCGTCTGCTGCAGCTATGAGCCAGCAGGTCTGCAGTGGGGCCCATGAGGCCACTGTCTTAGGCCAGGCTCAGGATCCCTGCTGGGTTCTAATGTGTCTGTTGTATCTCAGTTTGTTATAGGAGAGATGTAGGAGGATCCAGAGGAAGGCTGTGGCGCAGACACGCTGAGAGAAGCACTGTCCGAGATACACCTGTGACTGAGCAAGAAGGTGAGTCACAGCTAGGCAATCCCCTTGGCCTTGAGGAAGAGAGGCTGAGGACAGGTGGGATCTGCAGGGACTGTGTCCAGGAATAGACAGTCCCCACCCAGTCAGGCAAGCTGCATATCTCCACAAATAAAGACATCCCAGTTTTATTTCTGCTTAACAAGACAAGGATGCCCTCAGATCTTTGTTTAACTTCTTGGTGACTTTGGCCAGGCATTGTTACTCACATCTCAGCACTTTGGGAGGCTGAGGCAAGTGAATCACTTGAGGTCAGGAGTTTAAGAGCAGCCCGGCCAACATGGCTAAACCCCATCTCTACAAAAAAAAAAAAAAAAAAAATCACCTGGTGTGGTGGCGCATGCCTACAATCCCCAGCTACTTGGGAGTCTGAGGCAGGAAAATCACATGAACCCAGAAGGTAAAGGTTGCAGTGAGCCAAGACTGCACCACTACACTCCAGCCTGGGTAACAGAGTGAGTGAGATTCTGTCTCCAAAAAAAAAAAAAAAAAAAAAAAAAAACCACCTGACTTAAGGGTCTGTATTTCAAGAGTTTCTAAATGATAGAGTGTATGATAATCATCCCAAGAGCAAGAGCTTACTGAACATGCGAAATCCTGACCCCATTCCCAGACATGGGGTGCACTTCAGGAATTTGCATATTTAGCAAGCCCCCCCCTCCCCGAGATTCAAATAACTTTGGCAGGTTATATGAGAGCCACACTTTGAGAAATGCTGCCCTGTGGCCACTGGGAAGAGAGAGACAGCAGGAGACCCACCAGCCAGCCCCCTGCTGTCCCTCTGCAGCAAGCCTTGGGCATTTGTGTCTGTCTCTCTTATTACTGGCTCTTAACATGGAGGTAATAAAATTTGCCAGCTCCTAAGTGTTCCCTCTGCACCAGGCATTTTACCTGTATTTGTTTCCTGAATCCCCTTTGAGGCAGGTACAATTGTCACTGACAGATGAGGAAAGCCAGAAAATAAGCGACCCACATGAATTGCATAGCTAGTGTGTGGCAAGAGCTGAGAAGCAAACCCAGAGGCTGTCTGTGGCCCTCGCACTCTGAAGCTGACCATCCTAGGTGCCTTGCTATCCCCGGAGACTCCTGTGGGGAGCCCAGTGGATCATGACCAGCAAAGTACTAGGAGGGGGGAAATGCAGGTGACAGGTGACAGGAGCGGGCAGCAGCATCTTTGGGAAAACGTACAGTGCTAGTATTTGCTGTGCACTCACATTTCACCCCACTCAACATTCAGCACTGACAATGACATTGCAGAAATTATCCAAAAATCCAAGAGAGATTTTCTAAGCTAAAATATCAAGAAGCCCAGAGCCTGAGAGCTTCTGTCTTCTTAGACACAGATATTCTTGCCAGGGTGGGCACTTCACAAAAGAGCAAAGCAAAGCTTGACTTCTCATCACAGGCAGGGCAAACCTAACAAGGACCCATGAATGACCCCACCCAGAACAGGAAGGCCCTAGGACTCTGTCCCCTCAGAACACCGTGACCTGCAGGAAGGGACTGGCATTGTAGTATCTGACCTCCTTCCTGGTAACAGGAAGACACCCTACCTGGGAGTCATGAGCCTTAAAGACATGTCAGCTCTACAGGGCTGAGCCCAGTGCCAGGAGCACAGATAGATGGTGCTCAGTAAATAGCAGTTGTTATTGTGACAACAGGAGACGGTGGGGAAAATGACTCCCTTTGCCAACACTTAAATAGGCGTTGGGGGACTGCCTTTCTTCCAAAGACTGGCTTGCTGTGTAACTCATGGAAGGTTCTGGAAGGTGCTCGGGATAAGTTGAGGTGTATTTTGAAGGTGTGTGGGGCACAGTGTGCGATGACCTGTGGGACAAGAAGGAAGCGCAGGTGGTATGCCCGCAGCTGGGCTGTGGGGCAGCCGTCTCTGCTCCTGGAGAGGCCCACTTTGGCCAAGGCTCTGGCCCCATTCTTCTGGACAACGTGCAGTGTTCTGGGACTGAGGCCTACCTGGGGCAGTGCTCCCACCCTGAATGGTTCACCCACAACTGTGGGCACGGGGAAGACGCTGGTGTCATCTGCTCGGGTAAATTTCTATCTTTTCTGAAAGTTGATTTCTCATTTTTTTTCTGAGCAGTCCCTGAGGCTCTTTGTTTCTCCCCAATATGAGAGAATGCCTTCGTAACAAATCATTTCATTGTTATGAAACTCCCTGTCCATGCAGGTCTTCAGCCACTCTTACCAAGAAAGACACTCACTCTGAAGCCTACTCCTCTCTGATATTTATAAAGCAGCTGAACTCTAACTCTAACCCCAGTCCTCTGTGTCTATTTGAAAAGTCAAAGTTAATCATATTGGGAAGAATGCTAGATTTGAGACGAAAAGCCTCAGTCCAGCTGCAGGATTTGTGGATCCTGGTGCAAAACAAAAATGTGGTCCCCCTTTTCAAAAAGTATTAAGAATTTCAAGAGTGTAACAGAAGAGCATCAACAGAAGGGCAGGGTCCATGGGACTTAGGTAAGGCTCACCCCGGTGAATATTCCTCTATGATTCCCTCTCCCCAAACCCCCTGCCCCCTTGAGCTTAATGTGGCCTTTTGCCATCATTTTGCCCTTACCTAACAAATTGAGAATGGTCATCACGACAGTCACGATCACGCCTTTCACTGTATTGCTGTGAGGACGAAGCACCTGTCAGTTCTGATCCACTGTCTTATCATTCCACAGCCTGAAAAGTAGACTACCCGTGAGGCTGTGTTGATACTTCTGCTTTTTGGGAAAATCAGCCCTCTAGAGAGTGAGTAGCTGTGTCTCTGATAATCTGGCTTCCGGTGATAGGGCAAAGTGTAGAATCAGGAGGAGGAGGAAGAGGAAGGCTCTTCCTTGCTCCTCAGCTGCAGAGGACGGAGAGTCAAAGAGGGTGTGTTTCTCCCCCACTCCCCTGCCAACTCCTCCCAAACCAAACATGCTAGGAAGCAGGATTAGGTCCATTATCAAGTGGCCAGAAGCTGAGCATTCAGCAATATTTACTGACAAAGGCTGTAGAGATGCAGCAGTGAAGACAACGTCTCCATTCCGCAGGATGGACTTACAGGTGACTGCCGGCAAGCAGACGCTTCTACTCCCTGCCAAATGGACTGCAAAGACTAGGGCCTGCTGTGGCTGGGACTTTTCCCAGTGCAGCCAGCTCCATCTCAACCGCAGTTAAGGGGGCAGAGGAGAGCTCCAGTCCATTAAACCATCATTCCCAAGGCCTCTCACCAGCCTGCAGGGCAAAGGGAGCCCCAGCCCCTCCCACCTCCTGGACCCCGGGGTCTTACCTTATTATTGAACCAAACAGAACACTGTCCAAAGCCCTTCCTGTGAGTCCTCAGCAGGCATGCGTGGAATTTACCTTTGCCTCATGGGGGTGCTCCAGGAAACCTGGGCGGGCAGAAAGAAGACTCTGCCACTCTCAGGCAGCAAGTCCTGCACCAGGTGCCTTGGGAGGGAAGGTGGAAGAGCGGGGCTGAGAACAACCTAGTTAGCAAAATATTGTAAGTATAAATCTTGCTTCAGGCAGTTTAAAAACACTTTGCATGATTTTGCCCTCCAGGGGACATTGGGCAATGTCTAGAGACATTCTTGATTGTTGCAGTTGGAGTGCTACTAGCCTGTGTGGGCAAAAGCCAGAGACGCTGCTAAATATTCTACAATGCCCAGAACAGCTCCCACCACAGAATTTCCAGCCCAAATGTCAGCAGTGCTGAGGTTCAGAAACGCTGCTTCAGAATCAAACATGTGCAGTTGAATTTACTGATTGTAATAACTGTTTGTTAATAATGAACTGATTGTTGATTAATCAATAGTTGTATCAGTCATGAAAGTAAAGTTGACTATAGCTTGTTCCCCAAGTCTTAGCCTTGGTCTAGTTTATTTTCCAGTCATTTCCTCTGATTGTCCCTTCTACTAATTACAGTTAATTAAATTTATCCTGTCATTTTTGAGGGGGATAATCTCATCTCTTTCACATATGGCATTTTGGCAGATTCACTGAATCATTATTGCAGCCCTGTCATTTTTGAGGGGGATAATCTCATCTCTTTCACATACGGCATTTTGGCAGATTCAGTGAATCATTATTGCAGCCTTAACAGGTCATGTGCTCCATGTCCAAATGTAACAGATCTCTGAGTGGTCTTGCCTAAGAGATTGTCTCAAAGCATAACCCCAACGTCAGTCACTGAGTGCTCTCCAGTTTCCTGAGCACCTCCTGTTCATGATCCCATTCCACCCTTAAGTAATTCAGGGGAGCTTGTTATATGAGGCTTGTGTTGCAAATAGGGAAACTGGGGTTCAGAGACAAGGGTAAGCAAGGTCAAAGTTAAATGCCTTGACCAAAGTCCCACAGCAAATATTTAGGTCTCTGGACTCCACATCCAGTGCTGTCTCCTGCACCAAATATCTACACGCTGGAAAAATTGCCCTGAACCTCGGCAAAAATTTTCAAATTTTCAGAGTTGTCTTTGATGCTCTATGTGTAGCCTCCCTCTCCTCACCTAATTCAGGCCTTCACAACACACAACCCCGAAATCCTGGCAGGCTCCCCAGGTGCAGGGAACCCTGTGCTGATCTGCCCTAATTTACTTAAACAGGAGCTGAGACCCACCTTCTTCCATCCTTGAGGATCACACTTCCCCCAGTTCCATTTCCTCAAGTGCTCTTCCCCTCCACCTCCAGTGACAGTGACATTGAGAGAAAGTAGAAGAACGTTAATTGGGGAAATGTAATTGACTACTTGAGTGAGAGGACCTGATGTAAAGGGATTAGTCAGTTCCACTGTTTTTCAAATACCCCCAAAGAGCATGACCCAGGTTTCCATGCCCTAATCTCACTCTCTTTGAAATCCTTTACTTACTTTAAAAAGTCACCCGGTTTTTCTTACAAGTCACAATGAAGCCGTATTTACTTTAATATAAAAACAAAGTCGTGAAAACTCAACATTAGGTAACTTCATTCCCTTAGGAAGATGTGCCTGTTAATCCTGTGGGGTCTTCTACCCCATCTCATGGTGAGAAACTTAGAAACCCAAGCCTGGTTGCACATAGGCTTCCTGAGCCTGGAGTTGACGCTAAAATGTTTGCATTTCAGTGAATATTGAAAATAGTCTAAAGGTCTTTCCTTCCCAGATATGCCGGAAGTCTTTTTGAAGTGCTGGTGTGTAAGACAAATTCCAGGGTGAAGTTTTTCACTGGGGTCTTAGCAATGGGGCAACAGCAGATCCTTCTAGCAAGTACAGGGCATTCCAGAATTTTTATTATCTCTAATAGACTCAGTTTGCATATAACTTTCTTTTCTCCTCATAGAGTATGAAAATGAACTCTTGCAAACTTTTGGTAAGAATCACACTTTACTATATCTTTAACAGAACATCCACTAATGCCCCTAATCCTTTGATTGTATTTACCAACATAATGCATTGCATGAGGTTGAGGAGTAACAGAAAAAAACAAAACAAAACTGAATTTAATCAACAGGACACAACAAAGGAAAGAGAAAAAACAGGTAGCTTCCTTGCCTTTAACCATGAGGCAATCTTTGATCCCCAAACTGTTGTCTAAATGCATTTTAGAAAATCATGGAGTGAGGACATGAATATGGTTTAGTAAATTATCATGCTAAAATGTTATTAAACTCAGACTAAAGAAAATGCTAACTTTGGACACCCAAATCATGCCTCTAAGGCTGGAAAGGCAGTGACTATGGCCTGAGAAGAGATCCCTCTCCATCTCTGTTTAGCAAATTTAGAGATTATTGAAAAAAGCACAGCCTATTGTTAACCTGAGCCCTCCAGCATTCTCCTTTATGAGTGCCTTAGGAATACAGTTCTATGAACATTTTGCCTTTTTGGTAGAAGGTGCATTTGCACAAATAATCCATCTTAAAAGATCAATCTGTACATGACTCTGAGATGCACGATAAATTTCTCACTTGCCACTGATCTGAAGCTACTGGATATATTTCTCAAAGCATGCCGTTAGCTTGACATCTGCTCCAGGAGGCCATCACATACATGCTGATGCTTGCCCAGTAAACTTGGGTAGACTATTTTGCATGACAATAACAGCTCATTTATTTCTCTCTGCTCTTAGATCCTGAGATCCTAACACCATTTCCTGGTGGTAAGTCAAGATTTTCTAACTTCCTGGCTGATACAGATTGATGGGTCATTTGCCACTAATGTGATGGGTATATCTCCAACCCTACAAACACTGCCAAACAGAATGGTTTCATCTGAGGTTCCCCATGCTTTCACTTCACTCATAAATCTGTACAGGTGTTTGGTTTTTGATTTTGTGTTAATGCACAGAGAAAGGCTCTGTCCTCCTCCCCATCCTTCTTTGTCTGTGTAACTTCTTCCTGCTCCTCTTTCAAGCCTAAAATCCATTGTCATATTTTAGGAAAGATATCCCCAAATCCCATCCCCACCCTGTAATATACTCTCAAAACATCATGAGAGTATACTGCTTCCTAGCACTTAGCATAGTTGCAAATCTCCACATAATTTTAGATTAACATGACTGCTTCCTCCAGACTTGCAAACTAGACCCCAAACTCTGTGGCAGCCAGAGTTGGATCTGTCAGTTTAACCACAGTATCCACAGTGCTATCTATTCTGCCCTGGTGTGTGCTCAGTAAATGCTTAAGGGTGAAACAAATATGTTAATGCAGAATATGTTCCTTCTGCTAACATGCAATATTTTTGTATTTCCCCCAAAGATTGGCCACAGTTGCAACTAGTGAATGGGTCAGGCAGGTGTTCTGGGCGTGTGAAGTTTTCTACAATCGCCAGTGGGGCAGGTTTTGCAATGAGCAGTGGGACTTGTATGAAGCCAACATGGTGTGCTGGCAGCTGCACTATAGGTGTGCCCTTGCAGCCCCTGCTGAGGCCCAGTTTGTTGAAGGCAGAGGCGAATTTCTGCTGGATGATGTGGACTGTACTGGGAAAGAAACTTTTTTGGGACAGTGTCCACATGCCAGCTGGGGCCTGCATAACTGGGGTCCCAGAGAAGACGCTAGCATCATCTGTGCAGGTAATGGTCACCTCTCCCTCCATAGGTGCCCCTCACATGATCGAGACTGCATCTCCACTCACCCCACTGGCAGCGTTTGCACCTGTGTAATTGACCATCTCTGCCACTTGGGTGAGCCAAAAGTAAAGACACAGTGGTAAAATGAGAACTTCAACTTGAGCTCAGGAACTTATTAGCCACAAAATGTTGAGGTGGATTTTTCACAGAGAAAAATAGTGGAAGATATTGATAGTACCATTACAAAGACTAGATTTCAAAATGAATGGCGAAAGACAGCATGAGTCAACAGTGATGTGAATCACTGCCTGGGTGGGTTCTTTCTTCAGGACACTGTGATGAACTAAGAGACAAAGGCTTTTCCCACTAAAAATTCGCAGTCAACTGAAGGTGGCAAAACAAGGAGTTTGTAAACTAGAGTAGAAATAGCTAGTCTTGACTGTGAGTGCAGGTTATGATTGCTAGTGACAAGACTTTAACCAAATAGTCGTCATTGTGCTCAGTCTAGAACAGGCTTGAGACCACTCTGTTGTAGCTGTGCTCTCCTGTGCATTGTAGGCTGTTATGCAGCATCCCTGACCTCTTCCCACTAATGACAGTAGCACGCCTACTCCTCACACTCTTGCTAAGTGTCCTTTGCGGGAGTAAGTTGACCCTGAGAACCATTGGCCTAGATATACAAACAAATTTCCACCAAACATGTGACTAACTTAGCATACTACCAATGCTAATGGCATACATTTGTGTGCCAGTGGGGACACAAAAACAAATAATTTAGCAGGTCTACAGCAGGAAACTTGGTCACTTGCCAAAATTTCTAATTGTATTAAACCAGAAAGACTATCTAAATGATACTAATATTATTAACTAGCTTTTTAAGTCCATTCAAACAGCTCAAATGGGGTGTGTGTGTGTGTGTGTGTGTGTGTGTGTGTGTGTGTGTGTGAATGCTTATTGCAAGGTGAAACGTGTGTGTGTGTGTGTGTGTGTGTGTGTGTGAGAGAGAGAGAGAGAGAGAGAGAGAGAGAGAGAGTTTTGGTTTGTTTTTTCATTTAGCTTTTGCTTTCTTTCCAACACTTTAATTGTTTTGAATTATTTGGAGTTTTGGCAGAGAATTCCATCAAAGCAGTCTAATCTATAAAGCTACTGCATTCCACCTAACAGTATCGTGTGTATAATTAGTGTTTTCTCCTCTTTGGAGGCATTATAGGGTTTGCACAGTGGACACAGCAGAGCCATCATTGAATTGAACATGTGTTATTAGACACACTATGCTAAATAAAAATACATTTCATAGTTAATTAAATCACCTGAACCAAGGCAGTAAGGGTCGATGCTTTTATTACTTGGAGTCATATTCTTTCATTTTAAAGTTAATTTTTATTTAAAGCATCTCTAGAGGCAGCTACCCTTTTCTAAGGTAGATTTTTTCTTTTCCTATATGTTAACAGAGGCTGAGTACTTACAGCTTACCTCAGGTAAGTTCATGCTTTTGCTTTACTGACTTGATACTTTTTCATTCTAGAAGCTACCTGGGCAGGTAATGGGCAGATCATAAAGAGATAAATGGAATAAATGGTGGGATCAGTTTGCTATATATTGGCAGTCATTATTTTTCATTTCTACATTCCTGGACTGTTAAGATCATCCTTCTGTTAAGTCAAAAATGCCACTGGACTGCTTCGTTCCACAAGAATTAGCTTTATTTTCACTTCAATCATGAGGGTTTTGGTTATTCTATAATATTGCTATTTTCATTTTTCCAATGGAATAACTGTTAAAAGCATGATTCTTATCACCAAGATTTTTAAGGAAAATTGGTAAATTGTTTGTGTTGCTTACGTTACCATCTAGCGTATATTCTTTCCTGCTATGTGGGGCTCAATGTGGCTGGGGAAAGGAAGTATCTGCCTGTACTTCACTCTTAAGTTCTAATGCTACCAAATTCCCAACCTGTCTCCCTGCAGAGAATGCTGAAGACTCACTGCAAATACCCCAAGGTAGGAACTATTTTCATGTTGCATTTGCAGTTAGTCCTTATGTGATGCAGTTTTTGTTTGGTTTAAAAACAAAAAAAAAATTTTCATTGCAGCTGCTGAGCTGAATTTGGAGAGGAGAATATACTACATATTCTGTACATAACGTGTCTGGATCAATTTCCTAGTGTATTAGGAAACTGGTGTGTCCTACAGTTAGTAAATGCAATGGGAGCATGTTCAGGACAGGCCTGTGTAGCAGCCGAGGCTGAGCTTGGGGATGAGAGAAAGGCATGGGTCCGGCAGCAGAAGGTCTGAGTGTAAGTTCCATCTCAGTCACTTATTTAACGTAACCTTGCACGACTCACTAACACCATTATAAAAAGGGGGTAACAACACCAACTTTACAGTGCTCTATTTAAGTTAAATGAGATCGCACACATGGAAAGGTAACAAGAGCCAACTTTTATAGAGTGTTCACCACGACCCAGGTACTTTCCTGAGAAGTTTACCTGCATAATTACCCGTTACTTAACAAGTTAATTAATAAGTTAAATAGTTAAATAATGGGTAACTATGCAGGTAAGTACCTTAAGGAGTGGCAAACTTGCTCTGTAAAGGGCCACATAATAAGCATTTTAGGCTACAGAGGCCAGATGGTCTTCACTGCATTTATTAAACTCTGCTTCGGTAGCATGAAAGCAGCCACAGACAATTCATAAACTAATGACCGTTCTATGGTTCAAGGAAATTTTATTAACAAAAACAGGCAGTCAACTAGAGTTGAACCACAAGCCTTAGTTTCTTGACCCCTGCTCTAATGAAGTAATTAATTTTAAACACTGCATGAATGATATTTAATTTTTACAACAACCTGATTAGGTAGGTACTACTGTAATCCCCATTTTACTGAGGATGAAACTGAAACATAGAAAAGTCAATCAACTTTTATTATGATACCTTGCTTGACTTCTATGGAGAGTTGATGTTAAAAATATATATATTTCTCCTGTTTGGTTTCTCAAATCGGAAAAAAAAAATAGAGCAAATCTTATTCCTCCTCTATCTGCTCACTTCACACAACCAATTCATCAGAAAATTCTGTGTCTACTTCTAAAATATATGTTAAACCCATTAGCATCTCCCAACTCCACTAATACAGCAATCATCCAAAGTCCCATCAGCCTTCATGTCACTATAGCAACAATTTGCTAAATAGTCCTCTACCACTTCTCTGTCCTCCCCCAACATATACACAATTTATTCTCATCACGGAAACTAGAGCAGGCTGGTAATTATAAATTAGATCCTTCCTTTTCACTCAAAACCCTCCAAAGCTTTCCTTTTATCTAGAATAACATCCAAATCTGGTACCATGGCCTTTTAGACCCTGCATGACTACACCTTGCTCATGTCTCTGTTCCTCGAGAACGCATCTCCTCCTGCACTGTGTTCCCCAAAACAGTTCCATCCCTTGAAACTGACAAGATAGTTCCCACCTTAAGGACTTTGTAGAGGGCACTTTCCTCTGTCTGGAAAGCTCTTCTTCCAGACTTTTCTTCAGTTCATTCCTTGTAATCAGGTTTCAGGATATTTCAATGTCAGTTCCTCAGAGAGGATTCCCGTAAATACACAATCTGAAAAGACTTCCTCTCAGTCGCATTCTATTTGATCAGCCTGTTGTTTTCTCTTCATGGTGCTCACACCATTCAAGATAGTCTTTTTTTTTTTTTTTTTTTTTTTCTGAGACAGAGTCTCACTCTGTCACCCAGGCTGGAGTGCAGTGGCACGATCTCGGCTCACTGCAACCTCCGCCTCCCAGGTTCAAGCAATTCTCCTACCTCAGCCTCCCGAGTAATTGGAATTACAGGCATGCACCACCACACCTGGCTGGTTTTTTTTTTTTGTATTTTTAATAGAGATGGGGTTTCACCATGTAGGCCAGGCTGGTCTCGAACTCTTGACCCCAAGTGATCTGCCCACCTCAACCTCCCAAAGTGCAGGGGTTACAGCCATGAGCCACAGTGCCCGGCCCAAGATAGTCTCTGGAGTCCTTTTTCATTGTCCTGCTCATCTGTGTCCTCCTGCACCACTCCCCAGAGTGTGGGTTTTGTGAGAGTAGGAACTTTGGTGACCTTGTTTATCTCAGAGCCAGAGTTCCTAGTATATAGTAGGTTTTAAATAAATATTTGAGTAAAAAAAATAGACACGTATGTAACATTCTGCCACTTCCATAAATTGCTGTTGGAACATTACACTAGGTATTAAAATACTCAGTGAACAAAGGCAATGACTTTTTTTTAGGAGGATACCACTTGGCAGGCAGTGAGAATTCCATTATGCATCATGATTTCCGTCTGCCTTCAAATCCCAGGAAGTTCAGAGCTTAATTGAATGATCCATACTAGCAATAGCCAAGGGTTTTTTTGGTTGGTTGGTAATTTTTCTACTGGTTTTCCTTTCATTCATACGTGTGTTAATCTTATATTTCTATTGTTTTGGTCTTGCTATGCAGATATATATATTTTACTGTCATTTAAAATTTGTAGCAGAACGTGCACATATATGTTTTAATTATATATTATAATTATTACATATTAAATTATATCAGATAAATTATAACATGATATATAATAATATATATAATTGTGATATAGTATATAATTATATAGTATTATATATTGAATATTATATGCAATATATAATAGTATACATAATAATAACATATAAAAGATTAATAGAAATGTCTGCAGAGTGTTCAGGAGGAGACAGATGATGGCCACTGGGCTCTGCAGGAGGCATAAGCTGAGAAGACCATTCATATATGGACATTCCATGGTCATTTGACTTTGCTGCCGGTTGGGAACCACTGCCCAGGATAGGCAGGTGGCCCAGAGCACCACAGGTGACTGGCTTGCTTTCAGTGTGTGGGCGTTCTAAAGAGCCAGTATTATATGTTAAGGCTCTTATTTCTGGTCTGTGTTAAAAGCAATCAAATTAGCAAATACGAGACCTCTGAGAGCCTGTTAAGTTCCAGGGGCTGTATTTCACCAGGAATCCACAATATTTTACATTTTGTATTTTAGACCTGTCGCATTAAAGATTTGTTGAAAGCCAATAAGTAGGTCAAGCAAAAGTTATTCAATTTACTAGAATGAGAACTATTTCAATTTGTTCGTACCAATAGGTGATGGAAATTCAGCAATCATATTATCAGGTAAGAGAACTTGTTTCTGCTGTTTTCCCTGGGACATTTCTGTTTTCCCACCCAAACAGGAGGGAGCACATGGACGAGTGGCTATTGAGTTATTTTACTCAGTGACTTATTACAACCTGCCCTGTATAACTGAGTTTGGGTGGAGATGATTTTCAGAACGTCACTTTAAAAAATTCACTAACCCCTTAAAAGAAGAGAGCTAACAATAATATTTTTAAAAAATATTGGAAACCATTTGGAACATAGGGTTTTGTAGTTATTTAATTTTCAGTTTGGCCAGCTTCTCTGGGAATATCCAAACTCTTTTAATTTTTGTAAAGGAAATGTTTCTTTTTTTTTTTGGAGAAAGAATCATCTGATTGCATGTAATGTTTACTTATTGTATAATTTCTCCATGGCTGCTATAATGAAGTGCCATAACTTAGCGGCTTCAACAACACAAATTTATGATCTTGGGGGTCAGATGTCCAAAATGGGTCTTAGCTAAGAGCAGTGTCAGTCAGGCTACGTTCATTCTAGAAGCTCGGGAAACAGAGGATCCATTTTCTGCCTTTTCCAGTTTTTAGAGGTGACCTGCATTCCTTGGCTGGTGGCCAGGCCTCCATCTTCAAAACCAGCAGAGAGATTAGCATTTTCCAATCTCTCTTTGACTCTCTTCTGCCTTCTGCTTCCACTTTTAAGGACCCTTGGATACCATTGGGCCCACCCAGTGGTGCAGGATAATCTCCTAATTTTAAGACAGCTGATTAGCAACTGTAGTTTCACCAGCAATCATAATTCACCCCTTTGCTGTGTGATCTAACATACACTCAGGTTCCAGGGATTAGGACATGGACATCTTTGGGGAGGCCAATACTCAGTCTTCTGCACTTGTTTATAAAATAAATTTTGTAGTTACTTTTGCTTCGTGGAGCAGAAATGGACATGTTATTCAGGACATACATTGAAATATGGTGACCAACAGCAAGTAGAGAGAAGAAAGGTATGATAGAAGAGGGGGAGCATCTACCCAAGCCAATCCAAAAAGAGAAGCAATTTTTCTCTATCTCCTGCAGTTGCCTCTGTCAATGTTCCTATGGACATTGTAGATAATTCCTGTGGCCAGACATGGCATGAAGTTAGGTCTGTAGAGCAGGAGAGAATGTGGGACTGTGGAGCCATAGAGAGGTTTTTTGCTAGTACAACAGCAACAGACATGTTGGGAACAAAACAGGCTTAGGAATAAAACATGCAGCACACGCGAATAAAAGTACCAGAGGGTCCTCATGATCTAGACCATCAGGCCAACTCTTAGGAAGAATGTTGAGACCCAAAACACAGAACTCTTATCACAGAACACCAAATAACTGCACATGGACACAGAATCTGGCAGAGAGACAGGCCAGGGATGATTGAGTCTAACAGGATTGAGGATCAGGTGGCTAGGAAGTGATTTAGCATTTCCATCACTGACTCAGAGGTCACTTCAGAATTGAGGCAAAACCGCATCTTGTGAAATCACAGGGAGCCCCTGGCCAAACACCCCTCCCTCAAGTTACTTACTGTTCGCACTTGCTTCTTTATTACAGTTCTACCTGCTGCCATCTCAGCTCAACTCCCTCCTACAACTGCTGCACTTTCAACATTGTCAGGTAGGACACTGCCACCACCACCACCACGGTGAATTCATCGTAGCTTCTTAGCTGCACTGAATGATAGTCGGTGGTTCTGCACCGTCTCTAGGTACTGCTGACAGACCACTTGAGATCAAACGATTTGAGAGGAAAGGGACAAGGGGACCCTGAGATGGTCTGAATTTCACTCTGTGTTTGATCACCTATAATTTTACTATCAAAGAACATAACACAAGTCTTCTCGTTTCACATGCTTTCACAAATGCAGAGTAAGAGGAAAAGAGATGGGGGAACTGTGTGTTAGAGAAAAAGATTATTAGAGAGTCTCCTCATATGTTTTAATTTTAAGAAATAAAGTAGAGCACCTGGCTTTATGTCTGGGAAGTATCCAACTTAGAGACGTCTAAATTACATCTCAGTGACCACCATTGCAATCTATTTTCATTTGTCCATGCTAGTTGATTCTATTTCCACTTCTCCATCACCTGTAACTCCTGACATTTCAATGACACCATCATATAATTCATATTCTGACAATGCTAATAATCATCTTTAGTAAGTCCTTCAGCCTGCACTATCATTGTGGCTACTGAAATGTGCTGTGTCTGTTAAATACACACTAGATCTTTCAAAGACTCAGGAAAATGGGTAGTTGTTGTTCAATGGCTGTAAACTTTCAGTTATGCAATGTGAAGAAGTTCTAGATGTCAGCTGTGCAATGTCACGTTCACAGTTAACAACACAGTTTTGTGCATTTCAGATTTGCTATGGGCAGATCTCATGTCAAGTGTTCTTACCACACACACGAAAGAGACATCAAGAAATTTTGGACGGGATGGATATATTTATTACTTTGGTTGTGACGATAGGATCACAGGTGTGTGCTTGTATCCAAACACACAAAGCTATACCCATTAAACATGCACAGCTTTTGCTCTATCAATTATACCTCAAAAATTGTTTAAAGAAAGACAATACTATAAAAAAATGTAAAATTGCTCACTGACTTTTTTTATATGGATTACATTTTGTATTTGTATTTTATACTATTACATTGAAGTAATATTTTGGATACATGGGATTTTATAAGATATATTATTAAAACTAATTCCATCTGTTTATTTTTACTTTTTAAAATGTGGCAACCAGAAAATCTAAAATTGCATACGTAGTTTGCACTTAATTTATAATAAACAGATTGCCTTCCACTGAAACAATCACGTATGTTGAATGTCTTATGTGGCTTTTCTTGTCTAATCCCCCCAACAGCTGGATGAGAGGAACTATAACCTCAATTTTCAAAATGAGGAAAGTTATGCTCAGATAGGTGAAATATTGTCCTCAAGGTTGGTGGAATGATAATACAAGCTGACTTCAGAGCCCTAAAGCTTAATATCTGAACTATTGTAAACTCTCTAAACCACACTACAATCCTATTAACTTCTAAAAAGTACTGAGAAGGCACATTGCCTATTCAGAAACTAGGAGCATCTATTTGAGATGACAAAAGCTAAGACTGAAAAAAGTTAATCTCTGGGCTGAGTCTGCATTTAATTTTCCTACTGTAACTCTTGCCTCTCCCAAACTCACATATCCATTGCCTACTGGGTGGCCACTGCAACACCAGTGCCAGTCCCCTGCTCTGTCTGGCCTAATCCTCCCCATCTCTATGCGAGCTGCCCTGGCAGGAGTGGCTCCTTCTAGATTCTCACAGCTTTTCATCTGTCCTCACTTTAGCTCTTATTCATTCCTCTCTCTTCCAGTTGCGTATGTATCCACTTGCTTCCCTAATGACATGAGGGCAGAATCCATATCTTTCTCATTTTCAACATTGCACACAGCACACGCGTGTACGCACACACACACACAGAAGATCTTGAAGGATATGTCAGCGTGTCTGCTCTCTGATGGGCACTCAGTGCTTCTTAAATGAATAAATGAGTAAATGTTTGAACAAACGAATATCATTTAGCTGTTGCCAGTTTGCATATTTACATCCACTTCTAAACATGAAAAAAAAAATGAGAAAAAACACATTGAATTCCTAGCTCTAGTGTCTACATGACTAAATGAGGACGTTTTTGCACCTTAAGTGGCATATTCCACTTACTTGACAGTGAAGTGCTCACAGCTGTCTACTGAATCTACTCTCTTCTGTCTGCCATTTATGAGACTATCATGTTTATTTACCCCTTTGTGCTTGTGTTACCTCATCTGAGAAATGGGAACAATAGCCACTGATTTCAAGGAGTTCTGAGGATTAAGTCACTGAATCTGTGTAAAGTGCTTAGCAGGCAGCCTGGAGCATGGTACCTGCACAGAGTGTGACCTCCTTCCGGGCCTGCAGGAATGTCCTGTGGGATGCTGCTTTTCACAAAGAGGGGCTTCTGCCCCGTAGAGGCTAAGCCAGGTGAAGAGGGCATGGCATTTCTGCTCACTGCTACAGCTGGACCATTTTATCACAGTTCCTCCTCCAGCCCCTGGCAACCACCAGTCTTCTATCTGTCACTACAGATTTACCTATTCTGGATATTTCATATAAATGGTGTCATACCACCCGCGGCCTTTCCTGTCTAGCGTAATGTTTTTGAGGTTTCTGTTTCCTTTTAAAATTCTCCATTTTGAATGAGCCTGTATAAAGGTAGTTGAAATAAAGGGTCCTTCTTTCTATTCAGCATTAAATATCGGAGGTCATTTTTTTTATTTTTTAATTTTTATTTTCTTTTTTTGAGAAGGAATCTCACTCTGTTTGCGCAGGCTGAAGTGCAGTGCTGTGATCTCAGCTCACTGCAACCTCCGCCTCCTGGCTTCAAGCAGTTCTCCTGCTTCAGCCTCCTGAGTAGCTGGGATTACAGGTGCGTGCCACCATGCCTAGGTAATTTTTGTATTTTTTTCTTTTAGTAGAGATGGGGTTTCACCATGTTGGCCAGACTGGTGTCGAACACCTGACCTCAAGTGATCCGCCAGCCTTGGCCTCCTAAAGTGCTGGGATTGCAGGCATAAGCCACCATGCCTGACCTGGTCATTGTTTTTTTTGTATTGTTTTTTCCAACAGTCCTCTCAGCTTCCACTACCCCAGAAAATGTTGACCACCCAACCATATCACCAAGTAGGTCAATGAGCTGCTAGTTAAAAAAAAATGAGTATGATGCGTTGTTTATGCTACTTCCGGCATTTTAAGCAAGCTCATGGAAAAGTTGAGTTGTTGTTTAAGGCCAGGAGAAATGTACTACCAAGGAATCTAAAGACCACGTGTGATGCCCAATGTCACTTGCAGCACCAGATTTGAAGCTCCATGAAGCTTTTATCTGTCTTGCTTGTCACTGTATCCCTAGCCCCTATCACAGTGCTTGACATGTGATAGACATACAATAAATGTTTATTGAAAGAATAAACAAATGTGCAGGCATTGAATGGTTGGCAGGCTGTGGGACCCCTCTTGAGGCAGCTTTGGCCTTAGCCAAGAACAATCCTGGTAGACAGTGTATAGTGGAGGCAAATCTCTCTACTCAAAGAAACAGATACCACTCTGAAAAACGCCAGCAGCCCCTATTTCTACAAATATCCTGTCTCAAAGAGAAGTTAGTATTAGAGCAAACTAGTGAAGCCAGATCTAACAGATATTTATGTTTTTCACTGTCAGCAGATAATGAAAAGTTACCAACTACCCTAGCAGGTAAGCAATGATTCTATCATTCATCCTATAGATGGGAGGCCTTACCTCCCATATAGAGGAAAAGTCCAGGCAGGTGAATCACTAGGTTGTATGATGTCTTCCATGGGGTCATCTAAGATAATCAGCATCTTTATGAATGCAATAATTTTTACAACCTTTCCCAATTCATCAATGAACTTATTTTACTACTGCCGAGTGCCTCCTGCAGAACCTGGGGCTGATGCAGACAGAATTAAAGGGGGAAGCATATGGGCATTTGGGGACAGCAGGGTCACACTGAGGAGCTTAACTTGAACTTGCCTCCAACCTCATCAGAAGAAATCTTGCAGCTCATTGGGAGCGTGTGGCCAGTCCAAATGCTTTCATTAAGGTGTGGCATGGCTGGGGACATGTCACCAGCTGCCAGTTGCATTCTTGTCTGATCTGTGTTTAGCAGTCCTAATCTCCATTTCCATGTGGTTCCAGTGCTACCTGTGGCCAACTCAGCATCTGCCAGCCGCAGGGCCAGTGTGTCTGGGCCCAGTCCTTCAGGTGAGCAACCTTCCTGAGGACACTCTTTTGCTCTCGAAACCACAGGGTGGAGGTGAGGACATCCCAACGAGGGAGGGGCCTGGGAGGGCAGCAGCATTTGCAGCCCCTGTGGTGCAAAGGGGAAGCACCATCCTGAGACAGTCTCAGACTCCAGGACTGGGGCCGATTCACTGGGCCTCCCAGACAGCATCCTCACTGCTGCTCTTCCAGGGAAACATTTTATAAATTCAGCAAATACAGAGAATAAGAAAGTGAATAACCATGTCTGTCTTATCTAAATAGGACAAATTAGGTTATATTGGTTTTCCTGTCCTATCAATCAAGAAATAAAACACGGGTAAATCTGAAGCTCCCAATAGTCCTCAATCTCAGACTTTTCTCTCTCCTTCCTCATAAACACCATTAAATTTTGTATATATCCTAACCCATGTGTGTGTGCCCCAACCAACACTGAGCATCCACCTTACAAATTAGATATTATTTTGTTGTAACCTATTTTTAACCTGTTAAAGGTAGCTCTTTATCAATGTTGCATGTGTTTCCTTTGACACCAGCTATTGAGTTAGTATTTTCAACATCCATATCCATATAATGATAATAAATCGAAAAGTAAACATTTATGAGACTTCTCTTTATATCTTACATATTTTTATGTTTAAATATACTAAAAATAAGAGCTAAAAGAAAAGTATAATAATCTGCTTTATAAGTTAATTAATGACCATATTCAACAATCTTTATTCTAGGAGAGGGCTGTTAAGTAATATTAATGTTCCCCTTGTGCATGCTTTATTATCTTCACAGGTGTTTTACACACACTCAAATGCGGCAGGACTTATCAGAGCCCTTGCTCTACTGGTGGACACCAGGATTCTCTAAGAGGGGACTATGTTATGCCAGGTTTTCCTAGTGTACCTGACTGTAAAGCTCCTTTTGCTCACTGAGATTGGGACTAGTGTCTACAGAAACGAGTTTAAGTATTGCTGAATTCCAAGTGCTTAGAACATGCCATTAATAGTTGTTAAATCCCTAATCAAAAATTTTTAAATGATCTCATCCCCTTGAGTAATTAAATTTCCCTTCGACCTTTGGGTCCTGACTCTCATCCTGATGATTCTGTAAAACAATACATCTGAAGGGTAAGAACTTTGTTTTCTCCCTCCTGAAATTTCTGCCTGAAATGCCCCCATTTCCATCATGTCCAGATTGCTCTTCCCTGTGAAATTCTATGCTTGCTTCTGAGCCCGGTTATAGAAGGAATTTCTTGAGCTCCACCATCAGTGGAGTCTTTCCTCTGCCTCAGAGTATCATTTCCATACTTTCCTAGCATTCTTACCTATTCTGTTTTTATAGCAGAGCTATCTGGGTGTTTCTACTAGTCCCCAATTTAATTACAGGCGAGATGATGAGGCTTAATTACAGATGAAGTGATGCAAACCTATTGTTTGCAAGGACTCTTATTTTAGTAACAAATTGTATATTTTTTAAAATTGCATTTTGGGTTTGGGGGTACATGTGACGAACATGAAAGATTGTCATATAGGTACACACATGGCAGTGTGATTTGCTGCCTTCCTCCCCATCAGCTATATCGGGCATTTCTCCCCATGCTATCTCTCCCCAACTCCCCACCCCCCAATGCCCCTCCCCTGGTCCCCCCGACAGGCCCCAGTGTGTGATGTTCCCCTCCCTGTGTCCATCTGTTCTCATTGTTCAGCACCCACCTATGAGTGAGAACAGGTAGTGTTTGATTTTCTGTATCAGTGTGCTGAGAATGATGGTTTCCAGGTTCATCCATGTCCCTACAAAGGACACAAACTCATCGTTTTTGATGGCTGCATAATATTCCATGGTGTATGTGTGCCACATTTTTCCCTGTCCAGTCTATCATCAATGGGCATTTGGGTTGGTTCCAGGTCTTTGCTATTGTGAACAGTGCTGTAATGAACATTTGTGTGCATGTGTCCTTATAGTAGAATGATTTATAATCCTTTGGATATATACCCAGTAATGAGATTGCTGGGTCAAATGGAATTTCTATTTCTAGGTCCTTGAGGAATTGCCACACTGTCTTCCACAATGGTTGAACTAATTTACATTCTCACCAACAGTGTAAGAATGTTCCTATTTCTCCACATCCTCTCCAGCATCTGTTGTATCCAGATTTTTTAATGATCGCCATTCTGACTGGCTTGAGATGGTATCTCAATGTGGTTTTGATTTGCATTTCTCTAATGACCAGTGATGATGAGCATTTTTTCATGTTTGATGGCCTCATGTATGTCTTCTTTTGTAAAGTGTCTGTTCATATCTTTGCCTACTTTTGAATGGGCTTATTTGTTTTTTCTTATAAATCTGTTTTAGTTCTTTGTAGATTCTGGATATCAGCCCTTTGTCAGATGGGTAGACTTCAAAATTTTTTCCCATTCTGTTGGTTGCCAATTCACTCTAATGACTGTTTCTTTTGCTGTGCAGAAGCTGTGGAGTTTGATTAGGTCCCATTTGTCTATTTTGGCTTTTGTTGCCAATGCTTTTGGTGTTTTGGTCATGAAGTCCTTGCCTACGCCTATGTCCTGAATGGTTTTGCCTAGATTTTCTTCTAGGGTTTTTATGGTGTTAGGTCTTATGTTTAAGTCTTTAATCCATCTGGAGTTAATTTTAGTGTAAGGTGTCAGGAAGGGGTCCAGTTTCTGCTTTCTGCACATGGCTAGCCAGTTTTCCCAACACCATTTATTAAACAGGGAATCCTTTCCCCATTGCTTGTTTTTCTCAGGTTTGTCAAAGATTGGATGGTTGTAGATGTGTTGTGTTGCCTCCGAGGGCTCTGTTCTGTTCCATTGGTCTATATCTCTGTTTTGGTCCCAGTACCATGCTGTTTGATTACTGTAGCCTTGTAATATAGTTTGAAGCTTGGTAGTATGATGCCTCCCGCTTTGTTCTTTTTGCTTAGAATTGACTATGAATTGGCTATGCGGGCTCTCTTTTGGTCCCACATGAAGTTTAAGGTAGTTTTTTCCAGTTCTGTGAAGAAGGTCATTGGTAGCTTGATGGGGATAGCATTGAATCTGTTAATTACTTCGGGCAATATGGCGATTTTCACAATATTGATTCTTCCTAACCATGAAATGGAATGTTTCTCCATCTGTTTGTGTCCTCTCTTACTTTGTTGAGCAGTGGTTTGTAGTTCTCCTTGAAAAGGTCCTTTATGTTTCTTGTTAATTGTCTTCCTAGGTATTTTATTCTCTTGGTAGCAATTGTGAATGGCAGTTCGTTCTTGATTTGGCTCTCTTTAAGTCTGTTATTGGTGTATAGGAATGCTTGTGATTTTTGCACATTGATTTTGTATCCTGAGACTTTGCTGAAGTTGCTTATTAGTTTCAGGAGATTTTGGGCTGAGACAATGGGGTCTTCTAGATATACAATCATGTCATCTGCAAATAGAGACAATTTGGCTTCCTCCTTTCCTATTTGAATGCACTTTATTTCTTTTTCTTGCCTGATTGCTCTGCCTAGAACTTCCAATACTATATTGAATAGAAGTGGTGAGAGAGGGCATCCTCACCTAGTGCCAGATTTCAAAGGGAATACTTCCAGTTTTTGTCTATTCAGTATGATATTGGCTGTTGGTTTGTCATAAATACCTTTTATTATTTTGAGATATGTTCCATCAATACAAAGTGCTGTTGAATTTTGTTGAAGGCCTTCTCTGCATCAGTTGAGATAATCATGTAGTTTTTGTCTTTGGTTCTGTTTATGTGGTGAATTATGTTTACAGACTTGCGTATGTTGAACCAGCCTTGTATCCCTGGGATGAAGCCTACTTGATCATGGTAGATAAGCTTTTTGATGTGCTGTTGCAATCAGTTTGCCAGCATTTTATTGAAGATTTTTGTATTTATGTTCATCATGGATATTGGCCTGAAGTTTTCTTTTCTTGCTGAGTCTCTGCCAGGTTTTGGTATCAGGATGATGTTGGTCTCATAAAATGGTTTGGAAGGATTCCCTCTTTTTGGATTGTTTGGAATAGTTTCAGAAGGAATGGTACCAGCTCCTCTTTATGTGTCTGGTAGAATTCGGCTGTGAACCCATCTGGACCTGGGCTTTTTTTGGTTGGTAGGCTATTAATTGCTGCCTCAACTTCAGCAAGGAAAAATCTAAAATCAACACCATATCGTCAAAATTGAAAGAGCTAGAGGAGCAAGATCAAAAAAACTCAAAATCTAGCAGAAGACAAGAAATAACTAAGATCAGTGCAGAACTGAAGGAGATAGAGGCACAAAAAGCTTTTCAAAAAATCAATAAATCCAGGAGCTGGTTTTTCGAAAAGATCAACAGAATAGACCACTAGCCAGATTAATAAAAAAAAGAAAAGAGAGAATAATCAAAAAGATGCAGTAAAAAACAATAAAGGGGATGTCACCACAGATTCCACAGAAATACAAAGCAGCATCAGAGATTATTACAAATTGTGTATTCTACAGGTACCATTTGACTGACTAAACATCCCTACTAATAGCACTGATGCAAAACATTATTAATGTTGGGTCGATAGCTTACTACACAGTAGTAGGTTTGAGAAACTTAACTTCGTTTTGTTTTTTAGAGTCTTGGTTTGATAACAATTCAACATAACATTAGCTAGTTGGTGCAAGGGTTCTTGACTCTGGCAGCTGAAAGAAGACTCAGCCCCCACAGCAGTCCCAGCTCTACCATTTGCATTCCTAGGTCTAGTGCAATGAGATGGAGCACTTGCACAAGTCAACTGAGCAACCTGATTACTCATAGACAGACAGCAAGGATCCCCAGAAACCTAGGATCATGGGGAGGTGGTCCCCCAAGGATAAGGAAAGCTTCCCAGGGTGGATGGAGTCTCATCTGCATGTGCTCCATTTCACAACACAGCTGAGGGACCCCAAAAGCACTCCACTCAGGGTATGGTACCACCGGGGGCCACTTGGCTCATGTTGCAGAGCACCCTATTCTAGGAGGAACAGCCTGTTCCAAGATGAGGACAAAGCCCAAGCTGTTCCAGACAGTTCCTTCTTGTCTTAGAATATTGTATTCTCAGCACATTCTGCAGTTATTCTGAAAACTATAGCAGGAGGGTTGTAGACCTGGGCTGGCCAAGACCATTAGGGACCTGTTCTTCTGCAGCTGACCCTGGCCTGAAATGAGGACAGCTCTGTAAGACTCGTTTCTTTTATGGCAAGAAATGGCCTGAACACGGAATCCTCAATGTAACTGGAATGATGCAGACCTAGTTAGATGAAAACATAATCCTCCAGATAAGGTGGCTCTTAAGCTTTACGTTGAATTCTTGAAGAAATTCTCATTTGTTTCTATTTTTTTATGTTATATTGTTATTGATAATGACTTTATTGTTCCACATAGTTGAGATCACCTCGGAGACTTCACTGACCACAACCCCTGTGTCCTCCACACCTTCATCAACAGGTATGAAAACACTTGCCTGGGAAACCAGGAGATATGGATGCTGAGGTCCCCAGCATCAGCCCAAGCTCAGTGGAAAGGCATAGGGTCACTTTGGGAGGTAGCTCTGCATAGTAGAAAGAGCCGTAAATTGTTTCACTTTCGAAGTATATGATCTTGAGCAATTTAGGTGTTCTACTTGAGTCAGTTTTCTTTTCTAAATCTGGTGCAATATCCCTTTCCAGCATAGTGGTTGAATACCTTAAAAATGAGAGAACTAATTAATATACAAGAAGTGAATGGTTGAATTCTAGATACATGTTTACATTTATCTTTCTCCAATATCATAAATTCACAAATTATAGTTGTGAGAGGTGATGTATTAGAAAATCTTAAGGCCAATGTGGTTATGAACATTCTGGATATCAGGACATAACTATTGTCTGTAAACATGCAGTTAAACCTCTTAAGTGTTGCCATAAATCTATTGGTATTTTACATACCTCCATCCTTGAGTTTCATACAATAAAATTACTTTATAAGGCCAGGTGTGGTGGCTCAGGCCTGTAATCCCACCATTTTGGGAGGCCAAGGCAGGCGGATCACAAGGTCGGAAGTTTGAAACCAGCCTGAGCAACACAGTGAAACTCTGTCTCTATTAAAATACAAAAAAAAATTACCTGGGCATCATGGCACACACCTGTAATCCCAGCAACTCAGGAGGCTGAGGCAGGAAAGTTGCTTGAACCCAGGAGGCAGAGGTTGTAGTGAGCCAAGATCGCACCAAATCACTCCAGCCTAGACAACAGAGAGAGACTCCATCTCAAACAAACAAACAAACTTTATGAATAATGTGGCCTTGTATGGGATCCTTCCAGAAACTTCTAATATAGGATGGATCTTTCTAAACACCATGGATCCTTTCAGAAACTTCTAATATAGAATTCAAGAGAAAACCACCTTTTTCTGAGGGGAGGTTTATAACAAAGGTTGGTCATTTGAAACTGAAGGTGATTATGCTTGCTGGCCTGGCCACATATGCAACACAAGTTTATGTGATAAACAGACTCAAACCAAAAGAGGATGAGAGAAATATCTCTGCTACCAGAGGCCAGCCCCAGTACTTCTCCTCTTTGTGCCTTCCCAGGAGCCTGGATGGAGGTGAGGCTGCTGAATGGCACAGGAAGGTGCTCAGGCCGTGTGGAGGTTCTTGTCCAGGGCACATGGAGGACCGTGTGTGATGACCTCTGGGACCTGGCTGAGGCCACAGTTGTGTGCCGCCAGCTACGGTGTGGACAGGCCGTGGCAGCCCCAACAGGGTCTCACTTTGGGGCAGGCTCTGGGAAAATCCTGCTGGATGATGTGCAGTGTGTGGGCAGTGAGAGCCACCTGGGGCAGTGTGTGCACGGGGGCCAGGCCAGGCACAACTGTGGGCACCTGGAGGATGCCAGTGTCATCTGTGCAGGTGAGGGCTGTTACCTCCCAGGATTTCACTATTGTCACAGGCAGCTGCCAACACTAATAGAAGCCACTGGACAATACATTATAAATAACCTCATAGACTGATCTCTTGATTAGGTGCTGATGGTTCTCCAGCCCCCGCCCCCACCACAGGGGCTGAAGGGGCTTCTACATCGGACATGCTCCCAGGTGGGTCTAATCTTTGGGTAGTTTGCTTTGAGTATACTTTTCTTTCCACAAGTCATTTTGTTAAGTCATGGTAAAGCTCCTTCAGGGCCAGAGAAAAAGTCCTCTAGTCCTCTTCCATTTCACAGTCAGAGAGTTCTGTTCATGACAAATCTGGAGATGAAAATAGACAAAAAATGGAGATGTTTAGGCAATGGAATATATGTTGCATCAAATAAATCCCATTAGAATGTCTCAATGGTTTTTTTTTTTTTTTTTTTTTTTTTTTGCCAAGAGTTATTGTTAGAAAATACCAATTGTTTCCAAATAATTCATGAGCTGTAATCTAATTCATGAAACCCTAGGACTGTCTGCACTGGCATGAGGCTGTTACCTCTCCTGGATGTTACTCCTTTGTTTTTTGTTTGTTTTTTTTTTTTTTTTAATTTTTATTGCATTTTAGGTTTTGGGGTACATGTGCAGAACGTGCAAGATAGTTGCATAGGTACACACATGGCAGTGTGTTTTGCTGCCTTCCTCGCCTTAACCCACATTTGGCATTTCTCCCCAGGCTATCCCTCCCCAGCTCCCCCCCCCCACTGTCCCTCCCCTATTCCCGCCAATAGACCCCAGTGTGTAGTACCCCCTTCCCTGTGTCCATGTGTTCTCATTTTTCTCACCCGCCTATGAATGAGAATATGTGGTATTTCCTTTTCTGTGATGTTACTCCTTTGATATCTTTTCAGAAATATTCAACTCATATTCTCAGAAGTCATTGAGCATAATATTGTAATAGCCCTGTAGACCACAGCATGTTGATTTCTTTGATCATCAGGTGCTGTCAATTCACCGGGTCCCACTCCAACCACAGAACCTGAAGCTGCCACCCCATCATACACACCATCAGGTTGGTCCATTTTTTTCTTGGTTCTTTTGCATTGTTGCTTTTCCTCCATAGAATGTCTCTTTCTTAAGCCAAGATGGCAGGGCCTTTGCATCACATAACTTCCAGGGTTCCACCTTGCTAGAATGTATTGTGCATTGCGTCCTCAGGTGCATGAGGGAATGGTGGTCCCTGGAGTCATATAGCTAGGTGATCCTACATTGCTGAGTCACTCTAGGATTGAGAGAGTTAACAATCATTCCACATTACAGCACACCATACAGAAGGACACGGAGCAGAAGGGAAACAAGTTTCTCATTCATTCCATCATCCCGATTTCTTAAATAATTCCTGAACTTGCCCAAACTGTGCCTGCACACTGGAAATTTTAGTTGTCTCCAAATAGTTTAGGAGCACAGTCAATTGAAACAAAATCAGTTAGGATTGAATTGATACCCCCCAAGAAATATATAGTGATCAGAATAGGTATTAAAAACTGCTTATAGATTCCCAAATTGGTAAGTATTTGTATTATTATGTGGCATCATCTTAATTTTGAGAATCTGAAAAAAGCAGAAATAAGTAGTTGGAAGAGGATGCAGGAAACATGAAAAACACACCGTTCCTCCCTCTGCAGATAGTTGATAGGAGAGCAATGAAGCCCATTCCCTTCAGAACATGATAACATGGACAACAGAACAGAACAATGATTAGTGAAATTTCCATGGTGGGGGCCACACACTCACAGTAGCACCTTCTTTGCCCAGACTGGAGCTGACTGCCAGCTGCTTCACTTTAGGAAAAAACGCTCTATATTTTTTTCTTTTTTCTTTTTTCTTTTTTTTTTTTTGAAACAGAATCTCACTCTGTCTCCCAGGCCAGAGTGCAATGGTGTGATCTTGGCTCACTGCAACCTCCGCCTCCCAGGTTCAAGTGATTATCCTGCCTCAGCTTCTCAAGTAGCTGGGATTACAGGCACCTGCTGCCATGCCTGGATAATTTTTATATTTTCAGTAGAGGCAAGGTTTCATCATGTTGGCCAGGCTTGTCTCTAACTCTTTTTTTTTTTTATTTTTAATTTTTATTGCATTATAGGTTTTGGGGTACATGTGCAGAGTGTGCAAGATAGTTGCACAGGTACACACATGTCAGTGTGCTTTGCTGCCTCGAACTCTTGACCTCATCTGATCTGCCTGCCTCTGCCTCCCATAGTGCTGGGATTACAGGTGTGACCCACCAAGCCCTGCCAACTCTGTACATTTCTGACATATTAAGATTGATTTTACATTGTATTATATGACCAATTGAAAAAAGAAATTATATGTTATTTCTTTTTCTACTCCAACTCACTTTAAACAACCAGTTTGATGATCTAACTACTTTTGGAGGCCTGCTCCCAAACTATTTTAAATAATCACAGTAATGAAGAGAATATTCAGTAGTTCTGATTTACATACATATATAAAGACTATTATGAAAAGTATCAAGCTCACTGACAAATGCTAAGAATAGTACAATGAGCCCCAGGATCCCAACTGTTGAGTTTTGTGAAATCCTAATATTTGCCCTATTGTTTGAGAACCTTTTTTTTTTTTTTTTTTTGAGACGGAGTTTCGCTCTTGTTACCCAGGCTGGAGGGCAATGGCGCGATCTCAGCTCACTGCAACCTCCGCCTCCTGGTTTCAGGCAATCCTCCTGCCTCAGCCTCCCGAGTAGCTGGGATTACAGGCACACGCCACCATGCCCAGCTAATTTTTTGTATTTTTAGTAGAGACGGAGTTTCGCCATGTTGACCAGGATGGTCTCGATCTTTTGACCTCGTGATCCACCCACCTCGGCCTCCCAAAGTGCTGGGATTACAGGCTTGAGCCACCGCACCCGGCCTGAGAGCCTTTTTAAAAGGAAACAACACAATACCTGATTGCTATTTAGGAGTTAATATGACGAAAAGGGCTGCCTTAATGCCCCATGTGGCTTAGCTACTCAGAGCCCAGATACAGCCACCAAAGATCCAGATGGAAACCAAAACATTCAGTCATTTCATTGCCTGCCATGTCCATGTATTGCTGCAAAAAGAAAAAGAGGAAACCATCCACAGATGGTTTTGTGAGCACTTCACAAGCTAGAGTGTACAACCCAATGGTGTGTCCTCAGAGTATTAGCACTTTTCATTTCACTGAGGCATCTGATATCTAATGTTGAATGAGGTGGCAGGGAAGGAGATATGGGAGCCACCAAAACCCTGACAGACACATTTAGAACCAGTAGTTCTCTTGGGCTTATAGTCAGAAGTTCACACTACCCTGTGCAGCCAGGAGGTATCTGGCAGTGAAGGAGGCCTCTCTGTTTTGCATTCACAGGTCAAGTACTGTCATTAACTGTGCCTACCTCAGAGCCCACTGTGCTTCCCCCAACTCCTCCTCCAACAGGTCAGTTGGCATTTGTTTTATGGGGAAAGGGAACCATGTGCCCAGCACTGGGCCAGTGCCTTCCCAGACCTGAAGCCACGCTAAGTGCTCACGATACTCCTGCAAATTCTCCTTGCCGTTGGAGGAGATGAGTCAGAAATTGATGCTGCATATTTGACTGTGACCTTCAGATCATGTCTATTTTCAAATTTTATCTTTCTCAGGTGGGTTTAGGGGATGTCCTAACTATTAGGACTGTCTCTCTCTGTCCCTGTGACAGGTGCTGGGTTATCTGCAACCATAGCCATAACAGAGCCTGCGGCCCTGCCATCCGCACCCATGCCTCTGGCAGGTAAGTGCTTGGGAGCCACCACTGGAAGGAGCTCATATTTATGAAACAACCATGATGTGATAAGCAGAGAATCAGATGCTGTCACTAATCTATGCTTACAACCACCTACAAGTGTTACCCCCCCCTCCCCCAACCTCACTGTTTCATAAAATGAGACACAGAAAATTTTCCTAGCATCACCCAACTAGAATGTGCCGGAGCCAAATTTGGGCACAAATGTCGGACTCCAAACCCATGTGACTCTGCTAGCCAACTGCCTTTGATGGTAGGACAGTATTCTCCAAAGCTACCTTTGGGCTATTGGGAAGAGAACGTGCTTAGAAGCCTAATTGCTATGTCCCAGGTACATAAAGATTATAACCAAGAAATCAGGGAGTCAGCTGTGAGTGGTCACCTACTCTATAGCTTTTAATATAAAATTCCTAATTTATACTTTCCCCTATAACAGTTAGGCAAAATTTATCCTTTTAGTTTACCTGATACTGTACATCAGGTATGAACCCAAATCGCAGAATCTTCCTTTCTTACCTGGGTGGAACTGCCTGTACGTCTGCTTTACAAAGAGAGAAAGCTCGCTATAGCATTCTGACACTTTAATGCTGGTTCTGCAGTGACTTACATCAGTTGTAACTCAATGTGTCTAGGCCAAGCCTAATGGTGTGCGTGCATGACTGTGTTTTGAATAAATACTACGGTGGCAGTTGAAGGCTGTGCAGATGCGCTGAAGTAGACTTACAGCCATTCTGCTCCCTCCTCAAACACCACACAGCAGGCAGAGGTCTCTATCTGTTTCAGGCCTCCACTTAAGCCACTTTTTGACATTCTGAGCCCCTAGAAACTTTTGCCTACAGGGACCCCTGCCTCTATAAAAACGTATATTTATATATACACAAATATGTATGTATATTTTCTATTTTATGGTTGTGTTTATATAAAGACTATATTATCGTCATTTCTTCTGATTTTAAAACAAATGAAGACATGTTTGGGGGCCCTTAAAGGTCACATCGACCCCAGGCACTGTGCCTGCCATGTCTGATGGAGGCGTCTCTATCCTGCTCTTCTGAATTCTTCCAAGTAACGAACACGTGCAGACCCACTGGACTTCAATGCCACCAGGACTTTTTGGGAGAAGGAACACAATGCATCTGCCCACCATGAGACTCTTCAAATCAGGGCATAGGGGAGGATTCTGACTTACCTCATAACCACCTTGGGGGCAGAACCGAAGGACTGTGGTGAGAGCTATGCTAACCTTCTGCCCTCCTTGGAGCTGAGACATAGAGGCAGTCTGCCCTGTTGTCAGTAGTGCTGCACAGTGAGCTGGCCCTGTTTTTTTGGACCCAGGTTGCTTGCAGGAGTTTTGTTGAGAAAAGAGCTTCATCTGTTTTTTGTTTGTTTGTTTGTTTTTTTAATCGAGATGGAGTCTTGCTCTGTCACTGAGGCTAGAGTGCAGTAGTGCAATCTCGGCTCACTGCAACCTCCGCCTCCCGGGTTCAAGTGATTCTCCTGCCTCAGCCTCCCAAGTAGCTGGGATTACAGGTGTGTGCCACCATGCCTGGCCAATTTTTGTATTTTCAGTAGAGACTAGGTTTTACCATCTTGGCCAGTCTGGTCTCAAACTCCTGACCTCGTGATCCACCTGCATTGGCCTCCCAAAGTGCTGGGATTACAAGTGTGAGCCACCGCGCCCTGCCAAGAGGTTCATCTTTTATGCATAGTTCCTGATGGGTTGAGTTGAGAACAGTAGGTTATGGTCATGCTGAACAATGTGAGTAGGAGTGGGTTGTTTATAAATAGAGGCTGCCAGCCCAGAACAATTTGAGCCTTTACAGGGGTGATTGACCTAGAATCCCAGGAAATTTTCCTCACCTTCTCTTCTGAGCATAATCTACTTACAACTATCATCACAACTCACATTTCCACTACATTTTTCCTCACATATATTTTCTAACAACCCACGTGTTAGATATGAGAAATATTTCTGCATTGGATAATTGACGTTAGATGATAGTGTATTGTATTTCACTGCGGCTCCTATTTTGTAAGCTAGAGGACTGTTAATATGAGACACAGACTGTCAAACTTTTTGTTTAAGAAATCTAATAGAGTAGTAGGTCTATATTTTACTCCTGCTGTTGGCTCAAGAAAGAAACCTCACCAGTGTTTCTAGAAAATTCTAGAACACATAATATCAATATAAATATCATGATCAGGGCAACAAATTACTGAATAAAACAGCCATCAGAATTTCAGATTATTTAGAGGTTTAATGATTACTTTCACTAGACAGAGAAATAATTCTCCTTTGTTTTCTCCATCCTATCACTGATTAAAGCCCTTAAGATATAAACTCTTTTTTATAGAGCCTTGCACATAATAGCCATTAAGTAAATATTCCATGGTTTAAAGTATAACTGTGTTGGCAGCAAAGAAAAGAACATCTTTAATGCTAGAAAGAATGCTCTATAATCTCCAGTCTATCATGGGACACTCCCCCATACCAAGGCGACTTCCGCAGAAAGACTAGCCAGCATCCACTGGGACATTGCTGGTAGGACCCCCCAGGTCAGGGGTCCTCTGGAGTTCTTGTGCCATGTGTGGGCTGAAGGGACATGTGTAAGTTGGGAGCCCAGGGATCTGGCGTTATCTCTCTATAAATCTGATGCAGTTGCTCACCAGGGTCTTCTGACCTCCTTGAGGTACTTCCAGGAAGTAGGAGTTCTAACTCACATTTTCCAAGACCCATAGAACCTTCTATCTGCCTAACCCAGAGGAAATACCTTTTTAGTTACACATAAAGTTGCAATAAGCACTTCTCTCCCTCAAACCTTCTTCTCTTCATCGATCTCAGGTCTTTGAAAACCAAAGCCAGAACATCCTACAGTCTCTATCAGCTCTCTACTCTGCACGTAACCTGACCCAGGCAAGAGGCACAGGGCTCAGCTTGAAAGGGAAGGAGAAGGGTAACTTCAGAGTGGAAAATACATGTAACAAAGTTCACTGGCCTTAGAAAGTCATATGGAATACTAACCAATCTACCCAGTTCCAATTCACATTGCCACTTTGACCCTGAAAAAGTTAACTTGGACTTTCTGAGTCTCACTTTCTTCATGTGCAAAACAGCGGTAATAATAGACCAACAAGAGAGATGTAATGGTCAAATAAGATCAAGCTTGGAAAGTATTTAGGATGGGACCTGCTATTAGTAATGACCACGAAATGTGAGTGGTAGAATTTATTATTATTGTTGTTACTATTATTCTTCTTATGAAATAATATCACATGGAAGATATAAGTATTATGACATCAGCAGTATATCAGCCCAACATAATAAGGCTAAGGCAATGTCCTGACACCGAAGGCCACTCCCCAGTGCCCCTCCTTCTTGTGCTTCCCTAGGAGCCTGGATGGAGGTGAGACTGCTGAATGGCACAGGGAGGTGCTCAGGCCGCGTGGAGGTTCTCATCCAGGGCACGTGGGGGACTGTGTGTGATGACCTCTGGGACCTGGCCGAGGCTGCCGTTGTATGCCGCCAGCTGCAGTGTGGCCAGGCCGTGGCAGCCCCCATGGGGGCCCACTTTGGGGCAGGCTCTGGGAAGATCTTACTGGATGACATGCAGTGTGTGGGCAGTGAGAGCCACCTGGGGCAGTGTATGCATGGGGACCAGGCCAGGCACAACTGTGGGCACCTGGAGGATGCCAGTGTCATCTGCACAGGTAAGGGGGTGTTTCCTTGAAAAGAAGTAATTTCTTGGTTTTTCCTTTGCATAATACTCAGTGATTGATTTTACTAGTATTATATTATAAATAGCACTGTAAATGTTAGCATGTTGATTTCTTTTGATCATCAGGTGCTGGCAATTCACCAGGTCCCACTCCATCTATAGAACCTGAAGCTGTCACTTCATCATACACACCATCAGGTTGGTTCAATCTTTGCTTGGTTCTTTCGCTTTGTAGCTTTTCCTCCACAGAATGTCTCTTGCATAAGCCAAGATAGCACAGACTTTCCATTGCACAATTCCCAGGACTCTATCTTCCTAGAATGCATTGTGCATTGCATCCGCATGCAGGCTTTGAATAATACTTTTTCAAGTATTTGAATTATTCAGGCTTTGAATAATACTTTTTGCATATGTCACATGTCATATGCAAATGGTGGTCTCTCAGGTCTTGCAGCTTGGTGGTCTAACATGGTTGGGTAACTCCAGGGTTGGAAGATTTAACAATTATTTCACCTCACACTACACCATACAGAGGGGCACAGAGCAAAAGGGAAAGGGGAAGGGAAGTATGAGAAATAGATTCTCATCTGTCACCTAGACTTCAAAATTCCTGAACTTGCCTCACAACAGATACATTGGAAATGCTTAGTCATCTCTAAATGGTTCAGGGGCTTAGTCAATTGAAATAATGTCAGTTAAACCTGAATCCATGTCTCTCTTAATGGCACATATGCTGGTCCAAACAAATTTGTTTTATAGATTTGCTAGACAATGGACATTCATATTCTCATTATGATTCATATTCTTAATTTCAAGAGTCTAAAAATGGAGTGATTTTCTAATATATCATTGGAAGAGAACACAGAGCTTGAAAGAACAGACTATTTCTCCTTCTCTATATGTTTGATAGGAGAGTGGTACAACCAGTCCTCATGCAAGACAGAAACAGAAAGAAGATGAGAGAAATCTCATTGATGAGGTGGCATACAAACTCACATATGAAACATAGATAAAGGAGTCAATTCATTAGTAGAAATTGTATCTAGGACATTGCAATCCTAAGTGTTTATTCATCTTAAAACACAACTTCAAAATACATGAAGCATAAACTAATAGAATGTCAAGGGGGCATAAATAATTTTTTATTCTTGGCAATAGAATCCACTTTTTCTCATATTAGCAGACATACCACATTTTGATTACTGCCAGCATGGTGTTACTTTTAACCTATCTGGGTCTATTTATTTATTTATTGAGATGGAGTCTTGCTCTGTTGCCCAGACTAGAGTTCAGTGGTGCGATATCAACTCACTGCAACCTCTGCCTCTTGGGTTCAAGCAATTCTTCTGCTTCAGCCTCCTGAGTAGCTGGGACTACAGGTGCACACCACCCCACCTGGCCAATTTTTGTATTTTTAGTAGAGATGGGGTTTTGCCATGTTGGCCAGGCTGATCTTGAACTCCTGGCCTCAAGTGGTCTACATACTTCAGGCTCCTAAAGTGCTGTGATTACAGGCACGAGCCACTGTGCCCAGCCATGTGTTTAAATCTAAAGTGGAGTTCTTTTACGTAGCACATACTTGGGTTTTGCTTTTTTAAAATCCTATTTGAAAATCTCTGCCTTTTACTTGAGGTGTTTAGACCATTTGTATTTAATATGATGACAGACAAAGACAGCTTACTAGTTATCCATTGCTGTATAACAAATTGCCCAAAATTTTGCATTTTAAAATGACAGATATTTATTAGCTCAGTTTCTGTAAGTCACATACCTTATTAGCTTAGCTTCGTGGTCCTGACTCAGGGTCTTTCCTGGGGTTATAGTCAAGCAGTCAACCAGGGGTACAGTCAAGAATCACACAGGGCTTTTTTCCAAGTTCACTTACATGATTTATTAGTGTCTTTTATTCCTCATGTGCTCTTTTACTTAGGACTTGAGTTTTTTGATGGCTTCTAACTGTAGGCTTCCCTCAATTCCTTACCACTTCCACCATAGCAGGTGATGAGAGACAGACAGAGAGAGTGCTGAAGACAGAACCCACAGTCTTTCATAATTCAATCTCAAAAGTGACATATCATTATGTTTGCTGTACACTATCAATCAAAAGTGAGTTTTTAAGTCCAATCCAAAACACAGGGAGGGAAATCAAACCCTACCTTTCAAAGGGAGAAGTATCAAATAATTTGTGAGTATATTTTTAAAATCACCACTGTTAAATTTAAATCTACCATTTTGATAATTATTTAAATTTACCATTTTGCTAATTGTTTTCTATTCATTCCACCTGTTCTTTTTTACCATGTTTTTGTCTTCTCTTTATCTGGAATTTACTGTTCCATTGTGTCTACCTTTTTTTGTCTACTAGGTATAACTGTATTTTAAGTGGTTACTTTAGGATTTATAATAAACATCTTTTCTATGTGGCATCCTTTTTCTTCTAACCGAAAGACTACCTTTAACACATCCTATAGTGAAGGTCTATTGATGACAAATTATTTCACCTTTTCTGTGCCTGAAGGCATCTTTATGTCATGATCATTTTTAAAAGATAATTTTCCTGGGTATAGAAATCTAGGTTGACCTTTTTGTTTCAATATTTTAAAGATGTTATTTTGCTGTTGTCAGAATTTCATTCTTTCTGTCAAGCATTATATTGTCATTATCACCTTTCCCCTCTATATACAATGTTTCATTTCCAGCTGCTTTTAAGATATGCTATTTATCATGAATTCTAATGTATTTGATTATATCATACCTTGGGATAGTTTTCTTCATGTTTCTTCTGGATGAAGTTCATTGAGTTTTATGAATCTGTGGTTCGCAGTTTTTACAAAACTGGGAGTTTATCTCTTCAAATATTTTGTTTCCATTTTTCTCCTTTCCCTTACGGACTCCAATTAAATATAGGTTACTTGAAGTTGTCTCACAATTCACTGATGCTCTGCTCATTTTTTTTTAGTCTTTTTCCCCATGGCATTTAGCTTTGGGTATGTCTTCAAGTTCACTTATTTTTTTCTTTGCAATATCTAATCTGCTGTTAATCATATCCAGTGTATTTTTCATCTCAGGCATTATTGTTTTCTTCTTGAGAAGTTTAATTTTGGTCTTTTTTATATCTTATATATCTCTACTTTTCATGTTCCATCTTTCCTCTACCTTCTTGATTGTATGATATTATTATGGTTTTCATGCCCTAGTATACAAATTATATTATTTTTACCATTTATTGGTCTCTTTCCACAAATTTATTTTTCCCATTACGAGCCATAGTTTCCTGCTTCTTTACATCCTTGGCAATTTTCTAGTGGATGCCAGATGTTACCATTTACCATTTTGAGTATCAGTTATTGTTTATTCTCAATCTTACTTTAAATCACTCAAGTTACTTGGAAACGGTTTGATCCTTTTAAGCCTTGTGATTAAGTTTTGTTAGGCAGTAATAGAAGGACATTTAGTATGGAGCTAATTTTCCCCACTACTAGGCAATACCCTTTCGATTACCATACCTAATGCCTCATGGATTACCTGGTTTCACTTTGGCTAGTAGGAACAGGAACTATTCCCAACCCTGTGCAATCACCAAACATTGTTCCCTCTACTCTTTTTAGGCAGTTCTTATCTTGGTCTTGGGCATTTTCTCCACATACATCTGCTGATTAGTACTCAGGTAAAACTTGAGAGATACTCTCTGAAAATCTTTGGAGCTCTCTCTGTGGGCAACCTCCAGTACTTCCCAGTGAACTGCAGCCACTTTGTTGTCCCTTAGTTTTCAGATCCACCTTTTGAAGGAGTCTGCCAGGATCCACCTGGCTTCCCCTTCCCTCTGTTGTACACTGGAACTCTAGTTAATAACCTAGGGTAATTATAGGATTCCCCATGTTTATTTACTCTTTCTTAGTGATTACTGTCCTGTGCTGCCTGTTGTCCAAGATCAGAAAGCCATAATTTAATGTATTTTGTCTAATTTCTTAGTTTTTCATGTAGGATGGTAAATCTGTACCCAATTATGGTAGTTTTCTACTGCTGCCATAACAGACTGCCACAAACTTAGCAGCTCTAAACACCATCAATGTGTCATTTTTATAGTTCTGTAAGTCATAAGTCCAGTGGGCTTAGCTGGTCTGTTTCAAGTCTTAAAAGGCAAAATCATGATGCCAGTAGAAATCTGAAGGAGAATCTATTTCCAGGCTCATTGGAGTTGTTGGCATAATTCAGTTACAGGCAGTTGTACAACTGTGGTCCCTGATTCCCTGCTGACTGCTGGGTAGGAGTTGCTCTCAGATTTTAAAAGCCATTCACGTTCCCTAGCTCATAACCCCTTCATCTTAAAGCTTGTACTAATGAGCCAAATCATCCCCATGATTTAAATGTCTCCTGCCTCTTCTCCTGCCATACCTCTCTGATTTCAGTGAGAAAAGATTCTCTGCTTTTAAGAGCTCATGTGATTAGATTGGATGCACCCAGATAATCCAAGATGATCTCCCATTTTGTGATTTGTTACCTTAATCACATCTGTAAAGTCTCCTCTGCCTTATCATGTAACCTATTTGCAGATTCCAATGATTAAAACGTAGACATCTTAAGGAAGTCAATATTTAGCCTTCCACACCAGTTACCGCATCTGAGATAGAAGTCAAAGTTAGATTATTTTATTATAAAATGTATTAAAAACAATGAGAAATGTCAAGAGTAGTATACTGAACACTTAAGTACTCACTAGTAGATTCTATCAAATATTAATATTTTGTTATAATTATTTTAGATTTTTAGTAAAACAATACAGTAATTGAATATTTTATGAATTAATAGGATAGAAATGAAGACTATCTTATTTTGTTATGTAAGCCTCCCGTGGTTTAAGCGACTATGAGTCCAAATATATTCAGCAAAAACTTAGAAATAAGCCAAAAGCTTCAATCATTGAACTAAATATATCTGGTTTGTTCCTAAAAGAAATAGAAAATTCAAAATTTATTTTGTGGGTGTTTAAAGGGTTAGAATGTACTAATTGGTAGTTCTAAAAGTGCTGGATTTTCCATCCCAGTATGCCCTAACTAGTGATAGATAAATGTGGTAGAGAAGGGAGAGTGGGTGATCCTCCCTACTTGAATCTGCCTCTTGGGAAGCCAACCAAAACACTGATGGGACGTATTTGAACCCAGACATTGCTTCTGGGCTTGTTGTCAGAGGTTTTTTCTTCCATATGTAGCTAAGAGGTAACTAGCAGTGAGCAAGGCCTCTCTTTGTTTTATACTTACAGGTCAAGCACTGTTGTTAGCTGTGCCCACCACAAAGCCTGCTGTGCTTCTCTCAACCCTCCCTCTAACAGGTCAGTTGGCATTTGTTCTATGGGGGATGGGGAAAGGGAACTATGTTCCAAACCCTGGGCTTGTTCCTTCCCATACCTAAAGCCACACTGAATGCTGACCACACTCCTGCTCTGAGAAGCTAAGTCAGGAGCTGATGCTGCATATTTGACTGTGACCTTTAGGCTGTGTCTATTTTCAAAACTTGGTCTTTCCAAAGTTGGGTTTAGAGGATGTTCTATTAGGGGTGCCTCTGTTTGTTCCTATGACAGGTGATGAATTGTCTGCAACCATAGCCACAACAGAGGCTGTGACCCTGACATCAGCACCTATACCCCCAGCAGGTAAGTCTTTGGGAAAATGGGGGAAGGAGCTAACATTTATGAAACAACCATGAGGTCATAAGCAGAGAAGTAGATGCTTTCATGTAACCAACATCTCATTTTATGCTCACACGAATCTGCAAGAAAAGTTACCTCTGCTCCACCCTCATTTTTTACATAGAAAGACAGAGAAAATTAATTTACCTAGAATTAATTGACTAGAAAATGGTAGAGTAAGGATTTGAGCACATACTCTTAGGTCCCAATTCTATGTACCTCTACTTGGCCAAATGCTTCTGAGGGAGACAATATTAGAGGAAGAGAAACTTCTGGCAGACCTGATTGCTAAGACCCAGATACATTAAGACCTAAATTTAGAAATTGTAAAGCCTGATGTCTTTCAGATTGTCTGTGTGTTGTCTTTTGTTTCCTCTGAAACCTTTTAGTACCTTTCTCTGTTCCTTGTGTTTTGAGCTTCCATGATGTTTTACCTTGGTCTGAGTCTTTTTTCACACATTATTCTACACACTCCATTTGAGCTTTTAGTCTAGAGATGCATATTCTTCCATTCTTGCAAATTTTCTTGAATTATTTGTTTGATAACAATAGGAAGTTGGTAGGACCAACTTTCCTTTGTTTGTTAACCGGAGGAAACACTTGTGGATATTTTCTACTGATCTTAACCAAGAGGCAAAGATCACCTCTTACTTCACCTTACAAGTCTTTCTAGTTCATCCTGTAAGATGTCCAGACGACCTCCCTGAGGAAAGCAATGTACTCTCTGATTGCCTCTTCAGAGCCTTCTTAACCTGTAGGCTCAAACTGCAGGGACTGGCATGCACAGCTTCTTACCAGCAAACAGCAGCATCCAAGCTCCCTAAGTGGTGCAAGCCTGCAGGAACTTCTGTACACCAGGAGATAAAATAAAACTCACCCTAAATATGTTAGTCCCCATCTGTATTAGGACTAGTTCCATTTTCTTGCCTTTTACTGCATATGTGGGTTGAAGTTATAGAAGAATGATCAGTGTCACCTTTGTATGGCGTCTGTAACACCTGAATTGCTCGCTTCCAGTCAGTGTAACCACACACAATTGAACCTAGTCAATTTAACAAAATGATACTCTGTGATTCAGGACACTTGATATTTACAAATTGTCTCCATACACATGATTTAATTTGATCCTAATAATATCCAGTGAAGTTGCCAACACAGAGACTATCTCCATTTCTCAGATGATGAAACTGAGGCTCAAAGAAGCAAAAGAGCTTTATTTTTCTTACCTCTTGCCTGCTGCACTCCTTAAGAAAACATATTGACACATAGTAGGTGTTCAGTAAATGGTGCCAGTGTTTACCCCAGTATTTCAAACATCCAGCTACCTGACATGGAATTGAAAACTGGGAAGTCGATACAAACCATCCTATATTTATGCTTGCTAATAAATCATCAGGCTGATTGCTGCCAGATTCTAAACCACATGTTCAAATAAGTGTGATATCAGGCTTCTGAGAAATGTCACACAGATAATGAAGTTGGTACTTCCTTTCATGTCCTTTGTGTGTTTGACAGGTCACCCATTAGCTGCCCTGGCAAGGACAGTGGGCACAGGTGGGACTTTTGTGTCCTTTGCTACCTTGATCATCATCTTCTAGCTCTAGCCCTGATGTGATCTTTCAAGGAAATTAAGCCAAAGTACTACTGCCCTGTCTGGGTCTCCCCTCTCAACCTGTGTTCTGGGAGACAAGCTGAGTAACAAATGCCAGTGAATTTATGGTTCTAATTCCATTTCTGTCTAGTAAAAGAAAAAAGTCCAGATAATCGAGTGATGCTACCTGTGTGGTCCCCCAGCATGGACACCATGAGTGAAGGGCAGGCCTGCAGCCATGAACAGAGCAATGCTGCCAGGGCGGCACCCCAGGCCATGGTTTGAGAGGGCTCCCACCGTGAGCACATTTTTCTTCTTCACCTTTTCCCCTTCTCTGACAATCTCCATCCTCCTTCTCTATTCTTTCTTTTTCATCTGCCATTTTTTCCTCTGGTCTTGCCTATGTCTTGGGCCTTCAGAAGCTCCACTGAACTTTTTCTAGCACCACTTGGGGATAAAGGGCGAAAATACCACTGTTGCGAGGACAGCCTGGCTGGATGACCAGGGCCAATGGAGTTTAGGTCCAGTTCTTATACATCCTGATAATCTGATGGAGCCAGCTGTTTCCATTGTTTCCAGCATCACCTTTAATTCAGGACTGAATGTTGGACAGATGGATAGACAGAGAAGCAGAACAGACAGACAGTGGGTGGATAAACAAATTGTCAAGTGGACAGACAGGTAGATACAAAATCTTATCAGTGTTAGGGGTATTCCAGGGGTGCATGACTAAGGGCAACTTCTTTGTACTTAATAGTGAGTTTTTAAGAATGCAATTTGAATAAATTATAACTGTTAGTGGAAGGACTCTGTCTTCCACAGAGGCTCCACACTGGCTCAGGTCGATTGGGAAACTGAAGCAGTACTTTACTCATTACTACTAGTGACTGTACAAAAGTCAAAGCTGCAGAGCCCACAACCAGGGGGTAACCAGAGAAAAATATTCTGGCTGATATTGCATAGTAGCTCTTTCCAGCAAGCCCATGTGGATGGCAGGTTCTTAAAAGAGATGAGCGTTGTTTTAAAATTCAGATGCACTTATCCTCTAGTTTCTAAGTCTGCAAGATTTTTAGACCAGTCGATACGTCTGATGTATCCTAAGACATACTCACAAAGTAATACCAAATAAAATCTTCTTTGGAAATAGTTTTATTTTTAAGAAAAGATGTGAATGAACAAACAATTGAAATTCTAAAATATATTTCTGCATTTAGAAAAATCTCGGTGTGGTGGCATTATTACTAACTCATCTGGAGCGATTAGGAATCCCCCACAGAATGAAATGCATGACAACATCACTTGTGTGTGGGAAATTAAGGCGAATGCATCTGATCATATACTGCTGGCATTTCCACATCTTGAGTAAGTCCTAAGCTGTTATGTATGTACTTAGCTACTTTGTGTAGCTTTTTGGCTCTGCTGTCTTGGACTGCTTCCAGGGACACATCTCATGCCAGCCTCCTCTTTCCTCTTCCATTTAAAATCCCATCCCCTTAAAGCAATGGCTCTCAGAGGGAAATAGTAGGATCAAAGGAACCCGTGCTATGTTTAAATGACTGACAGACTTTTACTTGTATCTCCAACACCTTTATAGTAACAAAATGAAGCATCTGCCTCACAGCAGGCCTCTAAGGTCTTCTGATGAGGAAACTGAGAGGCATCCATGGTGTTTGCTTCCCCAGTCTCGACTGCACCAATGAATATTTTGAAATCCTGGACGGTCCTCCATCCTCAACAAAGTCATTGGGAAAGACCTGCTCTGGCTTCCGCCCCACCTACATCTCCTCCTCCAGCTCAATGACCCTTGTGTATTTCAGAAGCTTCAACAACCTAGGAAAAAACTTCATTGCTTATTATTATTCTGCAACCAAAGGTGAGAATAATGGTAAAGAGCAACAGTTCTAGAGCTGGACTCTGCCTGGGTGCGAGTCACTGTCCTATCACTTACTCTGTGACATTGGGCAAGCAACTTGACCTCTCCCAGCCTCCATTCCTTTCCTATGTAATGGGGACAACAAGGGACCCTGACTTTCTAGGTTTACTGTGAGGGTTGCATGCAATGAAGTAAGTAAAAAACCTCGCAAAGTGATGGCACATCATCAATGCTTGATAATGGATGCTTTATTGTGAGCTTTTTCATTCTACATAAACATCTTGTTACAGTCAGCCCATTACAAGGTTATTTCTGAAGTTACTCTGAATCTAGTACTAGGTAGGTATTTTAGGACCTGCAGAAGAAGTTGTAGTCCCAGCCTGAGAGAGGCTCATGTACAACCAAGAGGATGTTTAAGGCAAATACATGGGGTATGAGTAGAGGACAAATAGAAACACTAGATGAAGGCAAGCAATGGAACAGAATAATGTACTAGAATATACTAAATTGACATATGCATGCACCTCTGCAAAAGGCATTAGGAAAGACAGAAAGTGCAATATATGTTAAAAGTATTAAGGAAACATTGAGGGGAAATGGCCTCTAAAGCTGGCTAAGTTAAAGGTAGAGAAGGTGAGATAGCACATCAGGTGAGGGAACAGCATGACCTAGAGATAGGAAATATAAAGTTTGTGGCAAGAAGGCAAGACCAAGCCAAGTTTCCCTGTTGAAGTGCAAGGTACTCAGGGTTAGGCAATAATAACAACAACAGTGATCAAAATGCTCAAAATAGCAGCTAACATTTACTGAATCCCTATTGTATGCCAGGCAGCATTTTAAGCACTTCATGTGTGTTATCCTCACAGAGTCCCATGGTTCTTCCCCTTTTACAGATGAGGAAACTGAGGCTTAGGAGGTTCAGTAATTATCTGAGTCCTGCATTATTCACCACTAAGAGAAAACAGGCAGAGCTCATGAAACTGCAGATAACTAGTATCCACTTTTTCCAAAACATTGTTCAAAATAGTCTCTTGTATTTTACCAAGTGCCAGGGTGACTCACAGAGCAAGCTTTGGAAACATGCTATAAAACACAACGGAGCTGCTCTGTGTACCAAAGCAGGTAGTGAACAATCACTGTAATTGGCATTAAACAGCTATTGACAATGTATTTCCTTGTATTTGCAGAGGCAGTGTCGCAGACCCCACATCTAATCAGTGAGTCATGTTCATGCTATTACTCAAATTTCACCTCCTGATTTCTTCTTGTGTCCCCCTCCAAGTGCTTTTACCATCATTGTTTGCTCTGTCCCTCATAGATGATTCCTAGTTCCCTACATAAATCTTCTATAGATGAGAGATTCCATCTGCACAGTTTGTGCACAAGTATGATGCCCATTTACACTCAAACCAAGTTATGCCTACCAACAGTTGAGTCTCTGTATATTGATAATTGTTGGTTTTATTTCTTTTTTTGTTTCTATCAAAGCCAATGACTCACCTAATTAGATACTCCACTTTTAGAAAATGTTAAAGCAGAAGCAACCAGAAGAAACAGCTGTGTTCCCTAGAAGGACACTGATCGTGAAGTTTGCATGTTTGCATAGAATACCACAATTTAAATACTTTTACATTTATGGTAACTGAGCAGAAAAAGAGAGTATTATTTTTGTCGAATCACATACACCTGAGAAACATAAAGATGCACATGAAAGCAGAGTTTTAGTTGGAAGGTCACATGTTACCAAGACTGCAGGGAAAAAGAATCAGCCAGAATCTTGGCATTTACTGAAGACTGATCTCAGAATGCTGCCCTCTTGACTTGCCCAAGTCATCCCTTCTTAATTAAAGAAGTCTTTTTGTATCCACAGCTATCCCAACAGCAACACCCAGGACAGTAACAGCAAGAGCAGGTAAGCTCTGAAATGCATTCATTCATTTACCAAGTGTCCTTTCGTCTTGGCGCCTGATTTGCATCTGCAACTGTATCTGCTTCATGCACAGAAACTGGACCAACTGCAAATAGTCCATCTATTCACAAATGGGACACTTGACTCTGCCCAAACTTTTAGAGCCATTTAAAACTTTTGGGATCTTTTGGCTCTAGCATCCCACGATGAGTAAAGTTCATTTTTTGGTACCTTTCAGAGTCATCAAAGCCTGAGCAGCTTACAAATTTTCTCTAGTAGGGTTCTATCTTTCCTCCTTATGACCAGTACTGATCATACTTAGCTCCCCATCTGCATCACCAATAGACTTTTGCAAAGTAAGTGGAGTGTCAGAGTCATTCCAGAGAGAGTGAGATAGAACAGCAGAGAAAAAATCGTGAACTTTGGAATCAGGACACCTGTGGGATTTGGGGTGAATCACTTTGCTTCTCCAACTTTCAGTTTCCTTACAGATAAAATTGGTATACCAATACTCCTCTACTTACCTTCCAGAGTTATGATAAAGGTGGGAGTGAACACACACACACACACACACACACACACACACACACTCTTTGTAAAAATCACAAATCACTGTGCAAATTATTTGTTTTTCTGCATTTAGCCAAAACAAATCGGCACATACCTCTGGAAAAATAAATACTCAATTAGTGGACTTTTTAGTGCTACAGACAATCCTAGTGACTTTGCAACTTCCAGTTAAGAGGTTGACTAGTTGACCAACTACAAAGTTCTCCACTCGTAGAAGTAGTATGGGGTGGGGAGCTCAACACCCATGGGAAGGGTGCAGTGCCCCCAGAGAACAATAGTCACCAGATCTCTCCCTGCAGGGGATTGGCCAGAGCTGCGGCTGGTGGGTGGCTCTGACCGGTGCTCAGGACGCGTGGAGATTCTCCACCAGGGCGCCTGGGGCACTGTGTGCGACGACCTGTGGGACCTGGATGAAGCTGAGGTTGTGTGCCGGCAGCTTGGGTGTGGTCGAGCCATGTCTGCCCTTGGGAAGGCCCACTTCGGCCCCGGCTCAGGAGACATCTTCCTGGACAACCTCCAGTGCGCTGGTGTGGAACGCTACCTGGGCCAGTGTGCCCACTCGGGCTGGTCAGAGCACAACTGTGGCCACCAGGAGGATGCCAGTGTCATCTGCTCAGGTATCCTCTCCCCTCTAATATGGGCACAGCCGGTCCCAGCATGCTTCGAAACCTCCCTGCGAGGGTTCAGAGTCAGTCTAGAGCAAATACAGGATCCTCAAACGTAGCATTCGATTTTTGCTGTAGCTTTTCTAACTTGGTTAAATAGATGAGGTTTTATCTGCTAGCCTCCAGTATAAAACCTAATTTTCTAATTTGGTAGTAAGTATTACCAAAGGTATGTGTGCTTTCCTGAAACATGCAAATAACACACTTAATGATGATAATTTTTTAAAGATGGGAATAAGGAGCTCATTGAAAGAGGCAGCCTGCGGTAGCAAGGCTAGGGGAGACCTCGGAGCCAGGAAGACTTGAGTCTGGCTTCCACAGCTGGTGCTGACACACAGACTGTATGTGAGCAACACTTCAGCTCTCCCTTAAACATATTGGTAATTCTTACTACCATTTCCTCACTTAATCACAACACCAAGGAAATCTGTGCACTAACCTGACTGACTTCAATTGGCTTGTGACAATTTTTAAAATATATTCTGGATTTTCTTGTGTATTAACAGTTAGCTATCAGTAAGTTAGCCAACTCTGTAATGTCTATTAATAATCCTTTCTGATCATGAGATGCTCTGTAATGTCTATTAATAATCCTTTCTGATAATGAGATGCCTTTTGGTAAACAGCTGTAATACCTGATATGACTTGAAAAAACTGGTAATCATAACTCAAATTAGGAGGGCTTAGAGTTGCATAGAGTTGCCCATGTGAGAAGCAGCTCAATTGCATGTCAGTACCTGCTAACCATGACCTTTAATTTCAGGTGCATACTTAAAAACATTGTCTTATGTGTTGGTGCATTCGTATGTCTGTTTGCTTTGTGACATCTTATCATGGTTGGCAGATAACCTAGTGACATCCTCATGGGTACATGTTATTCCCACATCTCAATCTTTCAGAGGATGATTGTCTAAATCTGAGATCCCCCCAAAGACACTCAAAGTGAAACTCACCCGCTACAAAATTGATGGTTTAAGTCAGATCATCCCAAATGTACCTTTGCATTTGGCCATTTTTTCATAACTCAGTACAAACCAACAACCAGAGAGAAACTTACTTTCATTATCTACAGATGAATCTGCTTCTCCCAGTACTACGTTTTTTTAAAAGGACTAATTTTTCCCACATCAGATTGATAAACACATATAATGATGGAACTAAAACCTTCATATTCAGTTGTTAAAGTCAGGTTTTTTTAAAAAAAAAATACTGACATACTTGTTCTCTCTATAAACAGATGCTGAAGAATCACTTGCTACCAGTCCAGGTCAGTCACATCTTTTATTGATGGGAATTAAATATCAGCTGTTCTTGATTTTGTCCTTGAGCTATTTGTTTTTTCAGTTCTAAGATCACTCTTTATCTAAACTGCAGGGATTTTCACGCCACTGAGATTCTATTAGAAAGTCTTATTTAAAAATACTTTTGATTTTTTACATGTGATGATGGGTATGTGTGTGTGTTTGTTAAGTCAATATTGTTTGGAGATGCATGCAGAGTGAAATGGTGTTTCATGGCCTTTTCACATATGCTTTTCCTCTGGCTCAAGGCACCTCCCCAGCTCTTCCCATGACTAGCTCGTTCTCACTTTCTTAAGAGGTGTCTCCCCAGCCCCTTCCTCTCTATTGTCCCTTTTATAGCATCCTATTTCCCCACTTTGGTCCATTTATCATAGTGTGCAATGGTGCACTGTAGCAGTGTCTGCATTTGACTAGTAAATAGACTCTGGGCTCCCTGGGGACAGAAAATCACATCTCTGGTTTAGAGCTGTATCATCAGTGCCTAACATAAAAGACAATCTGTATGTACTTAAAATAAAATTAAATTGACTGAAGACCCCACAACCTGCAACTCAGGAACACATGAGAAATCTGAGGAACAAGCCCAAGACTGGGGAATGTGGCAGTGGTGGACCCAGGTGGGGTTTTTTGGGAACTCACATGCTGTGTCTCTGTCTACAGAGGACTGGCCGGAGCTACGGCTGATGGGCGGCTCAGGCCGGTGCTCGGGGCGTGTGGAGATTTTCCACCAGGGTGCCTGGGGCACCGTGTGCGATGACTTGTGGGACCTCAATGAAGCCGAGGTTGTGTGCCGGCAGCTGCGGTGTGGGCAGGCTGTTTCTAGCCCTGGCGAGGCCCACTTTGGCCCAGGCTCAGGAGACATCTTCCTGGACAACCTCCAGTGCTCTGGGGTAGAGCACTACCTGGGCCAGTGTGCCCACTCGGGCTGGTCAGAACACAACTGTGGCCACCATGAGGATGCCGGTGTCATCTGCTCAGGTATCCTCTCCCCTCTCAGCCAGTGATTCCTGATGCTGCAATTGTGGCATTTTGAAACTGCATCCTGGGTGGAATTTTCATCCATCCATCCGTGTGTCTGCCTGTTTCTCAAGTGTCTCCTTTGGACACCACAGGAGTTGCACAGGAAAGGTCTCTAATTCGTTGGCATGAGCACCAAATGGACATTACAATGCAGATTCTAGGGTCCCACCCCCAGAGATTATGACTAAGTAGGAAAGGGGCCCTAGAATATGCATCTTAACAAGTAGTCTAGGGATTCTGCATAAGAAAGGCCAAGGGCAATCCAGCCCTGGCTCCTATGGGGCAGAGTTGACCCAGCTGCTGTTCCCCAACCTTCTAGGCTAAGAAATCTGCCAGAGGAGGGTTGAAGTTGCCCAAGGGGTAGTTCTGGCATTCTGGGTTCCTATACCTTGTCGCCCAAATAGAGTAACCTCTTACCTTTTTTCATGCATTCAGATGCGGAACACCTACCTCCAGCCACACCTCCAGGTATGTCCATATTTTTTTCTAATTCAGGCATCTTTCCAATAATAATAATAATAATAAATTATAGCAGCAAATACTTATAAGTGCTAAGAACCAGGCACTATTCTGAGCCCTTCATATATATAACTCTTACAATCCCCAAAAGAAGCTCTTGAAGCAGGTTCTTGGATTATTCATATATTCCAGATAACCTGAGACATAGAAAGTTAGCGAGATGCTGAGGCCTAGCCAGGGTATCTGAACCTAAGCTGTCAATGCTCTTGACCATCAATCTAATTTACCCATTCATTGAGCCAGCTACACAAAAAAACAGGGAAAACTAGAGTAAACATGGGGAGATGTTTTGCTCAGGTCATTGCTAATCATCATGACAATCCTGAAAAAGGCATTATCTATATTTTACAGAAGGGAAAATTGAGACACAGAATGGATAAGTAACTTTCTCAGAATCACTCAGCAAGTTAATGACCCAAATTTTGACATTGATCATTCTGGCCCCAAAGTACATGCTCTTAGGGATCTTATGACTTTCACCCCTTTTCAAAGATCTTATCATTGAAGTATTGACTAACATTCATCTGTAATAAAGACCAAAAATTAGAAAAACCAGACCAACCACAGGTACTGTGAATTCTGAAATGATGCTAAAGGTGATTTCACGGTTGAGATTAGGGAGATCAAAAAACATGCCGAAGATAACTTGATTAGAAAGTGGCAGGACTGGAATTTACAAGACCGTCTCTCCCCCTTTGAATGCACCTGGCTGATCCCTACACAGCCTCAGTGAACACAGACAAGCTACCAGCCATTGGTGGAAGCATCTCTCTTGGGCACTTGCCTGGAGAAGACCTTGATGTGTCCTGATGTTCTTGGGGGAAGGCCAGCTTTACCTATTGGGACCATGAGTGAGAAGCGAGGGATTGTCTAAAGTTAAAGGGCCATGGTTGGTGTCAAGAGTGGTGGATTTTACAGTGAAGACTCATCTGTAGTTTTCTCATTTTATGGATGGCAGGGAAATGAAAAAAATGAGATTGAGTGAAAGGAGCCATTCTGGTTATCTGTTGCTCTCCAATATTTAGCAATTTAAAACAACCACCATTTAGATGTATGCCATGTCTTTGAGGGTCAGGAATTCAGGCAGGGCTCAGCTGGGAGACCCTTCTGCTCTGTAGAGCATTGAGCAGTGTTGCTCAGTGGAGTTCGTCTGGTGACTGGTCTGGAGAATTCAACACAGCTTCACCCATACAGTTGGTGCCTTGATTGGGTCAGTGGGAAAGACGAGCTCAGCCAGAAGTCTGACTACCCTGCTGAGAGACCATGCACACTCAGACTTCTTTTTCTTGTTAGTTTTTTTTTCCTGGTTTGTTGTATTTTCTTTTTTAGAAAGAGTTTTGCTCTTTTGCCCAGGCTGGAGTGAAGTGGTACAATCTCAGCTCACTGCAACCTCCAACCCCACCACCCTGGGTTCAAGCAATTCTCATGCCTCAGCCTCCAGAGTAGCTGGGATTATAGGCACCTGCCACCATGCCTGGCTAATTTTTTTTGTATTTTTAGTAGAAATGGGGTTTCACCATGTTGGTCAGGCTGGTCTCGAATTCCTGATCTCAGGTGATCCACTCGCCTTGGCTTCCCAAAGTTCTGTGATTACAGGTGTGAGCCACCACGTCTGGCCACACTCAGACTTCTTGTGAGGTGGCTGAGGGCTGCATGAGCAAGCCAGTGTTCCCAGAGATGGGAGGTGGAAGCCACCAGTCTCTTAAGGTGCAGAGCCTCTCCGGCCATATTCTGTTGGCAAAGCAGTCACAGAACTCACCCAGGTTCAAGGAAGGAAACCTAGACCACATCTTGTGACAGGAGGCCTGTCTAGGAATTTGTGGCCTTCTCTAACCTGCCACAGAACCATAGAAAATATTCACTCAGCACCTTCAGTGCAACCTCTCCTCTGTTTGCACCAAGTAGATTGGTGTTTCTGAGGAAACCCTATATATTTCACTGACTTGTAGATAAGACTAAATATTTTCACCTGGGTGTCATTATTTTCTCCCTTCATTCCCTTTCAGGTTCTTTGGCAGCTTCTCAGGATCATATAAAAGGTAGTCATTTATTTTAAATTGCAATGATCATTCCATGCCAAGAGAACCATCATGGCAGACTCTGGGCAGTGTGCCCAGGACATAGGACAATAGAGCCTGACATGGTGTGGGCAAGGGTTCTGTTTCTCTGATGCCACTCTGTGTAATAAACTCTGTAAAAAAAAAATACTGACTTTACAACAAGAGGAGCAGGCTGGGAAGGGAGATGTGTATCTGCCCAGGTCAGACATCAGGCCCATACTCAGCCTGTCCTCTTTGGGTATAGTCCTGCAGAAGTCACCAGTTCATTATCCCCTTCCACATGTAGAGATTTCAGCAAGTCCAACTCCCCGAGGTTCCTGTGTCAGCCTGACCTGGCCTCATTACTGTAGCTTACGAATGTGGTCAATGATAAAACTACCAGATGACGAAGAGCATCACTTATTTCAATCCATCTCGGGAAAGACAAGGCATTTACGAGATTCTGGGAGGATCATAAGTTGACCAAGGGGAACAGAAAGTAGAAAAATTAAGCAACTTCACAGTTTAGAGATAAGGTCAATAAAGCATATTGTGCTTTCAGATTTCCTCCAAAAATAATTTGATGATTCAAGGTTTTCTGCTTCTTTGTGTGAAGTCTTGTTTTAAACACATACATGTATGTGTATCTATCTATGCTAATATGACAATGTGCATGAAACTATTATATCTCACTGTTATCTTGTTTAAGCCTTATAAATCCCCAAACCTGCAAGTTCCAGTCTCATACCAAATATGTGAGTTAAAGGAAACATAGTCTACCCAGCAAAAGTGGTGAAGAGTAAGGAAGGTGCCAGTCATAACATCTCCTAACAGATCAGTGTCCCTTTATCAGAACCCAAAGTTATTCTAGAACCTCTTGCTCCCCAAACCTCCTCAAACTCTCCCCTTTCCCAGTCACATGTGGCCTCTGTTTCTTCATCTCTCCTTCCAATCTCTTATTATTTAGATTTACTCTGTCCCTCCCCAGCAAGCAAAACTCTTACTTTAGAGAAGGGGAGAAAAACTGTAAGCAGAAAGGACAAATAGGATATTTTCTTTATCAGGTGCTGAGAGAGAGGGAAAAGCAAGGAACTTGCACATATGAATACTTTTTGCTTCATCGGAATTATATTGAATGGACTCTCCTTCCCTAAGCTAAAGGTCTGTGCATGCCCACCCAGGCCAACGAACTGCGTCCCAACTCCACCAGACCACTGTAGGAGCTGGTCTTTTTTAGGATTACACAGTAATGCCAGATGGACACATTCTAACACCATTTTTCCTGTTGTTTCAGGAGGAAGTAACTCTTGTGGCGGGGTCATTTCTAGATTCTCTGGCTCATTTTCTAGTCCACAGTATCCAGAAAACTACCAAACAGACATCCAATGTGTTTGGGAGATCCACGTGGATACAAAATTTCGCATAGAACTCATAATTCCAAGTTTGAAGTAAGAAAACTTTTAAAGAGAAGATTCTATGTAAATAAGAATATTGATTTGTAAAATCATATTAAAAGTATTTATTTTAGTGGGAAAAATTTAAGAGGTCAAAGCAGAAGAACCCAATGTTCTGTAGTTTTTTCAAGTCAGATTTAGGGTTAATTTTGTAGCACTATCAAGTGAGTTACTTCTAAGTTGAAAAATTCAATAAGTGGTTTATTAACATATTTTGATACTGTTTCTTTTTATCTTTCTTCTAAATATACCACAAAATTTCTCAACAGCTTTGCCTTTATCATACACTGGATACCAATATTTGTCCTCTTAGACATTCTTATTTGAATCCAAATTTTAAACAGTAAGAAAATTGTCATACACACATTAGCCATCTACTCCAGCTTTGGGCTTTGTATCTTTTAAATGTTCTGCAAAGCAAGAGGAGACATTAGTGTCATTGCCTCATCTCTGACATGAAGAGAATAAATATTCCAAAGTCACTTACATTTTAATCTCCATGACATAAAATAACAGCTGATATTTTACTGCTGCCCCAGACTTTGTGTGCTTTGTCATATTCCAGGATTATACAGCCCAAAGATAGATGTCTTTGTCATCTCCATTAGAGATGAGGAGCCTAAGGCTCCAAGAGGATAACTAATTTGCCCAAGTCCAACCCATCTAGATCTGTGTGATGTCAATGCCCCATCTTCTCACCAATATGTGGGTCTGTAAAAGAGTCTACATGAAGCCCTTCTTCTTGTGTATGACACACATCATGTTACAAACACAGCCAGACTATGAAATTCCATGATCATTAGCTCCAGGCATGCACTGAATTGTGTTCCATCATGACTCTACCACAGCCATGGATTCAGACATGCACTAAGCCAGAAATGCCCGAGGACATGTTATCTTTGTTGACTAAAACCCTAGGGACACAATTAGCCACAATGAGGTAAGAACTTTGAACCCATACCTCCAAATTCTATTATGTTACCCATTGTCTGTTCCTTCAAAATCACTTCCCCTTGCCTCCCTCATGAATAATTGCCATACTACAAATACTATTCTGTATCCTGCCTTGATTTTATTTTAAAATCAAGTTTGTTCCTGCCCAAGAATTTGAATATGGCAAATATTGTGAAATATAGAAGTAGGAAAAATCTGACTGTGATGTCTGTTACATACTGATCATTGGGGTGATCTGACTGTTATGAATTTAGTTTCAGTGTAAATTAGTATTTCCTCATGTCCTATGTAGGTTGTAATTGGCCAAAACCATTATAATTTTAAAACTTCTATTAAGAGATTGTAGGTGAAAGCCCCACACATTCCTTAGCCAGACAAAATAGAGTTGTGATAAGTCATCTGAAAAAAGTTAACTAATATTTTACATTTCAGTGTGCAATTTAAATATATTCCAAATAGTCAGTCTCTATGATTGTCACACTTTTTTTTAGCATTAATATCTAGGAAGTTTCTAATCTGCCATTACCCCTCCATGTCTGTTCACCCCAGGCTGGAAGATATCCTTGGATGTCCCTATGATTCTGTTGAAATCTTCGATGGCCCCAGGATTGCTTCACTCTCCATGGGGAAGTTCTGTGCCCCTGAAACTGTGATCTTCTTCTCCTCCTCACACATCATGACAGTGGTGTTCCGAAGTGATTCTATAATAACCAACACTGGCTTTTATGCTCTTTTTAATGCCATTCCTCAGGGTGAAACGCAGTCAGGTAGGAAGCTTCAGGTAGTTTTTTGTGGTTAAAAGACAGAACAGTTTCTAACTTCAGAGACTCCCTTACTAGTACAGGCCTGTGATTCAGTCTTTTAAAACCCTCACACTTGACTTCATTAACCCTGCTCCATAGCTGCTAGATTTTCCCACCATGAAAGCCACATGGGAAGTTACAATGAGTCAGTCATGTGCATTCTGTGTATGAGTGGCCAGGCTTTTAACTGCCTGCAGGGAAAACCTGGGTGCTATGAAGGGTCTTAGGGCTGCACCTGCTATCTGCAGCCTCTTGGGAACTGTCCAGAGTGCTGAAATGTGGAAATTCAACACTCCTATGACAAGACTCCACTTCCTGCACCTGCTGGGCTGTTTTATACCTTCCATACATTGAAACGTAGTCTCATCCAAATGAGAGGCTTTGGGATTCCTGTTAGCCATGACCTGCAGGCAGTCATTCCAGACCAAGGTCCAATTTTCACCCTGCAAGCACACTGCCTGCTAGCTATGAAACCTCTGTTGCTGAGGAGCCCCTGCAGAAACCCCAGTAATTCCTTTAGGCCACCAGAAAACCAGGTAGTAAGTCCCTGGATGTGGTTTGGGGTTTGCTTGTATCTGAGTAAGGGAATTCCTTGTATATTTCACCCTCGAAGCAGTGTTTGAAACTCTGCCCTGGAGAAGCCAAGTAAGCTCCAACATTTGAAATCCAGACACTCATTAACTCAAAACCACCATTTATCCAATCAACAATAGTTACAGAGGCCCTCTATGTACCAGGTCTGGTTGTAAGTGTGGGAGCATCGTTACATGAGCTCCCTGCCCTCATGTTGTTTATATTCTAGTGTGGACTTGGGTAAGTGAAAGAGGACCAAACACAAGAAACAAGGAAATAAACAAACTGGTTTTGGGGTAAGGATGATAAAGGACAGAGATAAGAGCCAGGTGGGAGAGTAGAGGGTGCCTGGAGTGGAGAAGGTACTACAGTGGACTGGATGGAACAAATGGCATCTCTGAAGAGGTGGCATGTGATGAATGACAAAGAAAGTCATTCCAGGGCAGAGGAAAGAGTTGGGCATGTTGGAACAACAGAAAGAAGACCAGTGACAGAGCCAGTGGACACAGTAAGGGGAGGCTGTCCTTACAGCCTCTCCACATCAGATAACTCTAACTAGCCATAGACCTTCAGTCCAGATAGAACATGGCCACTGTGTTCTGTGAAGTCACAGTCACTCTTGTGGTCCAGGTGCATTTTGGTGGATTAAATCTACCCTTATCCAAGACACATACAAAAAGGCAGCTGGGAACCTGCCCTCCCATAACCCAGCATTGTGACACAAAAGCCACATAGCAAGATCTTCAGTAACCCTGCTGTGCTGGGTGCTGAGTATACTCTCATTGGTAGAATCCCCTCTAGATGCTGCTGGAGTCCCCATTTTTCAGATGAGAAAACTGAGGCTCAGGGAGACAATGCCACTTATAAAAGTTTACACAACTAGGAAGCCATAGAACAAGGATTCAAATCCACTTCCTGTCTCACCCTGAAGCCCTTAAGCCTATTATTAAATCAGTTAACTTTAAGGTTTTACTCTTGTATTTGCCTTAGCCACAAACACAGAAGCTAGAAATCACCTGCTACTTACAACTTACCAAACTCAAAAATAAAATCTTGCTCTGTTTAGAAGATAGACAAGAGTTGTGGCTGGTAGGTGGTTCCTGCCTGTGCTCAGGACTCATGGAGGTCCTACACAAGGGCTGACCTGTGGCACCTGAATAAGGCTGAGGTTGTGTGTTGGCAGCTTGGGTGTGGTTGGGCCATTGCTGCTCCTGGAAAGGCCCACTTTGGCCCAGGCTCTGGAGACATCCTTCTAGACAACATACAGTGTTCAGGAAGTGAGAACTATCTTGGCAGTGCCCCAGCTCTGGCTGGTCAGACCACAGTTGTGGCCACGATGAGGATGCTGGTGTCATCTGCTTGGGTAGCTTCCCCTTCCATGATAGATTCTTTCTGATCTTTCACCCAAAGACATCCTAGTGATGGATGAAGGCCATGCACAGTGTGGGGCCGGGGAATTTTAGGATAGTGGCCCAACAGATGAATGTCCCTTCAGCCAGGTAGAGAGAGAATGGTGAGAGCTTGACTTCATTTTGAGGACAAACACAGCAGGACCACACCATTGGCTGCTCCTGTTTTCTGCACCTCTCCTAGTTCTGGAGCTGCTTTTCCAGAGTCTTGTTTTCCATGGCCTTGTTTTTGCTTATGTGACATGGGATCTGCCTGCTTGAGACTGCCCCACACTAGAAAGCCACCATTTCTTTGTCTTCATAGAATGTAATTTAGATTTTTCTAATTTTTTCTTGTATGTGTGCAGATGCTGGGGACTGGGCTCCAGTTGTGACTCCTGCACCCCCAGGTACGTCCAACACTGAATTTCTACTATCTTGGCAAGTTAAAAAGAAATGTAACCTCTGTCCTGACCTAGACACTGGTAGACAGTGGCTAGGCTGGTGATTCCCAATTCTGGCTGCACACTAGAATCACTCAGAAAGCTTCTGAAATTCCTGGTTTCCAGGCTGCATCCCTGACCTCTCATGTTACTGTCTCTGAGGTCACTCCCAGTCATCAGTGATAATTGAAGCTCCCCATGTGATTCCAATGTGTAGCCAACGTTGAGAACTAGTGCTCAGGCAAGGAGCTAAGGAACCACATTTCCCAAATGGAATCACATCCAAAACTGTCTTCTGGTGGCAGAGCAAGGGAGGGCAGGAGGAGAAAGATGGAGAAAGACTGAGTCACTATGGCTGAGTACGTCAATAGGGAGAAGAGAGAAGGGGAAAGTTTTCCCTCTTAGGGACATAGGTTAGAAAATTAAAGTATGCAGGAAAGAAAAGATACATTCAATGTCAGACTGTCTCCCAGTGGGTCAAGAGCAGACTGCTGATGAGAAGTAAACCATTTTGGGCTCTTTGGTGGGCCTCCTGGCTTAGCCAACATAGCAGAGTGGACTGGTAACCTACTCAAAGTCAATCTGCAACAGTGACCTTCTCCCAAACTCAAGATTTTGAAGCATGTGTGGTCCTGCCTCCTGCAGCCTCCTGCTTCCCGGGGATGGGTTCTCACCTGCCCCCTTCTCTGCTCCCTGGGCCTCTGGGCCCTGCCCAGCCTCTTCCCTAACCCTGCCCAGTGACTGCTGCCACATTCTTCCCCCAGCAGGGGCCTGGATGCCAGGAAGTTATTGGGGTCAGGGGTGTATTTTGTGGTGTTTAAGAGCCTAACAAGGAGCTGGCATCCGTTCCTGCCCTGGGCTGGCAGAACCATGGCACATTTGCTAGAACACTCTGTGGAGGTCTCTTGCCCATTCCAGTCTAGGTCCCAACTATATCCCAAGATGGAGATCTCCATTCCTGTGGGTTGCCCAGCTGCCGTGGGTTGGAGCAGTAACCTGTAGGAAGGGAAAGCGATTTCCCCATCCCTGGCCAGGGCCCCACATTTCCATTTTGCAGTGAGACCCACATATTATGTAGCTGCTCTGGAGGGGAGGCAGAGCACACAGAACTCTGTCTGGGGTCTAAGAAGCAACCATACTCTCTTTGATTCCCTCTGGCTTTCCTCTTCTTCCCCAGTAAGGAGTCTGTTCTGGCCTGGGCCCTGGGAGGAGGAAAAGACAGCAGGAAGAGAGGGAATGACTTTCAGTTCATCAACAGCTCTAGGCCCAAGTCCTCTTGGAGCCTGGGGCTTCAAACCTCAGAAAGACTTTCTCTGCTCTGCTGTAATATTCATTTTCAGAGGCAGAGATGCAGAGCTGGCTGGAAAAGAGAATGGGTCATGGAATTAAGAAAACTACGAAGGAAAATGCTACCACTTATATCTAAATAGTATCCCATTGTAAGCACAAATCCAAAAAAGTGCTTATTGATAGAACATTATATACCTACCAAGACACAAAAATATAAGGCTTTTGTCATTTAATACTCTGAGATAAATATTGCATACCAAGCATGTTAACAAAAGAAAACTGCTTCTGAGCCACTTTAAGTTCATGAAAAATGTATTCCCATGATATACTACACTTCCTCTGGCAAAGGACTAATGACAGGTAAGTTGACTGCGTCCATCACCTTCTGCATCTTGCTGGGGTGCTGGCCCAGGAGCAAGACAATGGGGATAAAGAAGTTCTCAAAGACATCTGACCTGTTTGCTTCAAATTCCTCCTGCACCAAACCCTTGGTGTAAAATCCAAACAATTACCAGTGCTCCCATGAGCAGGCTTTCAAAGCTGCCCTCCCCTCAGCACCTGCCATGCAGTGGGGGATTGAGGACACACATAGAATATAGACATACAGCAGGCCTCCTGTCTCCATGATTCCACATCTGTGTATTCAACCAACTGTGGATCAAAAATATTCAAGAAGAAAGATCAATAGTTATATCTGTATTGAACATGTACAGACTTTTTTCTTATCTTTATTCCCTGGACAATACAGTGGATAACAGCCATTTATGTAGTGTTATAATACATTGTATTCAGTATTATAAGTAATCCAGAGATGATTTGAAGTATACTGGAGGATGAGCATAGATTCTATGCAAATACTCCTATGTTTTACATGAGATTTGAGCATCTGCGGATTTTGATATTCTTAGGGAGTCTTGGAACCGATCCCCTCATGGATACTGAAGGAAAACTGTGTATGCCACATAGAAATCAAAGCCAAGAAGATACGATAAAGGAAAAAGAAGGGACCTTACACACTCATTGGAGCTCCCCATTAAGGTCCATCTTTCTCCTGTGGAATATGTATCCAACCTACCTTGCTCCACCCTGGCTCTCAGCTTTCTGATTTTTGTTTTTCTGAATTTCAGCACTTGGTAAATTTCTACAGGCTTAGTGGTATAGTAATAAGCCCAATGATGTTACTGTAATTCCTAGTAACTAGTCAACCCAAGAATAACCCTTGGGTTGTGGAACCTAGCATATGAGAGAACACAAGTGTGGTTTGTGATTTCCTCACAAATCAGCTGAAAGACGGACAGAGGCTTCATTCCAGATCAGAGAGAAATGAGTGTATACACCATTTATTAAAACTCAAGGGTAACAACAGGCTCATTCATTTGTGGTTAAGTATAAGATGGTTTTAGAATGCTAAACTCTCTCCTGATTTTCTTTGGTTTTGGTTTTTGCAGCTACCATTCCTCCAGCCCCTATACCACAAGGTAACTCTTTCATTGAAAGTATAACCTATACAGTATTAAGTTGCAGAGAATCATTTTGATAATTCATAAAAGCAGAATGAACTTCTGTGTGCCCTTGTTACCACAGGGGCGATGGGTGGGATGGAGCCCTCAAAATGGGTGGGTTGTCCACATCTGAGCTGAGCTGGTCTGCATGGCAGGAGACTGGGGAGAGCATTAAAGAAGTACAGGCTGTCCCCACTACACATGTGCTACATGCATGTGTCCAATTCCATTTCCAATATCGCCCACAATCAAGTGTAGGGTCCTGTCTGTGGATGAGAGCATGCATGTTCCATCCTCCCTCATGCCCTCTCAGTGGCACAATCACTCATACCTCCAGTGGGTGGAGGCCAGGGATGCAGCTAAGCCACAACTGTGTCTACACCAGCATGATCCCTCCACATTTAGTGACTTCACTGTTGAGCTTGATGGAATTCTGGATTCCATATCTGGAAAAATGTAACATGTGTGCCTAAAGAAACCAACCATGTGTCTCTCATCTGTTTTTTCAGGAGGAAGTAACTCTTGTGGAGGAGTAATTTCAAGTCTATCAGGTTTCTTCTCCAGCCCTTGGTACCCTATAAACTACCCCACCAATGTGGAGTGTGTCTGGGTGATACATGTGGCTGAGAAATTCCACATAGAACTGATGATCCCAAGCCTGAAGTAAGCAACTTTTTCTTTCTCTACTGTTAAGGCCAGTTTAGATTTGAATCCATTCTTTCCTCAACAAGGTGGACTTTTGTGGGATAAATCCTTTCACATTTTAGGCAAGAATTGCTCTGATCATCTGAGCTATGGGGAGTCTTTTAATCACTTAGCTCAACTTCGTGTGCATTGAGAGGATACCCCATGGGCCTCCCTGTCACCAGGCCATTGAGCAGCTTGGACAACCCACACATGTAGGCCTCACCCCTTCACTCTTAACCAGTTCCATTTTAGACACAGGCTTCCTCCTCCATCTGAACTCAGATCTGTTCTTCCTCATCCTCATGGTCTGATCTTCATTCTTCCCTCTGATGCTACACAAATCTGCTTCTTGTTATCTTCAAGAATTTCTATCAAGTCCTTACCAAGAGTTTTCTTGTATAGATTAAATAGTTCATTCATTCCTCCCATCATGCACCTCTTGCATCCTACTTCTCTCTCCAACCATCACTCATTTTTAAGGAATTTATCCTATTTTAATATATTTATATGCATGTAGGTATACACACACACACACACACACACACACACACACACACACACACATATATATGAACAACATTTTAACAAAAATATTACTTTTCCTGATAATGTTTAACCCTGGCTTCATCTTGCTATCCTGGGTTACACCTGGGTCATTCTCTCTTCCTGACTTTGTCCCACAGTATGGTCCAGACCTCTGCCACTGCTTTCCATCTGTCATCATTGGCCACGGCAGTTGAGGCTCTGAATGGTTAAATGCTACTTTTAAAAATGGAAAATGGTACTCAGTGGAGGAGGGGCTTTACTTGGTAGCCACATAATTTGTGATAGAAAGGACAGAAGCTAATGTCGGGGGCATTATGAGCAAAATGCATTTATCATTCATGCATTCAACATACATTTGTTCCTTCATTCAACATACATTTATTTGCTGAAAGCAATGTGAGAAAAATTGGTACCATGTATTTAAGATCTATGAAATTCACAGTTCTAATGTTTTAGGGCACAGTTTCATTTGATCACTTCTGGGAAATGGTTATTCCAAAAAGTTGTAACAGCCCACATCCCCTGTAATGTCAAAGTTATTATTCTAACATTAGTTTCCTACTATAATTTTGGAGTACACAAATTAAGGAGCTGTTTAAAGTGTTTCCCAGCCCACCAATTTCCAAGATGGCGCTGTAGACACAACTCAGGATTGCAACTCTCAGTGAAGGTGCAGAGGCTGCTACAGGTGTACCCCCAACAAGCAGGGCCTGGAGTGGACCTCAGCACTCATACAGCAGAGGGGCTAGACTGTTAGAAGGAAAACTAAGTAACAGAAATACTTCATCATCAACAATCTGGGCATCCACTCAGAGACCCAATCGAAAAGTCAGTAACTACTAAGATGACAGGTGGATAAATCCACAAAGACGGGAAGAAACCAGCGCAAAAAGGAGGAAAACACCTGAAACCAAAACACCTCACCTCCTACAAAGGACCAAAACTCCTCACCAGCAAGGGAACAAAGCTGGACGGAGAATGCGAGTGACGAAATGATGGAATCAGACTTCAGAAGGTGGATAATGAGAAACTTCAGTGAGCTAAAAGAACATGTTCTAAATCAATGCAAAGAAACTAAGACTCTTGAAAAAAGATTTGATAAAAGATTCAAGGAAATGATAACAAGAATGGACAACTTAGAGAAGAATATGAATGAATTGAAGGAGCTGAAAAACACAACATGAGAACTTCGCGAAGCATGCACAAGTTTCAACAGCCGAATTGATCAGGCAGAAGAAAGAATATCAGAAGTCGTAGATCAACTCAATGAAATAAAAAGATAAATCAAGATTAGAGAAAAAAGCGCAAAAAGGAATGAACAAAATCTCCAAGAAATGTGGGACTATGTGAAGAGACCTAACCTACATTTGATAGGTGTACCAGAATGTGGCGAAGAGAATGAATCCAAGCTGGAAAACACTCTTCAGGATATTATCCAGGAAAATTTCCCCAACCTAGCAAGGCAGGCCAATACTCAACTCCAGAAAATACAGAGAACACCACAAAGATATTCTGCAAGAAGAGCAACCCCAAGGCACATAATCATCAGATTTGCCAGGGTTGAAATGAAGGAGAAAATACGAAGGGCAGCCAGAGAGAAGGGTTGGGTCACCCACAAAGGGAAGCCCATCAGACTCACAGCAGATCTCTGGGCAGAAACTCTACAAGCCAGAAGAGAGTGGGGGCCAATATTCAACATCCTTAAAGAAAAGAACTTTCAACCCAGAATTTCATATCCTGCCAAACTGAGCTTCATAAGTGAAGGAAGAATAAAATCTTTTGCCAACAAGCAAGTACTCAGAGATTTTGTCACCACCAGGCCTGCTTTACAAGAGCTCCTGAAAGAGGCACTACACATAGAAAGGAACAACCAGTACCAGCCATTCTAAAAACATACCAAATGCTAAAGAGCATCAACAAAACGAAGAATCTGCATCAACCAATGGACAAAACAGCCAGCTAGCATCAAAATGGCAGTATCAAATTCACACATAACAATATTAACCCTAAATGTAAATGGGCTAAATGCACCAATCAAAAGACACAGACTGGCAAATTGGATAAAAAACCAAAACCCATTGGTATGCTGTATCCAGGAAACCCATCTCAGATGCAAGGATACACAAAGGCTCAAAATAAAGGGATGGAGGAAGATTTACCGAGCAAATGGAGAGCAAAAAAAAAAAAGAAAGCAGGAGTTGCAATTCTCATCTCTGATAAAATAGACTTTAAAGCAACAAAGATCAAAAGAGACAAAGAAGGTCATTACATAATGGTAAAAGGATCGACACAACATGAAGAGCTAACGATCCTAAATATATATGGACCCAATACAGGAGCACCCAGATATATAAGGCAAGTTCTTAACGACTTACAAAGAGACTTAGACTTCCACACAATAATAGTGGGAGACTTTAACACTCCACTGTCAATATCAGACAGATCAACCAGACAGAAAATTAACAAGGATATCCAGGACTTGAACTCAGACCTGGAACAAGCAAACCTGATAGACATTTACAGAACTCTCCACCCCAAATCCACAGAATATACATTCTTCTCAGCACCACATCACACCCACTCCAAAATTGACCACATAATTGGAAGTAAAGCACTCCTCAGCAAATGCAAAACAACTGAAATCATAACAAACAGTCTCGCAGACCATAGTGCAATCAAGTTAGAACTCAGAATTCAGAAACTAACTCAGAACCGCACAGCTTCATGGAAACTGAACAACTGGCTCTTGAATGTTGATTGGATAAACAATGAAATGAAGGCAGAAATAAAGAAGTTCTTTGAAACCAATGAGAACGAAGACACAACATACCAGAATCTCTGGAACACATTGAAAGCAGTCTGTAGAGGAAAATATATAGCAATAAGTGCCCACATGAGAAGGGTGGAGAGATCCAAAATTGACACCCTATCGTCAAAATTGAAAGAGCTAGAGGAGCAAGATCAAAAAAACTCAAAACTAGCAGAAGACAAGAAATAACTAAGATCAGAGCAGAACTGAAGGAGATAGAGACACGAAAAACCCTTCAAAAAATAATAAATCCAAGAGCTGGTTTTTCGAAAAGATCAACAAAATAGACAGTCCACTAGCCAGACTGATAAAAAAGAAGAGAGAGAACAACCAAATAGATGCAATAAAAAACAATAAAGGGGAAATCACCACAGATTCCACAGAAATTCAAACCATCATCAGAGAATACTACAAACAACTCTATGCACATAAACTAGTAAACCAGGAAGAAATTGATAAATTCCTGGACACCTGTGTCCTCCCAAGCCTAAAGCAGGAGGAAGCTGAACCTATGAATAGACCAATAACAAGGTCTGAAGTTGAGGGAGCAATTAAGAGCCTACCACACAAAAAAAGCCCAGGTCCAGATGGGTTCACAGCTGAATTCTACCAGACACACAAAGAGGATCTGGTACCATTCCTTCTGAAACTATTCCAAATAATTCAAAAAGAGGGAACCCTTCCCAAATCATATTATGAAACCAACAACATCCTCATACCAAAACCCGGCAGAGATTCAACAAGAAAAGAAAACTTCAGGCCAATATCCATGATGAACATAGATGCAAAAATCTTCAATAAAATACTGGCAAACCGATTGCAACAGCACATTAAAAAACTTATCCATCATGATCAAGTAGGATTCATCCTGGGGATGCAAGGCTGGTTCAACATATGCAAGTCTATAAACGTAATTCACCACATAAACAGAAGCAAAAACAAAAATCCCATGATTATCTCAATTGACGCAGAGAAGGCATTTGACAAAATTCAACAACCCTTTATGCTAAAAACCCTCAAGAAACTTGGTATTGATGGAACATATCTCAAAGTAATAAAAGCTATTTACGACAAACCAACAGCCAATATCATACTAATGGGCAAAAACTGGAAGCATTCCCTTTGAAATCCGGCACTAAACAAGGATGCCCTCTCTCACCACTCCTATTCAATGTAGTACTGGAAGTTCTAGCCAGAGCAATCAGGCAAGAAAAAGAAATAAAGGGTATTCGAATAGGAAAGGAGGAAGCCAAATTGACTCTATTTGCAGACGACATGATAGTATACCTAGAAGACCCCATCACCTCAGCCCAAAAACTCCTGAAACTGATAAGCAACTTCAGCAAAGTCTCAGGATATAAAATCAATGTGCAAAAATCACAAGCATTCCTATACACCAATAACAGACTTAAAGAGAACCAAATCAAGAACAAACTGCCATTCACAATCACTACAAAAAGAATAAAATACCTAAGAATACAACTTACAAGGAACATAAGGGACCTCTTCAAGGAAAACTACAAACCACTGCTCAACGAAATAAGAGAGGACACAAACAGACGGAGAAACATTCCATGTTCATGGTTAGGAAGAATCAATATCGTGAAAATGGCTATACTGCCCAAAGTAATTTACAGAATCAACGCTATCCCCATCAAGCTACCATTGAATTTCTTCACGGAACTGAGAAAAACCACCATGAACTTCATATGGAACCAAAAGAGAGCCTGCATAGCCAAGTCAATGCTAAGCAAAAAGAACACAGCGGGAGGCATCACACTACCAGACTTCAAGCTATACTACAAGGCTACAGTGATTAAAACAGCATGGTACTGGTATCAAAACAGAGATATAGACCAATGGAACAGAAAAGAGGCATCGAAGGCAACACAACATATCTACAACCATATAATCTTTGATAAACCAGACAAAAACAAGCAATGGGGAAAAGATTCCCTGTTTAATAAATGGTGTTGGGAAAACTGGTTAGCCATGTGCAGAAAGCAGAAACTGGACCCCTTCCTGACACCTTACACTAAAATTAACTCCAGATGGATTAAAGACTTAAACATAAGACCTGGCACCATAAAAACCCTAGAAGAATATTTAGGCAAAACCATTCAGGAGTAGGCCAGGACTTCATGACCAAAACACCAAAAGCATTGGCAACAAAAGCCAAAATAGACAAATGGGACCTAATCAAACTCCACAGCTTTTGCACGGCAAAAGAAACAGTCACTAGAGTGAATCGGCAACCAACAGATTGGGAAAAAATCTTTGCAGTTTACCCAACTGACAAAAGGCTGATATCCAGAATTTACAAAGAACTCAAACAGATTTACAGGAAAAAAACAAACAAGCCCATTCAAAAATGGGCAAAGGATATGAACAGACACTTTACAAAAGAAGACATACATGAGGCCAACAAACACATGAAAAAATGCTCATCATCACTGGTCATTAGAGATGCAAATCAAAACCACATTGAGATACCATCTCACGCCGGTTAGAATGGCGATCATTAAAAAATCTGGAGACAGCAGATGCTGGAGAGGATGTGGAGAAAGAGGAACACTCTTACACTGTTGGTGGGAATGTAAATTAGTTCAACCATCGTGGAAGGCAGTGTGGCGATTCCTCAAGAACCTAGAAATAGAAATTCCATTTGACCCAGCAATCCCATTACTGGGTATATATCCAAAGGACTATAAATCGTCCTACTATAAGGACACATGCACACAAGTGTTCATTGCAGCACTGTTTAGAATAACAAAGACCTGGAACCAACCCAAATGCCCATTGATGATAGACTGGACTGGGAAAATGTGGCACATATACACCATGGAATATTATGCAGCAATCCAAAATGATGAGTTTATGTCCTTTGTAAGGACATGGATGAATCTGGAGAACATCATTCTCAGCAAACTGACACAAGAACAGAAAACGAAATACCACATATTCTCACTCATAGGTGGGTGAGAAAAATGAGAACACATGGACACAGGGAGGGGGATACTACACACTGGGGTCTATTGGGGGGAATAGGGGAGGGACAGTGTGGGGGGGGAGCTGGGGAGGGATAGCCTGGGGAGAAATGCCAAATGTGGGTGAAGGGGAGGAAGGCAGCAAAACACACTGCCATGTGTGTACCTATGCAACTATCTTACACGTTCTGCACATGTACCCCAAAACCTAAAATGCAATAAAAATTTTAAAAATAAATAAAATAAAGAAAAATAAAGTGTTGCCCAAAGCCAGACCATACTGGCTGAATTTCTGAATTTTGATGTTAAAAGTCTAGATTTATTAAAATTTGCTCTTTTTTTTTGTTTGTTTCTCAGAACATAAAGTTATTATTTACACTAGTGGTTCTCAACTGAAGGTGATTATATACCCCTATGAGACATTTGGTTAGGTCTTGAGACATTTTTTATTGTTCCAATTGCGGGGGCAGCACTGCCATCAAGTGGGTGGAGGCCAGGGATGCAGCTAAGTGTCCTGCAGTGCCCAAGACAGCTGCCTCAACTCCCTGGCCAGAAAAGAGTTACCCAGGACCAAATATCAATAGTGCTGGGATTGAGAAACCCTGATTTACACTGATGCTTTCTTTTCATATATATATATATATAGTTCAGCACCTACGGGACTTTGCTTCCCCCTCAATGTGTAAAAATTATATCTGTATTTAAAGTATTAGGCAGGAGCAAAAGTAACTGCAGTTTTTGACATTGCTGTTAATGCTGTTTCATTCTTGCTAATTAAAGCACATTCTGTTTTCTGATGAAATGATTTATCAGGTTGCAGTGTCACCTGTTATGGCAACACTATTGTCACCTTACACACAAATTTGGTCACTTACTTTAAAAAGATAAAAATGGCTTATTTTGAGGTACTTGGCTTTTACTTCACTGGAACAGATGTGTTCTGCAATAAGCAGGTTTTCAAATCCCGTATTTAGTTTGTATACAACTGTAATTATGTCTATCTTGTATATATTATGCAATGAGAATTTATCATGTAGGCATCAAAGGCTACTTACTATTGTTTACATGCAAATATGTACATCTCATACTTTTATCATATTAGATCAGTATTGGTGTTCTTTCACCATATATTTATTGAGGCTCCACTCAATTTATTGAGCAGGCTCTAGACTAGAAATAGGCTCATAGTGCCAACCAAGACAGACAAGATCTCCAGCCTCACAGAGTTTATATTCTAGTTGAGGAGACAAATGGTACTCAAATCAACCAATAACTCAATGGACAATTTCAACTAGTGATAAGTTGAAAACTTCTATGAAGAAAAAAATACAATCATAATAATCGGATAGAAAATAAAGAAGGAGAAGACAGCAGTAGGTGGGATAGCCAGGGTCAGCTTCTCTGATCATCCAGGTTGAGTGAAACATGTTATAAAACACTTGATTTGAACAGGGCAGGGCAGGGCATTGGTGGGAGGAGTCAAGAGACCCTTGGAGCTCCTACAGCTGTCACCATTTCTCCCTGCTCTGGGTCTTCTGGAGAGTTTTACCCACTGAGACGTTGCTAGACATTTGCCACCACCCCCAAAGAGTGGTGATATTTGCATTAAGGAGTTGGGGGACATTCAGGAGACACTTGGTAGAGAGAAAGAGGGACGGAGAGACTGAAAGCCAGAATAGCAGGTGGGAAGGTACTGAAACAGACTGGGTGGAAAATGAGAGCCCAACAGATCTGAAGCAGTCCCAGCAGAAAAGGACAGGAGGGTGGATTCCATAGGTCAAATGGTGAGTGGGGGGTGTAGCAGTGATGACTGCACTTTCTGGCCGGATGCTATGCAAAAGATTACTCTATCTAAAATATTTTGCAGATTTTTTTCCTTGGAGATGTTAACTTTGCCTTCATGTCCTCAGATTAGAGGACATCTATGGGTGTCCTTACGACTTTATTGAACTATTCGATGGACCACAGGCTGCCTCACTCTCCATGGGCCGGTTTTGTGCTGGGGCAGAGCTCACATTCCTCTCTTCTTCAAACATCATGACTGCAGTGTTCAGAAGTGACGCCATGATCACCAACACAGGGTTTTATGCTCTGTACAACACAGTTCAGCAAGATGAAAGGGAGAGCGGTAGGTACCCTAACACACATACCTTGGGAGTTAGGTCTGATTTATGCTATTGCCCTTTAAGAGAAGATGCTTTCCAAATCCAACCTTCATTAATGATGTCTGGAGTGACATCCATGCCCATACTAAAAGCCTCCATGCTCTGCCACTCCCCGTCACTTTTCTCCAGCAAAGCATTCTGGCTGAAGAAACAGATGGCCTGAAATCTCATAGTTTGCATTGACCGTGTGTGTAGATGGATCCAAAATAAAGCCTCCTTCTTCTCCAAAGTAAAGGAAAATGCAATAGAAAAATCATTCTGGCACAAAACTCTCTCAACTAGCCACCTGCTTCAAGCTGAGTTTGATATGAAAACCGTCTAGAACACCTAGAGAGCCCTTAGGTTCTGCAGCAGGATCTGAGCGACACTTTAAAGTTCCCCATGGCTTACACTTAGGGTGACCATGTAATTTATCCTCCAACTGGAATACTTTTGACAGCTTAGGAAGAAGTCTAAGATAACAGGTATTAATTGATCTATGACATTCATAAAAAAGGACTATTCCAGGCAAATCAGAACCCAGGGCCACCCTGCCTAGAGCCCAACAGCCTAATACAGGAATAGGTGTTCGAGTGCTAGATAACATTTTCTACTTACAGAAGTCCTAGAGTCTGGAGACATTACCACAGTTCAGAAGGCCCCATTTGCTTCTCCACAAGGTATGTCCCTGCGACTGGTGAATGGTAGCCACAGGTGTGAGGGCCGGGTGGAGGTCTCCTACAACGGCACCTGGGGCACGGTGTGCGATGACAGCTGGGACCTGACGGACGCCAGAGTGGTGTGCCAGCAGCTCGGCTGTGGTGAGGTCCTGTCGGCCCTGTCTCAGAGCTACTTTGATGGTGGCACTGGCCACATCATTCTGGATGATGTGCAGTGCACAGGAAGTGAAGCCAAGGTGTGGCAATGCATGCACAATGGGTTGTTCTCCCATAACTGCGGACACCATGAGGATGCAAGTGTCATCTGCTCAGGTGAGCACCTGGGGGCACAAAGCACCCCTCAGGGAGAGAGACTCCCCACTAGCCACCTCTGGGAAGGGAGATGTCAACAGCAGCAGGCAGTAACTCAGAAATGAGCCCTGGCTTCAATCCAACTGCTTAAGCAAATTTGCTTAAGAGTTAGTGTTCTTTCACTTAAAGTGTTGCACCTGTTCGAGATCCCACCTGAAAAGTTGTGGTGATTAATTAAAGGGTTTGCCATCAGCCATCCTATTCCAGCATTGATAAGCCGTGGTGCTGATGACAGCCAGCACCTGACTGCGAATAGTAGCTGATGTACAAGTGCTGAACCCATGCCAGGCTCTATGCTAAAACTGGCGCATACTTATTCCCATTTAATCTTTACCACTACTACTAAAGTAGAGACTATTAGCCTCCTCATTGTGCTGATGCAGCCGCAAAGGCATATCCAAGATCACACACAGGTCCGGACTATGTAAGTATCACACCTCCCCGAGGTACTGTGTTAAAGACAACTCAGCTCTATGTCTAAAGCTCAATCAGCCCAATAACTGACCAAAGCAAATAAATACCAGGTTTACTTGCACCATCATGAGACTGAAGAGGAAAGTATGCTACCTTCCCCGTGGGCACTGCTAGAGGCTGCCAATCTTGTAACCAACATTGATGGGGTTTGATACTACATTCCCAACTGCCCAGAAAAGAACATGTGTGACCCTGAAAAAAGAACCGCCTTACTCAATCCATCTCTCATTCTTTCTTCTGTCTTTGGATAGGTGTTGAACCAATCATAGAACCAACAGGTATGGCTTTCCTATACAGTTCTACCTGTTGCCAGGTCCCTGACATAGTGAATCCTGGCGACACTTACATCCTGAGGTTGGGACCCCATCCAGTTAAATTCTCTGTTGCTAAATAAAAAGAGCAATGCAGCCCAGCAGAGTTGACAAAATGGCGAGGCCATGGGACAGTAGAGGACAGCAGAGTGGTGGGAGGGAAAGAGAGTTCAGATTCACCAGGAATGCAATCCCTGGTCATTCAGTATCTGCTGTGAAGAGAGGGGTAACTGCTTGCAGGGACGTTTACACTGTAGGATGCTGGAGGAAAAAAAAAAGACATCCCAGGTCAGCCCTCAACAAGTTTATCTAATGACACTCATCCATGTGTGGAGTGTGCAAGTGTCTGAACCCTGGAGGAGCCAGAGGCATCTCCGTCCATTGGGCCACAGGGAAATCACAGCTTTATAGTGTCAGTGATTCTGAGTATTCTCAAGGAATGTTCTGGATAAAAGTCCTTGCTCACAGTGTCACTTTTTCTCTGTGTCTCCACAGGCTCCACTGGTGACAACCCCCCTACAGGTACCTCAGCTCTTAGAACCTCTTCACATGGTTTTGTATTTACTTGTTCTCCATTTGGCACACATTTCTCACCAGTATTTCAGCTGTAAATTGGATATCTTAAGCTATCTTGGTGTTGATTTCAGCTGAGATTTGCATAGAGTATAACCAGGAGTTTTCTAACACCAGCTGTTTTATAACATGCGATGCTGAGAAAGGTGCTGTGGTCTCATTGTCTTTGCTCCTTTATCATTGACACTACAAGCTTAGATCTATTGGGCACATAGGTTCACAGAGCCCTTTCAACCACATGTCGCATCACTTGCTCCTCACAAAAACACATTTGACTATCTTCAATGCCCACAGGACAGCACTGGGAGCTCGGGATACTCTCCTTAGCCAACCTTTCCAGCTATCAGCCAAAGCAGCCCCTAGAACAAGCCTTCCTTACCTCTGTCCTCACTCTGTCCCCTCCTGAACCCCCTGAAAACACAGGCAGCAGTAAATGCCCACTTTTGATGGGGTTTCTTCATTGTTTGTTACAGATGAAAATTTCCACTGTGGTGGTTTGCTCACAAATAATTCAGGCTCCTTCTCCAGTCCTGGTTATCCTAAAAATTACCCCACAAATGTGGTGTGCACTTGGGACATACAAGCGGCTGTCGGGGCTCATGTGAGACTTACGTTTGAAGTGGTGAAGTGAGTAAATATTTCCTACCTTTGCTTTCTTCTTGATTCATTTATGCACTCCAGTTTTACTACCTCCCTCCCCTTTCCTTCCAAAAAAAATCCATATTTAACTTTCAAAAGTGTGCTAGGCCTTGAGGGCTCATTGTAATATTGATTAAAATTTTAAATGCGCAGATCTTTTCACCCAGCAATTCCAGTTCCAGGAATTTGGTCTACAGATAAAGTCTCATGTGCACTGAGGATAATCATGGCACATTCTCATGGTAGCAATAGATTGGAAACAATCTAATTGTCCGTCCATAGGGAATTAGTTAAACAGATTTTAGTACATCCACATATTGCTGTATACTCACAGTATGTATTGCTATGGAACGAGCTATAAGAAAGCCATGGACAATAGTACAGAGTGTTGCAATTTGTGCATACACTATTTCTGGAAGGAATACACAGAAACTGTTCACTGAAGCTGCTTGTAGGAAGGGGAGTGAAGTAAGAGGGGACCAGTAGTTAAAGCTGGAAGAACATTTTACTTTTCACCACATGCCTATCAGTACCACTTAAATTCTATCCCACATGTTTGTAATACATATTCAGAAAATACCATCGAAGTAAAACTTTAAAAATTAAAAGATTTTTAGAAATAGGAGGATACTTACTGCCCACGTCAATAGGGTCATTATCTCCTGCAACCTGTTTGAAGAGATGTAGGTTTCAGAAAGTTTTTCCCTGATCACTTCCTGAACCAATCCGGGCAGTGCTTACTGGGAAAAAAACCCCAGTGGACCGAGTCTGAATGATACTGTTTTACTTCACAGAATGGAAGATTTCTACAGTTGTCCATACGACTTCATTGAAATCTTTGATGGCCCACAAAGTGAACCTTTCTCGCAAGGGAGATTCTGTTCCAGGAAGATCCCAGTGTTTACCTCCTCCTCCAACCTCATGTCAGTGGTGTTCCATAGCGACGCTATCATCACCAACATCGGCTTCTATGTGTCTTATGAGTCTCTTGTGCACGATGAAAATGATACTGGTAAGTCCTGCAATCGTTTCAGCCCCCGGCCCTGTGTGGTGACGATGGGGAAGCTGAACAGCTGCCTCAGTCGGCTGGGCACTAGGGATTTGAAAGGGGTTTCCCAAGCTTCTTAGTTTATTTCCAGGATACGGCTTGGAGAAGCTGGTAGAGCACGCAGCACTGCCCTACAATAACCTCACGTGCATCTTTGGTAACAGAGGCACTTCGTACTATGCTGAGAAAGAGACTGGACCTACCCTGTCTTGGAGGCTGTTTTATTCAAAACCATGTGCCACTTCCTTTCACCTGGTTGAAAGAACATTATTCTACACTAAGAGCAGCAACAGGGTTTGAATGCTTGGTGATTTTCACTTTACACAAGACTTCAGGGGCTCTCTTTGACCTCTATGGAAGTAGATAACCTGGTTGGGGGGAAAGGCTTTTACAAACACCCCACACACAGGCAAAAAAAAATCACCATGATATGAGAGGTCAAACCTGAAGCACCTTTGCAGCCAGCTTTAACCAGCAATGGTTCCCTCCCCAAAAGGAGGGGGAGCCCTCAAAGCTCAACAGCTCTAAGGAAATGCCCACATTCCTCTGCAACACAGCAGCAAAGGGGGAGCCCCTGGGTAGTGACCGGTCTGTCTGTCTTTCCCGGATGTGGCTCTCAGGCTTACCAGCGGCAGCCACCCGTGCGAGGGCCGTGTGGAACTGCACTATCACGGCAGCTGGGGCACAGTGTGTGACGACAGCTGGCACCTGCATGATGCCCAGGTGGTGTGCAGGCAGCTAGACTGCGGCGAGGCGGTGGTAGCCCTGGGGCAGGCACATTTCTCGAGAGGTCAGGGCCCCATTGTTCTGGATGATGTGGGGTGCATGGGGACAGAAACCAGGCTGTGGCAGTGCCTACACAGCGACTGGCTCACCCACAACTGTGGTCACCACGAGGATGCCAGCATCATCTGCTCAGGTGGGCCCTGATTCTGAGCTAATAACATTCCCTCTGTCTCCATGAGTCTCCACCCCACTGCACTCAGAGCCATGGGGAAATCCCAGACAGTCCCCAAGCCACTATTCCCCAAGCATCAGTCACTCAGGTCCCCTGCATGATCCCAGCCATTACCCACCTGTGGTTCTCACTATATTTTCTTAATACTTTCTCTTAACTTGACTCTTCATTTTTTACATAAGTTAATTCACTTTACAAGGGAACTTGATATCACACCATAAATGGAGAACCAGGACCACTTGCCACACCTAGGAGGTTAACAAACAGTGAACATAAAACGATGTTTAAAGTGTCCAAAAATAAAACAGTGAACATTCTAATCTAATCAGTTCACACCCACGCATATCTGAAAATATCCTTAATCAGAATGAAACTAAATGTGAACTTTTAGATTTTAACACAATAAATATGCAACCATTAAAATAGAAGATGCTGCACCTCAAACTAACTCATATCCCACCAATGATGAGTCGCACCTTTGGGAACCATCTCTTTGGTTTGATCCCTTAAGGGCAACCTTGAGCACTTTCCTAATGGCTGGGAGCCCAGGTTCTAGCCCAGAGCTCTTATTCCTCAGTTTTATCTTGATTGACTTTTGACAAATAAATTCAGTAGTTGGAGTCGAAAATTCCCACCTATCTCTGCATCCTTATGGGTTTGTCTGGGAAGAGGCAAACTGACTTATCATCTAGACCTGGCAGCATCCACCTGAGATAGGATGAAGGAGCAAGGAGCAAGTGGTGGTACTGGAACCTTCTGAGCAGAAGAGGTCAAGGGACAGAATCAATGCTTTGAGCAAATCAGAAGCTGGTGCTGCATGCCAAGTGACATCAGAGGACAGGGCTAGGGCTACAAGGGCCATGGGGTTTGGAACCAGGGCCTTGGGCAGAGCATAGGAGTGGGTCATAGGTGCCTGGATGGACCACCAAGCAGAAGCTCTGAGCTTTTTTTTCCTCCTGGCCCTGAGCCCCTGGCCCAGCTCCACAGACCATTCAGGGGTCTTTTGGCTCCCTCCCTGCACTGAGGTCACTGGCATATGTCCTTGAGATAAATGCGGTTCTGCCCTTTATGAGCTGACACTTACTCCCAGGCAAGACTCACACATACACCCAGGAAGAATTACAAAACCAAACCGACTAGCAAAACCAGTGCTCCACGCCAGGGGCCATCCCTGGAGCCACAGTTTGCTAAAAACAAAAAAAGTAGGAAGGAAGGGAGGGGAGAGGAGAGAAGGGAAGTGAAGAAAAGGGGAAAGGAGGGGAGGAGAGGAAGGAAAAGGGAGGAAGGGAAGGAGTGGGAGAGAAGAACGGAAGGAAGGAAGGAGAGAGAGGGAGAGGAAGAGAGAGAGGGAAAAGGAGAAGAAAAAGGGAAGAAGAAAGAACAAGAAGGATGAAGGGAAGGAGATGACATCGCAGTGTCTGGCAACAGGACAGACACAAACTCGGTGATCCAGGACATCTGGTGGTTGTAACCAAAGTAACTCAGGGCCATTTTTAGATGCCAGATTGTATGCAGTTTCTCCCCAAAACAAGATGTGGTACCTTTCCGACTGAAGTAAGCAAGCCTACCTCTCTTTCAGGTTCAGGTGGACTGAAGGGAGCGAAGCTACCCACGCCGTCTATGCCTTCCACTGCCTCTCTGCCTCACCTAGCAGCATCTGCTGCTGTGAGTTACGCAACCTCAGGTAATTTTGGTTGTTTTGAATTGATGAGCTGTAACTTGCCCTGCCAAAGCCCCCCGAAGCAGTAGGGTAGTTATTTAGGATCCAAATGCCCTGGGCTTGTCTTCCCAACCTCTTCATTTACCGGTTGTGAGGCCTCTAACAAATCTCTGAGTTGCTTCCTGCCTCTGGATGAGGATGAGGAAATCCAGGGGAGTTCACTGTGTGAATATCCAGGCCAGGGCTTGCCCTGCAGTGGGCGGGGCATACGACGTCAGCCACTCTCTCTGACCCTCACCTGGTCCAAGGTCAAAGCCCAGCAGGGGTTTATCTCTGGGTACTGCCCTCTACTTGACAGAATTGTTAAGAATGGAAAAGCTGAAAGCATCACATTATAGTTTGCTCCCAGCTCTATTTGGCCAGTGGTCTTTACAGTTTCAACTCAATTCAGCCAGCAGCTCTTCCAGGACAGGTTCTCAGAAGACTAAAGTACAACATGCAGAGAGAAGCTGGGAAAGAGAGAAATTACCCCAAGCATTTAGAAGCAGCACCAGGGTAGCTTATACTGAACAACAGAGGTCCCCAAAGGATGCCTTTTTGAATTTAAAATATATCCATTGGCCAGGCATGGTCATTCACGCCTGTAATTCCAGCACTTTGGGAGGCCAAGGTGAGCAGATCACCTTAGGTCAGGAGTTTGAGACCAGCCTGGCCAACATGGAGAAACCCCATCTCCACTAAAAATACAAAAATTAGCCAGGCATGGTGGTGGGTGCCTATAATCCCAGCTACTCCGGAGGCTGAGGCAGGAGAATTACTTGAACCTGGGAGATGGAGGTTGCAGTGAGCTGAGATCACGCCTCTGCATTCCAGCCTGAGCAACAGAGTGAGACTTCATCTCCAAAAAAATAAAAATTAAAAAATTAAAAATAAAATAAAATATATGTATTTAAAAATCAGCCACCAAGCCATGGTTTTCTCAAGCCTGTATTTCCTAACACTCCAGTTGGGCAGTGGAAGGAGTACTGCCGCAGAAAAAGGGCATGAGAAGGAAATCCCATCCAGAATCAGAAACTGTCTGTAGATAATCCACAGGGTGGACAGCTCACCCACGATGGGCTGAAAGTTCAATGTCTGATGCTCACCCAAGACGCTGTATAATTTTCTCCTTTTGCGGCATCTTTTTCAAAGCCAGCAGAGGTACCCACGTTGACAGGTAACCCTTTCTTCTTACTTCACTGGGCATCCCTCTATGGAGTTTCAGTTCACAAACATCCCAGCACCATGGGAGGAAGCGTCCAGACTTCCACCCTCCCCCATGGCCTCAGGCTGCCAATGTCCAGGGTCACCTGGAAAATCTGTGACTGGAGAGTGACAGGAAAGAAGAGGCTGTGAGATGTAAGGATGGCTTTTGGGGTCTGATTTGGAAGAGGCCCCCAGGAAGGCCAGGTTGCCTGCTTACCCCGCATCTCCACACATCCCCACCTGTGGGGTTACCTTGTCTGTGTTCCAAGCACAGCCAGCTTCTTCTCACTTTGGAACACTGTCCTTTGAACACAGTGGGCAGCCTGCAATGATGGCTCTTTCCAGTCCCTGGAATGTCTTCACATGTAGATAACTGCCTGATCCCGGGAATAACAGAGATGGGAGCTACTCTTACTGTCTTTTGATCAGCATGTACAAGAGCACACAGAAACACACACACATACACGCACACACACACACACACACACACACACACACACACACACAGCGTATGCATGACAGCTTCTTGTGAAAAATCCAACACACCCTGTGAAGGTTAGAAACCAAGACTTCACCGAACACAGGGAAGGAACAGCTATGCCTTGAGGCAGGCCAGTTCCAGCCAATGGCAAGGAATAACCACTTCTTAACCAATTGCAAAAACTACATGGAGTCATACCAAGGCAAACTTGAACAAAATGAAATAAAGGGAGTGAATTCATGATCCTCAATTGTCAGTGCACGATTCCCGGGAAATAGTGGCTTCTCTGGTGGCCTTTGTGGATGAGAGTTTGTGAGGTTGTTCTTTGTGATGTCCACAAGGTCTGGAACTGCGGCTGGTGAACGGGTCCCGCAGATGTGAGGGCCGAGTGGAGCTCTACCACGCCAATGTCTGGGGCACCGTGTGTGATGACAACTGGTCCATAGAGGATGCCCATGTGGTCTGCAGGCAGCTGGGCTGTGGCCTGGCTGTTTCTGCCCTCCCAGGAGCCAGCTTCAGCCCTGGGTCAGGCAGCATCCTCCTTGATGATGTCAACTGCACGGGAACGGAGTCCTCCCTGGGGCAGTGCCCTCACGGCGGTTGGTTCACCCACAACTGTGGGCACCATGAAGATGCTGGTGTCATCTGCTCAGGTGAGTGATGGTCCCTCCTGGGCCAGTTTGGCAGCTACCTGAACCAAGCCCAAGATCCTCAGATAGAGTCTGGAAATGCCTCTGTGCCTTAAACCTTCCCCCAGGTGTAGGACAGTGGATTTCTCCTCAGACTCTGGAAAATACACCCAGCTCTTCAATACATAGGAGGTTCACATTCAACTTGAGCACCTGCAAAGTTCAATCAATTGTAAAAGAAAGAAAATCATGGCATTTATTTCACAGAGTTATTGGGAGGATTAATTGAGGCAACCCACATAGAACATTTAGTCAAGCATCTGACAAACCATAAATACACAAAAATATTACCATTTTGTTGTTATTTTAGTTACTAAGGCAAATTTTATCAGCATCACTGCTCAAAGTTTATAGCCAGGTTAGACAACCCACAACCCTCACCTGGCTGTATAAACCCCGATTGGGGACCGGGCGCGGTGGCTCAGGCCTGTAATCCCAGCACTTTGGGAGGCCGAGGTGGGTGGATCATGAGGTCAAGAGATCGTGACCATCCTGGTCAACATGGCGAAACCCCATCTCTACTAAAAACACAAAAAAATTAGCTGGGCATGGTGCCGTGTGCTTGTAATCCCAGCTACTCAGGAGGCTGAGGCAGGAGAATTGCCTGAACCCAGGAGGCAGAGGTTGCAGTGAGCTGAGATCATGCCATTGCACTCCAGCCTGTGTAACAAGAGCGAAACTCTGTCTCAAAAAAAAAACCCAGAGGGGACAGCCCTGGATGCTTAAGACTGATAGTTTGTGCCCAGCTTCCCTGAGTCACATTTAAACAGAAACAATGATCTTTAAACCATTCTACCATTCCAGTTTCTATTATTAAACCACCCTCATTTCCTTTATCTCTGCAGATTCTGCAGCTGCTGGACATCCAGCTATCTGTGAGTTTATGTCCTTTTCCTTGCTGACTGGTGGCTAGACATCACCTCTACTTGGTCTCCGGACCCCAGACTATGCTGGGTCTCCCTTCTGAGCTTTAACTTTCCTTGATGATGCTCTGAGCTTCGGACCCTTTCATCCTCCCAGAAGGCGAAGACCCAGGGCTGTTTCCCATTACCTAGGCTGGTGTCAGTAGGTTGATACGTCATCTCTTCCACAGACAAGAGCATTTCAACAGGACTCTAAGATACTAGCTCTAGAACCAAAGGGTTGGTTCATGCAACGAGGCCATGGCAATCCAGAGAAGGCAGGAGGGCATAGGGGAAGGAGGCCTGGGGCAGAAGGGCCTAGGGGCAGGAGAGCCTGGGGGCAGGAGCTGCTCCTCTACCTGCAGTGCCACCTGGGTCCCAGCAGCACCTGCTGAACTGTATGGTTCTGACAAGGTGCCCCTGCCTACGGGGCCATATCTTCACAATCCCAACATGAATTTTACTTATTTTATTTTTGTATTCTTAATCAGAATAATATACACCCATGGATGAGTTAGAATCACATTTTAAATGGTAACTATTAGATTAGAGCCAGGATAGTGTTGATTAAAGGCAGACTAAAACGTGATTTAGATGGTAGTTGAGAAGAGTATGAAATATCATTGTGTGTGTTTGGAATGTAATTGTGGTAACTATTTTTCTTTTTTACACTACAGTTTCTTCAACTTCTGGGGAGCATCCAAACATTTTTCATCTAACAGGTACTTTCCCCATTCTTATATTTTGCAACTGTTTTTCTGAGGCTGAGATCTGACCATTTGTGACTATTGGAAATGCAGCAAATGTGATCTCCCTGGCCCTTGTGCTGTGTGCAGTCAGAGCTGTGCTCATGAGAGGCAAGCTGGTGACACGGAAGATTCTCGTGGAGTAGAAGTCTTTCCAAGGAGAGAACCCACTCAGCCACCACCCTGGCAGCAGCAGCAGGCCACTGCTCCTGCAGGTCCTTCTACAGGGGCCTCAGGAACCAGCCCCAGGCCCTGGGGATGCAGATCCTGAGAGTTAGCTTCATTTGCTTTGGGCACGGGGGTGGGTTTCACTTGGCCAATTCCTTACTTGCTTGTCACAGTGATGTTCTGTCTTCCGCTGCTTGGTTTTCTAATCCCAATGACCTCCATTATTTCTCAATCAATATTTTACGATTTTCTAAATTCAAGTAAAGCAAAATTAATTTTGTACCAAGAATTCATAATGTTCTTGGAGAAACCTGAGTTAGAAATGCAAAATCTGAGCTCCAACCATTCAACTGCATTTCTTGGAATTTTTAGAAAAACCACCTGGAAAACGACACCCATTTTTTTAAAAAATCTGAAGACTTAGTGTTCAGTGTTTCAAACAGTCACGGTGTGTCAGCATAAAAACTCTGAGTCCAAATGGCATCAAATGTTCATCTTCCTTCTTTGTAGCTTCAAATCTCCCAAGTGACCATCAATGATACTACCCTGGCAAAGTTCAAAGAGATGATTCCAATTACTGCCAGACAGTGAGAACCATCCCCAGGAAAATCACGTGGGAGGGAAAAGTAGTGGAGAGACGTTGTCTAGTTTGAGCTTAGTGTTTTAAAGTGCTGATGTGCTTGTGACCATGCCTTGGTTTTCCCTTTCAGCTGCTGAAGTTGCCCCAGCATTGACAGAAATGGTCCCCAGCATTGGTAATCCTTCGATTGTTTCCCTCAAAGCTTCCTGATTATTGAATCTTCCTAGGGGATTCCCTGTAATGTCAGTGTCCACCCAGATTCATGTCACCCCAGGACTGAGAAAATACAGAGCTGATACAGAAGGAGAGGTTACAGAGCTGGCTGCCACTTGTCTAGTCTCTGGATCCTGAAAAATGTTTTTAACTGTGAACCTGGGCTATAGTAATAATGAAATAATTAAAGGTTGAGTGGGATATATCCCCACACTATTGCCTAACAGTTTGTTGGCTCTGTTTCAAAACAGATATTTATTCTTATCCTTATAATTGCCATATTTCCAATCCAAAGATGAGGAGAATAAGGTAACAAAATATCAGAAATCACAAATAGCCTAAAAAAAATCAGTCACTGAATTTGCAAGCACAAGTTTGACTTCGTCCTGTGAGACCTAGAAGCAGGAAGCAAGAGTGTGTAGAGTTTTAGAACTTAGAACTTTAGGGTGTGTATTATTTTAAGAACTAAAGAAAAGTCCCACTAGTGTATGTTGGAAGAGCTGATCACATTCCAATGGTAACCTCTGGGTCTCCCCAGATTTGCCCATTGTCAGGTTGGCAGATGGGAGGAGCCAGTGCAAAGGGCACATGAAGTGTACCACAGTGGCACATGGGGGACTGTGTGTGACAATCTTTGGGGCATTGACACTGCCCACATGGTGTGCCAGCAGCTGGGCTGTGGGGAGGGCATTGACTGGCCCAGGGAATGGCCACTCTGTGGGGCAGGGGGCACGGGACACATCCTCCTGGACAACGTGCAGTGTCAAGGCATGTAGACTTCGCTAGGCCAGTGCCGCCATCTGGGTCTGTCCACCTACGACTGTGGCCACCTTGAGGATGCCAGGCTCATCTGCACAGATACTCACTTCCAGCTTTCTCTTGGGGCTGCCTGAGCCATGACTTTCAGTGGGGGACCTGAAAATCAACGTGAGGAAGTTTGAGTCTCACTGGCATCCTCTCAACAAATGCCCAAGGTCCACTGTCAACACTGAGCTCCCTGGGGCAGCATGTATTATACAATGGCATATAATACAACCCTGGGCCAGCCCCAAGTTCCTCAGCCCCATATCGTGCCCTGATGTTGGTTCTGGAGGCCTCTTGGCTATTCTCAGCCTCCCTTAATTTGTTGGTCCACCCATTGTTTGACTCAAGGCCCAATGAGTTCACCTTAGGGCCCTCACTTTCTGCAGTCTTCAAGGAATTGCCAGATCCCTTCTGTGAACCACCCATTGGGGTAATGGCACTTCCTAGACTTTGTCCCAAAATTGTCTGTTTTGAACTTTAAAGCTGACTTTGTAGTGCAGCTCCAGGAAATTCCATGAACAAAACCCAGATCTTCTCATCTACATCCTGTGTTAAATCTTCAGCACTATCTTCTTTTGGCCTCTGTGGTTAGAGATAGTTTACTTAAAAAAAAAAAAAAGCCCAGTTTATACATCATCCATGCTTCTTTCTCTTGCCAAAAAAGTAGAATAGAAAAGGAAATGAAATGCAATATTCACTGCTCAGCCTATCTTAATTTTATAGGACAAAGACTAGACTAAAAGGATTTAATTCATCCATTTATTTAACAAATATTTATTGAGCACTTTATATGTGCCAGGCACAACTCTAGGTGCTGAGGATGTAGCAGTGAACACAACAATCCTTCCCTCATGGAGCTTGCATTTCAGTGGGAGGGTTAGAGTCATTTGTGCATTTAAACAGTAATGATTAATTAACAAAAGTAAATGAGTACTGAATCAAGAGTCATAATATCTTTATTATGTTAAGGAATTACTTTGCTCAGACAACTTGGTATTGTGTTATAAAACTAGTTTAGAGAAAATGGGAAATCAACATTAGAAACCTAAAGTCAGAATTAGGAAGGCTCCTAGTACTTTGCCATTCTAGAAATGATATCCTCTTCAGTGCCTCAGTGAAACAGCCTCTCTGACCCATCCTGGGGTTCTCACAACCAATGGGTGTTTCTCACTTTCTGCCTTCTTTCATCCCTGTCTCTCTTCCAGTCTCAACTAAGAAACCTTTCTTATTTTTACTTTTACTTCTCAAAAGGTGTTCTCGGGCCAGGTGCTGTGGCTCACACCTATAATCCCAACATTTTGGGAGGCTGGGGCGGGGGAACACAAGGTCAGGAGATCGAGACCATCCTGGCCAGCATGGTGAAACCCTGTCTCTACTAAAATGCAAAAAGTTAGCAGGGCATGTTGGCTCATGTCTGTAATCCCAGCTACTCAGGAGGCTGGGGCAGGGGATTCGCTTGAACCCAGGCGGCAGAGGTTGCAGAGCCAAGATTGCACCACTGCACTCCAGCCTGGCAACAGAGTAAGACTCCATCTCAAAAATTAAAAAAAAAAAAGTTGTTCTGTATCTAATTGTAATGTATCTGAGATATAAGTTTTTAAAATTAAAAAAATAAATTCCTGTTTATTTTACAATTTCAGCATCAGCTACAGAAATGACCTCTTCGCCTGGTAATTTTAGTTTCTTTCTTGCTTTCTATAAATCAGATATGTGTAGATTACTTTGCATATGGTTAGGGTTGGAGTTCATATCGCATATAACATTAAACATCAAGCTCATATCAATGTATAAGGTGAGTAAATATTCATTAAATGAAGAAGTACATTGAACAGAGATCGTGTGCCTTCCATACAATGCACACAATACGTCCAGTTTGTTTCCTCCCTCTTTGGTGCAACAGCTGGTCTTTGAAATCAAGTTTTAGTGACATGGCTTCACTTACATCCTCATCAGTGTCCACGCATTTGGGTGTTCAGTGAATCTGGTTTTTTTTAGCTCCCCAAAATCTTCAGATATCTCAGGCAAAACAACTTTAATGTGCATTTTCAGAAAATAAAGGACTAGCACATCTCTCAAGTGTGTTTCCAGTACAGTACATTAATCTATTGATAGGCAAATCTTAAAGAAGGATTTGCACTGCTAAGTAAGTTAGGGACATGCCGTATCCCTCTCTTGAAGATTTACAACCTATTAACACATTAAAGTCTCTGACAAGTCCTATAGTAAGGGATCTTTTTTTAAAACTTGGTTTAATCTAATGATTCTCAAACTTCTTTGACCACTGAAATCTTTTTTTTAATATACATATTATTGGACTTTCGGTTCTGGGGTACATGTGCAGAACATACAGGTTTGTTGCATAGGTACATACATGGCAATGTGGTTTGCTGCCTCCATCCCCCTGTCACCTATATCTGGCATTTCTTCCCGTGTTATCCCTCCCCAACCTCCCTACCCCTGCTGCCCTCCTCTATTCCCCCCAAAACAGACCCCAGTGTATGATACTCCCTGTATGATACACAGGGACACACTCCCTGTCCATGTGTTCTCGTTGTTCAACACCTACCTGTGAGTGAGAAAATGCAGTATTTGATTTTCTGTTCTTGTGTCAGTTTGCTGAGAATGATGGTTTCCAGATTCATCCATGTCCCTACAAAGGACATAAACTCATCATTTTTTATGGCTGCATAGTATTCCATGGTGTATATTTGCCACATTTTCCTTGTCTGTTCTATCATTGATGGGCATTTGGGTTGGTTCCATGCCTTTGCTATTGTAAACAGTGCTACTATGAACATACATATGCATGTGTCTTTATCACAGAACTATTTATAATCCTTTGGATATATACCCAGTAATGGGATTGCTGGGTCAAATGGAATTTCTATTTCTAGGTCCTTGAGGAATTGCCACACTGTCTTCCACAATGGTTGAACTAATTTACACCCCCACAAACAGTATAAAAGTATTCCTATTTCTCCACATCCTCTCCAATATCTGTTGTCTCCAGATATTTTAATGATCGCCATTCTAACTGGTATGAGATGGTATCTCAATGTGGTTTTGATTTGCATTTCTCTAATGACCAGTGATGACGAGCATTTTTTCATATGTTTGTTGGCCTCATAAATGTCTTCTTCTGAAAAGTGTCTGTTCATGTCATTTGCCCACTTTTGAGTGGGTTTCTTTGTTTGTTTCTTGTAAATCTGTTTTAGTTCTTTGTAGATTCTGGATATTAGCCATTTGTTAGATGGGTAGATTGCAAAAATTTTTTCCCATTCAATTGGTTGCCAGTTCATTCTAATGATTGTTTCCTTTGCTGTACAGAAGCTGTGGAGTTCAATTAGATTCCATTTGTCTATTTTGGCTTTTGTTGCCAATGCTTTTGATGTTTTAGTCATGAAGTCCTTGCCTATGCCTATGTCCTGAATGGTTTTGCCTAGGTTTTCTTCTAGAGTTTTTATGGTGTTAGGTCTTACATTTAAGTCTTTAATTCATCTGGAGTTAATTTTAGTGTAAGGTGTCAGAAATGGGTCCAGTTTCTACTTTCTGCACATGGCTAGTCAGTTTTCCCAACACCATTTATTAAACAGGGAATCCTTTCCCCATTGCTTGTTATTGTGAGGTTTGTCAAAGATCAGATGGTTGCAGATGTGTGGCATTGCCTCAAGGCCTCTGTTCTGTTCCATTGGTCTATATCTCTGTTTTGGAACCAGTACCATGCTGTTTTGATTACTGTAGCCTTGTAGTATAGTTTGAAGTCAGGTAGTGTTTATCTTATCCCCAAGGATGTCTCCAGCTCTGTTCTTTTTGCTTAGAATTGACTTGGCTATGCAGGCTCTCTTTTGGCTCCATATGAAGTTTAAGGTGGAGTTCACAGAAGTTCACAGTTCTGTGAAGAGGGTCATAGGTAGCTTGATGGGGATAGCATTGAATCTATAAATTACATTGGGCAGTATGGCCATTCTCACAATATTGATTCTTCTCAACCATGAGCATGGAATGTTTTTCCATCTGTGTCCTCTCTTTTTTCCTTGAGCAGTGGTGTGTAGTTCTCTTTGAAGAGGTCCTTTATATCCTTTGTGAGTTGTATTCCTAGGTATTTCATTTTCTTTATACCAATTGTGAATGGCAAAAACCACATGATTATCTTAATAGATGCAGAGAAGGTCTTTGACAAAATTTTGAGTGGCAATACAGCCTCGCAGGATTTGGAGCCAGAGAACCTGGGATTATGTTCTGGCTCCAGCCTTAACCAATTGGGTGACAGAGGTCAAGTCCCCTCAGCTTTCAGAGCTTCAGGTTCTTCATGTGTAGAACAAAAGGATAAAATAGTCACCTCAGAATCTTGTCCTGGGGACTGAGTGTTCACATTTATGTAAGAACACAGTGATGGGAGTTCACAGTCCCATCTTTGGGGATCTGTGTTCTGCCGCCTGCCAAGATCTGGCTTGGCTTCCTAATGGAAGCAAGCCATGTGTCCTTTTATAAAATTGCCTCCTCTGGATACTTTGGGGTCATCCTAAGGCTTAAGCCAACCATTGTTTGGCTAAATCAGCTAGTGAAATACCGTATCGATTCCAGTCAGCTCAAATCAAGTTTTTTCTGAACTGTCCATATTTCCATGGTCCTTATTTTCAAAAATATCAAAGCATTCTGCCAGGATTGGCACACACTAACCCCTAAGGAAAATTGAACAAGGAAACATGTAGTTCTTTTGGTGATTGGATCTGTGAAAATTGTCCACCAGTTCTTTTAGGTGAGAACAAGTCATGTGACACCATCACAGTGTAACATTTTTCTAAGAGTTGGAAGAAACCTTAGAGATTGCTCAGATTGGAAGTCACAAGTGGGCAGTTTTGACCTGCCTTTGTGTTAGGATGCAGACACCTCAGTTTTATCCAGTCAGGTTTGAATTATTTTTAATCCCTTCTGTTAATAATGGAAGATATCCTACAAAAACCCAGATTTCCAGCTTTGATTGAAACATCCGAGAATGGTCAACAGTAGCATGAATTTCAGCAGGGCACCAGTTGGCTGAGGCTAAGTAGGGAATGGCTGCTCCCTTATATGGCATAGGCTCTCTCTCCCATTTCTTCCTGGCCCCATGCGTATCTAATCCTATCTCCATTTTCGTGCTTCTCAAACTTTACTGTGTACATAGCTGTCATAGAGATCTTGTTAAAATACAGATTCTGGTTCAGTGAATCTTGAGAGCCCGTATTTCTAACAAGGTTATACAGATGCTGTTCCGCCATGGAACAGCACTTTGGATGCAGCAGCTGAAGCTCAGAGATGCAAAGGAGCTTGTCCAAGGTCACATGCCGTGTTCCACAAAGACTAGAGACTAGAACCCAAGTCTCTTGGGTCCTAACCCCATGTACCACCTGCCCCATTATTAATCCCCTTAGCTTAATAAACAGAGAATAGGAGAATCAAACAGGAATGTGGTTGGGGCATAATTTGTAAACAGGGTAATTTTTAAAAATTCTTTACCAATGAACTTGATTGATAAGGATGGCATTTAACTACAATTTTCTCTTAACTTGTGCTTGTCTTGATAGTTCCTGCTTCAATTTCAGCCACAGATTTGGCCATTACACCTGGTAAGTAGTTTTTTCTTAATATCTCCTTTACTACCTATATAAGGGACATTGCTATGTTGAAATTTACCTAGCTAGTAAAATTATACCACTATTTGTCCAGGAGTCACTTGGCTAAATTAATTTCTTGGGGAATCGACTAGAATACAGGAATAGACAAAGAGTACCTCATGAGGCCAAATCGAGATTCTAGCATTCAAGCTCAAGTGCTGAATACCCACAGAAGTGTACCATAGAGCCTGTTCTTACTTTGTACACACTCATAACAACTAGCTATCGGTCTCGCTGCTGACTATATATTACTAGAGACAACAGGTTGGGAGGGAGTGCGGGGGGCTAGGAGGTATAGACCTAATAAAGAAGCTACATTGGCAATGGCAGGACATGTTAACATGCTCTGATAGCCACAGAAGGGTTCAGAGAAACCATTCAATGTCATTTTCCAAATGGGGCAAAAATGCCCGATTACCTTATATGGAGCTATATGGAGCAAAATGCCCACTTAACATCCTTTGAAACACCTGCGTGTTACATCCTTGAACAACAACGATACTCTTATTGGCAAGGCTGAACTCATGCATGTTCAAGTGTGACCAATATCTTTTATTTGAAAGGACAGGGAAACATGTTTCGGTTCAGGAAGGATTTAATTTATACCAGTGCATATGTTTTTAATTTGGGAAGATGGGAATTTGAGAGGGTGGAAAACAGCTAGTCATCATAGGTGGATTTTTGCAACAGCAAAGCCTCCTACTAAATGAGACCATAGTAAAGGCAGAATTGTGTATAATCAGAAAATGAATAAAAATTTTCTGATCAATTGACTAACATTTTTGCTGTGTTTCATGTTCAGGCATAACTCCCACTTCAGAAGAAGTAACTCCTTCATCTGGTAATGCCCTCTGCCCACTGCACTGCAAATGTATGCAAATGGGACACCAGGATCACTCTGTCTGCCACTGGGGCCGAGAGTAGGCAGGCTTGGGGGTGGTGTGGTATCAAGTTGTCATTGTCTTTGAGCAAGGTGCCTCATCCAGGCCAGACCCTCTGCCTGGCATGAGGTGGAGGTTGGAGGATAGTAAGATGGAGAGAGGACCTTCCTGGCTGGGTCCTATCACCTGCCATGGGTTCTGGTACCCTCATACATCTCTCCTTCGTAGCACTTGCTACAATTGCAATTTACATTTCTATGTATGATTGTTCGACCTCATCTGAACTTCCCATGACACAGGCCTCTCTTTGAGGACAGAAAGAACCATATGTGGTTTTGTTGGCTGTTTTGCTCCAGACCTGGCACAGTCCCTGGCACAGAGGACGGGGAGTCAATATTTGTCAAATAAATGAAGGTCATGTTTTCTGTGTTCTAGGGACAGAGAAAAGAAAACAAATTAACTTTGAAACAAAATTTGTTTGCCATTCGGTAGGTTTTGACCAATTAACTTTTCTCATTTCCAGAATCTTTGAATACTGCTCAAACCACCTCAACAGGTAATTTAAGTGTTATTTTGGGTTTCATCTTGCTTGCTATAATTTACATTATTTGGTTTCCCAGTGAATTTATTAAACAACTTTTTATGTCCTGGTTAAATTCTTTAATTTTTAGTAATCTTTTGAGTTTTAAAGTATGTCTGTATTGACCTTACTCTTAAAGGCCATCTTGGATCCCCTGATGGTCCGTGAATTCTGGGCAACTCAGCTAAATGCATGAGCCAAGGGAAAAACTTGTTCAACCCATTAGGCCAAGTTGAATACATGAACACATTCAGTGACTGACAGGTGGTCTAAGGCAGGAGTCCTCAACCCCCAGGCCACAGACCAGTAGGGCTCCATAGCTATTAGGAACTGGGCCACACAGCAAGAGGTGAATGGTGGGCAAGTGGGCATCACCACCTGAGCTCTGCCTCCTGTCAGATCAGTGGCGGCATTAGATTCTCATGAGAGGGCAAACCCTGTGTGAATTGCAAACATGTAAAGGATCTAGATTGTGCGCTCCTCATGAGAATCTGACTAATGCCTGCTGATCTGAGGTAGAACAGTTTCATCCTAAAACCATCCCCCATCCTCCCCGCCATCCGTGTTAAATTTGTCTTCCACAAAAACAGACCCCTGGTGCCAAAAAGGTTAAGGACCACTGGTGTAAGTTAATCACCTACTTGAGTCTGTGGAGAAAGCTTCTCCTGGAAACCAGCTACCAACCACTGTTGCCAGAATGAAAAGAAGTCAAGCCGTGGTTTTCCCTGATCCTCCTTGACATTCACCAGCACTCAGTGAGGAGGACCAAGGCAGTGAGGGACGCAGAGTCGACCAAGACAGCAAGTAACTCACCTCTTACACAATAGATTTTGAGTGATGCTGGCTGGAATTATCCAAGGAGTTTCTAATGTGACTCTGGGTTCAAGAACTTCACGAATAGAATGTAGAGAAATTTGAGGGGTTTTTTTTTGGTGAAGGAAGGGGGAATAATAAGGATGGTGGTCTTCCCTGTTCTAGGTGCTGAAGCAAATGAGGTATGTAACATCAGATTCAGCACCAAAATGAAGCTTTTATTACTGATAAAGCTCGATTGGCGGGAAACAGTACAAAAGACAAATGGACCTGCCACCCCTCCCCATCCTCAGCTAGGGACAGCCCAGCTAGGTAAAATTCCAGTCTGCAAAGCTGATCTTTCTTGGGTCACTGCCTCCAGCCATTTGAAAAGAGGAGAAAGGCTGGGAAAGCAAGTCCCCACTCACAGAATCTTTGTTAGATTAGCTCCATATCACTGAGAAACCTGGCCCGTGGCTGTGGCTCCCCAGACAGTTACCTCCACCTCCATGGGAAGAAGTAGCATTTTGGTAAGAGGAATGGAGACCCACGGGAAGGAATGGAAGGGTGGCTCAGAGGCAGTGGGGGCTCTGGAGATGCCTTGCCACGGCTCCTGACTGCAGAGCAGGAGGACAAGTCTGGCAGTCACTCTAATCCAGGACACCACCTTCCTGTGTCCTGCACCTTGTAGAGGTGTGTGTGCCTGATGAGACTGTCTTAATGCTGCCTTGTCCTCTGTGTTCACCTTGATGAGACTGTCTTAATGCTGCCTTGTCCTCTGTGTTCACCTTGATGAGACTGTCTTAATGCTGCCTTGTCCTCTGTGTTCACCTTGATGAGACTGTCTTAATGCTGCCTTGTTCTCTGTGTTCACCTTGATGAGACTGTCTTAATGCTGCCTTTGTGTTCACTTGCAGCTTCAATCTCCACTGCCGAGACCTCCACACCAGGTAGAACACTCTGTCTGCTGTTCTGTCAGTGCCTCTTCTTGGAGTTCTGTTTATCAACATGGAATTCAAAACTTTTGTCCCCAACATAGCCTCAGTAAAAACAGAAACCCAGGAGTCCCTTCCGCTAGTATATGTCTCTTCTTCCTTTTATCTCTAGAGATCTCTTCAACCTCAGCGGAAGGGACCTCTCCATCTGGTAAGGTCTCTCTCATAGCACTGTTTAAGTTAGTGAGACTAGCGTCTTGTATGTCATGTTCTATTCAGAAAATGAGCCTCAGTAATGATCATTTTTACCGCAAAGTTAACCTCATTGAAAAGACACAGCCGGCCTTTCCCACTCATGTTTGTGTCCTGCTCTCTTTGTTAATGCACAGATGCAGCTTCAACTTCAGCAGAAGTGGGCACACCCTCTGGTAATGTTTTCTGCCTGTCGCATTTCTAAAGTTCAATATGATCAACTCTTTTTTTCTTTCTCTGTGGCAAATGAGCATATATAGGTACTGGCTGTTCTGTCTATGGTATGAGCCTCAATGTAAACAGAAACTCCAGCATCCTTTTCACAGAAACTGAGGTTCATGTTCTCTTCCTTTATCCATAGACACAGAAGGGGCCTCTCCACGAGGGCACGCCTTCTGCTTGCTGCACTGGTCTTGATCAGATGTGCCCACGGGAGGCCAGGGCTGGGGGTCCACCCTCTCCTGCTTGGCCATGTGTGTCAGGTTTCAGGTGATACTCTGACCCAGCCGGCACACCTGAACACACAGGTGGAAACACTGGGTTGTGATAGGGTTAGTACTATCCATCTGCTCTTCTGTTGTCCACCATGTATTTGGTCAAATCAAAACATTCCTCTGCATTTGCAGATGTGACTTCCACTGCAGCTGAAGTATCTTCTTCACCAGGTATGCTCCCTGCTCCTTGAAGCAGCCCTGATGAGTGACTTTCTGAGAATGCTCAGCCCAGCAAGAATTTACACACCCAGAACAAACACTTCTGTTTCCCCAGATGAGGTCAGGGGACAAGAGAAGAGAGGTCAGGGGAGAAGAGAGGAGAAGTCAGGGAGAAGAGAGGAGATGTCAGCAGAGTCCACTCAACTCCCCAGAGGATTCCAGGACACTCCTCTATTGCTAGTCATGAAACTGAATGCGGTGTAGGTGGATGCTGGGGAGAAAATAAATAGGACAAAATAGCTTAAAATGTCAACACTTTAGAGATGGTCTAGAGTAGGGATTCCCAAATGTGCACACATGTGTGAGCCTCATGTGGAACTTGTGAAATGCAAATTCAATGGCTCCAGGTGGAGCTTTTCTAAGGCTCCCAGGTGATGCCACTGCTGCTGGTCATAGACCTGGTTGGGGGAGTAAGATGTTGAACCACCACCCTCATTTTGGAGGAAAATGAGGCCCAAAGAAGGAAGAGATCTGCCTAAAGTCACAGAGCTAGGGCGAGGCAGAGCCAGGTGTCCTGACTCCTGTCCAAAGTCCTTTCTGCTGATGATTCCATCTCTGTGATTCTCCCAAATCCCTATGACATTGACATCTTCAGTAACAAGGCTCTGCTGCTTTCTTCTATTTTATTTATTTTCTTCTTTTTTTTTTTCTTCAAGTCCTGGGTACTTTGAAGACATGGGGGTAAAATTCAATGAAACCAAAGTTCAGCACTTTCTTTTCACTTATGTTTAAATATGGCCAGTCGGCTGGCCGGCCGGCCTGCCTTCCTTCCTTCCTTCCTTCCTTCCTTCCTTCCTGGCTTCCTTCCTCCCTTTCTCCCTCCCTCCTTCCCTCCCTTTCTCCTATTTATTTTTCTTCCTTCCTTTCTTCCTTCCTTCTGTCCTTCCTCCCTTCCTCCCTCCCTCCTTCCCCCCTTTCTCCTATTTCTTCTTTCCTTCTTCCCTCCCTCCCTTCCTTCCTTCCTTCCTTCCTCCCTCCCTCTCACCTCCCCTTTCCTCCTGCCTCCATTCCTCATTTCCTGGCTTCCTTCCTTCCACCCACACCATAACTCTACTTTGGTCAGAAGATTCCTTTGCCTTTAATTCTCACTGACTCTTGACATCACATGAGGCAACCTTTTCTTTGTTGATCTGGTTGATGATAACTGGGTTGGTTTGGTGACAGATTAGGTGACACTTGCAGGTTTTAGGTCCTTTGTGAAGGCATGCCAGTGAAATCACTTCCCGTTTGGGAAGGGCCACTTGGAGTGGGAGAAAAGGCATGGTGACCATTAAACCCTTCCCTTCCTTCCCCTTCACCCCTGTTAGCCACAGGAGCCCGGGTGAAGGCGACTCCCACAGCTATGCTCCTCAAAGGCAAAGTGCTTAGATTACATGCTTTGGGGCCTCACAGGCTTGAGCTGTAGATAACCTGAGCACACTATACAACCCCTGAGTCTCCATTTCCTCATCTCCAAAATAATGACAATACTTACCTAAAACATTTGTCGTGAAGATTAGAGATGCAAATTATCTGATACAGTGTAGATGTTCAGAATGAGAGCCGTCACTCTCCCTCAAAAAATGCCAACTTCTCATACTCCAGTTCATGCCTGAATGTGTGAATCCACAAGATAAATGCACGGGGTGGATTTCTATTGCATATCACTTATGAAATAGGCTTATTTTCAGATGCTTGTAGTCTACAGTGTAAAATTTCAATGAAGCTAAATTTTAATGCTTTCTTTTCAAGAGATTTTTTTATTTGTTTTTTGGCAGCCACAGATCTAATTTCAACCAAAGTGACACCATCACCTGGTAATGATCTTATGCCTGTTGCTAGATTAAGGCTTCGTTTTATTATTTACACTACCATATTCTTTCATAAACGCCATTGTTTATTTTTCTACCGGGATTTCCTCTGTATATGTTACTGTGGAATTACATCTCTCAGATATGGCTTTTCTCTTATCTAAAAATATTTCTGAGGAAACTCACTTGATTTTCTTGGCTTCATTTTCAACCCCTATAAAACTGTTTTCTACAAAATATAATTTTTTAATTCTTCCTTGCAAAATTCAGTATATTTATAAAGCTTCTTTTCCCACCATTTAATGCATTATTTTATATCTGGAAAATAAACAGGATACAGCACCACTTACTACTTTTTTTTTTTTTTCCAGAGACAGGGTCTTGCTCTGTTCCCAAGGCTGGAGTGCAGTGGTGCAATCACAGCTCACTGCAGCCTTGACCTCTTGTGCTCAAGTGATCCTCCCACCTTCACCTCCCGAGTAGCTAAGACTGCAGGTGTGCACCACCATGCAGCTAATTTTAAAATTTTTTTATAGATGCTGGATCTCGCCATGTCACCCAGGCTGATCTTGAACTCCTGGGCTCAAGTGATTCTCCCACCTCAGCCTCCCAAAGTGCTGGGATTACAGGTAAGCAAGCTGTAATTTGGTACATTTTGATGGCAAGAAAATAAAACTTAATGGATAATATTTCTGCACCTAAACCAGAGTAGGAACTTAAACAATGTATTCGTATCTGAAATTAGAGCAAATGTTTGGTTCTTTTTCAGCTTTGTATATAAATATGAATACACATTTTAAAGTTTTTTTTTTCTTATTTACAATGAAAATTTCAGTTGATGAAAAGATGGCCCCTGTACTTGGTAATTCATGTTTGTTTCTGAACGCTAAAATGATCATAACTCTATTAATACTGTTAGGATTACATTTCTTTTTCATTTAACTTCCTTACTCTTTACAGGAAAATTTTATGAGCTTTTAGGTGTATGTGTGCAGACACAGGTGGGTGTGTGTGGATACACGTGCACTTTGTGGGTAGGGATCCCCAAATTCACTTTCCAAAACCTTACCCAAAAGATATTTACTCTTATTCATAGTTCAAACAAGGATGGTTATCTTGTTCCCAATATTACAGCAATAAATAAGATGAGGAGAGGGCAACCAGCCTAGACCAGCTTGCTGCAGTCACAGAGAAACAGAAGCCCATGGTGTTTAACATTCACTAAGCATCTTCTATGTGCCAAAAAGAGCAGAAAATTGAAAGATGCAGTCACAACATACCAATATAAAAAAACAAATCATTCTACACATGTCTGTGGGCATGACACCACCAACATATTTTTTATTGTTTTTATTTTTCAAATCAACCTTTTTGAAGTATAATTTGTGTATATATAGTGCATGCATCTATGAGTTTTGTCTAACCTACACAACTGTCCACCACCGCCATCGAGATAGACAGCATTTCCATCACCCCAGAAAGTTCCCTCATGTCCTTCTCAGTAAATCTCTCCCACCTTCCCCAGGCCACCACTGCTCTGCCTTCCATCACTGTAGAACAGGTTTGCTTTTTTTAGAATGTCATATAAGTGGAATCAAATAACATGTGATCTCTCGTTTCTAACTTCTTTCACTTAAAATGTTTTTGAGTAATAAAGGAACAAATGTATTGGTCATTTGTTACTTTTTACTGCTGAGTAATCTTCCACTGTGTGCCTGTACCATGATTTACCCTCTCTCCTGCAGATGGGCACCTGCGTTGTTTCTGGATTTGGGCTACTGTGGATGCTTCTGCTATGTCCAGATCTTTCTGTGGGCATGGACATTTGTTCATCTTGAGTAAATACCAAGTGGAAGAGCTAGGTTGTATAATATGGTTTTTAGAGTGAACATATGAGCTCTTATTCATCCAGAGTAAAAGTAATTTCACTGGCTACATGTTTGATGAGTCAAGGCAGTGCCTCATTTTAGAGCAACTGTTTCCTAAAGATTTGAAACTGTTTTCTGGTTTTTGTTTTGCCTGTTTGCTTTGTTTCTGGGGGTGTTTTAATTTTTGTTTACAGATTAAGTTCTTAGGTACCTGGAAAACTAGGCTTGCCCACAGGGCCATTCCTGAGGGCTTCAGATAATGAAGGCTTTACTGTATGAGAGAAAGTGTGTGTGTGTGTGTGTGTGTGTGTGTGTGTGTGTGTGTGCGCGCAACAAAAACCAGGAACAGTTCGTATTGCAAACAGCAGTGGCACCCTGAGGGGTGTGTGTGCGTGTGTGTGTGTGTGTGTGTGTGTTAGAGAACAACAAAACCCAAACCAGTTCCTATTGCAAATACCAAGTGGCACCCTGCAATGCCGTCCAGGATGTTAACCTGACCACCTGACCGTTTCTCTTGCCACCCAGAGCTGCCCCTGCGCCTGGCGGGTGCGCGGAGCCGCTGCGAGGGCCGGGTGGAGCTGCAGCACCAGGGCGTGTGGGGCACGGTGTGTGACGACCACTGGAACATCAGGAATGCCCGTGTGGTGTGCCGCCTCCTGGGCTGCGGCCGCGCTCTGGGTGCCCCAGGCCGCGGCCACTTCGGCCAGGGCACCGGGCCCATCCTGCTGGACGATGTACGCTGCGCCGGCAACGAGGATGCGCTGGAGCGCTGCGCCCACTCGGGCTGGGGCCGGCACAACTGCCAGCACCGTGAGGACGCCAGCGTGGTGTGTGCAGGTACCACGACCCCTGCCCACCCTGCCTTTTCTCTCCTCACCTTCCTAGTGTCAAAGTTCACCATCCTGGGGAAGTCAAGTGAGGCCGGGGTCCCAGATCCGAGGCTACTGAGGGCATGGTGGTTATGTACCCTTGGTGGTAAGCATTTTCATCATCCAGGCGTGGGGCGAGTGCACTCATCATCAACACTGTTCGGCGCAGTATTGGTTCTGAAACAGCTAAATGATGATGGGTCAAAGGAAGGAGTGGCCTGTAACAAAATAACTAAGGCCGTCGAACTCGCTGCTGTTTGTCTACAGTTTGTCCAGTCCCTCTTTCCACCTCGGAGGAGGGCTTCAAGAGCACAGTTCTGGGTGGACACTCCTCCTCCCCTGGACCCAACCCTCAGAAGTCAGAGAGACACCATACGGGTGTCCCGGAATCCTCCAATGTCCCATTCGTCCAAGATTTGGCCTATACCTTTCCTGGAATGCATTTTATCACCCAGCTTCTGCCTGGCCATTCTGACTTTCAGAGGTTGACTTCCCTCTGGATGGAGCAGTGCTTCCTTACATGTGTCCTAAACTTACCCTAAACGTCAAGGAGTTATCGAATTCTAAGATTTGAAACACAAGTATGAGCTCACCTGGTCTATTCCATTCTTAGTTCTTTACAGGTATCAAAGGAAGTGTTGCCATTGCTTTTGCCTTTGCAGGTGTTGCCTTGTTTTGCATAGACATGGGACCCAAATAGAAAAGCTGTCCGAGCCCCCTGAAGGCAGACATGAGGAGTATGAGTGTGTGCTAGGGTCATGGGGCCCTCACCTTCCAGATCCTTGTTTTGATCATGTCAGTTCCTAGTTCCAGTTATTCCTGATGCTGTCAGGGGGCTGATTCTAAATGGCAATCCATTTTCCATTCTTGGATTGTATGCCAAGTGGGTCCTTTGGACATTCACTGAGGGGTTCAGTGAACCTGGCTGGCAATGCTTCCTGGGCTGGGTGTTGGCCCTGGATACTGTCCAGCCTTGTTTCAGAGCTATCAAAGCCTTTGATATCTGTGAATTACATTTTTCCCAGCTTGAGGCCCCAAGCATGTCATATGCTTGGGAAAGGACACCATTCAGTGTTCATACACAGGATAGCGTTATGACCTTAGAAGCCATGTGTCTACTATTCTCTCACTCCAATAAATATTGGAATTGATGATACATGTATTCTCAAGTCTACTTCATAAATGCTAGGCTCCAGCTCCATCAGGAGGCCCTGGGTCCTCCTTTCCTTTGCATGCCCTGGAATATTCTCATGCCACTGTACCCCAGCTTTAGTAGCGAAATCAAATGAGCCCATTCCCCTACACTTCATGTCTACTACCAGCTACATCCTCCTCTTGCAGTGTTGCAACACAGTTGACATTTGTTTTTGTCCTTCTCCTCTCACCAGGTCCCGCTGACTCTCTTGTGCCTAAGGACAATGGTAAAGTCTTCTCCCCTCTAGGATCTGAGGCTAAGGATGCTGATGGGGGAGCTAAGAGAGCAGCCTAGTAAGGGAGAAAGAACAGGCTGTCAGGGGGACCCACTTCTGTGTTCCCACTGATTTCCACCTACTCTCTGGGTTTTAGGAGGTTGGAAAGAAGCCCCTTTGCACCCAGGCTCCCTTTCTCCAACTTACCTCTATACAAAGACCCAGATAGATGGTATTCAGGCACAGAGTTCTCAACATGAGAAATGAGCCATGCATGGAACATGGGCTATGGTTAGGATTCCCCATGGGTGTGGCATGACCTCAAAGCCTTCTTGGAAAAGGGTAGGTATAAGTAAAATTAATGAAAGTCAAGTCAAGGGTTGGATGTGAGGAGAGCTTAGCCAGCCCCAGCTTATGGTAGTTTTGTAAAGTAAAGATATACCCACACCCAAGACCTGCATGGCCAGTGTACCAGTTTCTCTTTGTGAGGCTTTCTCCATCTTCCCCTCCTGCAGCCCAGCTATCCTGCTTGCCTCACCTCTTCCAAGCTGTCATTGACCGAGGCTATCTCCGGAGGCTGGGCTACTCCTCCTGGGACATCCACTTAAATGATGAGCTATGTCATCCCCAAGTCATGGGGCACTACCTGATCTTCAATATTCCCTATGGCCACTGTGGCACCATCCAGCAGGTAGGACACTTCTCAGGTGGTGCTACCCTTCTGTGGATTATGCCAGGGTGAAAAGTTTGGGAAATTCAACCACCTATTAAAAAACTATGTAAGGACAGAGGGAAAGTGCAAGCCATAACTTTATTTCTGAGTTTGGTAAGATAGAGAGTAACTCATTAGTTTGTGTGAAACTTTTTTTCCTTTGGGGAATCTGGGATACACAATAACAAGTGTTGAGTGCTGATGGGTGGATGGATGTGTGGATGGATGGATGGATGATATATTCTTTTCACTCTAAAGGCAATGTATTTTCCACACATGCCTCTTTATTGAGCATTGGTGCACACCTACCTTGTGCAAACTATGGTGCCAGGCATGTGAGAAGACAGATTGTCCACTTGCCCATCTGACTGCTAGGTTTCTAAGTAGTTAGCTACATTCCATGATCAAGAAAGCAAACCTTTAGGACATTTATGAATAATGACATATATATGTTTATTAAATTTTCCTTGACCACCGGTTTATTTCACAAAACAATGGCATTGAAGTTAAGGAAACAAGTACACCAGAGACAGGGAGAGTGTATAACCACAGAATTTTTTTTCCTCAGTATTTAAGCAGGGTAACCTGTTCCCAAGCAAGTTCTTCATATGGTTCCTCTATTCCTTTACATCCCCTGATTAGACACAAACATGAGGCCAGGAAACCCTTGACATTGTTAGAGGTTGAATTCATTCACATTTTGTCTATTTCGTTGTGCAGATCATAGTTCATTCTTTTCCTTTTTGCTTTGAAAATTCTACTTTTTACCTCAGAGGTTTCTGCCCCAGGATTCATACACTCTGTGTCTGCAAAGTGGGCACCCCCAGGGAAGCTTCTGGGCCATCAGGGAAGACCCTGCACATGTTTTCTCTGTCCTTGCTGGCTCAGCTTCCACAGAAAACCCCATGAGCTGACCAGGGTGCTGGGGCCAGAGGTTAGTAGCGTCAGGGAGCACTGAGAAGGAAAACACTGCTGCACAGAGGACCTGTGTTTGATTTCAGAGTCAGTGGATGAGTTGCCTTCTCAGTGCTGGGGACACAGCAGCCACAAGACTGAGAGGGTTCCTGCTCCATGGCTCTTACGTTCATGAAACGGGGGACAGGATCAGACCAAACAACCAACCAGAGTTCTTTTTACAGCAAAAGAGGTTAAGAAGACAGGAAAACGAGGGAGGGTAAAAAAGTCATTTGGAGTGGAAGAGCTGTGTTGTATAGGCTGGTGGCTGAGAAGCTGAGCCTGCCCTGGGCTGGGGCAGCCAGGCAGAGGATGTGGGGATCAGCCAGGGCTGAGGTCCTGAGGCAGCTGCAGCCTTGGGGCCTGGAGGAAGAGACTGGAGACAAGGAAGCCCAGGATCAGAGTGGAAGCCCAGGATCAGGGCAGGACCATGTGGGTGAGGAATTTGACTCTATTGTAAGTCGGGTGTTCTCAAGGAGGGTAATATCACCCTTATGGGTAGGGGGGAGATAGATATTCACTCTTAGAGGAGTTAGATAGTGAGATAGATAGATAGAGATATCTTTCTGGCTCAAGCACAGATAAGCAGCCAGTATATAAACTGTATCTTATATTACAATTCACAGTCAGGGTTTGAGAGAGGGCAGGATGAGTAAGATGTCTACAGAAGCTCCTTAATGGGGCCATAGTGGAAAAAAGGTTGAGAAACATTGGCCTAAGCTGACAGGGCAGTTCTCAGAGGTTCCAAGCAGAAGGTCACAAGATCTGAGTCCCGCAGACTAAGGCTTCCTTGAGCAAATGTTCCCAGTCAGGCTGAGCCTCTAGGTATCTACACAGGGTATAAGAGGCAGCGACCCCTGCCTGTTGGCCACAGCACAACCTTACCTCCTGCAAGTCATGTTGGATTTCAAGGCTGAGAGTGAAGTTCAGCAGGGCCAGATCCACAGCTCACATGGAGCCAGTACTGGTCTGGAGTCAAGGGCAGGGGAGAGATGAAAGAGAGGAGAAGAGCCCCAGGGATGGGGGTGGGGGTGGACTTCAGGAGCCTGTAGGAATGGAGCTTGTGGAGGAGCTCAGCAGACCGCTGGGCCTGCCACCCCAGCTCATAGCTAGCACAACAGCTTGGTCCTTACAGGATGGAAGGGGCAGCCCAGACTTGCCCACTGGGGGCTCCCTGCATGAACCTCATATGGCATGTCACCCCTTTGTGGTGTTAAGTACCACAGAGGTCTGGCCCTGAGAGGTCCTCCCTCCAGCAAGTCAGCAAGCTGACGCCAAGTGGGGTGGGAATGAGAGGACTCAGCTCACAGAGGCAGGTGCTTGTCAGGAGCCAAAAGTGCTGCCCACAACTCTTCTCTCATCCTCACAGGAGCACCTTGGCTCCCTCAGCTACTCCAACTCCATCAGAGGCCGGACGTGGGGCCACCCTGGCCGAGTCATTGTGCGGCACAAGGTGCCCGAGCTGAAGTTCACCTGCACGGTGGATGGCCCGGCCACAGTTGAAATCATTCATGGGGATGACACCCTGATGGAGGGTGCTGGCTACACCGTGTCCATATCCTTCCTCCAGTCCCCCAAGTCCCAGCATGTGGGAGGCATGGTGCCCTACTATGCCAGCCAGAGGAAAGAGGTCTTCCTCCAAGCCACCCTCCACAGCCCCAATCCCAGCCTGATGCTCTTCGTGGATACCTGTGTGGCTTCTCCAGATCCCCATGATTTTACAACCATCAAGTATGATTTGATCCGGCAGGGGTAAGGAAGATGAAAGGCCCTCTGGGGTGGACTACTATATTCACCTGGCATGCCTTTAGGGAATCTGTGGCTTCTCAACTGGTATTCTTACATTAGAAATTTGTGCAAAGAGTCCTCGCTGTGTCTCAGAGGCAGAGTAGGGGCCCTCACCATCCTCTGATCCCAGTTGAGGACAAATGGTAATAAGCAGGGAGTTATAGACAGCTTCCCTTAATTCCCCACAGTCCTGGGGAGGGCCCTTGTGGCCCTGGGTGGGCTCTGCTGCAACCCCTCCCTTTCATGTCCATGCCTCCTTCCCTTCTAGTCATATGACTTCAATGGACTCCCCATTCATGGTGCAGGCCTGGGATATTGGCCTACACTGATGAACTAATGGGCTATCCCAAACTAAGATCTTAGTTATACTTGTGAGACTTATTCTGGCTCCTTCGGTTAACCAAAAGATTTGCCAAGTTAGAACTTTGGCCAATTGCTTGCCATTATAGCTCTCTTGTCCCCTAACAGGGGCAAAGTACAGTTGGCAACAAATCTGAAAACAACAAAAATCCATCCCTTACTACTCAATGGTAGCTTTAGAGTGGTGAGAACCACAGCAGCCTGAAGTCCGTGGAGAGTGCTGTGGTGCCCATCTCCAAAAGCCAGGGGAGGGACAGGACACAGCACCTTCCACGGGCAGTGTGAGCCATGGTGTGAGAGGTACACGGAGGTGGCACTAAACTGCATTGAGCCACAGAGAGAGAAAGCTCTTCCCTTTCAACCCCCCTTATAAATATATCACCCAAGAGGCTCAGCGTGGTGCCAGAATTTAACAACTGACGCTTTTTTTCTCCTGCTTGCTTCAGTCTTAATTTGTTCCTCTTTCTCTAGTTTTCAAAGCTTAGACTATAGATTTTAGATATTTCTTTTCTAACATATGTATTTTATAAATTTCCCTCTAAGCACTGCTTTAACTGCATTCCACAAATTTTTGATAACTTGTATATTCATTTTCACTTAGTCCAAAATATATTTTAATTTATCTTGAGTTTTTTTGGACCCATCATTACTTAGAAGTGTGTTGTTTAATTTCCAAGCATTTGGGAATTTTCCTGGAATTGTTCTGTCATTAATTTTGAGTTTAATTCCTCTGTGATCTGATCATGTATTTTGTGTTATTTCTGTTCTTTTAAATGTGTTAAGGTGTCTTTTATCGCCCAGAATGTGGCCTGTTCTAATGAATATTCCATGTGGACTAGAGGAGAGTGTGCGTCTTGCTGTTGCTGGATGCAAGGCTCTGCAAATGTCAGTTGGATGTGGTGGATTCAGAGTGTTGCTTAGGTTGTCTGTATCCTCACTGAGTTTCTTCCTGCTGGATCTGTCAGCTACTGTTGGAGGGGTTCTGAAGAATCCAACTATTACAGTGGATTTGTTGATTTTTTTGCAGTTCTATTGGTTTTTGTTTCATCTATTTTTTTTTTTTTTTTGAGATGGAGTTTTGCTCTTGTTACCCAGGCTGGAGTGCAATGGCGCGATCTCGGCTCACCGCAACCTCTGCCTCCTGGGTTCAGGCATTTCTTCTGCCTCAGCCTCCCGAGTAGCTGGGATTACAGGCGCCCGCCAGCATGCCCAGCTAATAGTTTGTATTTTTAGTAGAGACGGGGTTTCACCATGTTGATCAGGATGGTCTCAATCTCTTGACCTCATGATCCGCCTGCCTCGGCCTCCCAAAGTGCTGGGATTACAGGCGTGAGCCACCACGCCCGGCCTGTTTCATCTATTTTTGTCTCATGTATTTTGTTTGATTTTCTTTGCAGTTCTATTGGTTTCATGATTTTCTTTGCAGTTCTATTGGTTTTTGTTTCATCTATTTTTTTGTCTCATGTAAACCATGTTACGTGCTTACACATGAAAAATTATTGTGTCTTGTTGGAGGACCAACTGCTTTCTTGTTAGATAATACCCCTCTTGCTACCTGATAATTGCTGTGCTCTGAAGTTTATCATTTTCTGAAATTAATGTAGCTACTCCACCTTTCTTTTGATTAGTATTTGCATGGTATATCTTTCTTCATCCCTTTACTTTTAACTTGTGTTTAAAGTGGGTTTCTCATATACAATAATAGTTGGGACTTGTTTTTTAATCTATTCTGTCTCTAAATTGGTATATTTTGGCCATTCATATTTAAAGTGATTCTTGATATGTCATTGGATTAAAATCAATCATCTCGGTAACTGTTTTCTATTACTTGTGTTTGTTCTTTGTTTCTCTGCTCACACTCCTGTTGCTGCCTTCTCTGGTTTTAATAGAACATTTTGTATGACTCATTATATCTCATTTCATCAGTTATTTTCTTAATTTTCTTTTTTCTTTTTTTTTTTTTTTTTTTTGGTGGTTTCCCTAGGGTTTACAGATTTACATTTTTTGATTATCTAAGTTTGCCTTCAAATAAAACCACTAACACTTTTAATCTTTCTTTGCACAAAATAGAATAGGCCTTTTGAAGGCAAGAGTTTTACCCAGAATTTAATTACTTTGTTTTGTTTTTATTTGTGTTTATTTTCTAGTTCCTTTCCATTTATGGCCAGGAATAGTGGTTTTTCCACTCATAGTAGTGTTAAAAAGTTTTTTTTTATGAAAGAAAGAGTGGGTAGTGGGAAGAACTCCATTTGCAATTCAGAGGACTGGGTCCAAGCCTGATTATCTGGGTTACAGTGAACTCATATCATGCTTTAAGTTAATCATTTTGTCCTGGGGTTTTTCTCCCCATCAGGTGCATCAAAGACAATACCTACGTCAACCTCCACCCCCGCCAGAAGAACATGGCTCAGTTCAAGTTCAACGCCTTCAGCTTTCTTGACAGCTATGATGTAGTATATTTACAGTGTAAGGTTGCAGTGTGCAAAGTGGGGGACTATGCCTCTCGCTGCTCCCAGGGCTGTGCAGGGCAGAGTAGGAGAGGTGCAGACCCTGTGGAGGCCAAGGAAGAGCAGACTGAGCATTTCCAAATGGTGGGGCCACTGGAGATCCACAAAGCCACTGCTCAGAAGGAGACTCTTGAGTGATTCATGTGAATCTGTAGAAAGCAAAATCTATTCCTTTTCAATAATGTTTGAAAAATCAGAAGTTATCCATGTAGAGACAGGTCAAAGAAACAGCCAGAGGGGATTTCTTCTCTAAGGTTTGTTACTAAATAAATCTCTGATTTCTAAACTTCTAAGGCAATTACTCTTTGCTGGCTGCAAATGTTGTATTTTCTAATTCTTTACTCTTAAGAACTTGCTCATTGTCTTAAAGTGTACAAACTGTTACAAATAGCAGGGTTATCTCTCTACACCCCCTTTCCAATTTAAAGATTGTTTTTTGAAGTTGACTGTTTAATCATAAAGTGGATCTGTTTTTGTCCTCTGATGGTATGAGAATTTATTTTCAGCTCTTGGCAAGAGTCTTATGAAAAATAAACTGTCAGGAAACCACTTCTCATTTTTTTTAACTCTAACTGGTCAGTTGAATCAAACATGTCATTTACTTATCACAACAAGCTTTAATCATTTTATTTCCATGGGAATAAATTGGGCCTAGGCTTTGTTGTGTTTGGGTTATAGCTTGCAAATGAAAGGCTAAAATGAAATCACAGGAGCCACATGTCTGCTGTCTGAGCTGCTAATGCAGGGCAGGTGAGCCCTAAAGTGGAGCTTAACCTGCAAGGTTCTTTGCTTTGCCCAGGAAAGAATTCAAGGGCAGACTAGAGGTAGAAGAAAACAGTTTTATCAAAGAGGAAGAGTAACAGCTTGGGGCACTTTTGCAGTCATATTAATATTTATACTCACTTTTAATAGCATGCAGATTAAGGGTTGGTTTATGCAGAAATTTCTAGGGAAGTAGTAACTTTTGAGTCATTGGGTCATTGCCATGGAAAAAGGCAGTAACTCCCAGGTGCTGCCTTAGCAACAGTAAATTGACATGGCAAACTGGTGGGCATGTTTGATTGAACACCGCTTCTACCCCAGCCCTGTTTTAGTTAGTCCTCAATTTGGTCCACTACCTGAGCTCCACCTCTGGAGATGAATGCCGCCTCCTGCTTCACACTAGGTATTTGTGTGTCCATGTTCTGAATCTGTTTCCCAAATCCTCACAGCATTTGGGAAATCTGAGAAGTACACACAAAACATGAAAAGCACACAAGCAAAGATTAGCTTATTCCAGCATCCTCCCAGAGAAGGAGAGTAGATACTACTCTCAGAAGTATCTACTTTACCTTAACAGAAAGAGACCTGTGCTAGGCTCACTATGCTTGAAGGTGTCTTTAAAGAAATAGACTTGAACATAGTCAGATTTGTATTTTTGCTTGTCAAGAAATATTCAGTAACTATATATATATATATTTTTTTTTTGAGATGGAGTTTCACTCTTGTTACTCAGGCTGGAGTGCAATGGCGCGATCTCAGCTCACCGCAACCTCCACCTCCTGGGTTCAGGCAATTCTCCTGCCTCAGCCTCCTGGGTAGATGAGACTGCAGGCACGCACCACCATGCCCAGCTAATTTTTTGTATTTTTAGTAGAGATGGGGTTTCACCATGTTGACCAGGATGGTCTCGATCTCTTGACCTTGTGATCCACCCACCTCGACCTCCCAAAGTGCTGGGATTACAGGCGTGAGCTACCACGCCCAACCAGATTTTGCTTTGTAAAATATTCCAAAAATCCATCCTTATTAGAAGGTGAGTAGAATGACTGCTCTAGAGTGACGCCCCCATTTCCCCTCAGAGAAAGTCACTCATTCTCCAGGCTGCTGGGAGCATTGGCGGCTGACGGCTCTCAGTGCCACTGCTCACCAGGAATTTCCCTCAGCTCAAGATAGTTTTCTAATCTGAGTTCACAGCCCCCCCACTGTCAATGACTGATTCACAGAGGCACAGAAAGATCTGAGCATCATGCCTCAGTGTGGTGTCTCTGAAGGGCAGAGCAGCCCAGGACACCCTGGGAGAGTGGCTGGACCCTGCTACTGCAACTGCTTCATCCTGCACCACCTGGTCTTGCTTCCCTCCCAAGACACAGAAGCTGATCCTGAGCACACCCCCAAGGAAGCCTCCTGTACACCAGCCTCTGTATCAGAGTCTGTTTCCCAGGAACCTGACCTATGCCAGGTGAGGCCCAAGCATATTAGAAACAGATTCTAGAATGGGATTTTGGAGCTGGCAGTGAGAACTTGTCACTGGTGGTAACTGGAACATGGATGGCTCCTGACTGGAAACACATTATCTTTTTTCAATCCTCACCGCATCCCCGGGAGAGGGGCTTGAGGGGTGGTAGCTGCTACCAACCCATTTTAAATTGTGGAGGCCAAGGCTGAAGGTGACCTAGCTCATGTAAGCCACCAGATAAGTGGGAAGAACTAGAACCAGGCCACCCACTCCAGATCTAGGAATTTGTATCACTTTTCTGGAGTCCTTCCTAAAGAAAGAAAACTTAAATAGTAGCACACATACTGTTAATGCATACACACTGATATCGGAGATATACCTCAATAGCTCCACTACGAATGATTTTACGATTCATGGTAATATGATTTTACACCATCTAGTGAGTCACAATATTTGGTCATTTTCTTAGTATTACACTTTTGTGCCTGATGTGCCTCTGAATCCCTATGGCCAGCAGAGAAGGTCCAGTCAGTTCCTGATAGAGAGATGGCTGAAGGGCTGTAACCAGATCAGACTGTTTTTAAGCACTTACCCCAATTTACCTATTCTAATTAAATGTTTAGGGGTTTTCATGTTAAGTTAAAAAATAACTTTGCAGTCATTCAACTTAGACTACCTGGATGAACATAGAAGAGAGTCACCGCATGGCTGCCTGAGAACGTATTAATATTTAGGAGATCGACATGGAGATATTGAAAAGAATATGGGGAAGATCTGTTGTGATTTGGAGCTGGAAAATAATCAATGTCCTAAAGGCTTGTTCTGTGAGGGTAGAAATTCTACCACATCCATTGCGCATTCTCTTCAGCATCCTGTAGATGCAATGCTTGTTTAGAAGGAAGGAGAATGCCTTTGGGCATTCAGGAATAATATGCTATTTGGATGCATATTAGAACCTGAGACTATGTGTGTTGTTAGATAATGAGAGAAAGTTGCGTTGATCATCTAAGGTGATTAGATTCTGTTTTCATGAGTAAAATCAGTGCACACTGGAGTCTTTAATCATATTTGTTCAGCCGCAGTAAGTGGAAAAGTATAAACCCAAACTGGCTACTCCTTGAGGACAATGGACCTTGGGCTTTGGTGCTTGATGGTGAAAATGAAGAAAAATGTTATCTCATTAACCGAGAAATGGTATGAAGTCTCTCATTTTATAGTCACATTTGTCTATCTGAAGCCCTTTCCTGAAACGCCTGCAGTGAGAAATGCTGAGGCTCTGCATGAAAGCAGGAAGGCATGTGAAGCAAGAAGTCTGCGGTTCTCCTTCTCATGCTTTAGTTTCAGAAATTCTCACTTTTGATGTTTCAAAGAGTAGCATATTTGTATCTAAAAAATAAACACATCTACCTTTGAAGGCTACTTAAGTAAAAACAGCCTTTACTTTTCCATCTAATATTTGGTTAAAATGTTCTGTATTTATAAAAAAAGGTGTTAATTTGTAATTTTTTTTTTTTTTTGAGATGAAGTTTTGCTCTTGTTGCCCAGGTTGGTGTGTAATGGCACAATCTTGGCTCAATGTAACCTCCACCTCCCAGGTTCAAGTGATTATCCTGCTTCAGTTTCCCGAGTAGCTGGGATTATAGGCATGTGTCACCACACCCGGCTAATTTTTGTAATTTTAGTCGAGACAGGGTTTCACCATGTTGGTCAGGCTGTTCTGGAACTCCTGACCTCAGGTACTCCACCCACCTTGACCTCCTGAAGTGCTGGGATTATAGGCATGAACCACCACACCTGGCCTCATGTAATATTTTTGTATCTTTAGTTCCTAAAATGAGAGCCAACTGACATGGTATTTATTTACTTCCATTGTCCTGTAATGAAACATGCTGACACAGTGACATGCAGGCCTGTGTGTCACTTTCAGGCCCTTCCTAATTTATTCATTATATATGTAGCCACAAGGTAGCATTTCCTTTGGCATCCTGGAGAAATGTGTCTCACTTCAGGCTGGACCTGTTAGTTAATAGTCCTGCAGCTTCTGGTATTTGTAGTCTGCCCGTTGATTTACAAAATGCCTCACTGTGATTGTGGCTACAATCACTACATTCAGAGCCAGAACCATGAATGAAAACAGATGCAGCCTGTTGAAAGGTTGGTTTGGAGTTTCTCCCGCATATGTTTCATGCTGAAATCCTGTAATTGGGAACAAGATGAAAATCAGGTTTTAAGAAGTATAACATTATAAAATGTTGGTAATAAAATATTATATTATAATATCTCATATATAATATCTTTTATAATATCTCTACATATCCTATGCATCTTTTTCTTAACTCTTTTATTTATTTATTTTTTAAATTATTATATTTTAAGTCCTGGGGTACATGTGCAGATCATGCAGGTTTGTTACATAGGTATACATGTGCCATGGTGGTGGCTTGCTGCATCCATTGCCCCATCATCTACCTTAGGTATTTCTTCTCATGCTACCCCTCCCCAATCCCCCTATCCCCTGCTATTCCTCCCCTAGCCCCCCAACCCCCAGGCCCCAGTGTGTGATGGTCCCCTCCCTGTGTCCGTGTGTTCTCATTGTTCAACACCCACTTACGAGTCTTATATATGAATTAATGTATAGTGCATAATGCCAACACAATATAGAGGAACCATTATCAAATATTTGAATTCATTTATATTTATATTTAATTTTAAACAGTTTGAAACAAGTTTAAAATTAAATATAAATATAAATGAATTAGTTTCTTTTCTTGATATCCCATGAAAAACATGTAAAACTCAAGCGTAATAGTTAAATGGAAATGCAGGTTCATTTATTGATAGTGACTGTTGCTCACTGTTGCCAAAATACATTTTGCCAACAGAAAAAAACTTCGTTTGTTCCCTCGAAATAGGAAAAAAATATTGATGGTATTTCCATAACAACTTCTCATATTGATGGTATTTCCATAACAACTTCCATTTATACATTTTTAACTAATTTCAAACCAGTGTCTATAGATACACTCTGTGAGCCATTTAGTGAATGCATTTATAAAATTACTAAATTTAACTTTTTTTTTTTGCCATAGAAATCTTTTGCTACAAACCAGAATCATACTCCTTTATAGTGCTCATAATAATGAATACATACAGAGATCATAAAGGTACTTTAATGCCATTTACAACTAAGATAACTTCTTATAGTTTTTCTTTCATTATGGCTTATCTTAAGCCATTTAATTGCAAACTATCCTTGAGTATTTACCATCATTCCTTTCATGCATCTGGGTAGATCTCAGGTTTCAAGGCTTTCAAAAGAAGCAGGGCTGCCCTGTGTTATTATAATAGATTCTTTGTTTTTAAAAGAAAAAATAACTTTTTTTCAAATAAGCTATTATGTGGAATGCTGGTTCATTTTGTTTTACTCATTTAGGAGTTAAAATACATTGCTTTCCGATTAATTATCTGCTATGGAATCTATAATAAGGAGTCAGGAAACTTGTTTTTAGAGATGAGGACATTACACTTATACTTAAAAGCCAAATGAATAATGACAAACTATCAGCGTATCATACGCTTACACTGTACATGGTATGCATATTATCAACTGACGGCAATAAATATTAATCCTGTATACTTAAAATTCAGCCTGTTTGCTAAAGCTCCTATTATATATCTCTAAACTGTACATGCTTAAGAGTTACTGGATTTGAGCAGCATTTTATGAGCCATGATGTGCTCTTTGATCATGAAATAGCTTTTTTCTTACCCGAATTGCCACTTGACCTTTGATCCCTTTTCAGACGAATGGGTCCTATGATGGAATCTGTTTTCCACTTATATGAAGAAATATCTCTTTTGCTTCTGGAGATACAACCTTGATTGCAGCGAGACTGGTGGTCACTGCTATCACATATCAAAACTTTACACTGCAGATACACAGAGCCCATACTTCTCAAGAATTTAAAGGCATTAAACTGGAATCTCCCATAGTGTTCAAATAAGGGATACACCTTACATGTCTCATCTCGACTACATCTGGAACAGAATTTATGAACATGTTTAGAAGATACGAACAAATTTAGTCTTTTCCATACTAAAAAGAGATGATACAAAGTTTTCTCTGAACTAAGTTGTGAATCCAAAAATCTCTCTAGAAAGACAGTGTCTCTAGTTCATATTACAGTGACTATAGATCTGATTCCTGGGTGAGATAGCAAGGTTCCTTCTAGCTCTAAAACTCCTGATCCATATGACTTAATCAGAAAACCAATGCTTATGTATTGGAAGTCAAACTTCTTTCCTTACATGCTTATCATTAATGTATCAGTACAAATAACATAGTTAAAAACCAACAACTTGTAAGGAAAAAAGGAATTTTTTTTCAAATAAGAACTTTATACATTTTCTCTTAAGAATGCTACATATATTTTATTGATGGCATTATATTTTAAAGATGACACACATGAAATAATATTCTAGGTTTTTGTTGAAAATAACCAAAAGGTAGAAAACCCAAAAATACTAATAGAGCTTTTATAACAAAAAATAAATTTGTTTCCACCCACAAATATTTTGTAAATACACTTAAAATTCTAGAAGATATGAGCTGTGTCTGTATAAATGTTTAAATTTAAATTATTTGTAATTAGTATATAGTAACTGTATTTCATAAAATGATTAAAATGAATTTAATGAAATTTCATGTAGTACTAGGAAAAATGTATATATACATAACACAAAAAATTACTTTATTAAAATTTTATTCCACAGAAAGGGATATCATATATACATCAATTAAATTAATACATACCCACTCTTGATTATGTCATAGGTTGGAGATGCGAAGGCAGAGGTAGGAGAGGCTCTACAGGTATCAAGAAACACCATCAAATTTGGATCTGAGGTGTGTAGACTGACTTGAACAAAAAGAGTTTGGTTCAAATCCACATAATACGGTGACTCAAGTATAGTCTTTTCAAATGAATTGGATTCAAAAAGAGCCATGCTTATGTTATGTTTGCCCACTGCAATTTGATTTTGTATTACATCATTTTCTGTTATGTACATCATCTCCACAGTAGAATTATGCTCCATTTCACACTTCACAATAATCTGGAGATGTTTCTGACGGGTGATCACTTCAGAAGTTGAGGATGCAGGAAAGGTGATTATATTGGTGTAGGTAATTGACTCATCTTCTACCTGCAGAATGAGAAAGAATTCAATTTTTATATTTTAAGCCTAGTAATATTTTAGAGCATAGCTATGAATAACATTTGCAGGTACAGACATAATTTTCTTAAATCATGAGATAACAGCTTTCCTGTCCAAATACTACGAACCTTAAATGTATTTCATTGAAGAAATATTCTGGAAAGGAAGAAAGTATGAGATAAGAAATACAGCTTGCATTAGAAAGACCTGAAGATAGAATCAGACAGAATTTTTTTCAGTTACAGTAAAATCAATTTTGAATGCAGATTTCCAGCTTTAAAAAGACATTAAAGCTTACCATATATTGCCTTCCTTAAGGAGCTCTAAGTTAATGTGGCTAACCGGGCAGTTTCTAAAATATATGTAGACCAAGGGTCTGCAAGAGGCACTGCCTTCGCTGCCTTCCCTGGGAGTTCACAGTGTAATAAAGCCTGTGTGTTCATTTTTGGTAAGAAATGATGATTTACTTCTGTCCTTATCAATTCCTCTGGATTAGCCTCCATTATTTTCAGTTGGGTTATTGTTTAATGTCTGAGTGAAAAGTTTATGGTATGAATCCTAAAGAGAACAGAGGTTGCAAATGTTTGGAATTTTGAATGGAACTTCTAGAAAATGTAGAACAAATCTTGGGGCCAGGTGCGGTGGCTCACGCCTGTAATCCCAGCACTTTGGGAGGCCAAGGCGGGTAGATCACGAGGTCAAGACATCGAGACCATCCTGGTCAACATGGTGAAACCCCGTCTCTACTAAAGATACAAAAAATTAGCTGGGCATGGTGGCGCGTGCCTGTAATCCCAGCTACTCAGGAGGCTGAGGCAGGAGAATTGCCTGAACCCAGGAGGCGGAGGTTGCGGTAAGCTGAGATCGCGCCATTGCACTCCAGCCTGGGTAACAAGAGCAAAACTCCATCTCAAAAAAAAAAAAAGTACAAATCTCAAATTTCCAGTAATATCCTTCATGTTTAAAATAAGGATAATGGGTTTTTTTCTGTCTTTAAAAGGAAAAGAAGAAGATCCTACAAATTCAGCTAGATTTTTACTAAATATGAGGTATAAACATTTTCTGCATGTGTGTTACTGGTAGGCTATTCAGCTCACTGAACATAAATGTTCAAACTCTCTCTAGTGAGTTTTCAGAGTTCTTTACCTTCTGGGAAAGATAACCATCCTCCAGTTATGCTGAAGATGAATGCAGCAATTTGGCAGCTATGTATGAACAGATATGTGCACTTATATGCCTTTACATGCTTATCATGTGGTTAAGCCACTAAAACTTGTGAGTTGTTTGTTACAGCAGCTAGCAAACATTACCTTGACTGCACTGGCCAACATGCATTCATCATCTGACAAAACCCAGCTATCAGTATTTCACTTTACCTTTTTGATTGTACCACATCCATTAAGAGGGAAAGAAAATTCCACAACATTTGATAATTTTGGTCTGCACGTTGGGTCATTTAGTTGTAAGTCGTTCTCATTAGGGTGAAAAGTCTCTAGGAAGAGTTTACTTATAATAACTCTCATCTTGTCAGAAGAGCAAGTTAAAGATGCTGTCAGGAGAAAAAATAAAATAAAAATTAAAAAAAGGATGGTCATGTTTATGCCAGCTAGGAATGCTGGGTCTTGAAGAGCTATGCATATAAGTAAATATATAAAAAGTCAAAACCATTTTGCCCTAAACAGTAATCAGAATTTTGAGATAGCTAAGCAGTTCACCTTTTACTGTGTTCATTGTGACTTTGCTTAGAGCTAGAATCTTTAAACCTGATGTTTTTATTGTGTCTTTGCTGAAGGAATTGAGGGAAACAGTTCATATTATCTGCAAAAATCCTTTTCAGGTTAATAAAATCATTAATTTCCTCTTGCATAAGCAATGCACAGAAATGACTGTCAAGCTTAAGATTATGAATATGTCCCCAAATATATTTGACATGCTTGCAAAGAGGAATAGCCACAAGGCTAAAAATTAACAGTTTCTATGTATGGAATCTTCAGAGAGCTCAAAATAGCTAAGGAACATAAAACGTGACTTACTAGTATTGATGTTTTCTGCATAAATTGAGGTGTAGGAAGCAGAAAAACCCCGGTAAGAATTGGCATAATCTGTAGACAACACGACAGTCAGAGAGTTTGATGACGATTCATAGGTGGGAGTCACGCGGCCACAGACTTGTCCAATCAGGCCAGAGTTGGTGGAGGGGCCATCATAGACAGCAATAAAATCAAACTTGCACTGTTTGTCTATTTCTAGTCTAGAGAATGAGGGCATCTGGTGAAAAAGAGTTTCAAACCAATTCAATTCTATGTTCTAACATCCCAACAATCCTACTCTTAAGCGATTATGGATTTTTTTTCCTTCAATGGTATCTCAGGTTTACGATGACACATCTGGGGATTTGATGGTTCCTGACAAGGACCTCAGAATTTTCAGGAAAATAGTCAACTTAGTTCAGTGGAATAGTATCACTGTTTTCCTTTGTACAGCAATTCTTTGAAAAGCGCCCATATATGGGAATTACATATGATAATTTCTCCTCCCCAAATCCCCCAGTTGCCAGGTGGGGTTACTGCATTTGTTCCAACAGAATTGGGCAGCAGTACTTACAAAATATCGTTGAAGTTTAGTTTTATCTTGTAACCTTTCTCCACTTGTATGTGCCACACACAATAAGCAAGCTCAGGATGAGGCTTTGGGTAATTGGGGCTGGTGAAGGATCCTTCCAAGGTATCCAAGTAACCACCACAGTTTGGAATAGCTGAAATGGATGTTAAATTGGTCAAAAATGTACAACAAAGTAGAGACTTCTTTTAATTTCTGTGTTGTGTATCAAGCATAACATGTCTCTCCTGAGTATTATTCCATCTCTGTCTTTCCCATGGGTCACTTATTGAGGTTTTCATCCTTCTTTATCATTGAAATTTCTGCCTACTGGTGCAGGGCGGAGAGTGAATCGTTATACTTTTGCCAAACTAATCACATTAAAGTTGTGCTGTAAGATGTGCTGCATCTGGAGAGACCCCCATTACCTGAACTGAGCCATAGGAAATAAAGTCATACTCTCCCTTGAAGGCTTTTCCCCACTCTCACCAGCTCAGCTTTCTAGTCTCATCAACCACTACTACGTGGCCTTCTGTTCTGTCCTCCCTTTCTTCCCATGACTTCTCAGCTGTCAGCTCCAGCAGAGATGAGTCCTCCTTCCCTGAGTCCCACCCCCACCCACTCTCATCATGCCATTGTTCAAAGCTCAGCTCAGATACAGCCTTCATGAAGCAGCCCTTGGTCTCACCTTTCCCCAGTAAGTACATAAGGAAGCAGCTGGACAGATGAAATGGGGAGAAACAATGCAGAAGGCTCTTTTTGGAGATGTAAAGCACTTTAGACAGGCTGAAGCATAGGGTGCAAGCTGGGCAGCGGCTAGAAGCAAAGCTTGAAAAGGTGGCCTGCGTCCAGCTTGGAAAAACCTTGACTGCTGCACTCTGGAGATTTGCTGGTACCAATAAGCCAGTGGTTTCAGCAGGAGGATGACATGGTCATCACTGGGCCTTGGAAAGAAATCCAGAGTGGACCTCTCCCCTCGAGCCCACTAGCAGATGTTCTTGGTATTCTGCCATGGGTCACAGTGGAATGTAGGTGCTGTGAATGCAGAACCCTGTAAGTGTAGCCTCCAACCATCTGACAGTCTTAAATTTCAAAGGTAAGACCAGAGATTCCTAGCATGCACTCTCCAGACAATCTTCTTTGTCAGAATCACCGGGGGTGGTGGGGGGGGGCTTGTTAAACATGAAGCTTCAACCACCCCAACCAAGATCTCAGGAATCAGAGAATAGGGAGGTGCAGTCCCTGAAGAGACATTGCAGAAGATACCAGGGTTACTATTAAATGGGCTGGACATAGAGTGTCTGCTTTGGACTCTGACACGGTACCCCTCAACATGGAGCCATCTGATCAGCCCGTTGTCTCTGCCTTATCTGGGAGCTGGTTAGAGAGGCAAGATCATGTGCTCCACCCAGAACCAGTAAATCACAGTATCTGCGACGGGGCCCAGAATCTGTGATTTAACACGTTCTCCAGATGATTCTTATGCACGTGTAAGTTAGAGAACTACTGCTCTTACATATAGAGAAGACTCTGAGGGAATATACTCAGACAAAATATTATATGAGGAGATATACAAGTAACCTGTGCTTGCAGGAGACGTGGGTGAAGGTTGTGTAAATGAGGACTTACAGGTGTGAGGAGAGAAGAAGTAGTAGAAGAGAAAAACGGTTCTTTGAATTCTTGCCGAGTCAGTAACTATTTGATAAGTCAATGTATTGGATGATGATTCAAATACAGGAACATAGTTATTTTTGCTGCAGACTTGCCCCAGCAGAGTCCCATTGCTGGAGGTTCCCTCAAAGACTTTAATGCTTTCACTTTCACAGCTTCCATCTGGATCAAGCCTGTGGACAAAACACAACTGTGGCTGGAGAAGTGCCTCAAGCAAAGGGGGTGTGCAGAGCAGAGTCAATTGCTCACCTAGGCATGTCAATTTGCAAAGTGGTGGCACATCTGTCTTCATGTAAACCTCTCCAAGACCAATCACCAACCCCACCATCCTCAGCATCAACCACAAACTGCCAACCTTAATGGGCTCAGGGAAGTGAACTGCTTTGCCTATGTCTTCTCTCAAGTAAATGATGAGGATGGGTATGGAATCCAGAATTCCTTTCCTTCTGCCTATTTCCAACTCTCCAGTTCCCCATGTCCATGTAAGTCTTTGATGAAGGTTCTTATTTAGAATCGTTTCCCATTGACACTTGATATCCAAGGCTGTAGAAAGGTGAAGCAACTCTTCTTCCATAACCACCTTTCCCAAGGAAAAGCAAACCTTAGCACCTCCCTAGTTGCTCCTTCCCTTATATCACCACTTCCTCATTCTGAAGGACAGTCCCATGCCCTGCTTTGGACAGGACAGCTCAGGGTTTTAGATTGTTGCCCATTCTGACAGAGTCTCTCCAAATACCCTCAGAGGGTATATGTCCAAAACAGGAAGTAATATAAGGGTAGAGAAATCTGGGTTCTCCTTCCACTTTAGTCACTTACCTGCTATATAACTTTACAGAAGTGATTTAACCTTTCTTGCTTCAGTTTTCTCATCTGTAAAATGGGGATATCACAGCCTACTTCTCATTATTGTGTGAGGTTTATAATATTCTGAACATGAAGCAACTGCCACAGGCCTGGCACACAGGTGTGCAACAGATGTTAAACATTAATTTCTCCCCTCCCTTTCTCTTCCCACACTTTCTCTTCCCCTCTCTCCTTACACAGCAAGAATAGCATATATGTTTCTCAGCAACCTTTCCAGGATATTTGAGGCCTCTTTTGCTTCTTTGAAGCATAAATTCCAACTTCAGTGGTACAGGGCTGTGGTTCTCAAAAGTGTGGTACTTGGACCAGCAGCACTGATGTCACCTGGATATTTGTTAGCTATGCAGAGTCTCAGGTCCCACACACTCCATCTGAGAAAGATAATAGACACTCTGGTGGTGGGGCCCAGCAGTTGTGCTTAAACAAGCCTGCCACATGCTTCTGATGTATGATCAAGTATGAGAACCACTGGGACAGGTGTAAGAGTGGGGGCTCAGGAGCAAGGCTGCTTGGATTCAGTTCCTATCCCACTTTTATTATTTTTTAGTCTTGGACCTGGTAAGTGACTTTTCTTGGCTTTCTTATCCATAGAATGGGGATTAGACTGCATCTGCCCAGAGGGTTGTGGAGAGGATTAGCTAGAGGGACATCTCAGGAAACACTGAGCAACACTGCAGGGCAGAGTCATGTTCTCAGCTCAGCCTCGCCCTGGGGTCACCTGTGCACTTATAAAAAGCATTTATAAACATATACTTATTTCAAAATAAAAACTATAAAATAAAAAATATTGATGCCTAGAGTCTACCCCCAGAGATTATAACTGAATTATATGGTGTCCAGCCTGGGAGTCTGGGTGTGTGAAAGCTCCCCCGCTAATTCAAATGCGTAGCAAAATTTGGAACCAGAGTTTAGTATTTTAGGGCCAAGAAACTGCAACTAGACCAGCTAGCTTCTAACCCTGGTCATGCTACTCACTATCTGTGTGACCTCAGACAAGTTCTCAACCTTGCTGTGTTTGTAGTACTATTAGAGTGCTGCCCTCGAAGGACCTCTGTGAGCCAGTGCCAGGCACACAGCCGTAATCAGTGACTATCAGCCATCATCCTCATCACCATCATCATCATCATGGTTGTCAGGGTCACCACCTCTAGCAGCAGCTGAATTATTTCTACAGAGAGTCCCCCTACCCACCCCAATGTGGTCAGAGTTCATCACCCCCTTATTAGGAAACTAAAGCTTCTACTTACTGGACATAGGAAAAGATAATTCTGATGCTTTTGTTTTCCGGTTTTTCTATTGTCCACGTGCAGTTCTCATTGGGATTGAGTTGCAGGATCATGGCTTTGTGGGTCTCTGTGAGATTGGCACCCCCAAGACTGACTCTGCAGCTTGAATTTCCTGTTAGAGACCACAAATGGCATTGAGGAAAGCCAACAACAGCCTCTTTCCCCTCCCTGAGAGATTAGGAAGCTGCCTCCCACATGTAATATACATACTAGCAGGCAGCTAATTGTGGATGGCACTTAGCTTACTCCAAAGTAAGTCACAAGCAGTTGATTTCTCGGTCTTGAACCCTTAAGGAGAAGTATGTGTAACTTCTCTACATATGGTCCATAAAAGAGAATTATTAGGGCCTGAAGAAGGATAGTTTGTATTTTTAATAGGTTTTCATAGGAACATAAATCTTTATTTCTCTGGCATAAATACCTAGGAGTGATATCACTGGGTCATATGCTAAGTGTATATTTAACTTCATAAGAAACTGTCAAACTGTTTGCCAGAGCGGCCTACCACAGTGTATGAGAGTTCCAGTTGCACTACATTCTTGTCAACACACACTATTGTCAGGTTTTTGTACTGCTTTGTTTAGCTATTCTAATAGATGTGTAACAGCATCTCATCATGGTTTTAACTTGCATTTCCCTAATGGCTAATGGCATTGAACATCATTTCATGTTCTTACTTGCCTTTCATATATCCTTTTTGGTGAAGTATCTTTAAGTCTTTTGCCCCTCGGCTTTTTGCTTTTATTAGTTGGGTTTTGAGAGTTTTTTATATATTCTGAATACAAGTCCGTTGTTGCATCTGCAATTTGAAAATATTTTCTCCCAATATGTAGCTTGTCTTTTCATCCTCTTAACAGTGTATTTCCCAAAACAAAAGTTTCAATTTTTTTATAAAGTCCAATGTATTAATAGTTTCTTTTATGGGTTGTGCTTTTGGTGTCTAAGAACTCTTTGCTTAACCCCAGGTTACAAAGATTTCTCCTATGTTTTCTTTTTTAAAGTACTATAGTTTTACATTTTACATTTAGATCTATGATCAGTTTTGAGCTAATTTATGTATAAGAAATGAGGCTTAGGTCGAGTTCATTTTTTGCATATGGATGTCCAGTTGTTCCAAGACCATTTGATAAAAGGCTGTCCTTTCTCTATTAAATTGCCTTTTCACCTTTGTCAAAAATCAATGGACCATATTTGTGTGTATCTATCTCTGAACTCTATACTGTTTCATTTATCTGTCTATCTGTCTATCCTTTTGGTAAATGACACCTTCTTGACTATTGTGGTTTATAAGAAGTCTTAAAATCAGGTAACATGAATCCTCCAACTTTACTGCTCTTTTGCAGAATTGTTTTGATGATTTCAATTTCTTTGTTTTTTCATATAAGTTTTAGAGTCAGCATGTCTGAATCTATTTAACAATCTTATTTGTTAAATAAGATTTAAACAAAATCTGGGATTTTGATAGGAATTGCACTAAAGTTATAGATCAACCTGGGGAAAAAAAGGATGGTTTTTAAAAGATGCTTGATATCCAGAATGTGTAAAAAAAATTCAATAATTAAAAGGCAAATAATCCAATTTAAAATGGACAAAGAACCAGAATAGACATTTTTCCATAGAAGATCTACAAATGGCCAATATGCACATGAAGAGATCCTCTGCATCATTAGTCATCAGGGAAATACAAATCAAAACCACAATGAGATATCACATCATATGCATTAGGATGGCTACAGTCAAAAGCAGAAAACAGCAAGTGTTGACAAGGACGTGGAGAAATTGGAATGCTTACACACTCCTCATGGGATTGTAAAGTGGTACAGCTGCTGTGGAAAACAGTCTGGCAGTTCCTCAAAAGTTTAAACATACAGTTTTCATAATCCAGCAATTCTACCACTAGTCATATCCCCAAAGGAAATAAAAACAAATGTCCACACAAAAACTTGTTCACTAATATTCATCTCAACATCAGTCATAAGCCAAATATTCATCAATTGATGAATGAATAAAGAAAATGTGGTTCATCCACACACTGGAATATTATTCAGCAATAAAAAGAAATGAGGTACAGTCATCCCTTGGTGTCCATGAATGACTGGTTCCAAGACCCCTTGTGGATACCAAAATCCATGGATGTTGAAGTCTCTTATGTAAAATGACTTAGTGTTTGCATATGACCTACACACATCCTATACACTTCAAATCATCTCTAGATTACTTATAATACCCAATACAATGTAAATGATGTGTAAATTGTTGTTACACTGTACTGTTTAGGGAATAATGACAAGGAAAAAAGTCTATACATGCTCCATAACCAACCATTTGTTTTCAGATGTTTTCAATTCATGGTTGTTGAATCCATGAATACTGAACCCACAGGTGCTGAGGGCCGATTATATTCATACATGCTACAACATATATGAACCTTGAAAATATTATGCTAAGTGAAAGACCACATATTACATGATTTCATTTATGTGAAATATCCAGAATAAGTAAATTTACAGAGACAGAAAGTAGAGTAGTGATTTCCTTGTGCTGGAGACATCAGGAGAAATGGAGAGTGACTAGTAATGAATACAGTTTCTTCATATATATATATATATCTCCACAAAAGCTTATACACTAATATTCATTGCAACATTAGTATATATATATATACTATATACTAATATTCATTCATACACTTGTAATCTCGGCACTTTGGGAGGCCAAAGCGGGTGGATCGCTTGAGCTCAGGAGTTCAAGACCAGCCTGGGCAATGCGGTGAAACCCCATCTATAAAATATTTTTAATTATTTGGTAAATTCTTATATTTTTATGTGCATTGTCAGATGGGTCCAAATAAAATTAGTGGTAATTCAAAATCCCACCAAGATTTTGACTAATCATCAAAAACTCCACCTACATAGGAACAAAGCTTTATTTTTATTTATACTCCCATAACCCCATCCACCCAGAAACAATCATCATTGAAACCTTGGTGTAAACACTTCTACACCTGTTCCTTTTCTCCTCTATTTCTACGTGTTTAAAATGCTTGAATGTATATATTTCAAACATAAGAACCATCATACTGTAGAAACTTCAGATCTTTTTTTCTCTCTCAATGTAGTCTATGGACACATTACAGATCAGAGTTATTTTAATTTGCAAAAAAGAGTGTTCCATTGTGTGGATTTACCATAACAATGAAAATTTGTCTCGTTGTTTACAATTATGTAAGTGCACATATTTATTTATACCTATATCTTGGGACACTTTTATGCTTATTTACAAAACAAACTCTTAGCAGTGAAATTACTCAGTAAAATTCTATACGCTTTTGATATTTTTGTGGATGTTGTCAGATGAGCCCAAATAAAATTAGAACTAATTTAAAATTGCCCCCGAAGAGTATTAGAGTACATTTTTCTCTGAACTGAGGCTAACAGACAAACACTGAAAAATTCTGAAAGAGGCCTCTTAAGAGGAGAACGTCTCTGTTTTAGTGAATAAATCTGGTTTTTTCTTACCTTCAGCCTCTGCCAACGTCAACTCCACCAAACAAGAGAGGATTAAGAGAGCCAAAGGCATGAACCTCCTTATAAGCTCCATCTTGGCAAGGGGCTGGCAGCCTTAAGGACTGGCAAGTTTTATAGGCTCTGTGTTACATCAGCTTTCTGGAAACCTCCAGGGAAATGTCGCTCCAGCCACACAAGGGGTAGATTTGTGTGAGAATAGAGCAGCTGTGCAACTAGTTTCTTATCAGCAGTCCCCACAGTGAGGGTTCCCTCTCCCCATCTCCTTCCTGGAAAGGTTGCCCCCAGTAGAGGCTCTTTGTGGGGATCTCTAGCAGCTGGTTCCCAGCAGGCACTGAGTTGTTTTCCCTGAAACTGACGGGAGCTGTGCCTTTCTTCTGTGCCTGCATATCACAAACAGGTGGTCTCATTGACATCTGAAGTCTTCAGGGCTCTGCTTTGAGAAGGGAACCTGTGGGAGAACAACGGGCCAGTGGGGCAAGGCAGGGGGTACAGCACCTGGGCAAAATCTGGGGTCAGCTGGCACATTCCCCTGCCAGGTGGCTGACCCTGTCAGGGAGGGAAAGAGGGTAGAGGATGAAGAGGAAAGAGTGCAGATCCAGATTTCCCTACAGGGATTTCTAGCCAGTTATGTCTGGAGAGGCTGAAGCAAGTGAATTAGTCACTCTGGTATGGTGTTTTGCAGCCAAGAGAAAGAAATCCCAGTGTCCACAGTGAGACTGGGAGGAGCAGGTGGTGGTGGGTGGGAGCTGCCCTCTTTTCATTCATTCATTCGATCATTAACTCAATCAGTAAATATTACTTATTGGTCTAGGGCCTAAGCAATATAGAATTGAATGTGAGAGACCGTCCTGCCCTCATGAAACATGGATTCTAAGTGGAGAGTTAGACAACAAAAATAAATGAAGAATTCAAATAGCGACAGGAGCTATGGCTACAATAAACAGGATGACTGCATAGATGGTGGTTGCTTGGGGTGGGGAGGATCTGACAGTGAGAAGAAGGGCATATTGAGAGAGGAAATCTGAACAAAGGCAGAAAGATAAGAGGGAGGCATTCATGTGTGATCCTGGCTTTAGGGGCTTGCATCTTAGGTGTAAGAGAGGCCAAGTGCAAAGGCCCTGAGGCAGGGACTAGATGGGCATACCTACAATAGTAGGGAAGAAAGAACAGCCTGGCTGGATGTGAGTGGGAGGTGTCAGCTGGGAGGGGAGGATGTAGAGGAGCAGGTGAAGGTCAGATAGGGAAGGACCCACAGGGCAAATGAGGAGACTGGGTTTTACTCTCTAAGTTCAGGTGGAACATTTCGAGTGAATAACGCCAAGACTGGCTACTTTTTGAAGAACCTTTGTGCAGCTCTGTGGCGTTCTGACACTGATGTAGGCTGTGTCTCGTAGGGTAAAACCCTCTGGCTACCGTCAGCCCCTCTGTTATTCTCACTGTGCTGCAGCCCAGGACACCTCCCTAGAGAGAGCACAGTCCTATGCTGTGACTCAGGAGATCCATTCCTTTTTGGGCCCACACCTGATGCCGCAGGGGAAAGGCAGCGCCTGGGATGCCATGACTTGGTGCTCAGGAGGAGCTTGGACCCTCCCCAAGGCTCTGCTCCATTCCTGTCTGCCCAGGCTGGCTGTGAATGAGGTGGGACTGGGTGTCCTGGGGTGAGTTAGCAGGGCACAGGTGTTTGAGGTGGGGCACCCTTCTGGTTACTAAGTGTTTGCAGCTGTGTCCACAAATCTCACCCTCACCCTGGGCTTTCCCTCTGATCCCTCTTCCTCTCCCATGGCTGGGATCTTCAACATCCCTGATTCCTCTCCACTGAGTGTGAGAGTTTCATAACCACACTCTGTCAGTGGCCCTGGTAAAGGACCCAGGCTTCCAGGTCCAGTCAGGAGAGGAGCCACCGTCAGGCGTCTGGCAACTTCCTGGGAACCATGGGGTGTGGTGGGGTCACCGTGCCTGATCTCACTGCTTCTTCCCTGTCACCTGTGCAAGTCCCCACTTCACATCAAGGACACAGAGGCTCAAAAGAGTCAAGGGACTTTCCCTGGTGAAGGCTGAGTTGGAATGGGAACTGAGTCCGTAGGGCTGTAAAGCCCATATGTGGTGTTCTGCCCTCCTGCGAATGGGAGCATCCTGAAGACCCTTGTCCCACCTGCCTCCCTCATGGCCCCTGCAATACCTGCACCAGGTATAGTTGCCCATGCAGAGAGGCCCTGGCACAGGCCTCTTGGGTCCAGGCACTGGGCCATCCAGTGGGTGGGTTAAGAGGGGATTTGTACGTGTTCCATCTGCTCAGAGCTTGCTGGTGACAGAAATTCAAAGGCAGGGGATGGAGACAGTGTCCAGAAACTTGAGGGGGACAGGTGACCTCCAGCTGGAGGGTGACCTGACTTGGCCTCTTCACAAGTATGTGATGGCTCAGGGCTCAGCCTCCAGGAGGTGCTTGGCCTCTACCCACATCTGCAGCTCCTCCACACACATCTGGCCCATTTCTGTGCCTGCGTGTCACAGCTGTTTCCTTCATTTGTAACTTCTGTTTCCTTTTTATCCCTTTTAGTAGGTTACCACCTGTGACTAGCTAATAATTCTTTGCATTCAGTATACATGTGATGGTCACAAGCAAGGGTTTAGTTCATGAGGAGTGCACATGGTGGTTACAGATGGGGAAGCATGCTTGGAAAGGGGTTCCAGGAGGCTCAGGGGAAGGAGCGGAACAGAAGGCAGTTGGGAGTAGATGTGGGGAGGGGTGCTTCCTGCTGCCTGTTGTGGTCAGGGAGTCTGGGCTTTGGCCTTTGGCTGGTGGGTCCTGTTACAGTTGAAGATGTTGATGGCTGGATCAACACACATCACTGTTACCATGATCCACGAAGGAGCCACATGCTCTGAAGATTTGGGGGTTGCAGCAGGAGGACTCTGGTTTTCAAAATGTCCTTTTGAGGCCACTGAGCTCAGGCCTATCTTACACAGGTCAGACAACTATAACACAGGGAGGTCCCACCTGGCTCCTCTCACTGTCTTGCACAAATGGACAGGACAACAGGACAGGTGTCAAGACAACATGACACCGTTTTCTGCAGTGGATGCCAACCACCCAAGCCCTTAGGACAACTAAATGGGCAACTCCAGCTGGACAAGATCACCTGGGGCTGAAACTGGACATGTCCTAAGATCAGTGTGCATTTTCCTTCTAGGGTGGGAGATGTGCTGGACACATTTTCTACTCCAACTCTCTTCTATTGCAATGCTACAAGCTAGTTCCCCCACATTCCAAAGTGAGTAATAAATATATTTAAACAAAAGATGTTTATAATTAACCATAAACAATACTAGAGGCAAAGAGGATTCTTTTTAATATTGTACATTTATTCAAAAGTATATAAAACAACACTGTAAATTATATAATATCACATAAAAACCCTAGAACTTGATTTGAATAACAAAATATTCTATTAAGAAAGAAATACTGCTCATGAAGATTTTTGTGCCCACCTTTCCCAAGTCAGAGACCCTCATTTATGTCACAACAGCAAGGTGGCAGGGAGTCAAAATCGGCACACATTCTACATCCTTCACGGCACTGTAGGGCAGGACAAGACTCCGTAGCAATGGTTTCGGCCTGGCTGTTCTTGGTGTACAACACCGTGTCTGGGTTGTGACCAGATTCCTTTGCAGCTCTTGAGAAAAGACACACACAAAGCACAGGCTTAGAAGTTTTTCTTCTCAGTCCTTTTGTTAGAACTGTTGGGGATATCTGAGAAGTTTAGTGCTGAAGCCAATCAAACATGAACACGAGTCCTAAATTAAAGCTCTCACCCGTCCCAAGTTCCTCTCAAATTTTTTCCTCTCCTATGATTGCTATAAATGTAGACCGAGGTTATAAAAGTAAGGGTGAGTGAATTCGCAGGCAAAGTCACCCAGCTGGTCACTGCAGGCCCTCCAGATGCAGAAATGATGAGAAGGTGCTGCATTCAGCTGTGCCCAGGGCTCCCGGCTGTTCCCAGGGCTCCTGGATGTGCTGCTGTGATCTCCTTCGAATGGGGACACAATTGCATCTGACAACTAATCTCTACTGAACTTAAAGGGTCTTCTCCCCAAACTGCAATCTTCTCTTATCTGACCTACCCTCCCTTGTCCGGTGTCCCCCAGGTTTTTCACAAAGTTCAGCTGTCCCTGAGATCTAGAGGCCCAGTTATTTTCCCCAAGGCCACTAGAAACAAATGGAGTGCTCCCAACACAGGCAAGAAGACATCAGTCCAGCCTGTCCTCCATGTGAGCACAAGGCAGAGATCATTCACGCAGCCTCCCCCACAGAATCTGCAGCCTACAGTGCCTAGGACAGAGGGAGGGTTGGCCAAGGTGCTGAACTAAACAGCAGATGGTAAACTTTGTAAGGTCCTGTGACAGCCAAGCAGCACTGACACTCACAGCCCCAAGCTGAGAACATTCTACAAAACCCAGCCAGGAAGGAAAACAAATAAGATTTTACACTCAGCTGTCTTTTTGCCTTTTCAAAGCTGCCTGTTCTTCTTGACCTTGCCTAGGGATATGGCCACAGTAGCAAGGAATGACCTTGCTCCAACAGGGAGCCCAGGTATCCCATTGAGGGAGTGTTATTCCCTTTTCCCCAGGTGACTCACTTCAGTGCGTTGCCTATTTTGAAGTAAAGACAGAGCACAACAACTACCAGCAGGAGTAAGGCCAGCAGGATACCACCAGCAATGACAAGCATAATTACTGTACGGAGGCCAAAAGACGTTGATGTACCTAGGCAGAGAAATGCAAGCAAAGCAGTGAGCCCGTGTGGCCTCCCCCGCCACACAACCACTAAGCAATGTTCAGTGGAGGAAGAAGGAACCCCAAACCCAGATCTTTGTGTGTGTAAAACACCAATGTCTTCCCAGGGCGGCCTAGGATCCTAAGCTGGCCCAGAGATGGCGGGGTGTGTGGGGGGGTAAGAAGCCCATTTGTCAATGAAAAGGAATTGAAATGTAAAGTCCAGAGAGAAGGATATCAGAAAGACGGACGCTTGGAAGAATCTTTCCCTTTCACAGGTGTGATATGCAGCTGGAAAGAACAAGCAGGCCTGCGCTGGAGTTGATGGCATCACTGCCCAACACCCGGGCCTCCTGAGCCATGCTCACTTTCAGAGTCAGAAATGACCCCTTACCAGATGTCAGGCTCAGAGATCTTCTGTGGGAATGTTACTGTCCAACAATACTGAGATTGTGCAAATCCATTTAGTAAATGATGCATGTTTTAGGAAAAGAGCTTTACAATTCTTCCTCTGACAACTGATGTTTTTTCTCCTAAATCTTAAATTCTCCCAAGAAATCCAATTTGGGATAATTGATTAGTTTAACTTTCTGAAACTGGGAAAAAGTGAGCCAGGAGAGAATAAACAATCTGACTGACAAAGCATACTTACCACCTTCTAACACTTCATGGCTGGATGAAACCCAACAGTAAAAAAAACATACAGTCAAAGTAAACTTCAGGGAATAGGACATCTTATCAGGAATTTCTCAAACCTTTAACTTGAGAAAGAAAATTCTAATGATTAACATCCAAAGTTGAAGAGCTTGCTTTTAGAAACAGTCTTCCACCAGAGAGAGCTAGCAGAATGGTTATCCTTAATCTAGTTCCAACTTCTGTGCCAATCAGGACACAGGCTGTGTGACATCAATCCTCTGGACATCAGCTCTCTTTCATAGAGTTCTGAATTCCATTCCATTTCCAGATACATGTTAGCACAAATGGAAGTGGATATGCCTAAATACTCTCTTAAGCCACGTAATACTCAGTCTCCCCTTTTCAGGTTTTGCTTCCCTCAGAGAAAAGTTTTAGTTAAGAATCTGATTCTCGGTGATACCATGTTATATTATTTTAAATGTCCAGTTTTCAAAAAAAGCCTATAAGAAAAAAAGTCTATAAGAGAGTATGGCCCATAAAGGAGCGGGAAAGCAATAAATAAAAACTTTTCTGGAAGAAGCCCAGACATTGACCCTACTAGAAAATACTTTTAAAGTCTTTAAATTTGTTTAAAGGAATCCATGTCCAAAAAACTAAATATAAGAATAATGTCTCATCATAGAAAATATCAATAAAGATAAAAATTATTAAAAAGAACCAAACAGAAATTATGGCATTGGAAAGTACAATAACTGAAATGTAAAATTCACTACAAGGGCTTAATAGCAGATTTGAACTGACAGAAGAAAGAATTGGTGAACTTGAAAAAAGTTGAGATTATCCAAACTGCAATATAGGAAGGGAAAAAAGGGTAAAAATGAACACAAAATTTCCAGTTTCTGCATCAACATGTGAAGACCTTGGGAGTAGTTATTCCATCCTCACAACAAGTAAAAAAGCTGAATACACTGACTGAATAAAAGCTGAATCAACAACTCTTAAGTCAACCAGAAAACTGAAGTCACAGGGCAAAGAACCACCCCCAAAACTAAAGAGAGAGGTGAATACAGAGAATACCAGCTTAGGAGCAGAGGCCACTGCCAGAGCCAGCAACTGGTAAGAACACTTAAATGGTAACTGATATCTTCCTGGATGATGAATATGGACTAGCATATTTTAAATCTCCCAAGGGCCCAATTTTGGTTTGTTTTGTTAGGTGGGGGCACACTTTCATGAGTCATATCTCCCAGAGCTCCCTAGGTTCTTCTAATGAAGACTACAGGAAAATCCCTTTATGTTTTAGTCTCCACTGACACTGAAGTGAAGGTAGCCTCATTACCACTGTGAGATAAGAAAGGTCAGGAAATTTCCCCAGGCCTCCTCTGGTGCCACCCCAGCAGTTAGGTGGTGAGACATTGATCACCACCTGCAGAGGTCTGTCCTGCAGACCCTGACTCAAGGACAGATGAATAAATGCACTCTCACACCTGGTTCAGTGATGCAAGTGGGCTAGGGATGGTTGTTGGCTGCTTTCCGGGGGTGACTGCCACCAATAGACCAAGACCCCCTGTCCCTCCACATATTCATTCAGTAAAAATTTTACAACCGAGGTTCTAAGTTAACATGCTTGTAGATAATTAACATGGTTAAAAGAGTGATTTTAAGAATGATAAAAACTTTAGATTCCAGGGCCCAGAGTAAACACTATTAATGGGTAATTCCCCTTTGAGCCCCCCTGAGAGGATCATCCAGCACAAATTTTACATGAGTAAACAGTTAGAATAGAAACAAAGGGATGTGGGATAAAGAGATTTAAACTGGGAAAGCCTCTTATTATCCCTATATTTTCCCTAACATAATGGACCAGCCGCTTTCAGCCTGCCCCAATGAAATCTTTCAGCCTTCCAAAAGGTTTGAGACTATAATCTATAACTTTCCCTAATATTTTGCCAGCCACCCCAAGTGAATCCCAACAAGGTGGAAAGTTGCCCCATTACCACTGGGTCAGAGAGGAAATCCAGACTCCTCAAGGTGTCTCCACTAATACCACAGAGGTCAGGTTATCACCCAAAGTTGAGTCTCAGCTCTCTATTCAGCCTTCTCTGACACCACGCTGGTGGAGGGGTGCTTTGGGATACTTCTTTACAGCTTGGTAAGAGTCGACATCTAGGCTCTCTACTCAGCCTTCACTGGTGGAGTTGGGATAGGGCCATGGTTTTTTGTACTTTGTTTGCCTAGAATGCAGAAGCTATTATCTAAAAGTTTTCTGTCTCATTGAGCTGCCCATTTCCTGGTCTTTTGGCCAGAAAAAAATAGTCTCTTGTTGGGGCTCTTTTGTCTGAACCCATTGGTTTTTCCAAGTTACTTGCTTCTTCAGCTCCAAGTTTAGAAATCTGAGACAAAAAACAAAACTTAGGGAACTCACTACCATGTTAATACTTGGGTCCCAAGGTCCCTAGCTAGCTTTCCTTCTTCTCTCCACCTAATCAAGTCTTATGTTTGTTTTGAATATAATGTCCATAGATTTTAGTTGTACTTCGGAAGAATAAGAAAAAGTATCTTTTCCCATAAGTGGAAGTCTCCCATACAGGAAATTTTTAAATCAATCCTCTGCTTAAAAGCCACAACCTCTGCACCAACCCTCCACTTGCCCAATCCTGAAAAGGCAGTTATATGTCTTTTTAAATTTTGTACCCTGGGTCCTTTGCATGTGTTATCCAGTCCATATTCCAATGTAACATCTTTCCAGCCTCATCTCCCTCTGCATTACCCCACACCCCATGTATTTTGATGCATCAGAGCCTGGCTAGATGGCCCTCCCTGTTCCTCGTCTCCTCTATCTGCTAAAATACCAATCTTGCAAGACTTCAATAAAATGCCATGTCCTCTACAAAACCTTCACTGATTTCTGCCTCTCTTCCTCCAGTGTTAATTATTCCTCTCCCTATGTGTCCATGCCCTTTGTTTGTACCTATATGGAAATTTGAATTGTTGGCTAAGTGTAGTGGCTCATGTCAGTAATCCCAGAGCTTCAGGATGGTGAGACAAATGAATTGGCTTGAGCCCAGGAGTTTGAGACCAGCCTTGGTAACATGGTGAGACCCTATCTCTACAAAAAAATTTAAAAATAAAAGTGAAAATAAATTACCCAGGTGTGGTAGTGGATGTCTGTGGACCCTACTTGGGTTCAGAGGGATATAACCCTAAATAAGTTTGGTCATCATTAAGGAGCTAGGCCCTGTGGACCCTCCCCATGGAGGTCATCTCTCAGTTTTCCTCTATTTCTGTGGTGACTTGATTGCTGTTTGATAGTCTGTTGACTTGTGCATTGAACATTTGCTTTTTCAAGGTGTTTGTGAACTCCATGGGAGCAGGAGCTCTGCAACCTTAGGTATCAGAAGACCTAGAACCCTTTAGATGCTGGCACATGTTATGATCAATGATTGAAATCTGAATTTTGTCAATCTGGTATTCACTTTCTCTGACTAAGCTTCAAAATTTAGACAGTGCAGTAACTCAGACACAGCAGTTAAACCCTGACCAATATTATTTCATTTATTAAAGAATGCATACTTTCTACATTGCTTATAAGTCACCAACATTTTACAACTTCCAATATGTTTTAGTAAAATCTTTCTGAGTTGCAAGGAAGACAACCAGGAGGCAACAACTAAAACCTCTGTTTGAAAGATGAGGAAACTGAAGCTCAGACAGTGGAAGTGACTCCCTTGGGTCACACAGCAAGTCACCAGCAGCGAAGAAACTAGGACCTGGTTCTATAACCCTTCCCTCCATCTCCTGATTCTCAGGTCCAATGCTCTTCCACCCTCAACCTTCCTGAACCCTCTGAAATGATGTGTTGTTCCCCATTCCTTTTGGCTGTCAACTGAAAGATCTGCTAAGAAATCCAGTTGCATTTCATTTAAGGAAGGGGCTGATTTTTGTGTTAATGTTTTCATTCTAAGCAATATCTCACTGATGATTCACATGTGGTGACAACTCAAGAGTAGTGAGAGAAACAGGGTTGTGTGGTACAGATGGCAAAAGGTAGGCAGCAATTGTGCTCAAATCAGTGTTAAACTTTGCAATGCAATTCCTGTTACAGGGGCTGGCCTTATCTCTATGGAAATTCTCTGTTATTCATATCCACAAGGACTTTTACCTAATCAGTTATTTGCAAATTGCCCATCCTGTGACTAACATCTGAGTCAAATGGTCACAAACACCCTGATGCCTGCTCAATTGCCTCTCTGGTGACGGAAGCGTCCTGGATCCAAACTACATAAGCCTGTGAGCCCCCTACTTGGCCCAGTTCCCACCTCTGTGCCTCCTCCACAGCTCCTTCTGCTCTGCTCCTGGGAATCTCACCTTTGCCTTCAGACTCTTGGTGCCAATGAGGACCTTGCTATGGCCCTGGCAACTGCCATGAGAAGAGCTGGATTTTGCCCCAGAGAGAGGATCTCCTTAACTGACTCCTCTATTCTCAGAGGAATAAAGATTGTGGTATACAACGTGCAATCAGATTTTATGAACTGCCAAGGTTTGAAGACAGTTTTTGAGTCTGTAAAACCTAAATGGCACATTTTACTAATGTGTCCCAGAACCCGATTATACCTCTCTTCCCATCTCCCAAATTCCCACCCAATCTTTCCCTCACCCAACTTTATGGCCGTAAAATCAGTTTTAAAAGAACCAAAGAGGAAAAATTTGCAAACTTAGTGATGGATTACTATGTTCTACCTTATCAGTACCCGTCTAGGCAGGTGATCCATGCAGACCCCCCGCAGGTGCAGGATGAAGAGGAAGGTCACAGTCTGTCACACACTGGGCTCTGGGATTTGCCCTTTAACTCACAGGCTTAACTTCCAAAAATGTGACAAGACTGAGCCTGTCAAACCAATCTCTCATTTCTTTGGAGGCATTCTTCTCCATACTCACATGAGCCAGGAGAAGTAAGTTCTTCATCTTATTTCACCTGCATAAATAATGGCTCCTCTGCTCCAGGAAGGGCAAGAAACATTTCAAAAAGAGCTCCAAGTTTATCATGTGTTGGACACCCCTTGTCAGGCATCCTCCAGGGTCTTCTAAGTGCAGCTTCCCATCTCACTATTTCTAAGGCAACTGGAGAGGAAAATAGAAACTGGTTCAAGAATTCTCTAGCTCAGGAAAAGGGAGATCATTCATTCAGCTTGTCAGTTTCTTCAGTCTATAGTACCTCAGACAGAGGAAGAGCTCAGCTAACATGCTGAGCTAAACAACCAATAGTAAACTCAGTTATTTAAAGTGACAACAAGGCAGCACTGACACACAGAGCCACCAGGCTGAGAACATTCTATTTATGAACTCACAGCCCAAAGCCGGAAGGGAAAAAAAGCCAAGACTGTACACAAACATGCCTTTGCCTTTCAACCTCTCCTGCTGTTCCTGACCTGAACCATATGTGGCTGCCACGGCAAGGAATGCCCCTGCTGAAGCAGAGAGTGTCCAGGTATCCCATTTGAAGGGATATACCTCATGAAGTGACTCACATGTTTGTGAGTGACTCACATCTCTGCCATGGCACATTAGAAGGAGACACAATCAGCATGAGCAGCAACCAGGAAGAGACCAAGACCAACTATAATCTCTGTCCCAAGACCAGCAGTCTCACATTTATATGAATAGACACCCAACTTGTGGTGGCTTACTTTGTGAATAGCCAAATATCTTCTATGAGGAGCTAAGCAGCCAGTGGCAATTATGTTCTCTATGAAACAAACAAGCAACCTCTCCTGCTGTTCTTGACCTGAACCTACGTGGTTGCCGCAGCAAAGAATAAACCTGCTGAAGCAGGGAGTGTCAGCTTGGGGAGTCAGCAGTGCCTGCCTTCAAGGGGCCAGTCTTGGGGGAGGTCCATAAAGCCCTGATTCTGCAGCTCAATCCCAACGAGAATGGCCTTTGACACTGGAAAGACCAGACAGCAAAAGCATCTGAACGTCTTTCCTACTTCCAGTAGGTTAAGGCCTCAGTCTCAGTCTAGCCATGCTGGGGAGTCTACGGTGGTCTCTCCCGTCTTTCCATGGGCCTAAATCAGGACTAAAGAAGCATCCTCACAGGCCCCAATGGGTCCTTCTCCAGCCCCCTCTCCCCTGGACAGATCCACTGCATGTTGCAAAGAGATGTAGACAGTGATTATAGATAGATGTTCATTTCACCTGGACTGAGATCACCCTGGGTTGCTGCTGCTTCCCTCAGCCACTATATCTCCCCCTCCACTTCCCACCTCTAAACACCAGTGGCCTCATGATGTCCCTGAGCTGCTGGCCCCAAAAGCCAGGCCCAGCTCTGCATTTACATTTCACTGGACGGAGACAAATAGAATTTTGTTGCTTGTGATTGTAGGAATGAGGTTCCTATTTCTTGCTGGCTGATGGCCCGCAGCCACTCTCAGCTCCTACAGGCCACCCACTCACAGGCCCTCTCTCACTACAAGGCACTTTACTTCTCCTTTCAGGCTAGCAGGAAAGCCTCCCTCTGATGCTCCACCCACCTTCTTTAAAAGGGCTCACCTAATAAGGTCAGATCTACTCAGATAATCTATGTTGATTAGCTCAAAGTCAGCTGATTAGTAACCTAGGCACAAAGGTGACATTCCATCATATTCAGTGGTCCAGCCTACCCTCTAGGGGATGAGATTATACAGGATATCTGCATGGGGGAGCTGGACTCTTGGGGATCATCAGAGAACTTTGGGTACCATTAGGTTACTATGCTGCCACTTATAAAAGGGAACCATTTTGGTCCAAACCATGAAGCCAACAGCAAGGAGATCACTCCTCCTATGTTCTTGAATGTGCACCTTTGGGTCCTGAAGCTGGAAAGTTCTAGGAACTGGGAGAAGACCACAAAGAGTGGTTAGCCAGGTATCCCTTACTATCTGTGGACCACACAGAACCTCTGAATCCTTCTAAACATGGTGTCCCCAGTACCAGTGAGAAGTACTCCTTTGGCTGGTGCTCCCCAGAGACTACAGGGGGAGTGCACTAAGGCTTCTGGGCACCCCACCCTCCCTGGCAGTTATGCAACAGACTTTTGTGAGCAAAATCTGCACATGGTTCCTCTAGGGATCTGGCAATATATTAAATATCCTTAGGAAAGATGCTCTTTTCTTCTTGCAAACTTTTGGTTTCTATATGAGGTTCCTCTTCCAGGACTCGGGAAACTAGGCTCCCGCAGAGTTGGCCATCCTTGGTCTCCCCGAATCTTTTGGATGAAAGTGGATAGCACACATATGACAAGGCAAGTCCTGACTGATTCTACCGGTAAAGATACAGTAATCCACTTCTCTATTCAGATGGTTTAGTACTCAGACACTGACAGATAGGTTAGCCAAAGGTGTCCCAATCCCAGTTTGAACCAACTAGACTCAGGAGCGGCGTTCAAACTGCGGGGAAGCAAAAAAGCGGAGCATGTGCACTGGCCGCCCCTGGCTCTGGCTGATCCACCCTGTGCAGTCAGGGAGCATCAGCTGAGATGGCACCTGGGAAGGCCTGTGTGGCCCAACATCCACCATTAACGCGGTTCAATATCCATTTCAACTCTCCTCTCATTCGAGAATGCGTGGGAGGGAGGCAGGGTGAGTTCGGAGTAAAATTAACCCAAATCGACAGGAGTCCGCAGACTCGTTGCCACAAATGCTGCAGACCCGATGGAGTGAAGGCAGAAAAGGCCCAGGTGTCCACTCAGGAGAGAACGAGGTCAGGAGTTGGTCCTGCACGTCGCGTACAGTGAACAGACCACACCTACCTGATCACAGACGCTCCCCATCCTGCCCAGCAACCGTGGTCCATGCTGCCTGCTATTTGTTCCCTGCCAGCGTCAAAAAACCGCCCTCGTGTCAGCGCGCAGTACACCGCGCCTGCGCATAGTCTCGAGCGCCAGAGCGAAGGGCTGCCACTGCACATGCTCCGCACAGTTTGAACGCCGCTCCTGAGTCCAGTAGGTACATGTGCATGCGTGTATCTGGTGCCTGCTCTCCCTACCAAAGCCACAAGCGGCGGCTATTCGAAATGAAGTGAGCCGGAAATCGCTCTGCCTGCCCATTTCCACGCGGCACTGGCCGACACTCAAGCACTGAAGAGAGGTTCCGGGGCTGGGCTGGCCTGGCAGGAGGCGGCGGAATGGACACGCGGACCGAGGACGGGGGCCTCACTCGCCGCCCCACGCTGGCCTCGTCCTGGGATGCCACGGGCAGGGCCCTGGCCCACAACCTTCTCACCCGGGTCGGTCTCCGCGCCCGCGACTTCTACTGGGGGGAGTTGCAGGCGCCACCTGCTCCAGGGTGCGCTGGGCCGACGGGAACGGAGTCGCTGCGCTCGGCGACTGCCGCGCTCCTCGGGAAGCTGTGAGGGGAGGAGAGAGACTCTGAGCCCTGGATCCGGGAGAGCAGTTGATGCCGGCTCTCTGCCGGGGAGGGGGCCTGCGAGGTGGGGTGAGGCCCCGGGGCCTGAGCGGGGGAAGGTGACCCGGAAGGTCCCCGTCAGACGTGACACCTCGTCCGGGCCGCTGTCAAAGTCAGTCCGCCCTTCTACCCGCAAACAAGCCAAACTCCTATCCACCAAGACAGGCTGTGTAAAAAGTCCAGCTATAGACGACCGCCGTCTACTTCATGCTGAAAAAAATACACTTTGTCTTTTGTGTTCTGCTCCTACTACTTTACACAGTAGGTATCCAGTAATTTATCCGAGAATCAATTGCAGGGGACTGAGTAGAACATTGATGATTGAGGAAAAAATAAAGGTGGAAGCCCAGATCTGTGAAGCCTCCATTTCCTTATGAATCCTGTGTTGAGCATCTGTTAGAAGAAACCCCTGGCCTAACAGCTGGGTTGGGAGCCATGTTCAGAGAACTATACTGTGTGATGTTTTCACCAGATTTCCCCACAGCCAGGATCTGGTGATTTTGAAGAGAAACTTGAACAACCAAGATGAAAACCCTTGCTTCCTTTACCTGAAGTTTGGCCCTGATGGAGGTGAAGAAATCGCTTCTATTGACATTTTAAGTTCAGCAAGAAATATGGAAGTGTACTTTTGGAAGGAATACTGTGGAACCAGTAGGGGCAAGAATGTTTGTACTGTTCTGGATGACAGATGTGTGACTTGTACATGTGAACGTGTTCTTCTGAATTAGTGTTTTGATGTTCCTCACCTTTTGCAATATTGATTGATTCTCTGACATTGATGCTTACACTAGAGAGGAGAAGATAAAAACATACCATGGGCATAGAAGGTTAGACCGTTAAAGCATCTTCCAGGCAATCTAGATCAGCTTCCTCATTTTTAGGAATGTGGAAGTTTAGAGCTAGTAAAGGGGAAGTGAGCCTGGAGAGGGCCATACTAAGTGTCCAGGCAAGAGTGCAGTCCTTATTGCTGCTTCTTGACTCTCTCCATAAACTCACAATGATCTGTTTTCCAGGAGTTAATTTGACAGTCAGTCTGGAATTTGATCACATATTTTGTAAGGAAGCTGATTACAAACATGTACAAGCCCCAGGCTGTGCCACACCAGCCTATTTAGTCCATATGCAATGTGTTATAGTTTGATCTTTTCTCTAGTCCCTTATAGGAACATTCTACACTAATCTCACCTTAATAAAATCAAAACATGAACTATTTTATAAATTATGCATATTAGAAATAATAAGTACACAACACAGTGTTAATTAGGTCACTTGAGAAGGGATCTCACTGTTGGTCCCCTACCAGGCAAACTGAATCTCAGGATTTAAGTAACAGCCTGGAAACAATTTATTTTTTACTGAAGCTGTTTAAAATGATAATTTATACAAGTGGAAAAAAATATTGTATTTTTTAGTAAACATGAAATTATTTTCTACAAAAATTATTTAATATTGACATCCTCCAGTCATGCCTGTAAAATAAGTTTTAACTAATTGGACAATTGCATATGTTTATGTATAATACGTGCTGTTGGTTTGTTAATACAGTTAGTCCAACTTGGTCCCTGTTTATATGAAACTATGGTGCCAAGAAAACCACGGTTTGGCCCCATTATATTTAAAAAGATAAGAATTAGAGATGTTACAGAGAAAAGCACCTAAAAGCTATTGGGACTGGTCCCTTGAATATGAAAAATATTGTTGAGGTGAACTTTAGTAATGTCATCAGAATCTAAGAGTGCTGAGCTACAAATCAGCCCAAAGTATTAATGCAGTTCTGTTACTCACTGGCTGAGTGACCTGGGGAAAATCTCTACATTTCTTTGGACCTACCTCATGGGTAAATTAGAGGACTAAAGAAAATACAGCATTGTGTTCTTCTTATCTCTACATTACTTTATACAGGGTTGTGAGATTTACTTTAAGGAAAAAGTTGGCCAGGCATGGTGGCTCACACCTATAATCCTAGCACTTTGGGAGGCTGAGGCAGGACAATCCCTCGAGCCCAGGAGTTTGAGACCAGCCTGGGCAGCTTAGGGAGACTCTGTCTCAAAAAACTAAAAAATAATAAAAAGAATAAGAAAAAAGTTAATGACTTTTATAGGTGGCAAGTAACAAACTTACAGATCAGATTGTTCCAAGACATTGTTTTGGGTAGTATATATTAATAGCTTCCAAAGTCGTTTAAATAAAGTGATTTATTCAACAAATATTTGAGTGCCTACTGTTACCAGATACAGACTGTAGTAGGCATTTAGGAAACAGTAGTCATAAAATAAATTGGAGTGACTGCTGTTTTCCTCAGCTAGGTCATGTTGCTTATATTCTAATGGGATGAGACAGGTAATAAACACACTCTGAATAAAATTGTGCTTTATTTAATGGTAAGAAGGGCTATAAGGAATAAGAAGCAGAAAGTGGATAATAGGGAGGATGAGAGGTGAGTGTTTAAATTTAATGGGGTGTTTCCTTAATTGTGAAGGATGGTCACATCTTTGGTTCCATAGGTCTGGATTGACCTGTGTCTTTGGGTTACATATGGTTCTGTGTGTGTTTCTGAAGATGAGTATTTTTTGTAACTATTCTATGGAAGTATATGTGAGTGCAGAGGGTCATTTCACATAGGAAAAGCCCAAGCCTACTAAAGCTTATTCTGAGGCAACAGAATATGAAAATTAAAAAAAAAAATAGTTACTGTTGCATTTCAAATACTCAGTAGTAGGTACTAGAAATTTTAGCACATAATCACACCACCATGTGAAATCATTGATACTATCTTCCCTCATCTTAATTCTTGACTCGGGTTTTGGCATTTGCCCAGGATCATACAGGCTGTAAAGAGCAGATTCATAATTGAACTCTGGTCTTTCTCATTCTAAATCCTGTTTCCTTTCCACTTTGATGCTGTTTTTGGTGCTGCACATGAAATGTCTTTTGGCTCATAAACATGGATGAAGAGAGGCAGCATAAAGCATTGGAGAGGGCACTGCTATAACAGCTAGGAGAGCTAGGTTCTAAGCCTGACTTTTACTAATTGAGTAATCCTTTGATTAAGTTAGAAAATTACCTCTGACTTCATCTTTTTAAATGTATAAACCGCTGGGTTACATGAGACCTTCTTGACTCTGCCTTGTAATTCTAAATGGTCACTTATATTTAGTAATTCAGTAAACACTTTGGATAGGCTTCTGAACACCCTTATTTTGTATTAAATAATATTATAGTAAGTTGCAGTGTGTTAAAGTCTCAGATTGGCATAGTTTATTTTGAGTTGTTTAAATAAATGAAACTTTAATTTTACTTTCTTTCATGTATTTAGTATATTTTTTTAGTTTGAAAAATGACATTGTCTTATATAAATTGTTCTTCTGAGTTTCATAATAAATTTGAACCTCTGGCCATTACTGTATTGGGGAAAACTTGAAAATATATTTAAAATTTATATTTGTTTTCCTGAATACTTTACTCTTGCTGATAATACAAAGAAGTGACCTTAAATAGGGAATATTTTTAAATATTATTATTTATTTTCCTGAACTTTGTATTGTAGTAGTTGCTCTCCTTTGGTGAAAGGCAGTGTGTGTTCGTCAGTAAAGTTGTGATACACATGAGAGCAGTTTCAAATTCTTCAACCAGCTCTCCTGCTCTAAAATCAAGAATAGACCTAGACAGGGTCCAAACCATAATGGAGCCCATGGGGTCAAAGTTATCTCCTGGAGCTCAGCATTTGATAAATATGGTTAGGTTTCAGCAGCGGGTAAGTAGAAATGGATGACTTTCTAGATACCATTAAAAATGTCAAAGCAATAGCTTTTTATAAGTACATGTAGTGATGTAAATTTTTTCTTTGAAATTTTGTAATTGATTTAACTTATCCTTATTTACTTGTGTAAAAAATAGCATTTCACAGACTTACCCTCTTACAAAACATTTTGACTACAAATCCTCATACTTTTTCATGAATTCATTCACACATTCATTCTGTAAGTGTTTATTAAACACCTTAGTGAACAAGGCACTAGTTTGAGTACATTTCAGGTGCAAAGATGATCAGTTAGTTTATAATTTGTCTTTAAGGATTTATATTCTAGGACATCTAAGTGGGGAAGGATGAAGATTAGGAAAGGCTCACTAAAGGAAGTGGTATTTTATCTAGGCCTTTAACGGACAGGATTAGGCAAGTAAATTTGGAAAAAGGACAATTCAGACAAAAAATAGGGTGAATAAAATCTACAATGCTAGAAGAATTGGATTTGGCTGAGAAATGAGTAGTAGTTCATTTCTCTGAAGCAGAAAAGTAATAGGGGAAGTGTAAAGTAGATTTCAGCTAGGTCATAGTGAGAGCTTTGAATACTACTTTATTTTTTTAGGTGGAATCTTTCTATGTCGCTCAGGCTGGAGTGCAGCTGCACAATCGCGGCTCACTGCAACCTCTGCCTCCCAAGTTCAAGTGATTCTCCCACCTCAGCCTCCCAGGTAGCTGGGATTACAGGTGCCTGCCACCACACCCAGCTAATTTTTTTTTTGTATTTTTAGCAGAGACAGGGTTTCACCATGTTGGCCAGGCTGGTCTCAAACTCCTTACCTCAAGTGATCCACCCACCTCAGCCTCCCAAAGTGCTGGGATTCCAGGGGTGAGCCATCACACCCTGCCTGAATGCTACTTTAAATTTGTAAATATTTCCACTGTCACATGTAAGGTGAATCAAAAGAAAATGAGACGACAAGGAGAAGACCAGCTACTTGTTATTCCCCTCATCCAGATGAGTGTGAATGAGGGTCTAAGACTGGACATAGTAACATGATGCTGGATAGTGAAATGCTAAAACAATGGAGCTGTTGGGACTTTACAACTAACTTAGTATTGGTGTTATGGGAGAAAAATAGAATCAAATGTGAAATTGAGGCTTTAAGGATGGCAATACCAATAATATGAATTCAACCCAAAGGAAGAGGATGCTTGGAGGAAAAATGAATTTAATTTTGGGAATATTGAGTTTTAGCTGTGAATAAGACTTTCCCTGGAAGAATGTTGCAAACATCTGGAAAAAAGGGTTAGGACAAATGGAATGAACCTTCAGTGGCTGGAAGGGAAGTTTAGGGGTATACTCACAGTAGCTAACAGGGAGTGTGGTGAAGGGAGGACTGAAGCAAGGAAGAAAGACCCTTGGAGAGTAGCTGCATTTGTAAAGATACAGGGGGAGGAAAAAGGAATCAAACGAAGAAGGCAGCAGTGTGATACAGTAGCAAGAGAAAGGATTCGCTGTCAGTTGAGAGGTGACTTCAGCTCTTGTCCCACCTCTTCTTAGTTCTGCATCCTTTGGGCAAGTTGATGCAAATTTTTTTAACTATGAATTCTTAATATACAAAATCTAAATCTAAGTGATACTGTAATGATCACAGGATTGATGTGAAAATTTAAAATAAATAATGCAAGTAAAGAACTTGTAGATGTGTGGCCTACAGATACTAATGTAATACCAGTATTACAATATGGGCTAAGTTAAGAGAACCAGGAGAGATGATTATAGAAACGACAGAAGGAAGAGTTTCAAAAAAGAGGGAAATGTATACTTTTCTTTCACACCATGATCGATCTCACCTGGAAACCTCAGGAGATTCCTAATTAGTCCTCCAGCTCTGCTAAAATCCATTCTCCACAGTGCACTCAGAATGGCCTCAAAGTTCTCATCCTCCTGTGTAAAGCCTTCTCACTGCTTCCCATCACGCCTAGAATTAACCTTGAATCCTTTAATCTATAAGATGTGGGCCCTGCTTGCCTTCTCAACCTCATCTCCTGCCATGTTTCCTTGGGCAGCTTGTTCCAGACATTCTGATTATGTGTATTCTACAAATATCCAAATGTGTTTCTACCTTAGGACCTTTTCGCTTGTAACCATTTTCTTTCCCTAGATCTTGGCATAACTGACCTTTTCCTGTCAGATTTTGGCTTAACTGTTACAGCCTCAATGAGATCTTCCCTAACTACCCAGTTTTAAGTAGACTTTCCCTCCAAATCTATATCACGTTTTCTTTAGAGCCCTCTTGACTTTGTTTGCTGTTGTTTACGTATTGGTCTGTTTATCTCATTAAAATGTAAGCTTTGTGCAGCAGACACCTGGTCTTGCTTGTTTATAGCATGGAATATATATACAATAAGTGTGCCCTTTGGATGATCAATTAAGGACTCCTTGGATATTGTGAGGGGGGTCGGTTTGAATAGTGATGAGGTGGAAATCAGATTTTCAGGGATTTGATAGTAAATGGGTTTTTGGAATGTGGAGGTACCTAGGGAACAAGGGTTTGTTTCAAGAAAAGTAGAGATAAGAAACTTCAAGAATCCCTTCAAATGTTTATCAAATGCAGATTCCTGACTCTCACCAAAGCCCTGAATCCTAGGGGGTGCAATTCAGGAATTACTATTTTAAACAGGCATCTCCAGATGAGTCTTATGCATAGTATATTATGAATATAAACTCTGTCTAGAGTTTTCTCTTCATATAGAAGCATATACCTTTCAGTAAGTACAATGTGTTGTAACAGATTCCCACCCTCCAATGCCCCCCACACAAACACTCCAAATCATTACATCTGGAGACATTTGGGGAACACCCTGGGGAAGAAAGAATGTTAAATCTTCCTTTTAAACATGCTAATAAAAGGCTTACCTCTTAATAAGAAAGCTCTTATTTATCGAGTTAACAAACCAGACATCTATATATTGTCTCCCTGGAATATGTCATATAAGCTTTGTGACTATCTGAGTATAAAATGGGGATGTTTCATGACCAAAACAACTGTCGTGTAATGCAGATTCCTGGCTCTGTATACACATTGTCTAGGCAGGGTCTGTCCTGTGTTACAAGTCTCAGCCTCCCTCAGCTTTACCTCTGCATTGACATTACTTGCTTTCTTGAAAGTTTTACTAAAGTTTGGTATTCTGAGTCATGTGAGTCTGAAATGGTCATCTAAACTTTTGTGATATCTTGATGAATACGAAGGTTTTTTCCCTTGTATTTGAAGTTCAGATTGCTGGCTTTGTTTATGCTTCACAATTTAGAATATTGAGTAGGAATTCTGTATCAAAGAGTGTAGTATACTGTTGTCATTTAATGTTATCTGAATGAAAAAATGGTATACCCCATTTTCTCAAAGAATATATTCCATTATTCATGATTTATACTGTTTACTTTTTCCCCTTCCAAATAAAAATAGCTTTATTTTTTTCTTATTTTTTTCAAAAAGATGTAAGATTTTTTATAATAAATAAGTAAAAATCATTTCAGAAATCCTGTAAGATATTCAGAGATAAAACACTTGACTTTTCAGAAATTTCACAGGGTGTGTTCACATACATGAAATTATATATATATACACATATATTTATATAGTTATTTACATATTCATATATAAGTATATTCACACAATTCTGCATAAATACTTTTCATGTTCCTTTATGCTGCTCTATAGTCATTTTCCTCTAATATATGAGGTGGGCCACATTCTAAGCAAGAAGTATATCCCTATGTCATTTTTAGTAACTATATACTATGTCACTTTATGAATATTTTGTACTTATTTAATCACTACTAGATTAGTGAGTAGATTGCTCAAATTTTTTGGTAGTATGGTTAGCACTGCAAAGCAGAAACTTCTAAGAAAATTGTCAATTCTTGTGACTCAGTTTAGAGTAGTGCATTTTATTACTGTAAATTAAAGAGGCCTTTGTAGTGGAAACATTAAAGTATGCCAATGCCATTTTACTAAGCATTCTAGTATTTATTTTAATACATTTTTAGAAAAAACTACCGTTAAATGACTAAAAGCCCCAACTGTGGAGTTAAGTGTCTTCAGTTCATGTTGCAGTTCTGCCACTTACTAGCTGTGTTACTTTGGCCAAGCCACCTTTTTAGCATTGGTCTCTTCAATTTAATTTAACATAAAGTGATAGTAATATCAGCCTACTTCATAAGGATGTTTTGTTGATCAGATGAAATAGAGCACAGTGCCTGACTCATACTCTAAAAGTTAACTGTCAAGATTACTAATATTAACATTTACTTATCTTGTTTAGAATTGTACTCCTATCAAAGATTAGCTTCAGTAAGTGTTGGCCAATACTGGATACAAGCACATGATTGGACTACAATCCTCATCTACCTTAGGAGCCTTAGGCAAGTCATCCTCCACTCCTTTTCCTTTTAGAACTGGATTGACATCTGCAAATGTGATGGAAAACTTACAAGCTTACATTGATAAAAGTACAGAGGCATCTGGTGGAGAGAATTCTACAAAGCTTGATGAGTGTAAAATTGTGCTACAAAATCATTCCCTTTTTGAAAATGATCTTAAAAATGCAATGTCCTCTTTCTTACCAAAGAAAGCAAGGAACAACTTAAATGTACCTAACTCTGAGTTGCTGCCTTTTCTCCAGAATTTATGTAGTCAAGTTAATCATCTCTGTCTGGGACATAAGGCTGAGTGGCAGGAAAACCTCACCAAGACTGATGAAGGCAATCTTGGTGTTGGGTAAGTATTGTTTTAATACGGATGTAGTTTTGATTTAGTAGGTGGGAGAATTAGATGAGGAGAAAGAGAAACACATTTTTCTCAATGACTGCTGCCTAAAATCTATTACAATAGAAAATTTTAGCAACTTTAAAAAATATTATTTATTTATATATATTGAGATGGAGTCTTGCACTGTCACCCAGGCTGGAGTGCAATGACATAATCCCGGCTCACTATAACCTCTGCCTCTCAGGTTCAAGTGATTCTCCTGCCTCAGCTTCCTGAGTAGCTGGGATTAAAGTGCCCACCACCACACCTGGCTAATTTTTTTTATATTTTTCGTGGAGACGGGTTCCACTATGTTGGCCAGGCTGGTCTCAAACTCCTGACCTTGTGATCCACCCACCTCGGCCTCCCAAAATGCTGGGATTACATGCATGAGACACTGTGCCCAGCCCAGTTTACTCCTAATATACTTGTGAGGAATAACTATTCTATAGAGGATAATAGATTGTTTTGAAAGAAGTGCCTATAACTGGAGGTGTTGCACACTTGTCAGGCATTTTGTCAGTTACAAGCATTAGCTAATGGTTGAAGTTGAAAGTGGTCCACAAGAATGAAGAGCAGCTATGGGAACCATAATATGTATATTATTTTCCTGATTGTACCAAATGAGCCATCACAACAGATATTCTTTGCAGGTCATATTTAACCTAGGCTAATTTTGAAGTCATCAAAAAGTGTGTTAACACTGTAATTGTTTATAGCATGTAGGCCCTCATACCCTGGTCTCATAATTCTAAGTTTGTGGCAGTCCTGATTTGATTGAGGACAACCCAACTATATGCTGAGTACTTAGTACATTCCCCATTCTTTACATAGACATAACGTGCTGAAATATTGCACTAGGTTAGAATTCAGGACTCCAATCAGAGACCTAGCTTAACTATTTTGCCTTACTAGTTAACTCTTTTGATGTAGGTTTTTTTTTTTTCCCAGTATGTAAAGTTAGATATTTGTATTGGTTGAAATTTGTTTAAGGTTTCCAACAGTGTTAAAATTTGGGGAATTTAATTAATTGAAATAAAAGTGGTTCTTCGGATATACAAAGATATCATTAGTTTTCAATAATTGGTGGTGTACATGAATGATAATTACTTGTTGTATGAGATGGCAGTCTTCAATTGTTGATAGTCTATGTCAATGATAACTAGTTGTTGTATAATGGCAAAAAAAGAAAAAGAAAAATCAAAAGACTATACAGTATACAGGGATTCAAAAACTGCTTGGGACACTTCTGGGTCCAGCTGAGATGGCACATGGCCATTCCTCTCAGATACTAATTTCACAAATAAAAATCCTTGGACATAACACAACAAATAAACATGCAAGGACTGTGAAAGGTAGAAAGAAGTCAGACTGCTTAGGGACTGTGGGATTTGAAGAGAAATGCAATGCTGAGGTTTTTTGTTTGTTAGTTTGCTTGCTTTGCCTTCCATATATCTTGGATGGGGTGCCAGAGAAGCCTGCAACCTGGAACAACCAACCAACAGGGACAAAAATTAAGAGCTTCAGGAAAGCCTATTTCTTCTAACCAAAGGACCAGAAAAAGGGAGTCCTGGCAAAACAAAACCTTTCAATAATACTTGTCCTACTCCAGTCAAACACCAGTAGATATACTACCCTCCTGCCTGCCCTGTTGAAAGAGGCAGTTATACTCTGATTTCTCTACTGAGGTGGTATCAGCAAGCTAAATGGTGAGCTGTTCCTCCATCTCTCACTCAGAGGAAGTGGGCAGCATTCCAATTCTGCTACTGAGGTGGTATCAATAGAGCCAAGCAGAAGCTGAACGTCCAGCCCTTGCTCAGCTGAAACAAGTGATCCTTCAGTTCTCCAGGGTGATGTCACCACCATCCTGCAAAGTCAAGTGATACTTTAATGTCCTAGCTGGGGTGGTATAAGGAGAGGAAGGGAAAGTTTGGAGCTGAAAATATCTAAAGAAATAATGGTTGAAATTTCCTGAAAACCGAAATGGTGAAAGGCATGAACTTACAGATTCAAGAAGCTGAGTAAGTTCTACACAGGATAAATCTAAACAAGCCTATGCCAAGTCATATCATAATTTTTTGAAAAATAAAGAATTCTAAAAGAAAGCTGGAGAGAAACAACATATTCTCATAGAGAAATACCAAGATTGTTGACACCGATTTCTTGCCTGAAATTATGGTGGCCAGTAAGAAAAGGCACATTTTTTCAAGTGCCGAAAAAGAACTGAGTCCCAAAGTTTATATCCAGGAAAAAATCCTTTAGGAATAAACATCAAATAAAGATATTCTCAAATAAATAAAAACAAATTATTTGGCACTGGCAGGTCTACCCTTAGAGAATGGATAAAGCAAGTTCTCTAAGGAAATGATGACAAAAGAATGCTTAGAACCTCAGAAAGGAAGAAGGATCAATGGAATGGATAAAAATATAAGAGGTAAATATAAGAGGCTATCCTTCTCATAAATCTCTTAAATCATGGATGGTTGAAGTAAAAATCATAACACTATATGATGTAGTACTTAATATCTGTAGAGGAAGTATCTAAGATAATTATGTTTTAATAATTACTTTATAAATGGCTAGATTCACCAATTAAAAGAGGCTTACAGGGTGGATTATAAAACACAACCCAACGATATGCAGTTGACGATACACACTTCAAATATAATGACACAGGTAAGTCAAAAGTAGAAAGATATGTCATATAAATATTAATTTTTAAAAAGCAGAAGTCAGATATTAATATCAGGTAAAGTAGGCTTCAGAGCAAAGAAATTCACTAGATAAAAAGAAGGACATTACATAATAATAAAAAGACAATGACATAGTGAACCTAAATGGGTATGCACTAAATAACAGAGGTTCAAACTACATGAGGCAAAAAACTGATAGATATTAAAGAAGCTGTGGACATATCCATAATTATAGTTGAAGACCTAACACCCCATGGTCAACTATTGATAAAACTATTTGACAGAACTATAGGAAAGATATAGAACTGAATAGCACACTATCAGTCAGCAGGATCTAGCTGACATTTGTAGAACACGCCATTTCAACCACGGCAGAATATACACTCTATTTAAGCACCTATGAAACATTCGCTGAGACCATATCCTTGGTCATAAAGCAAACTCTCACAAATTAAAAAGAATCAAAATCATGCACAGCATATTTTCTAATGATAAAATCAAACTAGAAGTCAATAACCAAAAGGCAGAAAAACAAACAAACAAAACAGAAAACAAGCCCTTAGAAATTAAACGGCATGCTTCTAAACAATCCACAAGTCAAGAGGAAGTCTCAAAAGCAATGAAAAGAAGAATAGCATAGAACTGGGAGAAAATAAAATTCCAACATATTGGAATTTGTGAGCTGCACCTAAGCAGTACTGAGAAGGAAATTTTTACATTAAAAGTATATGTTAGAAATAAGAAAGATTTCAAATTAGTAATCTAACTTTCTACGTGAAGAAAAGAAAACAAAAAAAAAGAAGAGCAAAGTAAACCCAAAGAAAGTAGAAGGAAAGAAATGGGGACAGCCAAAATAAACGAAAACAGAAAAACAACAGAGAAAAATCAATGAAACAAAAAGCTGATTCTTTGGGAAAAAAAAAAAAAAATAGATAAACCTGTACTAAGACTAACAAAGATAAAAAGAGAGAAGACAAATCAGGAATGTAACAGGGCATATAACTATAGATTTTATGACAATTAAGATATATTATGAACCACTTTACACTCATAAAATTGACAGCTTTGATGATATGAACCAATTTTTAGAAAAACACTATAACACAACCAAGATGAAATAATCTGAATAATTTTGTGGCTATTCATGCTTTTTAGAAACCAAATTTGTAAAAGTCCCCAAAAGAGAAATGTCTAAGCCCAGATGGTTTTATCAGAGAAGACTACCAAATATTTTAAGAAAAGATTATACCAATTTTACACAATCTCTTCCAAAAAGTAGGACTCATTTTATGAGGCCAATATTACCCTCATAGCAAAACCAGACAAAGACAGTATAAGATAAAGGAAAACTGCAGACCAGTATCTCATAAGTTGGTTGCAAGAATATGCAACAAAATATTAGCAAGTCAAATCTAGCAATATACTATATAAAAAACTATATACATGGCCAGGCGCAGTGGCTCACGCCTGTAATCCCAACACTTTGGGAGGCTGAGCCAGTTGAATCACAAGGTCAAGAGTTCGAGACCAGCCTGGCCAACATGGTGAATGAAACCTCATCTCTACTAAAAATACAAAAATTAGCTGGGCATGGTGGCATGTGCCTGTAATCTTAGCTACTTGGGAGGCTGAGGCAGGAGAATTGCTTGAACCAAGACTGGGGAGGCAGAGGTTGCAGTGAGCCAAGATCATGCCACTGCACTCCAGCCTGGGCTACAGAGTGAGACTCTGTCTCAAAACAAAACAAAACAAAACAAAAAAAAACACACACAAATAAACCAAATAAACAAAATAAAAACAAAACTATATTTACCTGACAACCAAGTGGATTTAGTCTAGGTATGCAAGACTGATTCAGTTTTAGAGAGTTACTGTAATCTACCATTTCAGCAGACTAGAAGAAAATTCATATGACCATATAAATTAACACAGAAAAGTATTTTTAAAATTCTAACACCCATCTATAATGAAGGGAACTCTCAAAAAACTAGACATTGAGAGGAGCTTCCTCAACTTCATAAATGATGACTACAAGAAACCTATAGCAAACATAATACTTAATGGTGAAAAGACTGAATGCTTCCCTCCGAAGTCAGAAACAAGGCAAGGATGTCTTTTCTCACTACTCTTGCTCAACCTAGTACTGGAAGTTATAGCCCCAGCAGTAAGACAACAAAAAGAAATTAAATAAGATTGCAATCAAAGAAAACTGTCCTTATTTGCAGATGACAAGATGGTCTATGTAGAACATCCCAAGGAATTAAAAAAAAAAATATTTAGAACTAATAAATAAGTTCAGCAAAGGTCATAGGATGAAAGAGCAAAATCAGTTGCTTATCTATATTCATATAGATAAGCATCTAATATATATTTTTTATAAATATGGATTTTGCACCATGGATTCAACTCATTATGGATCAAAAATAGACAACAAAAAAAAACTGCAATTTTTTTTCCTGTCCTTATTCTATAAGTAATACAGTATAACAACTATTTGCATAGAATTTATTTTTATTAAGTATTGCCATTTTATATAAGGGACTTAAGCATCTGCAGATTTTGGTATCGACAACGGTAGGTTTGGGGAGGGAGGTCCTAGAACCAGTCTCCCACAAATACTGAGGCTTAACTGTACAAACAATGACATGAGGAAACTAAAATTTAAAACACAATTTCTTTTTATAACTCAGCTGTCAAAAATGAATTATTAAATTAAATGTTGGCTTTCTGGTATAAAATAGTAAGAATAAAAGTAAGCTTTTCAACTTAAACAGACATGTTCACTATACTATTTATAGTTGCTCCAAAGAAAACTGAATACTTAGGTATGAATCTAACAAAACTTGTACAGGGTATATATGCTGAAAATTGTAAAATGCTGATGAAACAAATCATATGACATCTAAATAAATTGAGGGACATACCCTGTTTATGGATTGGTGACTCAACATAGCAAAATTGTAAGTTCTTCCTATTGATATGCAGACTTAATGAAATTTGTATCAAAATCCCAGCAAGATTTTTTTGTAGACAAAGGCAAGACTTTTTAAAATTATATGAGAGGCAAAAGTAGTAGAATGGCTAAAACAACTTGTTTCTCTTTCTTTTCCTTTTTTTTTTTTTTCTTTTGAGACAAGAGTCTCGCTCTGTCACCCAGACTGGAATAGAGTGGCGCCATCTTGGCTCCCTGTAACATTCACCTCCTGGGTTCAAGCAATTCTCATGCCTCAGCCTCCCAAGTAGCTGGGACTATGGGCACCGGCCACAACACCCAACTATTTTTTGCATTTTTAGTAGAGATGGGGTTTCACCATGTTGACTAGGCTGGTCTTGAACTTCTGGCCTCAAGTAATCCACCTGCCTTGGCCTCTCAAAGTGCCGGGATTACAGGTGTGGGGCATCAGGCCCAGTCTAAAACGACCTTCACAAAAGAATTAAATGATTGGGAATCACTCTTCCCAGTGCAGAATATCCAATACTGTGTAGTATTGGTGTGGGGGGAGAAATATAGATCAATGGAACATAATAGAGGGCCAGAAATAGACTCTCACAAATATGTTCAATTGATTTTTGATAAAGGTGCAAAACTAGCCAGATGCGGTGGCTCACACCTATAATCCCAGTACTTTGGGAGGCTGAGGAGGGCAGATCACTTGAGCCCAGGAGTTCAAGACTAACCTAGGCAACATGGCAAAGCCCCGTCTCTACAAAAAACACAAGTTAGCCAGGCATGGTGGTACATGCCTGTAGTCCTAGCTACTTGGGAAGCTGAAGTGGGAGGATCACTTGAGCCCAGGAAGTCAAGGCTGTGATGAGCTGCAATCGTACCCACTGCCCTTCAGCCTCAGCAACAGAGTGAGATCCTGTCTCCAAAAAATGGTGTTAGTGCAGTGGGAAATCAGAGAACTGGAGAGACAGATGGGGTTACAGGAGGATTTTATTTAATGTGATTACGAGCTCAGCAGAATCACTTCCTAATTCTGAGCAAAGAACAAAGAAAATGGGATATTTTTTATGCATCTAGGATGATGTAGCAGGTACAGAAGCCAGAACAAAGAACAGTTAATCAACTTGTGACATGTTTTGTGATGTACTTTACATTTGAAAAGTAACATTTGAGAAACTCATTCTGCAGTTTTTATTTGCTCTGTGACCTTGCAGCTGGTCAGCAGGGAAAACAGGAATTCCTAGATGTCTGGGAACTTTGCGAAGAATGTGGGGAGGTAGATAAGGGTTAAATGGTTTGCAGGAAGGCAGTTAAATATTTTGCCTTAAACAGAGCTGGGGTGGTATTATATTAAACAGCATACAACACAGCAAAATTTACTTTATTATATAGCAACTACAAAGAATAAGGCTTTGTTTTACTATTATTGCTATTATTTAATTTCTTCACTAGAGCAATTGAGTATCCAAATCCTTTCACCTAAACTTCACATCCAACACAAAAATTAACTCAAAATGGGTCATAGATTAAAATGATCTTTTAGATGGAAACTGGAGAAAATCTTTGGCACTAAGAATTGCTGAAAAGTACTTAAAATGTGACACCAAAAGTAAAATCCCTAAAATAAAATTAATAAATTAGACTTCATTAAAGATAAACTTTTGCCCTCTGACCCAATTAAGGGGATGAATGCCAAGTGTGGGTGAAGGGGAGGAAGGCAGCAAAACACACTGCCATGTGTGTACCTATGCAACTATCTTGCACGTTCTGCACATGTACCCCAAAACCTATAATGCAATAAAAATTAAAAAAAAAAGAGGATGAAAATACAAGTTACAGATGGGAGAATATATTATTTGCAAATCAAATAATCTGACAGATGACTCATACCTAGAATATATTAAGAACTTTCAAAACTCAACAGTAAAAAAAAAAAAAAAAAAAAAAAGCCCATTTAGACAGGAGATATTTCACCAAAGAGAATATACAAACAGCATATGAACATGAAAAGATACTCAACATTACTAGCCATTAGGAAATTCAAACTAAGACCATGATGAGATATCACAACACACCTATTTGAACAGCTAAACTAAATGCTCAGGTGGCAGGACAAGTGGCAATAGGCAGGTAGCCCTGCAGCCCAGCTTCACGAAGGCTCATGATGCACCTCAGCCCTCAGGCACCAGAGGAAACAGCCCAGCTGAAAGGGTGGTGAAGGAAGAGCCCAAGAGGAGGCTCATGAGATTGTCAGATAAACCTGCTCCTGCAAAAGTGCAAACAAAACCAAAAGAGGCAGCAAGGAAAAATCATCCTCAGACAAAAAAACTGCAAACAAAAGGGAAAACAGGAGCAAAGGGAAAGCAGGTCGAAGTGGCTAAACAAGAAACTAAAGATTTAAAGATTTACCTGCAGAAAATGGAGAGACTGAAAATGAGAAGTATCTGATAAAGCAGGAAAGAAAGAAGCCACATCTGATTCATGTCAAGTACCATGTCTTATCAGTGGTCCCTGTCTCCCTTCTTGTGTAATCCAAAGGAATATTTTTATCAACTAGTTTGTAACTATACTTTTTTTTTGTTTTTTATTTTTATTTATTTATTTATTTGAGACGGAGTTTCGCTCTTGTTATCCAGGCTGGAGTGCAATGGCACAATCTCAGCTCACCGCAACCTCCGCCTTCTGGATTCAGGCAATTCTCCTGCCTCAGCCTCCTGAGTAGCTGAGATTACAGGCACACGCCACCATGCCCAGCTAAGTTTTTGTATTTTTAGTAGAGACAGGGTTTCACCATGTTGACCAGGATGGTTTCAATCTCTTGACTTCGTGATCCACCCGCCTCAGCCTCCCAAAGTGCTGGGATTACAGGCGTGAGTCACCGCGCCTGGCCTTATACTTTTTTTAGTAGCTCTAGGAAACATTTAAAAGGAGGAACTACCACTTCATTCCACTTTTTAAATTTTTAAAAATTTTTTTTAATTAAATAAAAAAATTTTAAATTTTAAATTAAATTTTTTTTTAATTTAATAAATTTTAACCTGCTTGGCAATTTCTAGAGTGGTAGTTCTCATATGTTTTCATCTCAGGATCTCTTTATAATCTCAAAACAAAGAACTCAAAGAATATTTATTTATATAGACTACATTAAAATTTGTATTTATTTTAAAATAGTAAGTACTTGCATATAAACATAATAGTTTTTATTAAAAACTATCTTGTTTTCAAAAAATCAGTGAAAAGAATGACATTGTTTTAAATTTACACAACTCTGTATTAACTTGCTCATGTCTGCTTCTGCATTATATTACATGTAGTCCAATATAGCATAAGAGCACATTATAACTACTCAAAACAACCTGAATTGATCTCTTGAAAAGCAAATATTTACACCCTAAACCTAGTACCTTAGGGAATTATAGAAAACACAAAAATATGCTATCACACATTCTATTAATCATTATATCAATAACAGGTTGTGTAGTTCCTGGAAAATACCACTGTGCATTCATGAGAGAATGTGGGTGAAAAAGGCGTGTATTACCTCAATGTTACTATAAACACTTTGCTCTCTTGGAACCTTTAAAAGGATCCTACAGTGTTCTATGAAACATACTCTAAGGATCACTGTCCTAGAGTGCAATGTAAGTTTTATTTTAGAAACTGGAGTGCTTTTTTTTTTTTTAATATTTAATTGTCCCATGCCAGTTAAATTCTTCCTCAGTTTTATATTAAGTTAGCAAAGAACTTTCTAATACTTTAATAAGGTTTGTATGAAAGAAAGAAGATAAATCTGTATAAATTGTAGGGTTGCTTGGGGAAATACTTGGAAAATATACATGTTGACCTTACAATAAGTTGGGCAAGATCAGTTTTGATTTGGAGCTCCATATCAAAAAGACTCATTCTAAGGACTTGGTCCCTAAAGAGTCATCTTCTCTTTTACATTCCCATTTCAACTGTGTATTTGGTAAATGTTTAAAGAAATAAGTATGTGTTGATGACTGTGGTTATCTGTTGTGGATGTATGTTAGAACCTGAAATACATTGTAAGAAGACAGCACAGTTTGTAGAGACAAATTTCAGCAATATATGTTGGCTCCTTATTGTATAGTTCAGTTATTTTGTTAAAATATTAGGGAAAATTGATATATTTTTAAAATGTATTTCCAGAATGGAAGAGCAGACTGTTTGCTCCTACTTGGAAAATATTCTTTCTAAAATGGATACATAAACTCCAGGAGCATATTGATGATAAGATTGCTTTGTTAATGGATTTGCTGCAAAATCCCAACTCCTCATCCACTGGGATGCCTCTAAGACATCATGACTCTGGAGAAAGACTTTCCAATGGAGAAAGATAAACTCTCAACATAAACAATGTACTGCAGATATTTATTACATATTACAAAGCCAAAACTCGAAAATGTTTATAAAAAGCAAGGATTTAATGTCCTTTTAAGGATCATCATCTTAAATGAAGTGATCTCAGTGTTCATTATTACTATACTTGTACTGTATACTAAGAGTTAACATGATATAATCCTAAATTATTTTTGCTAGTCATATTTTTCACTCATAAGTTTATGTATACTTCTGTGTTATATTTCTAAATGTTAAATAATTTTTAATATAATTCATTAGTTTATATAGTATATGTTTGATTTAAGTACTGTTTTGATTTATATGAAGAACTTATTTTATAGTTTCAGGGGTATAAAAAGAATGGTTAGAGTGTTTGATTTTTTTTGCTTCTAATTTACTGTTCTTGGAAAACTGGCTACTTAAGCTGGAAACTTTACTTTTAGACCACCAACTTAAATTTTATATTGTTTATTTCAGATAAAAAATTAGATGTGATCTTTGGCATGTATAAAATAAGTTTACATTGGGGCCATTAATCTGACATTCTGTCACATTGTAACAGTAGGTAAGAAAGTGAATATCAGAACTGGCCTATTCCTTGTTAGGATTATTACTTTGGATTTAGTGTATGATGTAAAATGGGAGCATTCATCTCGTTTTATCTCAGTAAGCCCAGAAAGTGTAAGGAAGTCTGTTTTGTTTGTTGTTTTGCTGGTTTTTTGTTTTTTTTTTTAGCTGATATGGATTCTTCTTTCCAAGCCCTTTCCTGATACATTTGAAGTGTGAAATGCTGAGGCTCCCCACTGAACCCAAAAAATTAATGGAAGGGAAATAAGACCTGAAAAGGTAAAAGACTTAGAATTAAGTGATTCAAAATGGTACTTATATTTCACAAGAGCAAAAATATGCCTGTGGAATGGAATTCAGAACTCCATGAAAGAGAGCTGATGTCACACAGCCTCTGGCATGAATGTTAGAGTTGGCCCATTCTACCAACTCTGGCTGAGCCTGGGCTTCCAAAAGTGATCTGAGCTGTTCCACCTTGGTGCTTAATTACTCTAGCAGAAATAATTATGTCCCTCTTTCTCAGATTACAGGCTTGAGAAGTTCTGAATATCCCATACCCTCAAGTTTTTTTTTCTTAATTTTATTGTTACAGTTGACCTTCATCTAGCTCTAGATGGTTGAACTGAAGTAAGTATGCTTACCTATCAGATTGGTTATTCTCTCCTGGCTCACTATTCCCTAATTCAGAGTGTTAGATTAAGCAAATTACTTATTCCAAACATATTGGCTTTCCTGGGAGAATTTGGTATTTACAAGGAAAAGTGGCAGAGGCAGGCCTATGGTTTCCTAGGAAGACAGAATGAGGGACATGGGGCTCCTGGATAAGCTGGCTGCTGGTCTGTACAGTCCCCATTCCATCTTCCAGCAAGGGTTTAGCTGGAAGCATCAATAATATCCTTGAACCCTGAGATTACCCAGTTGTCAGTGGGAAAACTTAAAACTGTTTTTTCCAAAATACTAATCACTTACAAAATAGATTTACATATTCTCAGTATTGTTGGACAAAATTTTTAAACTATCTTAGTTTCATAATTTTAAACCTAATGTACAGTGAGGGGTGATTTCTGACTCTGAGTGAATGTATTTCAGGGGTCCAGGTGGTGGAGAGTAAAGCCATCAGCTCCAGGGTAGGTCTGTGGTCATTTCCAGCTGCACATCACACCTGTGAGAGGGAAAGAGTCTTCCCACTGTCTGTCATTCTGACTTCCTTCCCTTTGGAGTTTGCATTTAAGTCTTTTTTTTTTTTTTTTTGAGACAGAGTCTTGCTCTGCTACCCCGGCTGGAGTGCAGCTCACTGCAACCACTGCCTCCTGGATTCAAGCAATTCTCCTGCCTCAGCCTCCTGAGTAGCTGGGACTACAGGCACATGCCACCATGCCTGGAAAATTTTTTTGTATTTTTAGTAAGACGGGGTTTTACCTTGTTAACCAGAATGGTCTCAATCTCCTGACCTCATGATCCACCTGCCTTGGCCTCCCAAAGTGATGGAATTACAGGCATGAGCCACTGTGCCTGACCTTAAATCCATTTTTATCTATAAACAAACCCTTTTGTCTACGTGGGCCAGCTTAGGAACCTAAGCCTGTCTGGAAAGATTTGCTTGCAGTTTGTATGCATAAGGATCTGTGTTTGGGGTTCACTCCTCCTCTACTAAAGGAAGTATACTGAGGTTGCTTAGTGGCTGTGTGGGGAGGGAGGCCACATTCTGCTTTCCTGCACTTTCTCCATAGGCGTGGCAAAGATGTTTGATCTCAGGACGAAGATCATGATCAGCATTGGGATCAGCTTACTGGTTGCCGCGATTGTGCTCTTATGTGTTGTGTTCTGTCTTTACTTCAAAATAGCCAAGGCACTAAAGTGAGTCACATGGGGGAAAGTGAATCATACCTCCTTAAATGGGATATGTGGACTCCCTATTTGAGCAAGGTCATTCCTTGCTGCTGTGCCATACCCCTGGGTGAGGTCAAGAAGAACAAGCAGCTTTAAAAAGGCAGAAATGGCAGCTGAGTGTAAAATATTTTCCCTTCTGCCTTGGGTTTGTAGAATGTTCTCAGCTTAGGGCTGTGAGTGTCAGTGCTGCTTGGCTGTCACTGGACCTCACTGAGTTTACCATCAGGTGTTTAATTCAGCACTTTGGCCAAGCCTCCCTTTGCTCAGCACCTTGGCTAGTGCCTCCCTCTGTTCAGCACCTTGGCCAGTACCTCCCCAGGCACTGTAGGCTGAACTCTTGTAGGGGAGGCTGCATGAGTCAGCCTCTGCCACAAGGCATGCGGAGGGAGGACAGGTCGAATGGATCTCCTCTTGCCTGAGTTGGGAGTTCTCACAGTGTTCCTTCATTCATTGTTGGTAGCCTTGAGGACAAGGAGGTGGACTTTTAGGACTCTGGGACAGCTAACCAGTGTAAATATCCTGGGAGACAGCAGACAAGGGAATGTAGGTTGAGCAAAAGACAATTAGTTTGGGGAGAAGACCCTTCAAGTACCAGAGAGATTGGCTGTCAGATACAGTTGTGTCTCCATTCCAGGGAGTTCACAATGACACCTCCAGGAGCCTGGGGCACAGCTGAACTCAGCACCTTCCCATCATTTGACTGCATCTCGGGGGCCTGCAGTAACCAGCTGGGTTACCTTGCTTGCAATTCACTTACCCTTACTTTTGTAACCTGAGTTTACATTTATAGCAATTGTAGGAAAGGAAGGAATTCAAGAGGAACTTGGGACAGGAGCAAGCTTTAATGTAAGGCAGGTGTTTGTGTTTGATTGGCTTCAGCACTAAATTTCCCAGATACTCCCAACAGTTCTAACAAAAGGATTGAGAAGAAAAATTCTAAGCCTGTGCTTTGTGTGTGTCTTTTCTCAAGAGCTGGAAAGGAATCTGGTCACAACTCAGACAAGGTGTTGTACACCAAGAACAGCGAGGCCGAAACCAATGTCACAGAGTCTTGTCCTGCCCTGCAGTGCGGATGTAGAATGTATGCCGATTTTGACTCCCTGCCACCTTGCTACTGTGATGTACATGAGGGTCTCTGACTTGGGAAAGGTGGGCACAAAAATCTTCATGAGCAATATTTCTTTCTTAGTAGAACGTTTTATTATGCAAATCAAGTTCTAGAGTGTTTACCTGCTATTATATAATCTACAGTATTATTTTCTGTACTTCTGAATAAATGTGCAATATTGGAAATAATCCTCTTCCTCCAGTATTTTTGTTAGTTATAAACATCGCTTATTTAAATATGTGTATTATCAACTTTGGCATTTGGCGTCACTAGCTGGTAATATTACACTGCAGTAAAATAAAGTTAGAAAATAAAAATGTCCAGCACATCTCCCACCCTACAAGGAAAATGTGCATTGATATTAGGGCATTTCCAGTGTCAGCCTCGGCTGATGTCACCCAGCTGAAGTAGCTTATTTGGTTCTCCTGAGGGCTTAGGTCACTGGCACTCAGCTCCTCCACTGCAGACAATGGTCCATTCATCTAAGACAATGAGAGGAGCCAGGGGGGATGTCTCTTGCATTAAAATCATCTGATCCATGTAAAAGTAGGCCTGAGCTCAGTGGCCTCAAAGGCACATTTGGAAAACCAGATTCCTCTTGCTGCCACCTCCAGATCATGAGAGCAGGTGCCTCCTTTGTGGATACAGTAACACTGATGTGCATTGATCCAGTCATCAACATCTTCAACTATAACAGTGACTTGCAGCCAAAGACCAAAATCCAGAGTTTCTGGACCACAGTGAGAAAGAAAAGGAACGGTTTATCTGAGGATAACAGGTAAGCCTGATGAGGAATGTGAGCCCCTTTAATTATCAGGCCCAGAGAGGCAATGAAATGAAACGGCAGTCATGTCTCACTGCCTCACCACATCTTGAGCTAAATAATTACCTCACGAAGCCACTTGCTATGTGGGCTCACGACTGATGCCAAGAAGCCATAAAAAGCCATACGCTGGACATGAGAACTCATATCCCATAATCCAACACTGTAGAGCCAATCGCTAACCAATGTTATCTCTGTAAACCAGTGAGAATTCCTGTTAAACAGCTCTGTATTAGCCACTCCTGATCCCCTTTGCCTTTTTTTTTTTTTTGAGACAGAGTAAGACTCTGTCTCCCAGGCTAGGATGCAGTAGTGCAATCTCAGCTTACTGCAAGCTCCACCTCCTGGGTTCAAGCTATTCTCCTGTCTCAGCCTCCTGAATAGCTGGGATTATAGGCATGTGCCACCATGCCCAGCTAATTTTTGTATATTTAGTAGAGACAGGGTTTCACCACGTTGGCCAGGCTGGTCTCAAACTCCTGACCTCAAATGATCCACCCACCTTGGCTTCCCAAAGTGCTGGGATTACAGACATGAGCCACCGCACCTGGCCCCTTTTGCCATTAAAAACCTTCTAGTAACAGGCCAAGCAAAGCACTTCCCAAGGCAACCTGGAAGTGTGTCCTGGCTGCAGTCCTCATCCTTGGCCCAAATAACCTCTCTATGTTAATTTTCCTTCAGTATCTTTTTCTAGGCCAAGGATAGCAACAGGCAGCAGGAAGCCTCCCTTGCCTCTTCTGCTCCCAGTTGCCTTCTGTCCTGGCTCCTTCCCCTGAGCCTCCTGGAAACTCTTTCAAGCACGAGAAAGGCGTAACCACCACGTGCACTCATGAACTAAACGGCTGCTTGTGAACACCACGTGTAGACAATATAAAGAATTATTCCAGCCTGGGTAACATAGAGAGGCCCCGTCTCTATAAAAAATAAAAACTAAAAAAATCTTAGCTGGTTGTGGTGGTGCATACTTGTAGTTCAGCTTCTCAGGGGCTGAGGTGGATAACCTGAGCCCCGGGATCGAGGCTTCAGTGAGCTGTGGTCACACCATTGCACTCCAGTCTGGGTAACAGAGGATGACCCTGTCTCTAAAAAAAAAAAAAAAAAAAAAAGAAAGGAATAAGAATTATATTAGCTAGTAACAGTTGGTTACCTATTAAAGGAGTAAACAGGAATAGTAAATGAAAGAAACAGCTGTGGCATCCAGGTGATGGGGTGGTGAACAAGGATAGAACTGAGCATCTGGGGGGCCACCTGCTGGCTGAGCTCCAGGGCTCTGGACAGTGTGTGGCAGTCTCGGGGATCTTCAGGACCTTAGTGCTGGGGAAACAGGCCAGAGGAGGCCAGGCGCAGCAGCTCTGGAGAAGCCGCCCACCCTTGGAGCCAAGCAACTCCCTGGAGACAGCCTTAAGACCACCCCCTGCTCCTGGAAGTGACCTCTTACCCTCGAGTTTCTGGGCACTGTCTCCATCCTTTGACACTGATATATTCTTGTCACCAGCAAGCTCTGAGCAGAAAGAGCGCCCATGAGTCCCCTCACCCCACCCAGTGGGGGATCCAGGCACATGGGCAACTATGCCTGGTGCAGGCATTGCCGGGGAGCCATGAGGGAGATCTGTGGGACAAGGGTCTTCAGGATGCCCCCATTAGCAGGAGGGCAAAGCACCACACGTGGACTTTAGAGCCCTACAGGCTCAGCTCCCATCCTGATTTGACCTTCACCAGGGGAAGTCCTTTGACCCATCTGAGCCTCCGTGTCCTTGATGTGAAGTGGGGACTTGCACAGGTGACAGGGAAGAAACAGTGAGATGAGGCCTGGTGATCCCACAGCACCCCATGATCCCCAGGAAGTTGCCAAGGGGCTAAAGGTGGCTTCCCTCCTGACTGGACCCAGAAGCCTGGGTCCTTTACCAGGACCCCCCCCAACCCAACCCCACCCAAAAGAGTATGGCCATGAAACTCACACTCAGTGCAGACGGATCAGGGACATTGGAGATCCTGGTCATGGGAGAGGCAGAGGGGTGCAGAGGGAGAGCCCCAGGTGGGGGTGGTTATTTGTGGACACAGCTGTGAGTAAGCCGCACTTAGTAATCAGAAGAGTCCCCTCTCAAATACCTGTACCCTGCTCACTCACCCTAGGACACCCAGTCCTACTTCATCGACAGCCAGTGTAAGCAGACAGGAACTGAGCAGAGCTGGGCAGGGGTCTTGGAGAGTGTCCAAGTTCCTCCTGAGCACCACATCCCGGCATCTCAGGTGCTGCCTTTCCCCTGCAGCATCAGGTGTGGGCCCAACAAGGAATGGATCCCCTGGGTCACAGCATAGGACTGTGTTCTCCACAGGGAGGCGTCCTGGGCTGGGCTGCAGCACAGTCAGAACAATACAGAGGAGGTGGCAGTAGCCAGAGGGTATCCCCGCAGGAGACGCAGCCTACACCAACGTCAAACCTCCACAGAACTGCACAGAGATTCTTCAAAAAGTAGCCAACCCTGGCATTATCCACTCGAAATGTTCCGCCTCAACTTAGTGTGAAATCCAGACGCCTCATTGGCCCTACAGGTCCTTCCCCATCTGACCTTCACCTGCTCCTCTCCTCCCCTCCCAGCTCACTCTTCCCACTCACATCCAACCAGGCTGTTCTTTCTTCCCTTATATTGTTCTTCCCTTATATTGTAGGTGTGCCAGCCACTCCCTGCCTCAGGGCCTTTGCACTTGCCCTCTCTTTTGCCTAAAATGCAAACGCTGAGCTCAGATCACATATGAATCCCTCCCTCTTACCTTTCTTTGCTCAGATTGCATCTCTCAAAACTCACCAACTACCTCCCACCCTCATATTTCCTCCCTTCCCCAAGGCAGCCACTGTCTATTAATAGAACAGGTCACCCTGTTTTGTTGTAGTCAGAGCTCCTCTCACTATTTGAATTCTTCATTTATTTTTGTTTTTTAACTCTCCATTTAGAATACAAGACTATGTCTTCCATGTTCAATTCTGTATTGCTCAGAACCCAGAACATGACAAAATATTTGCTAAATAAATGAAAATGAAAAGAGAGCAGCAGCCCCACCCTCCCCGATACAAATACATTTGCCCTTCCTAGTCTCATCATGGACACCAGGATTTCCTGCTCTTGGCCATAAAACACAGTGCCCAAGGGACCAAGCTATCTGCTCCAGCCTCTCCAGATATAACCTGTTAGAAATCTCTGCAGGGGAACAAGGATCTGCACTCCCTTTTCCTCCCCATGCTCTGCCCCCTCTCCCCACCCCTTAGTCATCTGGCAAAGCATCTGAGTGACTGTAAGGTAAACACACCTGACAGTATCTGAGATAACTCTGTGTGGCAGATGCACCTGAATGTGTGTTCAGAGGTAGTGAATCCAGGAATGGTTAGCCCTGAAATTCATTTCTTGTCTGTGAGGAACATCTGAGCCCTGATCCCATCCTATAGAATGTAGGCCAAACAGGAGACCAAGGCCATTTTGGGTTAAGTGAAGGTTGCCACGTGGAGACTGTTATGGGGAGGGTGCTAAGTGAAATTGCCACATAAACTGCATGTTCTTTGCCAGCAGTTGTGACTTTCCTTCCCAGCCCATCTCCACTGGGCCATGCAATTATTCTGTCCTGCCCACACTGAACTCTGTCCCCTGTATGTAGTCCATAATAAAATCCCATGTCTCATTTTCTGGCTCTGAGTCTCTTCTTTGGCCTCTTGAGCCTGATGTTATCTCCATTGGAGTTGATAGGCATTCGGGAAGACAGTGACCCAGCTGGACCCAGAGTTTGCCGAGGTGCCACATCCCCACCTTGCCCTACTGATCCTCTGGCCTCTCACAGGCCTCCCTTCCCAGACCAGAGCCCCAAAGGCCTCAGATGTCAGAGGCCTCAAATGTCAAAGGCCTCAAATGCCAGTTCATGATTTGCAAGAACAGCGCAAAGGTCCAGCTCCCTGTCATTTCCACAGCAATCTTCTCATTGCCTGTTGGGTGCCAGCTGCTGGAGATCCCCACAAAGAGCTGCCACTGGGGGCAACCCTTCTAGGAAGGAGCTGAGGAAAGGGAATTCTCACTGTGGGGACTGCTAAGAAACTAGTCATGGAGCTGCTCCATTCTAACACAAATCTACCCTTTGTATGGCTGGAACTGACATTTCCCTGGAGGTGTCCAGACAGCTGATGAAACACAGAGCCTATAAAAGCTGCCAGTCCTTAAGGCTGCCAGCCCCTGGCCAAGGAGGCTCATGCCTTTGGCCCTTCTAATTGTCTCCTGATTGGCAGAGTTGATGTTGATGGAGGCTGAAGGTAAAACATATATTTTTTAAGTCAAAATACTGCCCTTTAAAAGGTGCTTGCTAGAGATTTTAGAACTTTTTGAGCGCTCTGCTGGCCCCAGTGTGGAAAAAAATAACTCTTAAATATTATTAGTTGGAGATTAAGTTAGTATCAGGTTCATTCTGGTGATACTGCAATACATATAAAATATAAAAAGCACCTGGAATTTAACCAGGTAATCTTACTTCTGAACACTTAGCTTTAGGAAACAACTATAAGTGTTCAAAGATGTATGTGCAAGCATGCACATTATACTATATTAATAAATGTAACAAACAACAAAAGTCTCAATTTTTTACCATGAATCTTATGGTAAAGACATACAAAGAACTGTGTGGATTTTAGTTTTTAAAGGACACTGATCTAGGAGAAGGAAACAGAGCAAGATGGCTGCCAGTCCTTAAAGCTGCCCAGTCCCTGGGCAAGATGGAGCTTATAAAGAGGGTCATGACTTCAGCCCTTTTAACTGTCTCCTGATTGATGAAGGCTGAAGGTAAAACATACATCCTCCCACAGGAACACCAAATTGAACAACTATCTACACCAAAAAAGCACCTTAATAAAAAACAAAAACTGCCAGGCATGGTGGCTCAGGCCTGTAATCCCAGCACTTTGGGAGGCTGAAGTGGGCAGATTACCTGAGGTTGGGAGTGCGCGAGTAGCCTGACCAACAGGGAGAAATCCTATCTCTACTAAAAATACAAAATTAGCAGGTTGTGGTGTGCACACCTGTAATCCCAGCTACTTGGGAGGCTGAGGCAGGAGAATTGCTTGAACTCGAGAGGCAGAGTTGTGGTGAGCCGAGATTGCACCATTGCACTCCAGCCTGGACAACAAGAGCAAAACTCTGTCTCAAAAAACAAACAAAAACAAAAAGATGAGTGATCACAGTAACTGTTTTTAACTTCGTATCACTGAAAGAGGCACTGAAGAGGTTGGGAAAGACAGTCTTGAATTGCCAAGACTACTCACCTCCCCCATCCCCTGGCAGTGGCTAAATGACATGGAGAAAAAAAATCTGTGCACTTGGTGAGAGGGAGAGCGCAGTGATTGTGGGACTTTGCATTGAAACTCAGTGCTTCTCTGTCACAGCAGAAAGCAACACCAGGCAGAACTCAGCCAGCGCCCGTGGAAGGAGCATTTACACAGTCACAGCCAGAGGGGAATGACTCCTCCCAGTGGCTGGAACCTGAGTTATGGCAAGCCTGGACACTGCAGGCTGAAGTGCTCTGGGTCCTAAATAAACTTGAAAGGGGGTCTAGACCACAAGGACTGCAATTCCTGGGCAAGTCCAACAATATGGAATTCAGGAAACAGGAAAACCATGGAGATGGTGAAGAGAGCAGTGGCTGCCAGAGGTTGGGGGTGAGGAGGAATAAATAAGTGGAGCATAGAGGCTTTTTAGGGCAGTGAAACTAATCTGTGTGATACAATAATGGTGGATACACGTCCTTACAGACAACTGTCCAAACTCATAGACTGTACAGCACTAGGAATGAATCCTATGTGATCTATAGACTTTGGGTGATAATGACGTCAATCTAGGTCGTCGGTTGTAATAGATGTACCACTCTAGTGAGAATGTTAATAGTAGAGGAGGTTATGCACATGTGAGGATAGGGGACATATGAGAAATCTCTATAGCTTCTCTCTATGTTGCTGTGAACCTAAAATGGCTTTTTAAAAGCCTTAAATCAAAAAATTGAATTTATTAACTTCTATAAACACATTCACTACAAAGACTTGAATAATACATCTCTACGTTTGAAAACAGTTGAACATTTGTGTCCATATGGACACATCCTAGCAAATACTGTTTTTCAATTTCAAAGAAAGAAAAGTTAATCAAGTATGTTTTGACAACTATGAAAAATGCTGACCCTCAATAAATGACCCTGCATGGCTCCTTAACTGTTAAACTTTTTTTTTTTTGTAGAGACAGGGCCTCACTATGTATACCCAGGCTGGACTCAAACTCCCTGCCTCAAGTGATCCTTCTGCCTCAGCCTCCCTAAGTGTTTTTAAGATTATAAGCGTGAGCCACCATGCCAAGCCAGACTATAATACTTTAATTTCACAAGTTTTCTGCCTCACACTGGGAAGCCAAACTAAATCAGCCATTTGAAATAGAAATACCTTTAGGGGCCTGGTGCAGTGGCTCATACCTGTAATCCCAACACTTCGGGAGGCTGAGGTAGGTGGGTTACCTGAGGTCGGGAATTCAAGACCAGCATAGCCAACACAATGAGACCCCATCTCTACTAAAAACACAAAAATTAGCCAGGTGTGGTGGTATGCTACTCACAAGGCTGAGGTAGGAGAACTGCTTGAACCCAAGAGGCGGACGTTGCAGTGAGCTGAGATCACACCATTGCACTTCAGCCCAGATGACAGAGTGAAACTGTCTCAAAAAAAAAAAAAAAAAACCCTTTTAGGAATATTTTGTCTTTGATTTTTAATATAAACACTAAGCTAATTCAAATGACAGTTCCTCTATGTTATGCTGGTATTGTTCCAAATAACAAATGCATAAAATCTAGAGAAATCACAAATTTATCAAATGTCAAATTGCCAAATATTACTTTTGCTTCCCAATTACTTTATCATAAAATATATGCAGAAGGAACTCAGAACTGACCTTTCAACTGTCTGCCCGTATCTTCATTCATCATCCTTGCTTAGAATACAGTAATTGCTACCACATCATAGTGAGGCATTCTGTGAATCAATGAACAGACCACAACTAGAAGAAGATGCAGGACTATCAACTAACAGACTCAAACTTAAGTGAGACACACTTCTCAATGAGAAAGGAGATGCTATCTCATATCTATCGGAACTGTCCCATAAATAATGGCTCTTCAAAGAAAAACAAAAGGGATATGCAAATCCTATTACTATGGTCACAGTTTGTTCCATATACTGTGTCACCTTTGTAGTGTGATAAAAATGAACAAACAGCAAACAGATCAGCCTTCCTTTTGTTACCAACAAAGCTGGTACTCCAAAAGATGGGGTCTTTTCCTGCTGGGTGTCACAAAGCCGATACCTAAAACCAAAAGTGAGTGATAAACAGTGCAGGTTTTATTCAATGGCCACAAAATTGAGAAGCCGGAGCATGGCTCACAAATCAGCTTCTCAACTAACGAGGAGTGAGGGGGTTAAAATATAATTTATCTAATAAAGTTGGTGCATATTAAAGCAAAGGGAGGAATATTCATTTATTTTTCAGAAATGGGCAGCAAGCTTCCTAAAACGAGAGTGCTGCCTTTCTTTTTGTCCTTTCATGGCTTCTTCTGGTCATTGTCATGGCGACTGTCAACTGTCATGGCACTGGTGGGAGTATCATTTAGCACAGAAATAAGATTATAATAAGGCTGAGGTCTTTTTGAAGTCATCTGGTCAGGTATCCTGGTTGTTATCAGTACTACACTGGTTTGATTATAAAGGGAACTTTTTAATCACAGGCATTCTGTTTCTTAAAGATAAGCAGAGTTAGGGAGGATTTCCAAGATGGCGTGGTAGGAACAACTCAGGATTGCAGCTCTCAGTGAAGGCGCAGAGGGTGAGTCCTAGCCACATTTTCAGACGGACCTTTGTTGCCCACAGAACGGGGAAATTCCCAGGTGTAGGAGAGACACGGGACACCAGCGCAGCCCTTTCGGCTTGTGCGGCCGTTTCGGCCGGCGCCACAGCGCAGCGGCAACCCACACAAAACTCACTGGTCTGGGTGCCCTGTTAAACCGGCAATCTGAGATTTGGGAGGGCAGATTAACATATCCATCTGATTAAATGGGACTTGGACAGTGAGCCAGACCAGGGGATTCCTGGGAAGCGTGATTTGAGCCGGTGCAGTAGGCCGCGGCATGGGAAATCACACAGATCCTGGTGCCCTATCAGCAGGTGACTGAAACACCTGAGAGAGAGTCAACCGTTCAGCTTAAAAAAAAAAAAAAAAAGAGAGAGAGAGAAAAAGGACTCTGAGGCAGGGAGCCAGGTGATCAGGCTCGGTGGGTCCCACCCCCACAGGGACAAACAAAACGGCGATTCAAAACGCTCGGGGTTGAGAGTTTTACTGCGGGCTCAGCTGAATCCAGGACGGTGCAGCTCGATGAGAGAAAGGCGTCCGCCACTACGGACACATTCCGCCCCTACTGAGGTACACGCCCATTGCTGAAGCAGCCTGATGTTGCCGAGGAAACCCGCCAAAACAGAGACTCCACCAACAGGGCGGAGCCCACCACAGTAGGGTGGAGCCCCGTGGCAGCAGGGCGGACCCCATGGTAGCAGGGCGGAGCCTTGGCAGGCAAATAGTGACTAGACTGCCTCCTAGCTGGGCAGGACAGTGCAACGGATACTCATAAAGAAAGCCCCAACTCCCTGAGACAGAGCATCTGAGGGAAAAAAAAAAAGGGGGTTTTATAAGTTCTGCTGCAGCAGACCTAAACACACCCGCCCAACAACCCTGAATGAACAACAGAGCTCACAGCTCAGCACTGGAGCTCCTATAAAGTACAGACGGTCTCCTCAAGCAGCTCCCTGACCCCTGTATATCCAAAGAGTCACCTCAAAAAAGGACTACTCAGACTGACATTTGGCGGGCATCATTCTGGGACAAAGCTAGCAGAAGAAGAAACTGGTAGCATCCCTCACTGTTCCACAGCTGCTACAGGTGTACCCCAGACAAGCAGGGCCTGGAGTGGATCTCAGCAGTCATACAGCAGAGGGGCTAGACTGATAGAAGGAAAACTAAGTACCAGAAATACTTCATCATCAACAATCTGGGCATCCACTCAGAGACCCAATCGAAAAGTCAGCAACTACTAAGATGACAGGTGGATAAATCCACAAAGATGGGAAGAAACCAGCGCAAAAAGGAAGAAAACACCCGAAACCAAAACACCTCACCTCCTACAAAGGACCAAAACTCCTCACCAGCAAGGGAACAAAGCTAGATGGAGAATGAGTGTGACGAAATGACAGAATCAGACTTCAGAAGGTGGATAATGAGAAACTTCCGTGAGCTAAAAGAACATGCTCTAAATCAATGCAAAGAAACTAAGAACCTTGGAGAAAGATTTGAAAAAATATTCGAGGAAATGATAACAAGAATGGACAACTTAGAGAGGAATATGAATGAATTGAAGGAGCTGAAAAACACAACACAACAACTTCGCGAAGCATGCACAAGTTTCAACAGCCGAATTGACCAAGCAGAAAAAAGGATATCAGAAGTTGAAGATCAACTCAATGAAATAAAACGAGAAGCCAAGATTAGAGAAAAAAGCGCAAAAAGGAATGAACAAAATCTCCAAGAAATGTGGGACTATGTGAAGAGACTTAACCCACATTTGATAGGTGTACCCGAATGTGATGGAGAGAATGAATCCAAGCTGGAAAATACTCTTCAGGATATTATCCAGGAAAATTTCCCCAACCTAGCAAGGCAGGCCAATACTCAACTCCAGGAAATACAGAGAACACCACAAAGATATTCTGCAAGAAGAGTAACCCCAAGGCACATAATCGTCAGATTCACCAGGGTTGAAATGAAAGAGAAAATACTAAGGGCAGCCAGAGAGAAAGGTCAGGTCACCCACAAAGGGAAGCCCATCAGACTCACAGCAGATCTCTCGGCAGAGACTCTACAAGCCAGAAGAGAGTGGGGGCCAATATTCAACATCCTTAAAGAAAAGAACTTTCAACCCAGAATTTCATATCCAGCCAAACTGAGCTTCATAAGTGAAGGAAGAATAAAATCTTTTGCCAACAAGCAAGTACTCAGAGATTTTGTCCCCACCAGGCCTGCTTTACAAGAGCTCCTGAAAGAGGCACTACACATAGAAAGGAACAACCAGTACCAGCCATTCTAAAAACATACCAAATGCTAAAGAGCATCAACAAAATGAAGAATCTGCATCAACCAATGGACAAAACAGCCAGCTAGCATCAAAATGGCAGTATCAAATTCACATGTAACAATATTAACCCTAAACGTAAATGGGCTAAATGCACCAATCAAAAGACACAGACTGGAAAATTGGATAAAAAACCAAAACCCATAGGTGTGCTGTATCCAGGAAACCCATGTCACATGCAAGGATTCACAAAGGCTCAAAATAAAGGGATGGAGGAAGATTTACCAAGCAAATGGAGAGCAAAAAAAAAGCAGGAGTTGCAATTCTCGACTCTGATAAAATAGACTTTAAAGCAACAAAGATCAAAAGAGACAAAGAAGGTCATTACATAATGGTAAAAGGATCGATACAACAAGAAGAGCTAACGATCCTAAATATGTATGGACCCAATACAGGAGCACCCAGATATATAAGGCAAGTTCTTAACGACTTACAAAGAGACTTAGACTCCCACACAATAATAGTGGGAGACTTTAACACTCCACTGTCAATATCAGACAGATCAACCAGACAGAAAATTAACAAGGATATCCAGGGCTTGAACTCAGACCTGGAACAAGCAAACCTGATAGACATTTACAGAACTCTCCACCCCAAATCCACAGAATATACATTCTTCTCAGCACCACATCACACCTACTCCAAAACTGACCACATAATTGGAAGTAAAGCACTCCTCAGCAAATGCAAAACAACTGAAATCATAACAAACAGTCTCGCAGACCATAGTGCAATCAAGTTGGAACTCAGAATTCAGAAACTAACTCAGAACCGCACAGCTTCATGGAAACTGAACAACTGGCTCTTGAATGTTGATTGGATAAACAATGAAATGAAGGCAGAAATAAATAAGTTCTTCGAAACCAACGAGAACAAAGACACAACATACCAGAATCTCTGGGACACATTTAAAGCAGTCTGTAGAGGAAAATATATAGCAATAAGTGCCCACATGAGATCCAAAGTGCAGAGATCCAAAACTGACGCCCTATCGTCAAATTTTTTTTTTTTTTTTTTTTTTTGAGCACAGGGTACTTTATTGATGGTACACGACAAGGTGGGGCTCCCTAGGCCCCTCCCTCTTCAAGGGGTCTGCATGGAAACTGAGGAGGGGCAATTCGGTGTGGTGAGGGACTCAGTGTGGCAGGGACTCCCCAGCAGTGAGGGCCTCTCTTCCTCTCGTGCTCTCGCTGGGGCTGGTGGTCCAGGGGTCTTACTCCTTGGAGGCCATGTGGGACATGAGGTCCACCACCCTGTTGCTGTAGCCAAATTCATTGTCATACCAGGAAATGAGCTTGACGAAGTGGTCGTTGACGGCAATGCCAGCTCCAGCATCGAAGGTGGAAGAATGGGTGTCGCTGTTGAAGTCAGAGGACACCACCTGGTGCTCAGTGTAGCCCAGGATGCCCTTGAGGGGGCCCTCCGACGCCTGCTTCGCCACCTTCTTGATGTCATCATATTTGGCAGGTTTTTCCAGGCGGCAGGTCAGGTCCACCACTGACACGTTGGCAGTGGGGACACAGAAGGCCATGCCAGTAAGCTTCCCGTTCAGCTCAGGGATGACCTTGCCCACGGCCTTGGCAGCACCAGTAGAGGCAGGGATGATGTTCTGGAGAGCCCCATGGCCATCACGCCACAGTTTCCCGGAGGGGCCATCCACGGTCTTCTGGGTGGCAGTGATGGCATGGACCGTGGTCATGAGTCCTTCCACGATACCAAAGTTGTCATGGATGACCTTGGCCAGGGGCACTAAGCAGTTGGTGGTGCAGGAGGCATTGCTGACGATCTTGAGGCTGTTGTCATACTTCTCATGGTTCACGCCCATCACGAACATGGGGGCATCAGCAGAGGGGGCAGATATGATGACCCTTTTGGCTCCCCCCTGCAAGTGAGCCCCAGCTTTCTCCATGGTGGTGAAGACGCCAGTGGACTCCACCACATACTCAGTGCCAGCATCGCCCCACTTGATTTTGGAAGGATCTCGCTCCTGGAAGATGGTGATGAGATTTCCATTGATGACAAGCTTCCCGTTCTCAGCCTTGACAGTGCCATGGAATTTGCCATAGGTGGAATCATACTGAAACATGTAGACCATGTAGTTGAGGTCAATGAAGGGATCATTGATGGCGACGACATCCACTTTACCAGAGTTAAAAGCAGCCCTGGTGACCAGGCGCCCAATACAACCAAATCCGTTGACTCCGACCTTCACCTTCCCCATGGTGTCTCAGAGATGTGGCTGGCGATGGGAGACAAGATGCGGCTGTCTGTCGAACAGGAGGAGCAGAGAGCTATCATCAAAATTGAAAGAGCTAGAGGAGCGAGATCAAAAAAACTCAAAACCTAGCAGAAGACAAGAAATAACTAAGAACAGAGCAGAACTGAAGGAGACAGAAACACGAAAAACCCTTCAAAAAAATCAATAAATCCAAGAGGTGGTTTTTCGAAAAGATCAACAAAATAGACAGACCACTAGCCAGACTAATAAAAAAGAAAAGAGAACAACCAAATAGATGCAATAAAAAATGATAAAGGGAAAATCACCACCGATTCCACAGAAATTCAAACCATCATCAGAGAATACTACAAACAACTCTATGCACATAAACTAGTAAACCAGGAAAAAAATGGATAAATTCCTGGACACCTGTGTCCTCCCAAGCCTAAACCAGAAGGAAGCCGAAACTATGAATAGACCAATAACAAGGTCTGAAGTTGAGGCAGCAATTAAGAGCCTACCACACAAAAAAAGCCCAGGTCCAGATGAGTTCACAGCTGAATTCTACCAGACACACAAAGAGGAGCTGGTACCATTCCTTCTGAAACTATTCCAAATAATCCAAAAAGAGGGAACCCTTCCCAGATCATTTTATGAGACCAACATCATCCTCATACCAAAACCCGGCAGAGATTCAACAAGAAAAGAAAACTTCAGGCCAATATCCATGATGAACATAGATGCAAAAATCTTCAATTAAATACTGGCAAACCGATTGCAAAAGCACATTAAAAAACTTATCCATCATGATCAAGTAGGATTCATCCCGGTGATGCAAGGCTGGTTCAACATACGCAAGTCTATAAATGTAATTCACCACATAAACAGAACCAAAAACAAAAATCCCATGATTATCTCAATTGACGCAGAGAAGGCATTTGACAAAATTCAACAGCCCTTTATGCTAAAAACCCTCAATAAACTCGGTATTGATGGAACATATCTCAAAGTAATAAAAGTTATTTACGACAAACCAACAGCCAATATCATACTTAATGGGCAAAAACTGGAAGCATTCCCTTTGAAATCCAGCACTAGACAAGGATGCCCTCTCTCACTCCTATTCAACATAGTACTGGAAGTTCTAGCCAGAGCAATCAGGCAAGAAAAAGAAATAAAGGTGGAATAGGAAAGGTGGAAGCCAAATTGTCTCTATTTGCAGATGACATGATAGTATACCTAGAAGACCCCATCGCCTCTGCCCAAAAACTCCTGAAACTGATAAGCAACTTCAGCAAAGTCTTAGGATATAAAATCAATGTGCAGAAATCACAAGCATTCCTATAAATCAATAACAGACTTAAAGAGAACCAAATCAAGAACGAACTGCCATTCAAAATTGCTACAAAGAGAATAAAATACCTAGGAATACAACTTACAAGGAATGTAAGGGACCTCTTCAAGGAAAACTACAAACCACTGCTCAATGAAATAAGAGAGGACACAAACAGATGGAGAAACATTTCATGTTCATGGTTAGGAAGAATCAATATCATGAAAATGGCTATACTGCCCAAAGTAATTTACAGAATCAACGCTGTCCCCATCAAGCTACCATTGAATTTCTTCACAGAACTGGAAAAAACCACCATGAACTTCATATGGAACCAAAAGAGAGCCCGCGTAGCCAAGTCAATTCTAAGCAAAAAGAACACAGCAGGAAGCATCACACTACCAGACTTCAAACTATACTACAACGCTACAGTAATCAAAACAGCATGGTACTGGTACCAAAACAGGGATATAGACCAATGGAACAAAACAGAGGCATCGAAGGCAACACAACATATCTACAACCATACAATCTTTGATAAACCAGACAAAAACAAGCAATGGGGAAAGGATTCCCTGTTTAATAAATGGTGTTGGGAAAACTGGTTAGCCATGTGCAGAAAGCAGAAACTGGACCCCTTCCTGACACCTTACACTAAAATTAACTCCAGATGGATTAAAGACTTAAACATAAGACGTAGCACCATAAAAACCCTAGAAGAAAATCTAGGCAAAACCATTCAGGACATAGGAGTAGGCAAGGACTTCATGACCAAAACACCAAAAGCATTGGCAACAAAAGCCAAAATAGACAAATGGGACCTAATCAAACTCCACAGCTTATGCACGGCAAAAGAAACAGTCACTAGAGTGAATCGGCAACCAACAGAATGGGAAAAAATCTTTGCAGCTTACCCATCTGACAAAGGGCTGATATCCAGAATTTACAAAGAACTCAAACAGATTTACAGGAAAAAAACAAGCCCATTCAAAAATGGGCAAAGGATATGAACAGACACTTTACAAAAGAAGACATACATGAGGCCAACAAACACATGAAAAAATGCTCATCATCTCTGGTCATTAGAGAGATGCAAATCAAAACCACATTGAGATACCATCTCACGCCAGTTAGAATGGCGATCATCAAAAAATCTGGAGACAACAGATGCTGGAGAGGATGCGGAGAAATAGGAACACTCTTACACTGTTGGTGGGAGTGTAAATTAGTTCAACCATTGTAGAAGACAGTGTGGCGATTCCTCAAGGACCTAGAAATAGAAATTCCATTTGACCCAGCAATCCCATTACTGGGTATATATCCAAAGGACTATAAATCGTTCTCCTATAAGGACACATGCATACGAATGTTCATTGCAGCACTGTTTACAATGGCAAAGACCTTGAACCAACCCAAATGCCCATCGATGATAGACTGGACTGGGAAAATGTGGCACATATACACCATGGAACATTATGCAGCAATCAAAAATGATGAGTTTTTGTCCTTTGTAAGGTCATGGATGAATGTGGAGAACATCATTTTCAGCAAAGTGACACAAGAACAGAATACGAAATACCACATATTCTCACTCATAGGCGGGTGAGAAAAATGAGAACACATGGACACAGGGAGCAGGGTACTACACACTGGGGTCTATTGGGGGGAATGGGGAGGGACAGCGGGGCGGGGGAGCTGGGGAGGGATAGCCTGGGGAGAAATGCCAAATGTGGGTGAAGGAGAGGAAGGCAGCAAAACACACTGCCATGTGTGTACCTATGCAACTATCTTGCATGTTCTGCACATGTACCCCAAAACCTAAAATGCAATAAAAATTAAAAAAATAAAATAAGTAAAAACTAAAAAAAAAAAAGATAAGCAGAGTTAGGGCAGGATAGAAATTCAGCTAACACTTTTAAAGAACAAATATGCCAAAACATTAAAGGAGTATGAGATATCCTTTTTCTAAAAGATAAAACATTTGAAGTAAAGATTAGTTGAAAATAAAGCAGTTCTACTAACTAAAGACAAGTAGTTTCCAGAGCAGGTATATTTATTTGTATATGCGAATATATCACCCTTCAACACATATACAATAGTTATAAAATCTGAAAACTTAGGTCTACCAGAGAGAATTACAATCTCTTGACTCATATGTGTTAATCCTTCCATGCAGAACCTCAGTATTTCACACAATAAACATGCCAGAAAAGGATTCTGGGGAGAAAACCCGTATCAGCTCAAAAGAAGAGGTTTTCTTATATTGTCTGGGGTTACTGAGGTCAAACAAGATGACTGCACCTGTTTTATAGGAAACTTTAAATCCAAAGTACTAATCCTAACAAGGACTAGGCTGGTTCTGATGTTTACTTTCCTACCTAGAGCTACTCTGTAATAAAACAAATGGTATTAACAGCCCCAGAGTGAACTAATTTTACACATCCCAAATATCATACCTTATTTATTATCTCAGATAAACAATACAAAATGTAAATTGATAATCTGAATTAAAGGCTCCAAGTCTAAAGTATCCAATTTCCCAAGATAATTAGAAAAAGAAAAAAAATCAAATACTCTAAGGATCATTTTTCATATTTCTAAGACTATAAAATATTTGTATAAATAAAATTTATACTTAAACACATATACAATACAAACCAATGAACTATATTAGAAATCCTCAAGCATTTTAAACACAACACAAGTATACATAAATTTCTCTAAGACTGAAAAATATCATGAGCAAAAGTAATTTGACTGTATCATATTAACTCAGTGTACAGTACTGGATTTAAAATAACAAGTGTAGTAAAAATGAAAACTGAGGTCACTTTATATAAGACAATGATCCCTAAAAGGACATTAAATACTTGCTTGTCTTAAATATTTTTGGGTTTTGGCATTGTAATAAATATGTAATAAATATCCACAGTACACTGTTTTATGTTGAGTGCTTATCTTTCTCCATTTGAAAGTCTTTCTCCAGAGTCATAATGTCTTAGAGGGATCCCAGTGGGTGGGGAGTTGGGATTTTGCAGCAAGTCCATTAACAAAGCAATCTTATCATCAATGTGTTCCTGGAGTTTATATATTCGCTGATCAATGTAATCCATGAGTTTCTTTTCCATCAGTTCCATATTTTTAGAAAGAATCTTTTCCAAGTAGGAAAAAACAGGTTGCTCTTCCATTCTAAAAATACATTTTTAAAAATATATAAATTTTCCCTAATATAACAAAAACAATCAGGCTTATAAAACAAGCAGCCAACATATATTGAGATTTGTCTCCACAACTCTGCCCTGTCTTCTTATGATGCATTTTCAGGTGCTAATACACATCCACAACAGGCAATCACAGCCCTAAATGCCCAACATATTATTGTTTAATTCTTTTTTAGTATACAATTGAACTAGAAATATAAGAGTGAAAAGGAACCCTCAAAGAACAAGACTTTAGAAAGGGTCGTTTTGCTTTGAGCTCCAAATCAAAACTAATCTTGCCCATTTTCTTCTAAAGTCAACATGTATATTTTCAAATATTTCCCCAAGCAACTCTATAAAGTTTTTTCTTCCTTCATACAATCAACCTTACTGAACTACTGGAAGGTTCTTTTGTTAACCTGATATAAAAACACTTGAGAATTTAACTAGAATGGGAAAGCTAATAAATAAAAAGCACACCAATTTCTAATCACAGTGAACATTAGAACGGTAAGTCTCAGGCCGGGCACGGTAGCTGATACCTCTAATTTCAGCACTTTGGGAGGCAAGGTGAGTGGATAACTTGAGGTCAGGAGTTTGAGACCAGCCTGGCCCACATGGTGAAACTCCATCTCTACTAAAAACACAAAAATTAGCAGGGTATGGTGGTGGGTGCCTGTAGTCCCAGCTACTTGGGTAGATCGATTGAACCCAGGAGACGAAGGCTGCAGTGAGCCAAGACTGAGCCACTGCATTCTAGCCTGAGTGATAGAACAAGACTCCATCTCAAAACAAGAACAGTAACTCTCAGACTGTGGTCCACAAAACCCTGGGGTCTCCACGACTCTTTGGGGAATTCACTAAGATCACAAGTATGTTTATACTAAGATGTTATTTGACTTTTTCATCCTCATAATCATGAATTTTCCAGAGGCTACAAAATGTATGTTACTGTTGTATGTTATTACACAACTACAGAATTTGTAGTTGTATATTCTTCTCTTTCCTAAAATTTCAAAGTAGTAGAGATTTAGTGTACAACTATATGCTTTTTCAGAGATTACTCCAGTCTGTTCTCAGTATTCCTACTGTGCTCTTACTAGCTATATTTGATTATACATGCTATAATTCAATATACATAAAACAGTCAAAAGTTATTATGCACTGATTCACGTACATTTAAAATAATACTATTTTCGATAAAATTTTAGAAGAAAGTCTGGCAGTTTTTTCACAAACACTGTTATTTATGTTAATACACAGTGGGTTGTTTTTAAACAAATAAATATTTTTAGGTAGCCTAGTTTACTGGGATTCTCAATATTTAAGAGTGTAGAGACCAAAAATCTGAGAACCACTACTCTAGAATACACCAGAGAATTTTTAAGAAACTCTTTATTTTAAAATAATTATGGATTCACAGGAAGTTGCAAAGATATTAGTTCATCAGTACCCTTTATCCAGTCCTCCCAATGATCACATCTTGTCTGTCTATAATCCAATATCAAAACCAGGAAATTGATATTAGTATAATGTGTGTGTGTACTGCTATGCCATTTTATCACATATACACATATTTATTTATTTTGAGGCGGAGTTTCGCTCTTGTTACCCAGGCTGGAGTGCAATGGCACGATCTCGGCTCACTGCAACCTCCACCTCCTGGGTTCAAGCAATTCTCCTGCCTCAGCCTCCCGAGTAGCTGGGACTACAGGCGCCCACCGCCATGCCCAGCTAATTTTTTGTATTTTTAGTAGAGACGGGGTTTCACCTTGTTGACCAGGATGGTCTCGATCTCTTGACCTCGTGATCCACCCGCCTCGGCCTCCCAAAGTGCTGGGATTATAGGCGTGAGCCACCTCGCCTGGCCACACATATTTATTTAAACACCACCATAATCAAGAGGCAGAACTATTCCTTCACTACAAATGATCTCCTTCCTCTATCCCTTTATTGTCATATCTACTTCCCTGAAGTCTTCTTTCCCTAATACCTGCTAACCATCAGTATGCTGTCCAATTTTATTTTGAGACTATTATATAAATGAGATCATACAGTAATGTGACCTTTTGAGATTCTCTTTTGTCATTCAGCAAAACGCCTTTGAGAGACATCCAAGTTATTTTTTACTGCTCACCAGCATTGCATGATAATGGAAATATCACAGTTTAACCATTCACCTAATAAGGTATTTTAGTTGGGACTTTTGGGCTATTACAAAGAAAGCTTCTATGAACAACTGTGTACAAGTTTCTGTGTGGACATGAACTTTCATTTCTCTGGGATGCCTAGGAGTATAATTGTTGGGTTGTATGGTAACTATATGTTTAGTTTTAAAGATATTGCCAAAATATTTTTTAGAGTGACTGTACCATTTTACATTCTTGCCAAAAATGTGTGAGAGATCCAGTTCCCACACATCTTTGTCAGCATTTGACATCATTACTGTTTTTAAATTTTAGCCGTCCCAATAGTGGTATCTTTGGTTTTAATATGCATTTCCCTGATAGTCATGAAGTCAGTGTTGATCAACTTTTCATGTGCTTATTTACTATTTGTACATCCTGTCTGTTGAAATGACTATTGTTTTGTCCGTATTCTAACTGGATTGTTAGTTTTTTTTCTTTCCTTTAAACATAGAGTTTGACAGTTTTTTATGTATTTCAGATACAGGTCATTTGCTGGATTTGTAATCTGCAAATATTTTCTCCCAGTTTTATTTTAATTCCCTTAACAGGGTCTTTCACAAACAAAAGTTTAAATTTTGATGGGGCCCAATTTATCAGTTTTTTATTTTATGGATCATGCTTTTGGTGGCATATTTGAGAACTCATTTCTTAGTCCTAGGTCCCCAGTTTCTCCCATATATTAGAAAGACTTTGTAGTTTTACATTTTACATTTTAGACTATAAATAATCTTGTGTTAATTTTTGTATAAAGTATAAGGTTTAAAGCACAATTCATTTTTTTTTGCCTGTGGATATCCAACTGCTCCAACACATTTTAAAAAAACAATTCTACCTCTATTGAATTATTGTTACATCTTTGTCAAAAATCAGTTGGGATACTTATGTAGAGCTATTTCTGTGCTATCCATCTATATGACTGTCTCTCTGACAATAACACAGTCATGAATACTGTGGCTATGTGTCTTGAAGTCAAGAAGTGATTTCTCTTACTTTATTATTTTTCAATTTTTTTCTATTCCTTTATCTTTCCATTTTAAAAAATTCTCCATTTCTAAATTTTAGAATCATCTCATTTATATTTATAAAAAAAATGCTCAACTTTTCATAGGAATTGCATTAAATTTATATATCAACTAGAAGAGAATGACATTTTTACTATGTTATGTGTTCAAATTAATGAATAAGGTATGTTTCTCCAGTTTTTAGGTCTTCTTTCATCAGTAGTTTATGATTTGCAGTTCACATATCCTGTATATATTTTGTTGAAACTTTTTCATATACAAGTATTTTTATAGATTTATATATTTTACATACATTTACATGTATTTTTCTGTATTTTAATTTTGGGGGCATCTCATTTGGTGTCAGGTTAATACTGACTTCATAGAATGAGTTGGAAAGTCTTCCCTCCTCTTCTAGTTTTTAGGAGCATGTAAAATTGGTGTTCTTTAAATGTTCAGTAGAAATCTACAGTGGAGCCATCTGGGCATGGATATTTCTTTTTCATGAGCTTTCCAATAATGAATTAAGTATTTTTAGTGGTTATAGGACTATTCTATTATTTATTTCATGTTGGCTGAGTTTGGTAGTTTGTGGTTTTGGGGAAACTGATCCATTTCTCCTAAGCTGCCAAATTTTGAACATAAAGTTGTTTGTAATACTCCCTCCCTTATTCTCTCTTAAATGCCCTTAGGATCAGCAGTGACATCTAAGTACATTCCAGATACTGATGTTTACATCTTCTTTCTTTTTCTCTTTTGATAGTCTTGTTAGAAGTTTATCAATTTTGTTGAAATTTTCAAAGAACTGGCTTTTGTCTTTATTGATTTTATTTGCTTGTTTTCAGTTTCATTGATTTCTGTTCTTTATTATTTCCTTCTTTCTGCTTGTTTTTAGCTCAGTTTGCTTGGCTTTAAAATTATACATTAAATCTTTTTAATGGTTATAGAACTATTCTGATTATTTTATTCTGGTTGAGTTGTAGTTGTACGCTATTGATTTGAGAACAATCTCCTTTTCTAATGTAATCATTTAGTGCTATAAATACTTATCAACACTTCTTTGGCTGCATCCCACAAATTTTGATGTGTTGTATTTTCATTCATTTCTGTGTGTATTACTTTTAATTTCTGTCAAGACTTTTTCTTGAACCATAAATTTAAGTGTGCTGTGTAATTCCCAAGTATCTGGAAATTCTGTTGTCTTTTATTGATTTCTAGTTAGATTCATTTCTAGTCAGAAAACATACATTGTCTTATTTCATTCCTTTTAAATTTGGTCAGATTTGCTACATATAATCTATCTATGGAAGATTTCTTCCATAGATACTTGAAAAAAATGTATATTCTGCTATTGTTGGTACAGTTCTCTATGAATGTCAACTCAATCCTGTTGGTTGTTGGTGCTGTTTAGTTACAAAGTAATCCAACTGCCTCATTTTCAAATGAAATCTCTTAGGCTAAAAAAGATTAAACAGTGTGGGAACATGTTTAAGCCAAACCCACACCTAGAGTCCTGAATTTCCAGTCTAGAACACCATTTGACACACTGCATCTACTTAAGCAATTAGGAACTTAATACCAAATACTTAGTTACCTCTTAATGAAATATGTACTGCCAAAATAAGAGATTAAGAAATTGGGGATAATAGCTTGTAAACTACAAATAATCATTATCCTAATATAGTTTTTTAGTAATTCAGGAATTTTTCTATACTAAACATAATCTCTAAGGAAAATGTCACAATAACATGCTTAACATACCCAGGCATAAAACAGTACAAACACATTAAAAACAACATAGAGATTATGATTCCCACAGCTCCTTTCCATTCATGCAAATCACTATTTACCATTGTGAGCTAATACTTGCAACCTTTCCACAAAATGCCTGAGAAGTGTGCAAAACCTCCAGTCACAGAGACTTCTTTCAAAGTAATCCATTCTACTCTGCAGTTATCCCCTTTAAGTATATTAATGGTAAAATGTCAAAGCTACTAAAATTTTCTCTGGAAACAAATTTTAGGCAGTACTCATTTTAGGCAGTTTTCTTTCATCTGATTCTCCCACCTACCAAATCAAAACTTCTTATGCCTTAAAATAATACTTACCCAACACCAAGAATGCCATGCTTGGTGATGTTTTCCTGACATTCGGTCTTATTTCCCACACGGAGATGGTTAACTTGACTACATAAATTCTGGAGAAAAGGCAGCAACTCAGAGTTAGGTATATTTGAGTTGTCACTTGCTTTCTTTGGTAAGAAACAAGACATTGCATTTTTAAGATCATTTTCAAGAGGAGAATGGTTTTGAGGCACAATTTTACACTCATCAAGCTTTGCAGAATTCTCTCCACCAGGTGGCTGTGTACTTTTCTCAATGTAAGTTTGTAAGTTTTCAGTCACGTTCCCAGATGTCAATCCAGTTCTAAAAGGAAAAGGTGTGGAGGATGACTTGTCTAAGACTCCTAAGGTAGATGAGGATTGTAGTCCAATCATATGCTTGTATCCAGTATTGGCCAACACCGAATGAAGCTGCTCTCCAATGGGACTACAATTCTAAACAAGGTAAACAACTAAATGTTAATATTAATAATACTGACAGCTAACTTTTGGAGTAATGACTATGAGTCAGGCACATGCATCATTTCATTTGATCCTCAAAAGATCCTTATGAAGTAGGCTACTATTACTATCACAATATTAAGTTGAGGAGACCAAGGCTAAAGGTAGCTGGCCAAGGTAACCAGCCAGTAAGTGGCAGAATTGGGACATGAACACAGGCCACTTAACTCCACAGTCATGACTTTCAACCATTTCACTGTAGCTTTTCCCAAAAGATTAAATAAATACTAATATGAGTAGTCAAACTGCACTGACACATTTTAATGTTTCCACTACAAATGTCTGTTTAATTTATAATAAAATGTACTACTCTCAACTGAGTCACAAGAACTGATACGTTTCTTAAAATTCAATTATATTATTCCCAACTGTCAAAACATGGTAAGTTATTCATGTTTACCTAGTCATATTTTTTGCAATGAATTTTTCCTAGAAACTAAACAGATAGTTGCACTATTTAAAGTTAGATGCTCTACGGGTACATTTGTGACAAATTCTCTTTTTTTTGAGATGGAGTTTCACCCTTGTTACCCAGGCTGGAGGGCAATGGGGTGATTTCGGCTCGCCACAACCTCCACCTCCCAGGTTCAAGCAATTCTCCTGCCTCAGCCTCCCAAGTAGCTGGGATTATAGGCAGGTGCCACCATGCTTGGCTAATGTTTTGTACTTTTAGTGTAACATTTTCAATGACTGAAATGAGTTACTTTTGGCCGTGTTTGCTTTAAGAATTTCCAGGATAATGAGAATTATGTTTTGCAACCTCATTTCAACTGTTTATGCAGTATGATTTCCTGAGAAGATTCTGGCTTACCTTGAAGGGATGATTACAATATCTCCCTTTTATGTTCTTTAATTTTTCCATTAGATTAAAAAAAAAAATACCTCTAGCCTGACTAAGTCTTAAGGCATATGGCTCTACTCTAAATTCAAAACATAAAAGTCTACTATATATTCTTATCAGGGGATATCATCCCACACTTACTGCTGCTCAACAGCTGGTCAAACACAGACTGAAAAAGCAATATGCAAATTAGCTGAAAAGCTCACTTGATATAGATATTCTAAAACGTTATTACTAGACTAAACCAGAACAACATTCATTTATTCAACAAATATTTACCAGAAATCTACTCTGTGCTAGGCATTGTGTTAAGCACAGGATAACAGCAGTGAACAAAATAAATTAAAATCCCTGACCTCACAGAGCCTCTATGACAGGGGAGCAAAGAGACACAAACTACAAAAGAAGGAAAAAGGGGAAAGAAAAGAAAGTGAGAGAAAGAAAAAGACAGAAAAAGAGAAAGAAAGTGAAGGAAGAAAGGAGAGAAAGAAAAAATGTATCATGAAATGGAGACGGTGATACATAATTTAGTGAAAAATAAAGCAGGAAAGAGGATTTAACAAGGGCCAGGAAAGCGGGGGGAAGATCTGTAATGTCAGGTCCCCATCTAACTTTTTACTGAATGGCACTTTGGAAAAGTGCTTTTAATAGAGAAATGTTCACCTATTTTAAGAGTATCTTGTTTCATAAAATGCAAGTTTTGAATAAACCTGAATATTTAAATATTCCTGGAACAAGATGAATTATATATAATTTAAAAATGTTAACACTGGACAATTCCCCATAGGCTCAAAGAAGTTTTACTCAGTCATAACAGGAAAGCCCCTTTATTTCTCTATGACTCTTCAAAACAAAATGTACAATGGAAAACTGACAAACCTACACTAAAAGTAATATTTACACTACAGTCAATGTCAAAAATATGGGTGAACATTAAGTAGGCAGAACATTTAAACAGAAAAATCTAAATATAAAGGTATTTGTTATGTCAATTTTTCTTTTCTGACATATAATATTCTGTTTATAAGAATTCACTGATTATAAAAATTAGTCATTGGTTAAAATGTAAAATAGTACAGCAGTGATGAAAAACAGTATGGAGTCACCTCAAAAAATTAAAGACAGAACTACCATATGACCTAACAATCCCACTTCTGAGCATATATCCAAAAGAACTAAAATCGGGATCTCAAAAAGATTTACACTCCCATGTTCACTGCAGCAGTACTCACAACAGCCAAGATACAGAAACAACCAAAATGTCCATTGACTGATGTACTGATCAAGAAAATGAAATGAAATATCATTGACTATCATACAATGAAATACCATTCAGCCTTTGAGAAGGATATTTTGTCATGTGACAATATGATCAATTTAGAAGACATGCTAAGTGAAATAAGCCAGGCACAGAATAAAACTAATGCATGATCCCACTCACATGACATATCTAAAATAGTTAAACTCAGAAACAGAGTAGAATGGTGGGAAGGAGAAATGAGGAACTGCTATTCAATGGTTATATAAAGTTACAGCTTTACAAGATGAATCTGTTTTAGAGATCTTCTGTATAACAATGTCCATAGTTACATGTACCCCAAAACCTAAAATGCAATAAAAATTTAAAATTAAAAAAAATAATAATAATGTCCATAGTTAACAATACCATATTATACATTTAGATATCATGTTAAATATGCTTACCACAATTTTAAAAAGGTCATATTTTCTGAGATGAGAGCTCTTTAGATGATGTTTTCTCTTTGGATTAAATATCAAGAAATTCACAGATATGTTTATATGCCACTACAGGAAATGAAGAAATCCCAGGGGCTTGGTAGCTATTCCTCTACTTCTTTTTATGTGAGCCTCCACTGCTAATGTGCTATCAAAACTTGAAGAAACTTAACTATCCATGACTAGGTAAATGCATAATATTCATAAAATCACAGAAAGGTACATTCATTGATTAGTAAAAGATCTATGATGTCCTTTCAAGTGAAAAATGTTCCTGAGCAACATATGCAGTATGAAAGCATTTAGAGAGAACTGTGTCCATATACTTACACACAGATATGTGTATGTGTGTATGTATAACTACATATATTGTATATAAACACAAGAGAGATTTCTGAAAAATTAATAGTTTATCTTTGAATATATTGTAGGATTTATAAAAGTATGAATTTCCTATGTCTTTTTGTTTTTTTTAATATCATCTTTAATTATCAGAAAGAAATTAAATAATAAAGCCATTTTTATTTTGAAGGAGAAAAAAGCAAGAGTATAACTCCTGAATAACTGAATATGTTTTCTTTGAGAAAATGGGGCATATCTTTTCATTCAGATAACATTAAATGACAACCATATGCTACACCCTTGGATATAGAATTCATATTCAAGTATTCTAAATTGCTAGAGCAAAAGCAAATCAAAGCCAGTAACCTAACTTCAAATACAAGGAAATAAAAAATAACCTTAATATTTACTGAGAAATCACAAAGGTTTGGATTGTATTTCAGACTCACAAAGCTAGGAGTGTTGAACTTTAATAAAATGTCCAAGAAAACAAGTAATCCCAAGGCACAAGTAAATGAGAGAATCCAAAACTTCTGAGGTCCCCCCTTTCCCCCAAGAGAAGTCCTGCCCAAACAACGTGTGTGATCACACCACTTACACAGAAGGAGTTGATTTGGTTATCAAACATCCCCATTTTATGTGCAGAAAGTTACACAGCTTATATGACATTTTCCACACCTTAGAATGTATAGATGACTAGTTTGTCATCAATAAGCAACCCTAGAGAACCAAGTATATCCTGTAAGAACCACTCCATACATAAGGACGTTTTTTACTAGGAAGAAAGTTTTCCATTAACATGTTTAAAGGACACAGAACTCTTCCCCAGGGTGTCCCAGAAATGCCCCTGCATTCGTGGTGAGAAGAAAGCAAGTTATAGCACAGTATACATAGGAGTAACCCACAAGTGCTGGCTGAGGATGACTGGGGGGGCCTTATGTATTGCTACACGCATAAAAAACTCTAGAAGGATACACGCCAAACTGTTAGCTGTGTATCCTCTGGGGTACAGAATGACAACTGGAAAAAATATTTAATTTTTGCCAAACACTTCTGTATTGTTTGAAATTCATGGCCAAGAAAAATTATTTATAAATAAAACTATAAAAATGTAAAGACATGGCCAAAATAAAAATATATCTAGTTTCATTTTTTAAAATAGAGAAACCAGACAGTAAACTAATTAATATCCTCTAGTAGTTTCTAAAATATGTTCACAAACAATTGCTTCCTTTTTTAAATCTTCCACTAAAAGAGTTACTATCAAACTACAATGTACATAAAACTCACTTAGGCATGAGGGTTTAAAGCACTGATTCCTGGACCCTACCCTCTGGGATTGGGTCAGGAATCTGTATTTTGAAGACATTCCAAAGGATTCTGACACAGGTATTCAAAGGACCGTACTTGAAAAAATACAGTGCCCTAAATAAACTCTTAACAAAGCTCAAATCTCACAAGCTTGACAAATTCTTTAATTATCCTCATAATTCTTTTATACAGTATCTTCTAATTTCCTCTTTATCTCTAAACTTGAAGAAAAAAAAAAACAAAACTGTGTGCACTCAGTAACTTTACATCCCAAATTCCCAGTTACAAATCCCTCACAACCTGGTTTACATCTCATCACTATTCAAACTGTGTATGTATGTATACATTATATATATAGACACACACACACACACGCGCGCACATATATATAAAATATGTGTATATATATGTATATGTATATAAGATATACATATGTATATATGTATGTGTGTGTGTGTATGAATATATATACATATATATATATATATATATATATATAGAGAGAGAGAGAGAGAGAGAGAGAGAGAGAGAGAGAGAGAGAGAGAGAAATGGGGGGGTATGTGTCACTTGACAACGTTTTGGTCCACAATGGACCCCACACATAACCCATTATAATCATATGGTCACTTAAGATTATATAACGGAGCTAAAAAATTCCAATCGCCAAGTGGCATCACAGTAATACATTACTCACGTGTTTGTGGCAATTGTTGTTGTATACCAACCTACTCCACTGCCAATCATATAAAAGCATTGCATATACAATTATATACATTGTATACCACTTAGCAATCACAATCAATGACTATGTTGCTTATGTATTTACTATACCATATCTTTAGCCATAAAGTATACTCCTTCTGCTTATATATTTTAAAAGTTAACTGTAAAACCACGTCAAGCGGGTCCTTCAGGAGGTCTTACAGAAGGAGGCATTGTTATTATGAGATGACAGCTCCATGTGTATTACTGTCCCTGAAGACCTTCCAGTGGGAGAAGATATGGAGATGGAAGATGGTGATACTTATGATCCTAACCCTATGTAGGCCTAGGCTAATGTGTGTGTTTGTGTCTTTGTTTTTAGCAAAAAAGTTTAAAAATTAAAAAAAATTAAATACAAAAAAAGCTTATAGAACACGGATATAAAGAAAAAAATAGATTTGTACAGCTATACAATGAGTTTGTGTTTTAAGCTAAGTATTACTACAATAAAGTAAAAAAGTTTTTTAAAATTTAAGTTTATAAAGTTAAAATAGGCCAGGCACGGTGGCTCTGTCACCCCAGCACTTTGGGAGGCCAAGGCGGGAGGATCAGCTGAGAACCTGGAGTTTGAGATCAGCTTGGCCAACATGACGAAACACCATTTCTACGAAAAATACAAAACTTAGCTGGGTGTTGTAGCGCACACCTGTAATCCAGCTACTCGGGAGGCTGAGGTAAGAGAATTGTTTGAACCCAGGAGGCAGAGGTTGCAGTGAGCTGAGATTATACCACTGCACTCCAGCCTGGGCGACAGAGCAAGACTCCGTCTCAAAAAAAAAAAGTTATGATAAGCTAAGGTTAATTTATTACTGAAAAATGAAAATGTCTTAAAAACTTTAGCATAGTCTAAAAGTAGAGTGTTTATAGAGTCTACAGCAGTGTACAATAATGTTCTAGGCCTTCATATTCAGTTACTGACTCACTTAGAGTAACTTCTAGTCCTGCAAGCTCAGGTCACATTCAGTGCTGTATACACGCATGCCATTTTTCATCTTGTATATTTTTACTGTACCTTTCCTATGTTTAGATACACATATCCGTACCATTATGGTATAACCGCCTAGAGTATTCTGTAAAGTAACATGTACAGGTTTGTAACCTAGGTATATAGTAGGCTACATTATCTAGGTTTCTGCAAGTACACACTACGGTTTCACAACCATGAAATCCCCTAATCACCTATGTTCTCAAAACATATCCCCACTGTGAATTGACGCATGACTGTGTATAGATATGTGTACTTGAAGCCATAAACAAAACAGGTAAGTCTCTGTTTGCCTGAGCTTGTACTTCAGTGAGATAAACATGCAACCAATATAAAAACAACAACAGAGTGGTCAAAAAGGCACTGATGAAACTATGATATGGATATGGAGGTACATGCTACTTTAATCTGGTTGGCTAAGAAAGGTGTCATTAAGGATGTCACATTAAAATGAGATTTGAATAAGAAAAATGCAGATACAGAAGTACCTCAGGGAGGGGATTCTGGCCACAGAGAACAGTTATGAGTGCAAAGGTCTTGAGGTGGGAACGTATTTAGATATTTATGGTATACACACATCAGAATGTCTGGAGCAAGCCACCCAAGGAAACATGGCAGGAGATGAAGTTGAGAAGGTAAGCAGGGCCTACATTTTAGAGATCAAGGATTAATTCTAAGTACAAAGGGAGGCAAGCAGTCAAGGGGCTTTACATAGGAGAAAGATAAGATCCAATTATCCTCTGAGGTCATTCTCAGTACATTGTGGAGAATGGATTGTAGCAGAGCAGGAGGACCAGTCAGGAACCTCCTGAGGTATCCAGGTGAGATCATGGTGTGGGAGGAAGAAAAGTACACATTTCCATCTTTTTTGAAATTCTTCTTTCTGTAGTTTCTATAACCTTCAGCTCTCTTAGTTCTCTTAACTCGGCATATTATAATACTGGTACCACATTAATATTTGTGAACCATACAACATCCACGAGGAGTTCTTTACTTGCATTATTTATTTTAAATTTTCACAGGAATTCTGTGATCATTACAGTGCTATCATTCAGATTTCGTACATGAGGAATTCATATTGAAAAAAATATGAATCAACTTGCCATAGGATGCAGAACTAAGAAAAGGCAGGATAAGAGCTTGAAGTCACTTCGCCTGACAGCGAATCCTTTCTCTTGCTACTCTATCACACTGCTGCCTTCTACATTTCTGGTTCCTTTTTCCTCTTCCTTTATCTTTACAAATGTAGCTACTCTCCAAGGGTCTTTCTTCCTTGCTTCAGACCCTCCCTTCTCCACACTCCGTTAGCTACTGTGGACACATCCCTCAACTCCCCTTCCAGCCACTGAAGGTTCATTCCATTTCCCCTAATCCCGTGTTTCCAGATGTTCGCAACATCCTTCCAGGGAAAGTCTTATTCACAGCTAAAACTCAATATTGCCAAAATTAAATTCCTTTTCCTCTAAGCATCCTCCTCCTTTGGGCTGCATTTATATTACTAGTATTGCCAACCTTAAAGCCTCAATTTCTTGTTTAACTTGATTTTTCTATCATAATACCAGGATTAAGTTAGTTGTCAAGTCCCAATGGCTCCACTGTTTTAGCATCTCACAATCCAGCATTATGTTACTATGTCTAATCTTGGACCCTCATTCACTCTCACCTGGATGAGGAGAATAACGTGCAGCTGGCCTTTTCTCTGTAGTTTCACTTTCTTCAGATTCACCTTACATATGACAGTGGCTTAAAATTTCTTGAAAACATCTACAAATTTAAAGTAGCATTCAAAGCTCTTTATGATCTAGCTAAAATCTACTTTAAACTTTCCCTATTACTTTTTTGCTTCACAGAAATGAACTACTACTAATTTCCCAGCTATATCAAATTCTTCTAGCATTGAAGATTTCAGTCACTTTATTTTTCGTCTGAAATGGCTTTCTTCCAAATTTACTTGCCTAATCCCACCCTTCGTTTTAAAGGCCTAGATAAAATACCACTTTCTTTAATGAGCCTTTCCTTCTTAGTATTTTTATCATGCCCCACTTACATGCTCCAGAATATAAAAATTCTTAGAGACAGACTACAGACTAACTGATCATCTTTGCACACTCAAAATTGCTCAAAACAGTGCCTTGGTCACTGCGAAACAAACAACTTGCTGAATGAATTCATAAAAAGTGTGAAAATTTGTAGTCAAAACGCTTTGTAGAAGGGCAAATCTATAAAGATGTTAACTTCCATAAAACTAAAAGATAACAGTTAAATCAGCATAAAAGAAAAATTTTAAGTCACTACATTTCTTTATTAAAAGCAATCATTTTGCAATCTTTAATAGTATCTGGAAAGAAATCCATTTCTACTTACCTGCTGCTGAAACCTAACCATATCCATCAACTGCTGAGCTCCAGGAGATAACTTTGACCCCATGGATTCCATTATGGTTTGGACCTTGTGAAGGTCTATCCTTGATCCTAGAGCAGGAGAACTTGTTGAAGAACTTGCCAAAACTGCTCTCATGTGTACCACAACTTTACTGATGAACACACACTGCCTTTCGCCAAAGGAGAGCAACTATTACAAAACAAAAGTCCAGAAAATAATATTAAAAACTATCATCATTTAAGGTCACTTCTTGGTATCACCTAAACAAGAGTGAAGTATTCAGGAATCTAAAAATTAACTTCAAGTATATTTTAAAGTCTTCTCTAGAACACTATTTATTGAGGTTCAGATGAACTATTTAAATAAAAAAGTCCTTTCAAAAAATAAGACTTCATGTAAAATAACAAATGGAGTAGTTAAATAAATGTTAACTTATTTAAAGAACTAAAAATAAAATAGTACTCTCTCTTTATTTGTGGAGAATGTGTTGCAAGACCTCCAGTGGCTCCCTGAAACTGTATATAGTACCAACCCCTATATTTTTTTCACATACATATATACATACATACATACATACCTATGATAAAGTTTAATTTATAAATTAGGTATAGTAAGAGTTTAATAATAAAATAGAATAATTATGACAACATAATAAAACTTATGTGAATGTGGTCGCCTCTCTCTAAATCTTACTGGGCGATACTTACCCTTCTTGTAATGATGTTACATGATATAATGCCTACATAACGAGATGAAGTGAGGCAAATGGCATAGGCGTTGTAACATAGCACTAGGCTACTCTTGACCTTCTGATGATACATTCGGCTAGTGAGTGGCTAATGAGCTGTAACATATACCGCAGGGACACACTAGACAAAAGGATGATTCATGTTCCAGGCAGAACGGAGCAGGATGGCAATAGATTTCATCACACTATTCCAAACAGAGCACAATTTAAAACTTATGAACTGTTTATTTCTGAAAATTTTCATTTAATATTTTTGGACCATGGTTGATGGTGGGTAATGGAAACTGCGGAAAGTAAAACTTCAGGTAAGAGAGAACTACTATATACCAATCTGAGACCTTAACATACCACAGCTTGCTACTTAACACAAAATAAGGTTGTCCAGATGCCCACACAAAATGTTAACTGAAATAATAAGTAAAATTCAATCCTTCCAAATTCAGAACTATAAGAGAATATCAAAATGATGTAATACAACTTGCTGGACTATACATAGAAATAGAGTTCAAGGGTGATAAAAGGACACTCAATTAGTAAAGGTCCAGCTTGAAACCAGCTCTTCTGGCTTCTATCCTAGTAGTTTATCGAACATTTTATCCTGTCCATATTTCTGAAACAAGAGACATTTCATGTGTGATACAGACAACAGAGTAGCAAAATGGAAAGGGAATGGGCTTTAGAATCAGACAAATCTGAGTTTAAGTTGTGACTCTGGTACTTACAACCTGTGTGACCCTGGGCAAATGCTAAATCTGAGTCAGGATTAAAATGAGAGAAGATAGTAACAATGATTTCACATAGTTGTGAGGATTATATGTTAAAATTTCCAGTAGCTACCACTAAGGAAGTGCTCAAAAACCTCTATTGGTAACCATTTTTTTATTTGAACTTTCATATACTATTGCCTCAGAACAAGCTTTCATATCAACCCTAGAGTCTCCCTGAAATAATCCTTTGTGCTTCCATGTACTCCCATAGAACAGTTAAAAAAAATTCACCTTCAGAGACACACGAAGATCCACATGTCACACAAGGACAGAGGTCAATACAGACTCATGATCCAAGAACTCTTGAGTGTTGAAAAGACGTAACTGTCTTCAACATTTTAAGGAAACATCCTATTAACCTCCCACCTCTCAACCTATTATCCCCCTTTCTCTTTTTAACCCCATAGCCTTTTTCACCATTGAATATAATATTTGTTTTACTCAGTGAGTCTCCTTATTGTCTGTCTTGCCCCTAATAGAAAGAATACAAGCAACATAAGGGAAGACATCAGTTTATTTTCTCATTACTAATTCCTAAATGCCTGGTATAGTATCTGACATTAAGAAGCACTCAAATCTTTGTTGAAGGAATAAATCACTTTACTCAAATGGCTTTTGAAGCTATTTAATATATACTATCCAAAACAACATCTTGGGATAATTCGTTCTGTGAGTTTGCTATCTGCTTGTGAAAATCACTTATTTTTCCTTATTGTAAAAATGTTTCAATCTTCTATAAGTAATGATAATAAGTACAGAATTTTAAAGATAAAAGGAATCCAACATTTTCTTCAGCTCCCTAATTTTAACCATAAAATAGGTCCAAGATCTGCCCAAGACTAATTCACTAGTCAGCAGCAGAACTGAATTTAACATTCAGGGCTTAAGACTTTCAACTCACTACCTTATCCCTAGACTCTGAAGACATCACTAACAGTTAACTTGATATTTTTCATGCTGAAGACAACAGTCCAATCCCTTTAACATATTGCTTCTCTTGCTTGAAACTTCTCTAATTTCATTCTTTTATAAATGGGGCAAAACTGCTTATGGGTTTTTGCCACCACAGTTTATATAGAATTTTAAAAAATATTTTTTGCTCAATTTCCCAACGCTTTGAAATACACAGCACTTGTATATTAACAATACATTATCCAAGGTTAATAAATGGTCAAATTTTATTTTTATTATTTATTATTTTCTTTAGTGAGCTGGGGTTTCACTCTGTTGCCCAGGTTGGGCTTGAACTCCTAAGCTTGAGCAATCCTCCCATCTCAGCCTCCTGAGTAACTGGGATTATAAACACGTACCACTGCACATGGCTCATGGCTAAATTTTAAGAGAAAAAGTCTACTCCCTGGTCACCAGGTGAAAAGTTTAAAAATTTTTTTTTTTAAATTCAATGTTAAAGAGGGCTGATAATTTTTTACAAAAGTAATTTCTTTTTACATGTTTACTATTTCTGAGCTCATCTCTACTAAAAATTTTAAAAATTCACTGGGCATGGTGGTGCATGCCTGTAGTCCCAGCTACTCAGAAGGTGGAGGTGGGAAGTTAGCTTGAGCTGGGAGATGAGGTTGCAGTAAGCCATGACTGTCCCATTGCACTCCAGCTTGGGCAACAGAGCAAGATACAGTCTTGAGGAAAAAAAAAAAAGCAAGCAAGCAAGTTGGACTAATTGTATTACCAATCCAAAAGAAAATAAGCAAACACAGAGGACAAAAACAACTTAGTTGTCAAATTACTTGACAACTGACAACTTACCTTTATTTTACAAGCATGTGTGGAGGGCTCCAATTTTAGATATTTTTTGTACAAGATAATCTTTTCATGTTCACTAAAAATAAAAAAATTAATTTTTTTACTCACATATATTATCACTTGCAATAGTTAGACTTAAAAATAAATGCTTCTGGCCAACTGCGTTGCTCACGCCTGTAATCCCATCACTTCGGGAGGCTGAGGCGGGCAGATCACGAGGTCAGGAGTTCAAGACCAGCCTGACCAACATGGTGAAACCCTGTCTCTACTAAAAACACAAAAATTAGCCAGGCATGGTGACGCACCTGCAATCCCACCTACTTGGGAGGCTAAGGCAGAAGAATTGCTTGAACCTGGGATGGGGAGGTTGCAGTGAGCCGAGATCCTGCCACTGCATTCCAGCCTGGACGACAGAGCGAGACTTCATCTTAAAAAAATTAAAAAATTAAATGTTTCCAGAACAATATTTAAATCCTAAGATTCACTTTTCCTGGTGAGGCATGAAGAATTGGACTCCATTAATAAAACACATGACCGATCACTACATCTACCACTCGATGAGAAAATTACATCACATATGTACAACCATGTAGCCAAACTGTATTTTAAAGTTCAATAAACACAGCAATTGTTTCCAACATGCAGGATATAAAACAATTCATATTTCGGGTTACATTAAAGACAGACTGGGGGAAAATCTTTGTAAGAAAAAAATCACAAGTTGCCTTATGGGTTAATAAATAGGTTTATGCAGCACAGTCTTCGATCCCTGCACCATCTGTAATTGACTTCCAAGAAGAAAATGTGTCCAAAGTTCCAGACTGACTACCAAATTAACTTTTGGAAGACAGACCACTGTGAGTGTAAGAGACAAATAACACTTCTCAAAATTTCATTCTAATAAAACTCTTCCACTAACTAGGTATGACCTCCTACCAAATCACCTTCACGGTTAGTTATAAAAATAACTAGGCTGATCTACACTCTCTTTAAGATCCCTAAAGGTCTAAACTTCTATGCCTATTGGTACATTTTTATTTTCTCTCCCAAAACACATGGCATCAATGTCAGAGAATCAACAATTACTGCAAAAGATGAGGAAAATCAAAACACTAATTCGGAAGAACACTTTCACATGTACAAGTCACACACCTGTCATCCAGAACAGTACAAACATTCTTGCCCCTACTGGTTCCACAGTATTCCTTCCCAAAGTACACTTCCATATTTCTTGCTGAACTTAAAATGCCAACAGAAGCGATTTCTTCACCTTCATCAGGGCCACACTTTAGGTAAAGGAAGCAGGGATTTTCATCTTGGTTGGTCAAGCTTCTCTTCAAAATCACCAGATCCTGGCTGAGAAGAAAATTAGCGAAAACATCACACGGTATGGTTTTCCAAACACTGCTCATAACCCACTTGCTAGGTCATGGGGTTTCTTTCTTTGAACTCATTTCCACTTGCCGTTGAGGCCCAAGCACCTCCCCAAGCACCCAACAAGCGGTGAACACATAATTCACACGGAAATGGAGGCGTCACACACCAGGGCTTTACCCTCTATTTTTTCCTCAATCATCAACATTCTATTCAATCCCCTGCAATTGACTCTTGGATAATTACATAAATTACTAGACACCTACTGTGTGCATAGTAGAAGGAGGACACAAAAAAATGACAAAAGTGTATCTTTTTCAAAATGAAATCGACAGTAGCTGGACTTTTTATACAGCCTGTTTTGGTGGATAGGAGGCTGGCTTGTTTGGGGGTTGATGGGCGGACTGACTTTGACAGCGGCCCTAACGAGCTGTCACGCTTGATGGGGACGTTTATGGAATTCCGAGTCCAGGTCACCTTTCCCCACTCACGCTCCAGGGCCTCGGCCCCTTCCCGGCCGGACCCACCCAGCCTCCGCCCACCCCGGTCCACCTCGCAGCCCTCTCCCCCACCAAAGACCCCGCACTAACTGCTCTCCCGGATCCCGGGCTCAGACCCTCTTGCCTCCCCTCACGGCCCCCCGAGGAGCGCGGCAATCGCCGCGCACAGCGACCCCGTCCCTGTCGGCCCGGCTCACCCTGGAGCAGGCGGCGCCAGCAGCTCCTCCGAGTCGAAGTCACGGGGGCCAAGACCGACTCGGGTGAGGAGGCTACGGGTCAGGGCCCCGCCTGCTGCATCCCAGGAAGAGGCCAGCGTGAGGCGGCGGGTGAGGCCCCAGTCCTGGGTCCGCGTCTCCATTCCGCCGCCTCCAGTCAGGCCAGCCCACCCCCGGAACCTCTCTTCCGGTGCTTGAATTTCCGACGGTACAGCATGGAAGTGGGTAGGCAAGGCGACTTCCGGCTCACTCTGCTACAAATACCCTCGGCTTTGGTGGGGAGGGCAGGCACCCAGAGACACGCATGCGCGTGTGCCCACAGAACTCTGGCAGGGCGTTCAAAGTATGCCGGGAAGCGGTCGACAGCAGAGCATGCGCACTGGCAGCCCCTCGCTCTCCCGCTGGAGACTATGCGCAGGCGCGGTGCACTGCGCGCCGGCATGAGGGTGTTTTCGACGTTGGCTGTGGAAAAACAGCGGGCGACGTGGACCCCGTTGCTGAACTGGTGTGGAGCGTCTGTGGTCAGGTAGGTGTGGTCTCGTCTCTCCACGCGGCATGCAGAACCGACGCCTGTGGACGCCAGGGGCCTTTTCTGCCTCCACTCTGTGGGTCTGCAGCATTTGTGGCAGCGAGCGCGGCGGACGCGCTGCTGATTCGGGTTATTTTGACTCCAGACTCTCCTTGCCTCCCTCACACACATTCTCGCGTTAGAGGAGAGTTGAGGCGGATGATGGGGTTTTCGGGTTGAAGGGCGTCGGTGGTGGGCATTGAGCCATGCCAGGCTTCGCCGGGCGCCATCTCACCTCACACCCTCTCACCCCATGTGCGACCTGCCCCTCGGGCCGCAGGAACCCGGGCAGCCAGGGCTGGATGCTCTCGGTGATAGAAATTTGAAATGATTGTTTGAAGGAGCTTAAGGCTGTGGATGCAGAATAGTGGGAGCAGATGGAACTTTCTGGATGCCCCACGGATTGGGACTGTAGATAGTGTGCCCCTCATCCTCTTCCTGTAGAGGCTTGTGCAGATTATTTTCCTGTCTTTTGAAAAAAGGAAGCTCTGAAATTCCACTTGTCAATAATCTTGAGTTCCAAAGCTGTGTTTATCCTCTCTAGGAAATAACATTTTTGCTAACATATAATCTAATTTTGTTTCAGAGCTGTCTGTTCTGGGATCATGACTCAGTGCACATTACTTAAGTCTTCTTTTTGCTTATGTTTTCATTTGAGTTTATGTACTAGGACATGTACCCTCTAGCTAAAAATGAGAATATAGTAACTTTTGCATTCTGTTTACCTGTGTCAAAGCAAGAAAAATGATGGCCAAATGTATTTTTCTGTAAGTAGTCGCCAGAATGTATGTATGGTAGGTGAATTCACCAAGATCGACAGAAATGTCACCAAAGGTCTATCATAACAGAATTGTAAAGTCCTCATTTGTAAAGATTTTTTAATATTTCAGACTCATTCTGAGTTGTCTTTGCTTTTATTTTTGTCCTGTATGTCCTGCTTCCTATGGTCGTAAGTTAACTTTGGTCCACATTAAGACATGTGGACAATCCGAAGGAAAAGAGGCTCTTCAGAAACTAATCTGCAATTTCATGAGCAAGATCAATATTATAAACTGGATTTTGACTTCCTTAAATAAAGCTGAATGGCCAGGAATCAGAAAACGAAAGACTCCTATGGTCTATGCTTTCCTTTATTTCCATCCAGCCAATAAACCACCAAGTCTAAATTTTCTTAAAGAAAAACTTACTGTCTAGGTCCTGTGGCTCACGCCTGTAATCCCAGCACTTTGGGAGGCCGAGGCAGTCGGATCACGAGGTCAGGAGATCCAGAACATCCTGGCCAACATGGTGAAACTCCATCTCTACTAAAAATACAAAAATTAGCTGGGTGTGATGGCACATGCCTGTAGTCCCAGCTACTCAGGAGGCTGAGGCATGAGAATCGCTTGAACCAGGGAGGTTGCAGTGAGCCAAGATTGTGCCACTGCACTCCAGCCTGGCGACCCATAGAGACTCCGTCTTAAAAAAAAAAAAAAAGAAAGAAAGAAAAAGAAAACAACTTTCCTATTTATGCTTCTTCTGTTTCCAAGCACTAGCTTTATCTGAACAATTCCAGGAGTTCTTTACTGGTCATTAGCTTTCATTTTCAGTCCTTCCATTTCATTCTTTGAGCTGCCCTCTTCTCCTGGTGATTGATGCTCTCAACTGAATCAACACCTTCACTCCTTCGCATGGCATGCAGAGTCCATTGAAACTTTAAACTCTGCCTACCTTCCAGTTTCCTCTACCTAGAATGCCATGGTTTTCAATAGTAGGAAAAATCCTATTTATCGTGCGAAACCAAGCTTACTTCATCCACTGTAGAATTAAATGAATTCCTCTGTGCTATACTTACCACTTTTTTAGGTAGAATAATTCTCCTTTGGTGTCAGACTTGGCCAGACTTGTCAGTCTAGCCACAGGACCTAGACAGACAGTTCCTTACTGTCTTCATGGTTGCTGAGATTAGGCATTATGTTGAGTACAGGTTTGTTGTATGGAATTGATAGGTTGGTGACAGCTTTTATCACACAAACTAGAGCAGCAGAAAAAGGAAAACTAGTACATTCAATCTTAAGCTTTTTTCCAATGCCAAGGTGGTTATGGTTCAGAGCTGGCTTCAATCTTAATATGATGCATTGTTCTTGTTATGAATTACAAATGAGTTTTTTGCTTTATTTTTTCCCTTTGAAATAAATGATAAAATATAGTTGGTGATATGGTTTGGTGGTGTCCCCACCCAAATGTCATCTTGAGTTGCAGCTCCCATAAATCTCACTTGTGGGAGAGACCCAGTGGGAGAAAAATGAATGGTGGGGGTAGTGCTAGTGAGTAAGTCTTGGGAGATCTGATGGCTTTATAAGGGGAAGTTCCTTTCACTTGACTCTCATTCTCTCTTTGCCCTCCTTTGCTCTTCTGCCGTGATTGTGAGGCCTCCTCAGCCGTATGGAACTGTGACTCCATTAAACCTCTTTTTCTTTATAAATTACCCAGTCTCAGGTATGTCTTTATCAGCAGCCTGAAGATGGACTAATGCAGCTGGAAACTTACCACCAGTATCACTAGGATAAACTGCAAGTTTTTGGCTGACCTATTTTAAACATTTTATTATGGTTTAATGATATGCAAGAACTCAATATTTAAGAGCACATTTCAAATCTGTTTTCAGAATATGAGCCAACCCACATTTGAAAGGTACATTTTAGGAAAAAAAGTAACTTAGGGTACTAATTTTCTTGAGCACATTCATTTAGTAATGCCACAGTTTAGATGTTTGGACTATCTTAAGTAGTTTGAGTTCTTACTCAAACTGTGTATATGCCCTGCCTTTTACACAGCAGTATACTTCCCAGCAAGGTGGTTATAGGAACTTAACTTCCTTCTCAGGACCACTTGAGTTGTACCTTCTCTTCTCCCTTGCCTCTCTTCCTGGTCCTTGCAGGTCTCACTGTTGCCAGTAATTCCTTCTCACCTTGCCTCATTGCAGGTCCTGCAATTAAGAGAGGAGTGGAAAAGATCAGCCTCCCTATCTTTTTCTCCCAACTTCATTTATAGCTGCTTTCCACCTCATTTTAACTGGAACCTCTGTTCTAGTTAGAAACATTGTTAGACTGTGTATAGTTTTCAATACAATCTTTCTTAGGAAAATAGGAAATGTAGAAATACTGCAGAGGTTCTCAAACTAGAGCTGAATCTGAACCTGCATCCATGATTATCACCTGTATGACACTCTTATCCTAAAACTGTTAGGCAATAGTCTATGGCCATATCACCCTGAACACACCCAGTCTTGTCTCAAACTGTTATGCAGGAAAGGGTTAACTCAGGATGGCTGGGAGATTCAAACCCTGAAGCTTCCAAAGAAGTTGGTTCTTGACCAGCTCCTGGAAGATGACCACTAACCTGTTGGAATGCCCGCCTGATAAGAGTGCCTTTGTATACCTAGCTAGCTTATATCAACAGTGTGATTTATAGTAAGGCCACACTTGAGCCACACTGTATCAGTTCGATCTCTGGAGGTCAATTTTAAATAATCATTTAAAATTAATTAAATAATAATTACTCTGTCCCTATCTAGATACAAAGAGAGGTTGTGGGGGATGAGGTAGGTGGGAATCACATAACCATACCTTGCTGCTAACTGTGGGCTTTATAACAGAGTTCGTTAACACTTAGATTTCAGAACATTTTATCCCTTTGTATCTTTTAATTAAAAAGTCAACAACATTCTTCTTGAGTCTATAGTACTTAATGGGAATGAGTACTTAAAAGAGTAGATTTTTGAAAAGATAACCACCAGGTCCCTCCCACAACAAGTGGGAATTATGGGAGCTACAATTCAAGATGACATTTGGGTGGGGACACAGCCAAACCATATCACCAACTATATTTTATGATTGAAAAGGGAAAAATAAAGTAAGAAAGAGCTTATGGAAAAATCCACTTCAGCTTCAGGACACCTGGCTTAAAATGAACTTTCATAATGGACCCATTTTATAAAATGGTTTTATCCTGTTTTCTTGGAAACTTGGCAGTAACTTAGATTGCTTACACCTAGAGTCTTAAAAGAAGGTCTGGGTGAACAAACTCTTTTTTTATATTTATAATGAAGGAAAATAGCATTCAAGCTAAATTAACTGTAGGATTTGTTATGTTTTTTAATGCATTCATGGCACTTGCATCTTCAGAAAAAGTAACTCATTAAAAATTCTGCATAATATGCTCTCAACTCATTTGTCACACTGCACATTTCCTACAGAAATAACCCATCTTTATGCAGAATGATAGAATTTTGAAGTAAGTTTATTAACATCCCTTCAGGAATATGTTGTACTATTGGGTTGCAGGTTAAGGAGAAGCCATCGAATCCTTTTTTACCAGTTTTACTTTTGATAGCTGTGCTTTTGTGTACAACATACTATGATGTAGGGTAAATGCACCTGATGGCAATAACTTAAGCATACCCTTAGAACGATCCTGTATGGCAGATAAACCTGAATATGTGTTCTGAGCTAGGAAATCCAGAGCATGGCCAACCTGGAGATTCATTTCTTATTTATGATAAACATCTGATGTCCCGGCCTTTCCCATAGAACTTGGCAGCACAGGGGATAGACACCCTGAAATTTGAGTTAAACGAAGGTTGCTAGGTAGAGGTCATTATGGAGAGGTTGTTAAGTGAAAATGCTATATAAACTGCAAGCTCTTTGCAGGCAGTTATAGTTTTCATGCCCAGTCCCTGCCACTGGGCTGTGTAGTTATGTTTTCTAGTCTGCCACCACTGGACTCTCCATTAGCTCCTAATAAAACCTGTCTTATTTGCTGGCTCTGGGTCTCTTCTTTATCCTCTTGAACCTGGTGCCTTCTCTAGTGAGGTTAATGGGGCTTCTGCACAACATATGAACAGCCAAATGTAAGTTTTCTTAATTTTTAATTATATTTTTCTTTACATATTGTGAACATTTTTCCCCCACTTTCTCCCTTCAAATCATGTATGAGCTTTTTAAATAATAGCAGCTGTCTTTATTTAGATGTGAATCCCCAGTATTTAATGCATGATCTGATAACACAAATATAAGGTGAACATTGAATGACAGCCTTAAAATACAAGGCCCTCTTGTTAAACTGTTAAATTGTTTATAACTACTTTATAAATTATAATTTATAATTATAAATTTATCTCCATAATTACGTTAATCATATAACAGTGGTAGGAAGTAAGAACACAGAAAGAGCAGTAGAAATCCGTGAAAATTGCTTTTTTCCAAAGTTGTGTTGAAAGCTTCAGGAACCAAGGAATTGAAACCTATTTCATCATTGTTTCTAAATAACAGAGGTTTATAATATGCAGATCCTACATTAGCAGAGATGCATCTTGCAGCTTTCTTCTTTCCTCAGACATTTTAGTGGTTCTTAGGGTTACTGAGATTGATGATTCTTCTAGGTCAACCCTCTTTCAGCAGGTTTGGTAATTTACTTGCTTTTAACCTCACAATACCGGGAACAGAGTAAGATATAGTAATGTTTGAGTATTTGGCTCATGTTTTAGGATACCTTTAATATGTTTTTATAAAAATTAAATAGGAAGACTGGTGACTTGAAGATGATTCAACTGGAAATGACGTTGTTGAGACTGAAAAAAATGAGCTAATTGGCTTATAAATTTTATATGGACCTATATTTTGTAGAAGGAGTTGTTGAAATGGGTGTAAACAATACCTCACTGGAGAGTAAAATAGGAAAGTTTATTTTCACAGTCCCATGAATTTTTGGCAGCCAAGGGGACAAACATTTATTAAATGTCTACTAAGCTGTATATAACATATTTTAGACCATCTCAGCAACTAGAAGTGAGAATTTGCAGAGGTTGTGAATAAGTCATGCTGGCAAAGCAAAGGTGAAACAATTCAAGGTAATTTTTTTTTTTTTTTTTGAGACAGAGTCTCGCTGTCACCCAGGCTAGAGTGCAGTGGCGTGATCTTGGCTCACTGCAACCTCTGCCTGCTGGGTTCCAGCCATTCTTGTGCCTCAGCCTCCCTAGTAGCTGGGGCTACAGGCATGCACCACCATTCCTGACTAATATTTGTAGTTTTGTTAGAGATGGGATTTTGCCATGTTGCCCAGGCTGGTCTCAAACTCCTGGCCTCAAGCTATTCACCCACCTTGGCCTTCCACAATGCCTGGATTATAGGCATGAGCCACTATGCCCAGCTGTTCATGGTATTTTCAGTGGTGAACTCCTTTTTGTAACTAGAATTTCAGAACACTTAGCTCTATGAATTAGTATGGAAGGGAGAAGATGGGCCAAAGTAGTAAGGGGTGGAGTTTTACTTGCCATTGCTCTGATTAAGAAAATCTGGGCTTTGGCAGCTAGACTGTTAGCAATTTCTGTTACCAATTGCAGAACCTGATTTCTGAGTTGGTAGAATACTATGAAAGAAACTAGAGGAGAAAGTCTTCTTCTAAAGATACTGGGGTTGGCAGAGGTGGAATCTCATATTTTCTAAGATGTCTGAGTATCCTTTTGAGGATGTCATTCATTATACATACCAGGGTACTTAGACTCAGAGTTGTCACATTGTTCTTTCTGCTCACTTATTCCCAGATGAATACAATTCCCCTTAAGGACAATTAACATGTTTGGAACAGGATTCTGGATCAAAGTGAATTGAAAGCTGTCCTAGAAACAGTGTGGGAACATTTAGCTGAGGCTGAACTCGGAAGTAGGTGCCGGGTACTTCCTGCAGCCTATGTGGTAGTCAGGAGAGCTAATAGGTAAGGCAGGAATCTCATGGAATGCCCAGGGCCCTAAGTGGCAGCACTAAAAGAACAGCCAGTAAGCTGAGGTGGGTCCAGTAGCCTCACCCTGAGTTCAAGGCAGAATGACTGTCATTCCAGCATGAAGTGTTGCTGCATACGTCATTGCTTCTCTGAGGATCCGAAGGGACAGAATGATGACAACTGAAGCTGAACTTACTCTGACACTGCCCATGTGACTTAACGGATCTAATGTAATTGTGATTTGAATCAAGTTTAACAACGAATCTTTAATAGGAGTGACCTGCCCCTTCAGGTTATATGTTCATATGTGAGGAAAGTTGGCCTCATCTCCACTGGGGTTGAGGATTGCTTTTTGGCTCATTTATTGCACCCTATAATTAATGGCAGTGACACCAAAGACCAGTTTAGTCTAAACATGAGTACTTGTACCCAAGAGAGAGATAAAAGTTTGAATCCCTCTCCTCTGCAAAGTTGCTCAGCATACCCAGTTTTTTACTTAAAGCGTCTGAGGTTTAGGTAAAGGGAGAGGCAAAAGGTGGCACAAAGAGGGAGAGCCATTTACTGCCAGGAAGCAAGATTTACTGTGAGATTCAGGCCAGGCATGACTGCCCATACCTGTAGTCCCAGCACTTCGCTGGGCAGATTGCTTGAACTCCAAAGTTGGAGACCAGTCTGTGCAGCATGGTGAAACCTCATCTCTACAAAAAATATAAAAATTAGCCAGGCATGGTGGTGTGTTTCTGTGGTCCCAGCTGGGGGGATCTCTTGAGCCCAGGAGGCAGAGGTTGCTGTGAACCAAGACCATTCCATGGCACTTCAGCCTGAGTGACACAGTGAAACCCTGTTTGAAAAAAAAAAAGAAGTAAGCAGCTGCCTGCTCAGGTAACCAAATGAACTGCTATACCTCTGCCCAAAGCTGTATATCCTCGTTGATAACACCACTTACTTGAGCTTTGGGTACTCCATGATGCAATGGCCATAACCACATTACCTGTCAGCTGGGGGTAAGTAGGGATTGCGTCCATCAGTCCTGATAACTTTCCTTCCTCTTCTCACTCAAAGAAGCAACAACCAATGTGCCGTTTAGGCAGCTTGTTTCAATCCTGCTTCTCACCACTCAGCCTCTAAAGATTTAACAGGTAGGATGCTGGTGGACTTCCACCCTTCACCCACCTATGACTTAGACAAAAGCATTTGCTTCTAAGTCTTGGGTAGTTTTGAATCTCCTAACTTGGCCCACGAGGACCTTTTGTTCTTCCTTTTCTAGAAAGCAACTGCATTCCATCTTCATCATCATCATCACCAAAACTATCATGAACTGTATAAGGTCTGAGATTTTCCCCTATATACTTAGCTTTGCTTATAAGCTAATTAGCTAGAAGCTGTTACTCTTTCATTAGTGGCAAAAGACTTAAGACTCCTGGATCAGAGACTAAGGACTTTACTATTCACAGTAAAGCAATAACCACAGCTTCTTGTTGGCTGTTTTCTATTTCCCATTCCTCTACTCCCACAGTGATGACACAGGGGGCCCGTGATGGGTGCCTATATACTTAGGGAGTTGCACTGCAAAAGACGAACACTGTTTTGTTTTGTTTTTTGTTTTTTTTGGGAGGGGTATTTGCAAGATCCACTACTTTTGTAGCAAACAGAAGCAAGCTTGCTCTCTGTCTGAAGGAAGACACAGTTTCATCTCTAAAAATTGCTTATTGCACTTCATCTTTCAAAATTGCTGATTGAAACATAATCCTAAGAAATAACTCAGGTAAAGAGCAGTCAGGACTTTTCATTATTGCCATACTGAGGGCAGGCAAAGGGGTACTAAGGGCACATGGAAAATTGCTTCTCTCAGCAGGTATAATCTTTAATGGAGAAGAATTGGGCAATATCTAACAAAACTACATATGCATTGACCTTTTGACTCTGCAATCCTATTTCTAAGATTTTACCTGGAAGTTATATGTTAAGTAATGCAGAAATATAAATACTCAAGATTTGTCATTTTGGAATTGTCATTTTAAGATGTTGGAAACTTAAATGTCCAGACATAGGAGAGTGGTTGAATTAAATATGGTACATCCATAAAATAGAGTACTATGCTGCCACAAAAAAGGATGAAGATTACCATGAAGTGATATAGAGTAATTTCCAGGGTATATTTTAGGTAGGGGAAAAAAAGTAAAGTGGAAAAAATTTATATAATGCCACCTTTGTATAAAAAGGAAGGGGAAGTTTAAATACACATGCCTATTTTGTTTGTTTTTAAGATAGGATCTTGCTCTGTTGCCAAGGCTGGAGTGCAGTGGCACAGTCATGGCTCATTGCAGCCTTGACTTTCAGGCTCAAGTGATCCTCCCACTTCAGCCTCCCAGGTAGTTGGGACTACAGGGATGTACCACCATGCCTACCTAAATTGTAGAGACAGGGGTCTTGCTCTGATTTCAGGGCTGGTCTCAAACTCTTGGGCTCAAGCAATCTTCCTGTTTTGGCCTCCCAAAGTGCTGTGATTACAGGTGTGAGTCACCACACCTGGCCTCACATGCCTGTTTTTGCAAAAAGAAATACAGGAAAGAAATAAAAATCAAATGTGATTGATTACCTGCAAGAATTGTGTAGGAGTGGCATAGATGAGATGGAAGATAATCATGTTAATGTTTTGTGTACTCAAATATAATAAAAGTCAACAGAGATAAGGGGAAAAAAACACCCCAGGGAACTTCTCAATGCCTGTTTTGAGCACCAAGCCATATGCTTGTGCAGGGGAAGACATTTCAGCTAAAATAACTTAACTGAAATTTGAACAACTGCTCATTGCAGGTAAGACAGAGTGAGTTTTTAGTTTTATTTCTGCCACTTAACTTTTATTTTTAAAAAAATAATTTTAAAAATCAAGATTCTCTACAGCATATCATCTACAATGTTGAGAACATAATCCAAAATTTCTTGATATACAAAATGCAACTAAATGTGGCCCATTCTTAAGAAAAAAGGCAATAAATGGAGAAAAGTGAGAAGACAAGGGCTGTGGTTTGAATGTGTTCCCCAAAATTTCATGTGTTGAAAACATGTTCCCCAATGTAACACTATTAAGAGATGGGGTCTTTAAGACGTGATTCACGAGGCAGACTCCTCATCAATGGATTAGTGTTACCGTTGCAAGAGTGAGCTGTCACAGGAATGGGCGCCTACTGAAAGGATATTTGGCCCACTATTCTCTCTCTCACATATTTGCTTCCCCTTCTGCCATAGGATTACCCTCTCTAGATGCCAGTGCCATGCTGTTGGACTTCCCAGCCTCCTAGAACTGTGAGCAAAAAAATTTAATCAATTAACAGGAGGTGGCCAAGATGGTTGACTAGAAGCAGCTACTGTTCATGGCTCTCACAGAAACAGAAGGAGAGAGTAAATACAGCACCTTCAACTGAAACATCCAGGTACTTGCTTTGGGAATAATCAAGGAAACAACCCACAGAGAAAAGCAAGGCAGGAAAATGGCCCATCTGGGAGCAACACAGAGCCAAGGGAACCTCCCCTGCCCAGGGAAGTGGTGAATGAGTGTGTCATCCTGGGAACCCACACTTCTCTCATGGGTCTTTGCAACCCTTGGTTTGGGAGATCCTTTTGTGAACCCATTTCACCAGGGCCTCAGTCTGACTGACACACAGAGCTACAGGGTGTCCCAGCAGAGTAGCCACAAGGGTACACATGGAAACTTTGGAGCCTTAAATACCAGATGGCTTTCGGCATCTCAGCAAAAGCAGATACAACTCCAGCAAACTGGGAGGTTAGACACTCCACCCCTTACTCCTAGGAAAGAGGCTGAATTGAGAGGCCTGAGTAGCAAAAATCTGCAGGTTGCACTTCCATGGCACCTCACAGGATAAGACCCACTGGCTTGGAATTACAGCCATGCTTGTGCAGGGGGACCTGCAGTGTTACGCCAAGTCGGACCTTCCAGGGGTAGGGCAAGGGCACCATCTTTGCTAATTGGGTGACTTAACCATGCCAGCCTTTGGGCTTTGGAAAGTCCAGGCTAACCCGGGGTGGAAGGGATTCCCCAACATAGCACAGTTGCTCTACAAAAATACTGGCAGACTTCCTTTTAAAGTGAGTCCTGATCTCGTTTCTTCTCACTGTGTGGGGCCTCCCAGCTGGGGTCTCTAGCCACTCCTGCCAGTGTTCTTTGGCCAACAGAGTTTTGAAACCTCCCTGGGACAAAGCTTCCAGAAAGAAAGGCGAGTTTCCATCTTTGCTGTTTGGGCAATTTAGCCATTCTAGCCTTCAGGCCAACCAGAGGGTATAAGTGGTATCCAAGCACAGCACAGCTGCTCTGTGAGAATGTGGTCAGACTGCTTCTTTAAGTATGCCTGATTCTGTTCCTTCTCACTGAGCAGGACCTCACAACTAGGGCCTCCAGCTGTCCCTGCTGGTGTTCTCTGGCCATGAACACCTGCAGGGAGACAGGCACCCCCATATCCACTAGCACTCTGCTGTAGCTGCCACACCACAGCACCCCTCAGCACAGTGGATTCTAAACCTTGAGGAGCCACAGGACAATGTTAGGGTTTAATACAAGTTTCCCAGAGTTGGAGAACGCAGTGCAGGCATTGGAATCGGAGCTTTGGCCCCCCCCAAAATCTCTCAAAAATGAACTCAGTCGACAGAATCCACCTTATACCACAATCAAATCCTCAAGGTCATCAAACAGGATAAAAGAAAAAAATCCAAAGGTCAGCAACCTCAAAGATTGAAGGTAGAAAAGCCCACAAAGATGAGAAAGAATCAGCGCCAGAACGATGAAAACTCAAAAAGCCAGAGTGCCTTCTTTTCTCCAAAGGTCTGCATCACCTCCAGCAAGAGTTCAGAACTGGGCTGAGGCTGAGATGGCTGAAATGATAGAAGTAGAATTCAAGAGTATGGATAGGTACAAAGTTCATTGAACTATAAGTATATGTTGTAACCCAAAACAAGCAAGCTAAAAATCATGATAAAATGTTGCAGGAGCTGACAGACAAAATAGCCAGTAGAGAAAAGAACATAACTTAGCTGACAGAACTGAAAAACACATTACAAGAATTTCCTAATGTAATCACAAATATTAATAGCAGAATAGACCAAGCAGAGGAAAGAATCTCATGGCTTAGAGACTAGCTTTCTGAAATAAGGCAGACAAGAGTAGAGAAAAAAGAATAAAAAGAAACAGACAAAACCTTAAAAAAATAAGGGATTATGGAAAGAGACCAAATCTATAACTAATTGATGCACTTGAAAGAGATGAGAATAAAACCAACTTGGAAAACATATTTCAGGATGGCATTCATGAGGACTTCCTCAACCTAACTAGAGAGGCCAACATTCACATTCAGGAAATGCAGAGGACCTCCAGTAAGATATTTCACAAGGATATCATCCCCAGAACACATAATCATCAAATTCTCCAAGGTCAAGATGAAAGAATAATGTTAAAGGCAATTAGAGAGGAAGGCCAGGTCACATACAGAGGGAAGCCCATCATACTAATGGTGGACTTCTCAGCTGAAACCCTATAACCCAGAAGAGACTGGGGACCAATATTCAACATTCTTAAAAGAAATGCCAGGCCGGGCGCGGTGGCTCAAGCCTGTAATCCCAGCACTTTGGGAGGCCAAGGTGGGTGGATCACGAGGTCAAGAGATCGAGACCATCTTGGTCAACATGGCGAAACCCTGCCTCTACTAAAAATACAAAAAATCAGCTGGGCATGGTGGTACGTGCCATTAGTCCCAGCTACTCAGGAGGCTGAGGCAGGAGAATTGCCTGAACTCAGGAGGCAGAGGTTGTGGTGAGCCAAGATCGTGCCATTGCACTCCAGCCTAGGTAACGAGCGAAACTCCGTCTCAAAAAAAAAAAAAAAAAATGCCAGTGCAGAATTTCATATCTGGCCAAGCTAAGATTCATAAGTGAAGGAGAAATAAGATCCTTTTCAAACAAACAAATGCTGAGGGAATTTGTTACCACCACACCTGCCTTATAAGAGCTCCTAAAGGAAGCACTAAATATGGCAAGAAAGACCATTTACTAGCCACTACAAAAACACACTGAAGTACACAGCCCAGTGGCACTATAAAGGAACCACATGTAAAAAGTCTGCAAAACATCCAGCTAGCATTGTGATGACAAGATGAAATTCACATATATAACACTAAGCTTAAATATAAATGGGCTAAATGCCCCCAATTAAAGGACACAGAGTGGCAAATTGGATAAAGAAGCAAGACCCATTAGTATGCTGACTTTAAGATACCCATCTCACGTGCAATGACACACACACACACACACACACACACTCAAAATAAAGGGATGAAGAAAAATCTACCAGGAAAATGCAAAACAGAAAAAGGCAGGGGTTTCAATCCTAGTTTATGACAAAACAGACTTTAAGCCAACAAAGATCAAAAAAAGACAAAGAAGGGCATTACATAATGTTAAAGGGTTCAATATAACAAGAAGATCTAACCTAAATACCTAGGCACCCAACACAGGAGCACCCAGATTTGGAGACCAAGTTCTTGGAGACCTTCAAAGAGACTTAGACTCCCACAGAATAATAGTGGGAGACTTTAACACCCCACTGACAATATTAGATCATCGAGACAGAAAATTAAAGATATTCAGGACCTGAACTCAGCACTAGGTCAAGTTGACCTGATAGATACCTACAGAACTCTCCACACTGAAACAATAGAATATACATTCTCATTGCCACATGGCACATTCTCTAAAATTGATTACATAAACGTTAGTAAAACAGAAAAAGGCAGGGGTTTCAATCCTAGTTTATGACAAAACAGACTTTAAACCAACAAAGATCAAAAAAAGACAAAGAAGGGCATGTAAATAACTAAAATGACAGTCTCTTGGACCACAGTGCAATCAAATGAGAAATCAGGACAAGAAAATTCACTCAAAACCATACAATTATGTGGAAATTGAATGACTTGTACTTGAATGGCCTTTGGGTGAATAATAAAATTCTGTTGGAATTCCTGGCCAGGGCAGTCAGATAAAAGAAAAATAAAGGGCATCCAAAAAGGAAGAGAGGAAGTCAAACTATCCCTGTTTTCAGACAACTTGGTCCTGCATTTAGAAAACCCCATACTCTCAGCCCAAAAGCTTCTTAAGCTGATAAACAACTCAGGCTCAGTCTCAGGGTACAAAATGTACAAAAATAACTAGCATTTCTGTACACCAACAGTCAAGCCAATAGCCAAATCAGAAATGAACTCCCATTCATAACTGCCACAAAAAGAATAGGATATGTAGGAATACAGCCAACTAGGAAGGTAAAAGATCTCTGCAAGAACTGCAAGCTTGCCCAAAGAAATCAGAGTTGTCACAGGAAATGAAAAAAACATTCCATGTTTATGTATACAAAGAGTCAATGACATGAAAATGGCCATACTGTCTAAACCAGTTTGCACATTGAGTGCTATTCCTATTAAACTACCATTGAGATTCTTACACAAAACTGGAAAAAAAGCTATTTTAAAATTCATATGGAACCAAAAAACTCGAATAGCCAATGAAGTTCTAAGGAAAAAGAACAAAGCTGGAGACATCACGTTACCTTACTTCAAACTAGACTACAGGACTACAGTAACCAAAACAGCATGGCTTTGGTACAAAAAGACACATAGACCAATGAAACAGAATAGAGAACCCAGAAATAAGACTGCACACTTACAACTATATGATCTTCAACAAACTTGACAAAAATAAGCAATGAGAAAAGGATCCCCTATTCAATAAATGGTGCTGGGATCTGGCTGGCCATATGCAGAAGACTGAAACTGGATCCCTTTCTTATACCATATACAAAAATTAATATGGAGTAAATATTTAAGAGTAAAACTCAAAGCCCTAAAAATCCTAGAAGACAACCTAGGCAATACCATTCAGGACATAGGTACAGCAAAGATTTTATGACAGACACCAAAGGCAATTGCAACAAAGGCAAAAATTGACAAATGGTATCTAATTAAACTAAAGAGTTTCTGCACAGCAAAAGAAACTCGATAAACAGACAACCTAAGAATGGGAGAAGGGGGAAGTGCTACACACTTTTAAACAACCAGATCTTGTGAGAAGTCACTCTCATGAGAACAGCAAAGGGGAAGTCCACTTCCATCATCCAGTCCCCTCTCATCAGGCCCCTCCTCCAACATTGAGGATTTCAACTGGACATGAGATTTGGGTTGGGACACAGAGCCAAACCATATCAGACATGAACACTTTTCAAAAACAGATATACATGCAGCCAACAATCATGGAAACATGGTCACCATCACTCATCATTGGAGAAATGCAAATCAAAACCATAGTGAAATACCGTCTCACACCAGTCAGAATGGCTGCTGATAAAAATAACATGCTGCTGAGGTGGCAGAGAGAAAGGAACATTGATACAGTGTTAATGGGAATGTAATACATTGTGGAAGACAATATGACAATTCCTTAAAGACCTAAAGACAAATATTATTTGACTCAGCAATCTTATTACTGGGTATATAGCCAACTGAATATAAATTTTTCTACTATAGAGAAAGATGTATCTGTATATTTGTTGCAGCACTATTCACAATAGCAAAGACATGGAATCAACCTAAAGACCCATCAATTATAGACTGAGTGAAGAAAATGTACATCTACACCATGGAATACTATGAAGCCATAAAAATAACAAGATCATTTTTTTTTTCTTGCAGGACATGGATGAAGCTGGAGGCCATTATTCTTAGCAAACTAATGCATAAAGAGAAAACCAAATACTGCTTGTTCACACTTGTAAGTGGGAGCTAAGTGAGAACATGAGGACACATAGAGAAGAACAGCACACAACACACACTGGGGCCTATCTGAAGGTGGAAGGTAGGAGGAGGAAGAGGATCAGGAAAAATAACTAATGGGTAGTAGGCTTAATACCTAGCTGGTGAAATAATCTGTATAACAACCCCACACCCCATAACACAAGTTTACCTATGTACAAACCTGCACACCACTGAACTTAAAAGACTTTTAAAAATTAAAAGTTACCCAGTCTGTGGTTTTCTGTTACAGCAGAAGAAAATTGACACAAAGAACTGAGCACCATAAGTCAAGCCTGTGGTCCCAGCTACTCAGGAGGCTCAGGTGGCATGAGGCCAGGAGTTCGAGACTCTAGTGTGCTGTGACCTTGCTTGTGAATAACCACTGCACTTAAGCCTGGGCAATGTAGCAAGACATCATCTCCATTTAAATTAAAAAAAATTTTTGTGAATAAAAAATGGTACCTAGAAATGAGGCTCTTGCCTTAACAAATACCTGAAACTGTGGAAGTGGCTTTGAAACTGAATAATAAGCAGAAGCTGGAAGAGTTTGGAAGAGCAGGCCAGAAAAATGACCGTATTGCCGTGAATGGAGCATTAAGGGCAATTATAATGATTGTTTAAAAATGGCAAGCTATAGGAGAAGTCAGAATCTTCTTTTAGATTACGTACATGGTTGTGACTGGGATGCTGGTAGAAATTTTGACCATAAAGACCATTCTGATGAGGTCTCAGATAGAAATGAGAAATAAGGTATTGAAAGCTGGGGTAAAGGCCATCATATTATAAAGTTGCAAAGACCTCGGCTAGGTTATGTCCATGCCCTACGTCCTAGGTTATGTCCAGGCTTTATGAAATGGAGAATTTGAAAGCAATGAACTAGGATATCTGGCAGAAAAAACATCTAAGCAGCAAAGCACTCAGGCTGCTGTGTGGCTACTTTTAACTGCATTCAGTGAGATGTGAGAGCAAAGCAATGATTAAAGACAGAATTTATAATTGAAAGTAGAGCAGAAAGATTTGGAAAACTCAGACCTAAGCTATCACGGAGTGAACTTTACAGAGTGAAAAACTGGGACAGATTACTAAGGGGGTGGGCCAAGTGCTGTTTGCTGAAGAGATTACTGCTATGAGGGAGCCAGATATTCATCAAGATAAAGAAGGAAAGACTCGAAGGTATTTCAAAGATCTTGGAGGCTTCCCCTTCTATCACAGGCCTAGAGCTCTATGAGGAAAGGATGTTTCTGGGGGCAGACCTGGGACATCCTCCTCAGGCTCACTCTCCAAAGCTACTTTGGAGCCCTGCTCCCCACATTTCATTGAAGCAGGCCCAGATATGGCTCACCATGCCACTCTGGAGGTTACAAACTAAACTTTGGTAGAGTCTACATGGTACTAATTCTGCAGGTACACAGAATGCAAGAACTGTGTAGCTGTGTTTTCCTTCATCAAGACTTAAAAGGAAGTCATGGACGACCTGCGTGCCCAGGCAGAGATGTGTCACCAGGGTGGAGCCACTCAGAGGGTCCGTACCAGGACAGTGCTCAGTGGAGCTGTGGAAGCGGGGCCACCCCCAAGACCCCGGAACTTTAGGAAAACCAGTCTGCAACTCCAACCCAATAGAACTGAAGCATGAACTGAGCCCTGCAAAGCCATAGGTGCAGATCTGCCCAAGGTTTTGGGGGCCCAGCCCTCACCCCCAACAAGTTATACGCTGTATCTGGCATACAGGACATGGAGTCAAAGGAGATTATTCTCTGGTTTTAAGGTTTAATGCTGTTTTTACTGTTGTGTTTTCGACTTAGGACCAGTTACCCCTGTCTTTTTGCCTCTATTTCTATTTTGGAATGGGAATATCTATCCTGTGTTTGTCCCACTCTTGTGTTTTGGAAGTAGATAACTTATTTTGATTTCACAGTCTTACAGCTGGATGGAATTTGCCCCAGGATGAATCAGGCCTTGAGTCTCACCCATATCTGATTTGGATGAGACTAGACTTTTGAGTTGATGCTGGGACAACTTAAGACTCTGGGGCTATTGGGATGGAATGACTGTATTTTGCATTGTGAAGACATGAATTTTGGGGTCTGGGGAAAATGCTATGGTTTGTATGTATACCTCAAAAGTTCATATTTTTAAAAATTAATCTTCCATGTAACAGTATTAGGAATGGGGCTTTTAAGAGGTGATTAGGGCATGAGTGTAATGGGGGGATGGGAGTCACTTACTGTTCCCCAATTGGATGTGTTTTTTTTCCAAGTCCTTAGGCTTTTACTCACCCAAGAATGGGTCAGAGACCCTGGTGGCATGGTGATATTGTACAAGTAAATATCAGACTCAAAGAGTTTTGCAGAAAATTGATTTATTAGGCAGAGAGAGAGAGAGAGAGAGAAAGGGAGCTCCCACACTGTTGTGGGAGGGGATCCAGAGATGGAGTCCACACAGATAAGGGGCAGGGGGACTTTTAATCTGGGAGTTACTCCTGCCCCATTTAAGTCCTTGTCCCATGAGAGGAGTTCCCTCAAACTTCCGCTGGAGTGATTGATTTTTTACTTTGACGTTGGATTGGCTGTCTGGCCCACAACGGAGCTCCTCCTTTCACGGCTTTTTTAAACAAAGGAAGCTCACTTGGGTAGTCTACATTTCCGGTGCGCAGGAAAGTTCGACAAGTCTAGGCTCCTGTATAGGAGGGTGGATAGAGGTATGGCATTGGGAAGTTCTTGCCTTTGAAACCACGCCCCTTGTGTACTTGGGAAGAGAAGTTAATACAATCCCTCCGTCCTGCCTCTGAACAGGGAAGTCCCAACTGCTGTTGGGACACAGGTGTTGATTGCTTTTTACCTACTTCCTGCTGAATTGGGGCCCTGCAGTTGAGGTTTCCTTCACAGGGGAGTCTTTCAGGGGTGAAGGTTGATCCAGAGATTCACAATAGAGCTTATGAGCCAAGGACATCTGGGGTTCCAGTTGCAGGATTATTTGTGGCCTTATAGTTTTAATTTTAGAAGAAATGAATGTGACAAGAAGGTTAAAGATGGGAAGCCCAGAGGCCAACAAATATAGAATGATTATAGAGAGGCCTAGGAGAGGATACAGCCAGGACAGCCAGTTGTTAAACAAGCTTCATGATATTGTTTCTTGAAGGTCTATAGCGCTGTGTTTGATTGATTCCTGAGTTTTTAAACTTTGTTTAAGACAACACTTAATTGGTTTACAAAGTAGCAGCATTTTTTTCTAGAAAGAGACAGGTTCCCTCTCTCTCAGCTTTTAGCAGATTTAGGGCCCTTTTACTTTGGAGAGCTACAGCAGCTAAAGAGTTAAGCTGTGTTTGTAGAGTGAGCTGCTTTTGCAGAGAGAATTAGCAACCTTTTTAAAGTTATTGTTTAACTCCTGAGATAGCTTAGATTAAAACTGAGTAGAGATAGTAACTTTTCTAATGCCAGTACCAAGTTTTCCTATTCCAGCTTCCCCCCGACCATCCATTATTAAAGGGATAATTGGAGTTTGAGAGATTGCAAGGTTAACAGTGATAGTCCTGTTAATGTCAGGATGTGAATTAGACTCATAAGCAGTTACCTTCCTGGGGATCTCGTCAGAAGAGCAAACATATATCCTTTAATGGCTTGTAGCTGTATGATGGGTTGTCTTCTGGAATGTCAGGCTGTGGAGTGGAGGGCCTATGATTTTTTTCAGGAGATGTCCAAGGCTTTAGTCAAGTGCGATGAATTCATGAGTCAATTCCCACCACCTTGACTGTCACTGGAGTAGACAGAATAACCGAAAATGGTCCTTCCCAAGATGGGCCTAGGGAGGGAGAGTCTGAGGGGAGAGATTTAACAGGCACCAAGTCTTCAAGGCAAAACCACTCTTTCCCTTTTTCCTTGGGGTGTCCTTTAGGTAAGGTTTTAAGAGCTTGTTGGTACTTAGCCAAGGAGGTTATATCTTTTATTAGATCTTCGGTTTCTTTGTCTAGTACAAGATTATTGGTAAGAAAGGGCCCTTCATAAAGCATCTCACAGGGGCTGAGTCCTATTTTCTGAGGAGAGTTTCGAGAACTTAAGAGTGCTATCAGTAATAGAGAAGGCCATGAGAGGTGGGTTTCCTCTGCCAAGTTTTTCAGGTTTTTTTTTAAGAATTTTATTTATCTTTTCTACTTTCCCTGAGGACTGAGGCCTCCAAGCACAATGGAGATGATACTGTATTCCTGACGCCCTGGAAATTCCTTGGGTTACTGCAGCTTTGAAGGCAGAGCCATTATTGCTTTAAAAACAGCAAGGGAGTCCGAATTTAGGGATTATTTTATTAATCTGGACTTTTATTACCTCTTGGGCTTTTTTGTTCTGCACAGGAAAACCTTAAACCAGTTTGTATAGGTATTTACACATACTAGCAGATATTGATATTCCCGAGACTTAGGCATATATATATATGGGTAAAGTCCATTTGCCAGTTCTTACCTGGGTAATGACCAGCTCACTGTTCTGTAGGAGGAGCTTTGCGACGTGCCAGAGGATTATTTTTCTGGCATATTTTACATCCTTTGACTATGGCCATTCAATGTGTATTCTCTATACCTGTATGGAAGGTTTGATGCAGGGTTTTAAGTTTGAGGCAGGGATATTGCCCACTCTGCCTCTTCTGGTGAGTATTGAGGCTTAGTTCTGGAGAGGGTTTTCCCATATTAAAGGTCCTTATGTAAATTCTTGTCTAGCTGCCCTTTTTGCTTCTAGGTCAGCTCGGCGATTGCTCTCTGCTTTCTTCTCATCTCCTTTCTGGTGACCCCGGCAGTGTAAGACTACTACCTTTTTCAGTTATTGGACAGCTTTTAATAAGTCTAAAATTTCCTTATGATATTTAGTGGGAGTGTCTGCTGAGGTTAGGAACTCTCTTTCCTTACATATGGCAGCATGGGCATGCAGAACCAGGTAAGCATATTTGGAATCTGTGGATATGTTTATTCTCTTTCCTTTTCCTAATTTTAGAGCTTGAGTGAGGGCTACCAGTTCTGCCAGCTGGCACTAGTCCCAGGAGGAAGGAAATTACTTTCAAGCACTGTGTGATCACTGACTACTGCATATCCTGCTTTTCGGACTCCATTTTCTATAAATGAATTTCCATCAGTGTATAGGTTAAGGTTAGGATTCACTAGAAGAGTTTCTAAGAGATTCTCTTGAGCCACATAGTTCTGAGCTATAACCTGCTGACAGTTATGTTCTGTGTCTGATTTCTTCTCAGGAAGAAAGGTAGCTGGGTTGAGGGCTGCACGTGTGTGCAGCGGAAGCACAGGCCCTTTGAGCATTAAGGCCTGATATTTGAGTAAGCAATTCTTAGAGAGCCATAAGCCTCCTTTAGAGGCCAGAATTCCAGCTGCATTATGTGAAGTCTACACAGTTAAATCTTTCCCTTGCATTATTTTAACGGCTTTTGAGACCAGTATAGCCACTGTGGCTACAACTCACAAGCAGTGTGGCCAGCCTTTTGCTACTGCATCAATTTCCTTCCTTAGGTATGCCACTGGTTGTGGTGTGGTCCCCTGAGTCTAGGTGAGAAACCCCAGTCCCACTTCTGACATTTCCATAACATATAGGGAGAAGTCGTTTCCTATAGGAAGGCTTAGAGCCTGCAGTAGTGCCTGCTTTAGAGTCTGAAAGGCTGCCTCAGCTGTAGGGTCCCATTGTATTAGATGGGTGTTGGCTTTTTGGGTTTCCTTGACCAGAGTGTATAGGGGTTTTGCTATTTCACCATATCTGGTAATCCACAATTGGAAAAAAACAGTTATTCCCAAGAATCCCTACAACTGTTTTAAGGTGTTTGGACAGGGGAAGGCCAGTATGGGTTGGAGATGTTCTTTATCAAGGGCCCGAGTGCCCTTAGGCAAGACAAGCCCTAGATATTTTACCTCTTGCCTACAAAGTTAGGCTTTTGATTTGGAAACCTTATATCCACAGGTGGCAAGGAAGTTTAAGAGGTCCTGGGTAGCCTGCTGACACTGGGTTTCTGAGTTTGCAGTTAAAAGTAAGTTATCCAGATATTGAAGAACCAGAGTATCTGGATGTGAAAAATTACTAAGTTCCTGGGCTAGAGCCTGGCTAAACAGGTGGGGCTATCTGGAAAGCCCTGGGGTAACATTGTCCAGGTGAGCTGAGAACTCTAGTCTAAAGGGTCTTCAAAGGCAAACAGAAACTGGGGGTCAGGATGTAATGGAACACAAAAAAAGGCATTCTTAAGATCCAGGACTGTAAACCATGGTGCCTCTCTTGGTATTTGAGAGAGCAAGGTGTAAGGGTTAAGTACAGCTGGGTATAAAGGAATCAGTTTCATTAATAAGCCTGGGATCTTGCACCAGCCTCCATTGTTCGTTAGGTTTTTCTACTCCTAAAATCAGAGTATTACAAGGGCTGTTACAGGATTTTACTAGACCCTGAGCTTTTAAGTCCTTTATAATATCCTGTAGCCCCTTTTTGGCTCCCGGTCCTATGGGGGTACTGTCTTTGGTAAGGAAGAGGTGGGATTCCTTAGCCTTATTTGAATTGGGCATGCATTTTTTGCCCATCCAAATTGTTCATCAAATGCCCAAACCTCGGGATTAATTCCTTCTTGAAATAATGGGCAGCAGAGAGAGATTTCCTCCCTGATGAGGTTTATATAGATAATGGCTCCTGCTTTAGCTAACAGGTCCTGCCCTAGTAAGGGAGTGGGATTTTCTGACATGATGAGGAAGGCATGAGAGAAGAGTATATCTCCCCAGTTATAGCTTAGGAGCTGAGAGAAATATCAGGAGACTGCTTATCCTAGGACTCCTTGGACATTACAGACTTGGAGGACAACTGTCCAGGATAGGAGAGTAAAATGGAGAAGGCCACGCCAGTGTCCAGGAGGAGATTAACGTCCTTGGCCCTCCATGATCAGCTTTACCCAGGCCTTGTTGAAGGTGATGACTTGTGCTGGCGCTTGCCCTGGGCACTCTCAGTCCTGTTGTTGGGTCATCTGGTTAGCCACCTCAGGCCCTGGGAACCTCCATCCCCTGGGACAGTGTGCTTTCCAGTGATCCCCTTGGCACAACAGGCAAGGACGAGGTGGTGGTTCATCTCTCAAGGGACAATAACAAGCTCTGCCAGACTGGCGGCTAACCCAAGCCTTTCCCTCATTTGAACCCCTTGGGTTTGCTTGCCTGAGGGCCATGATTAGGGCTGCTGTTTTTTTCTGGTCTCTCCTGTTCATTTCAGCCTGTTCCTTCTGGTCTCTTATAAAACACCGGGGTTGCTAGGTTTAGTAAAGATTCTAGACATTCTGGCCCCAGGGCTCCGAATGTCTGCTGCTGACTACATAATAAACTTGTCCTTTAGTATTAACTGACCCTTGATGGAGTTTGACAACAGGGTAGTGTACTTTCTTAAGGCCTCCCACAATCGCTCAAGGAAGGCTTTTGGGTTTTCTTCCTTTCCCTGAGTTATGGTGGATAATATTGCATAGTTCATGGGCTTCTTCCTAGTTTGCTTTAAGCCCTCAAGTATGCAGGTCAAGAGGTGCCTACGACTCCAGTCCCCTTGTTCTGAGTCAGGATCCCAGTGAGGGTGCGTGCTAGGGACTGCTTGTCTACCTGTAGGCAGTCTATTCTTTTCTTCTGGTGTTATTTGGTTATATACTTGACTAAGGTACCAGGTGTCCCCAAACTCTTGAGCCGCTGCTAGGGCAGCCGCTCTTTCATTGCTGGTTAAGGTTTGACTAAGCAATAACATGATATTTTTCCAATCTAATTCGAAGGACTGACCCAGGCCCTGTGGAACATATATGTACTTGTCCGGGTCATCTGAAAATTTTCCTGAGTCTGCCTTGATTTGCTTTAAGTCAGAAAGTGAAAAGGGAGTGTACACCTTAGTCGGACCAAACTCTCCTCCTACTGCCTGTAGGGGGCAGAGTCCGGGCATCCTAGTAGCCTAAGATGCCTTGACTGTTTCAGCCTCCCCTGGCTCCTTTTGGGTTATTGGGGCTGAGGAGGCCTGGTCAGCATTGGTGGAGGAAGAAGCCACAGGGAGTCCCAAATGTGGGGGTAGTCCCGAGGAGGGGTTAGTAGGGTATAGGGAACAGGCCTTACATAGCTGAGGATTATTCCTTAGAGAAAAGAAAACTTGCACATAGGGGACCTCAAACCATTTACCTTCGCTTTTACAAAACAGTTCTAATTGTCGAATGGTGTCATAATTTATACTTCCCTTAGGAGGCCAGGTTTTTCCACTCAGTAGGGGATATTGCAGCCATGCTGTTCGGCAGAGAAAAATGAGCTGCTGCTGCTTCAAAGATCATGTGTTAAATTGGTCCTAGTTCTCCAGGATGCATTTTAAAGGAAACTTTATCTTGGGAAGAGTAGCACCCATCTGAAATCAAACACAGGAATGCCTGCATCCCTGGTTATTAATGCAATTGCTAGTTCTGGGGCATTCCCAGTTATGGCACCCATAACTGGGTGCCCAAGATGCATGATCATCTTTCCGGGCCTCCCATGTGCTGGGCTTAATTACACTTGCCAGTGTCATGGGGACTCATGCTCACTGTCTACATGCCTTTATTGACCACCATAAAGACATGGACTGCTGGGATGGGTGTTTCATGTCAGTGAGTCCCTGAACGAAGCCAGTGAGGCTTGGGTAATGGGTACCAATATTCCCTAGCAAGAGTTCCATTAATACAGGCCTGATTATAAAGCTGCCCTAGGAGTATAAACTTCTAGGGAGGAACCTCTGAGCACACAATTTAAAGAAGGTGGGGCCACGTGGCTGAGATCAGAAAGAATGCCCTCAGGACCCGGGCCTCCTCTCCCACCCAACTTACCATTATAGGAAAATTCCCTAGGGTTGTGGGACCTGTAATTAACTATTTGAGCCTAGGACCCAGTTTGATTATGGTCTTCTAGATGTAGAAGTTCTGTTGTAGGGAGGGACGCTGTTGTAGGGAGGGACGATCCTAAACAAGACAATTTGTACATTTTTAGATTTTAGCACCATTCAGTTACATTTGGAAATTTGTGGATGACAAAAAAAATACAATATTTTACAGCCTCCACCTCCTGGACTTCCCAAAATGTTTCCCCATTTAAGCCCCAGTTAATCCTGATCCCACCAGGGATTTGAACCAACAACCTTATGGCTGCCAGCCCTGCACCTTAACCACTGCACTAGCAGGCAGCTCCTGTGCTAGTGGACTGCTGGGAAGAAATCTGGACTCAGGAGGTGAGGGCCTGAAAGTGAAAATTGTTTGCCACTGTTTGAAAGCCAGGTGTGTCCCACACAGTCGGTGCCTGCAGCCTCTGCTGTACAGGCGGCCCAGGGAAAGTGTGCCTGCCCCTGCGGGGTGCTCTGATCCACCATGGCGGATGCCGGGACCACAAGCACCCATTGGGCACCTCTCTGCACTATGGCCTCCCACCCTGGGTATGCTAGAGAGGCTTGCCTGGCTTGCCCTTGTGCTCGGGAGGTGGGCTTGGAGCCTTCAGTATCTTTTAAATTCCGGCAGTTGTGCCATTTAAAAGTGGGCCTTACAGCATGCATGGTGCCCTGCTCCGTGGGCTCAGCTTATGGCCAGGACACATAGCTGGTGAGCCAGTGGGCAGGCATTCCCGATTAGTGGGTTGCACTCCCGAGGTTCAGTGAGGGTGCTGGCAGAGGGTGGGTGGCGCCCTGGGGGGCCTGACCAGACCCAGAGAAACAACCCAGAGAGGGAGCAAGGAGGTTTGGAGCAAGCCAGGCACAGTGCCTTTTAAAATCTGGCCAGCCTGTGCTATTTAGAGGCTGGGCTGAGCCTGCAAAGGCAACCATGAGTGTCTAGCCCAGCTGTACCCGCACCCGCAGCTGCTATTCCCGCAGCATTCAGTGTGGCGATTCTCCTTACCAGACTTATGAGAAGCTATAGGACAGAGTTTAGCCAGTGAGAGGGGTTCGATTGCACTCACTGCTCCAAAGTAATACAGTCTCTTACTCCGTTTCCTCCTAGCTGGCTCGCCACAGATGTAGCTGTGGGATAGGAGGTGCACAGTGTTCTCCAATTGGATGTGTCTTTTTCCAGTTCCATGGGCTCTAACTCACCCAAGAATGAGTAGGAGACCCTGGCAGAGTGGTGATACTGTTCAAGTAAATATCAGACCCAAAGAATTTTGCAGAAAAGCGATTTATTAGGCAGAGAGAGAGAAAGAGAAGTAGGGGAGAGAGAGAGGAAACTCCCAAGCTGTCGTGGGAGGAGATCCAGAGATGGAGTCTGCACAGGTAAGGGGCAGGGGCACTTTTAATCCCGGAGTTACTCCCGCCCCATTCAAGTCCTTGTCCCATGAGAGGAGTTCCCTCAAACTTCGACTGGAGTGATTGATCTTCAACTTTGATATCAGATTGGCTGTCCGGCCACAACAGAGCTCCTCCTTCCAGGGCTTTTCATGGGCTTTTTTAAACAAAGGAAGCTCATGGGCAGTCTACCTTTCCTGCACAAGGGAAAGTTAGACGAAGAACTCTAGGATCCTGGATCGGGGGGATGGATAGAGGTATGGTGCTGGGAAGTTCTTGCCTTTGAAACCATGCCCCTTGTGGACTTGGGAAGAGAAGTTAATACAGTCCCTCATGAGGGCTCTCTGCTTATGAACAGATGAATGCTTTTATCATGGAAGTGGTTTAGTTACAGGAGTGTGCAAAATACATCAAGCCTTTCACAGGAGAGTAAATATACACAGCCTGAAAACTGAAGGAACAAAGGAAGAGGTGTTCAACATCGTTAGTGATTAGGGAAGTGCAAGTCAAGACCACAATGATATTTTATGCCCATTAGATTGGTAAAAATCAAAATCAAATGTTAGAGAAGACGTAGGTCTACTGGATTTTTAAAATAAAATGTTAACAGGAATGTAGACTGATGGAATCATTTCAATAAATATTTTGGTATTATCTCCCAAACTTTAAAAGTCTAGCAATTTTACACCTAAACGTATACTTAATAGTAATTGTTGCATACATACAACTGGCAACACATAGCCATTGTAGTACCATTCACAATAGCAAAATTTTGAAACAACCATAATGCCCACCAACAAGATGAATAAATTATATTTACATAATGAAATATTCAGCAGTTAAAGTTAATTAACTACATCAATACACAGTACTGTGGGTGACTCCCAGTAATATAAAGTGAAAGAAGTTACATCCTAAAAGGTTACAAATAGCATACCATTTTTGTAATTTTTTTAAACATAAAAAGTAATTTGGGGACTATACATACAAAAAGGGGATGAACGTGGGATTTCAAATGATGGTTATTTGGGGTGGATGAAAATGTATAAATTTCATTGCAGAAATAATGTATTTGATTATGTATTTATGTATTATGTATTAATGTATTTGAGTATGTATTAGATACCCAGTGATTATAAATACATGTAATGTATTATATGTATTGCCCACTAAACTCCAAAGTATTACTAATTTCAAACCACATTTGGACACAGTGGTTTCAGTTAAGAGACTGTGAATCTATAGAGGTCTGGAATGAAAGGTAGCAATGGAGATATATTTTGAAGATAAAATGGAGGAGACTTGCAGATGACCCGAAGAAGAGGAAAGAATCGAGGATGACTACTAGGTTAGCTGGGCAAATGGTAGTGTCCTTTCTTAAAATGGGGAATAGGAATGTGGACTATATAGATTTGGGAAGGTATTGACATTGATCTGGTATTAATAAATACTTAAATCTGAACTGATCTTCATGTAATTTTCAAATACTATTTTCCTGTACATTACTTCTCAGCTGCCCTGACTTGGAGATGGCTGTGAATCTCTGGTCCATTTTCCCTCTGTGGATAGATAGAGTTTCTAATTCCTGGCTCAGTTTTTTTCTTCTGTTGCACACAGGCTCTCTTGGTAGGGAGTAGGCAGGCACTAGCCTCTTCCACAGTCACTCAGTCTGTTGTTTCCACTTAATTTGCCCACCAGGCTGTTTCTGACAAAGGTTTTTTTGGAAGTGTCAGTCCACCAAATGTATACTGAGCTCAGAGAGAACAGTGGGAGCTGACAGTTGCTGGCCTGGGAAAAAGACTTCTGCCAACAAGGGATGATGGATATGTCTTAACTCATTTAATGTTACTCTAGAAAATACCTGAGGCTGGTTAGTTTACAATGAGGCTTATTTGGCTCATGATTTTGTGGATTGTGCAAGAAGCATGGAGCCAGCATTTGCTTCTGGCAATGGCCTCAGGCTGTTTCTACTTGTCATGGAAAATGGAGAGCCTGCCTGTGCAGAGATCATATGGTGAGAGAGGAAGCAACAGGGGAGATGCCAGGCTCTTTTAACATCCAGCTCTCATGGGAACTAACAGAGCAAGAACTCAATTCTCCCTCCCCAGGAAGGGAATTACTGTATTCCTAAAGGATCTATTCTTGATGTACTTTAATTGTATGTCACCAACAAGTCTCATATTGAATTGTAATCCTCAGTGTTGGATGTGGGGCATGGTTGGGGGTGTATGACCCCTGGTTGGGGTCATGGGTACAGATCACTCATGGCTTGGTGCTGTCCTCATGATAATGAGTGAGATCTCACAAGATATGGTTAAGTGTGTTTCACTTCCCACTCAACTCTCTCTCCTGTTCCTGCTTTCACCATGTGACATGCTTGTCCCTGCTTGGCCTTCTGCTGTGAGTAAAAGCTTCCAGACACTGAGTAGATGCTGGTAACATGCTTCCTGTACAGCCTGCAGAACTCTGAACTAATTAAACCTCGTTTCTTTTTAAATTACCCAGTTTCTGGTATATCTTTGTAGCAATGAAAGAATGGCCTAACACAACCCCTGTGACTCATATACCTCCCTCTAGGCCCCATCTCCAACATGGGGATCAAATTTCAGGTTGAGATTTGGAAAGGACAGATATCCAAACTATAATGGGGATGACCATTTCTATGTGATTCAGAAGAATTTTTCCCACATAACTATTTTCTTATTCTAAACTATGCAGAACACCCAGCCTTGACCCCACCTCATGCAGGGACAAGTTAGTAGACCACAGAAGGCAGCCACACAGGATATGCATTGCAGAAGAATGATTTCTGGGGTGTCCTAAGCTAGAGTGAGAGGAGCTTGAAATGCAGCCAAGAGTAGCACCCCTTCTTCTGTAGGTTGAAGTGGGCAACCCTGGGGCTAAGAGAAGGAGTATGCAAAATGGGACCTAAATTCACATCCCCAATTGCTCTGGGTTCATTGTTGGACCCAAATCCAACCACCTTAACCTTATATCAATTTCCAGTAGTAAAGTGGTGATGTCATGTTGCTAATGATTTTTGTAGAGGTGGGGGCTTGCTTTGTTGCCCAGGCTGGTCTGGAGCTCCTAGCTTCAAGTGATCCTCACACCTCGGCCTCCTAAAGTGCTGGGATTACAGACATGAGCCACCATGCCAGGCTGCACCTTGCTAATTTAAGAGAACCATATATCCAGTAAATATGTAATAGCACTATTGTCCTTTCTGAGCCTCAGGTGAGACTGAGGTCTGTAAGGAAAGTTTTACAAATTCAAGGGCAAACTTGAATTATGACTATATGTCAATGTCACATGCTTATATTTGAACCTATTCTTGAGAAGCATGTCTTTTTAGATAGGAGACACCTAACTTTGAAGTTATAGTGGTTCATTTTGGAATTCTGAAATGTAAAGCATTATGTTTTTATAGAGAACTAAAAATCGTTTTCCCAAAATAGATTATTGTAAAGATAACTGAAGTCAGATGAATTACCTGGCAAATTCTACAAAACATATACCCATTCTCTGTAATCTCTTTCAGATGATAGATGCAAAAGGAATACCTTCTAACTTGTTCTGTGAGGCCAGAATTGCCCAGATGTCAAAGGCAGTACAAGAAAGAACACTAGACCAATACTTCTCTTGGACCTATAAATATCTCTTTTGTATCTATACAGATGTAAAAATCCTCAATAAAATATTAGCAAATTGAATTTTAAAATGTATCCAATTTTATACAGCAATCAAGTGGGTTTTACTCCAAGCATGAAAAGCTTGTCCAATATTTGAAGATCAATTAATGTAATCCATCTTATCAAAACATTAAAAAATTAAATCACATAATGATATCAATCAATGCCAAAAACAAAATAGCATTTGACAAAATCCACAGACATTCATGATAAAAACCCTCAGGAAACTAGGAATAGAGGAGGGCTTCCTCAAGCTGATAACTATCTACAAAACACCTACAGCTTACGTTATACTTAATGGTGACAAACTAGAGGTTTTTCCACTAAGATCAGTAACAAGGCAAGAATGTGCTCTCTCACCACTTTTTCCACATCATACTGGAAGTCCTAGCTAAACAAGACAAAAGGTATACATATTGGGAAGGAAGAAATAAAACTTTGTCTGCAGATGACATGATTATCTGTGCAGAAATTTTAAAAATCCACAATAAAAAATTTGGAACTAACATATGATTATTGCAAAGTTGCAGGATACAAGGTCAAGACAAAAATGAACCACTTAATACCAGCAACGAACTAGTGAAATTTGAAATTGGAAGCAGAATACCAGTACATGAACACCCCCCAAAATGAAATACTTAAATTTAAAACTTCTTTGTATTAGGTATAAAATTTTTTAATATCCATGAGATCTGTATGAGGAAAACTACAAAACTCTGATGAAAGAAATAATAAAAGATCTTTCATGTTCATGAACAGAAATAATATTGTCAAGATGTCAGTTCTTCCCAACTTGATCTATAGATTCAACACAGTCTCAATCAATCCCAGCAAGCCCTTTTGTGGATATCAACAAAGTGATTCTAAAGTTTATGCGGTGAGGCAAAGGACCTAGGCCAGCCAACACAATATTAAAGGAGAAGGAGCAAAACTAGAAGACTCACAGTACTGACTGCAAGATTTATTATAAAGCTATAGTAATCAAGATAGTGCGATATTGGCAAAAGAATAGACAAATGGATCAATGAACAGAATAGCCCACAAACAGACCCACATAAATATAGCCAACTGATCTTTGACAGGAGTAAAGGCAATGCAATGGACAAAAAAATAGTCTCTTCAACTTTTGATATCTACATCAGAAAAAAATCAAATTTACACACTGACTTTACCTCCTTCACAAGAGTTAACTCAAAATGGATCATAGAACAAAATTTAAAACACAGAACTATAAGACTAGAGGATAATAGAGAATCTAGAAGACTGGGCTTGGTGATGATTTTTTTTGATAAAACACCAAAGGTATGATGCATGGAAGAAGTAATTGGTAAACTGAGATTCATTAAAATTAAAAACTTCTGCTTTCCAAAAGACACTGTGACAAGAATGAAAAGATAAACCTGACTGGGAGCAAGTGTTTGCCACAGGGATCTTGTAAAGGACTGTTATCCGAAATATACAAAGAACACTAAAACTCAACAATAAGAAAACAACCCAATTTATGGGCAAAAAGAAGGTAGGCATAGTGATACATGCTTGTCATCCCAGCTACTCAGGTTGGGGATTGCTCAAGGCCAGGAGTTTGAAACCAGCCTGGGCAATACAGTGAGATTCCATTTCAAAAGTGGTAAGTAAAATAGGCAAAAAGATCTGAACGGCACCTCACCAAAGAAGATGTACAGATGGCAATTAAGCATAAGAAAAGATGTTCGGCTGTGCATGGTGGCTCACACCTGAAATCCTAGCACTTTGGAAGGCTGAGGCATGAGGTGTGTTTGAGCCCAGGATTTCAAGACCAGACTGTGCAACATAGGGAGACCTCATCTCTACAAAAATAAAAAGTAGTCCCAGCTGCTCAGGGATCTGAAGCAGAAGGATTGCTTGAGTCTGGGAGGTTGAGGCTGCATTGAAACATGATCTCTCTCAAGCCTGAGTGACAGAACAAGATTCTCATATAAAAAAGAAAAAAAAGAAAAAAGATGCTTAACATCATATGTCAGTAAGGAAATGCAAACTAAAAGAACAATGAGATACCACTACACACTTATTAGAATGACAGAAAATCCAAAACATTGACAACACCAAATACAAGGGACAATGTTGAGTAGTACAAAGTCTCATTCATTGCTGCTGGGAATGCAAAATGGTACAGCTACTTTGGAAGACAGTTTGGCAGTTTCTTACAAAACTAAACACTCTTATTGTATGATATAGCAATCACACTCCTTGGTATAATATTTACCCAAATGAGTTGAAAACTTACGTCCACTCAAAAACCTGCACATGGACGTTTATAGCAGCTTTATTTATAATTGCCAAATCTTGGAACCAACCAAGATATCCTTCAGTAGGTGAATGGAAAACTAAACTGTGATACCTCCAGACGTTGGAAAATTATTCATGGCTAAAAGGAAATGCACCATCAGGCCATAAAAAGACATAGAGGAGCCTTAAATGCATATTACTAAGTGAAAGAAGCAAATTAAAAAGCCTGTGTAATTACAATTATATAATTGTGTATTATTCTGGACAAGGCAAAACTAGAGACACAGACACAAAATCTACAGTGCCAGGGGTTAGAGGAGAGGGAGGATGAACAGGCAGAGCACATTGTTTAGGGCTGTGAGACTATTCCGTACTGATGGATACTTGTCATTATACATAGCCAAAACCTACAGAATGTACTCCAAGAGTAAACCCCAATACCAATAGTAAACTATGGCCTTTAGGTGATAATGATGTGTCAGTGTAGGTTTATTGATTACTGATTATAACAAATGTATCACTGGTGAAGGATGTTGATTGTGGGGAGGTTATGAATGAGGAGGGGAGGGAGTTTATGAGAACTCTACTTTCTGCTCAATTTTGTGTGAACCTAAAACTGCTCTAAAAAATAAAGCCTACTTTTAAAAAAATACATAACCAAAGCAAAAAAAAAAAACTGTAAGAAGAAAAAAAAATGGTTGCCTGCAGGGGTTAAAAGGGTGTGGATGTGGAGGATGGGAGACAAAAGACAGTGGAACCAGGCTCAGGGGCTGATGCTTACAGTTCCAGCTACTCAGGAGGCTGAGGTAGGAGAATCGCTTGAGCCTAGAAATTCGAGGTTACAGTGAGCTATGTTGCACTCCAGCCTGGGTGACAAAGCAAAACCCTGTCTCTTAAAAAAGTGCGGGAGGAGCAAATTAGGGAGAGGGGCCTTATATTGGACCAATGACAAAATGTCATGAAGAGTGAGTTTAACTCACTGCTCTTCACTTTCAGTACAAAAGGAAAATGAGATTTGTATGTGCTTTGTAATCACAAATTATATCAGCTTTAGCAGGATTGGTCAGATTTTGACCCAGTATACACTGATTCTGTCCTCACGTGTTCACATTTTGAACATATTCTTTACAGGTAAGACAAGAAGGAATTATCCGCTAAAATATAAGGTTAAAACTAGAATCTGAATTCAATATTCTACAACACACCCCCAAACAAAAGAAAAAATTATTTCACACCTCTCCATAGCTTACTATTGCTTTTTAACACAAACACCTACTCTGTCTGCGTGCACTGGAACTGAGGTCTAAGGACGTGCCCTTCCTGACCATATTTTTTTCAGGCTTGCTGCCTACTGGTGGCGTGAGGGCACAATAACAAACGTTTACTTTGCCCTTGTATTGTTCACATCTGGGAACTGCAAAGGAGCGCGGTGGTCGGACTGTCAGCTTCGCCTCCTATTCTTTGATTGCCAGTAACTTATTTTCTAAAGATTGCTGGAGGGAAAGGCTCAACGTCTCTTTCGGGATTTTCCTGAGCAGAACGACCTCATCGTCATAAAACTGAGGCGCCAATCCTGCTGATTTCGGCAGAGAGGGTAATTCTATTTGAAGATTAATCCTAACGCTGGGATTCTTTGGGAATGTCCAGGAGCTAGGAATGCAGCGCCGCGGTCTCCTCAGCTTCCGGTCCTTAACAGCAACGGGGCGTCAGTGTAGCAGGTGCCGCGGGGGCCTCAAGGAAATTCAGCCGCGCCTGTTCCTCCACTGCGCCGGCAGGCGGCGGAGACGCTGCGCGTGCGCGGTGGGGAGACGGTGGCTCGGAGACAACGCTCGCAGGCTCCTCCCGTCTGCCGGGCAGCATGAAGACCGCCGAGAACAACAGAGGAACTGACAGCGACGGGCCGCGGAAACGAGGCCTCTGCGTCCTCTGCGGCCTCCCCGCGGCAGGAAAATCGACTTTCGCTCGCGCCCTCGCCCACAGGCTACGGCAGGAGCAGGGCTGGGCCGTCGGCGTCGTCGCGTATGATGACGTCATGCCAGACGCGTTTCTCGCCGGGGCGAGCGCTCTACCGGCGGTCAGCATGGAGGGGAGGGGCAGGGCGGGGCCCCTCAAGCCCCCACTGCCCACTAGACAGTGCTTGATGTGGGCGGTGAAGTTCGAGACAAATGGAGCTGGGTTAACGTAGTTACTGCAGAGGGTGAATGAGTTGGTTGTATAAGTGTGTCATAAAGTAGTTACAAAGCCAACTGTATTAGAACGATGCATTGTAGAGGCTTATCTGTATATTTGATGCATGTATATATTGAATATTCTATACACTTGAGTCTTAAGACAGGGTCAGGTTCTCAAGTCAGCGTGCAAGGTAGAAAGCCTCTGTAGTCAAATGCACTCTTGAAAATCCCTGGGGAAGTTTCTCCTTGGGAGAGGGAAATAATCTCTAAAATTTTAACATCTAGCCACGAGTGAATTCAGGTTTTATAATTCGAGGAACCCTCTAAGAAAAAGAATACAGATTGTAAGTAACTAAATTGCTAGGATCCCTCAGAACGATAGAAGAAGGCTATACAAACACATTATCAGACCTACGAAGCTCAACCTTTGTTCAACTCAGAGTAACTCTGCCTCTGCCAGCTTTGGAAAAGATGACTGTTTCTTAGTTGACCACCAGAGGAAATAATGGGCTTGTATTTACGGACCAACTTGTATGTTCCAAGTACATCTCTTTAAGCCCTCCTCTTCTCACACTCAGCACGGTGAGATGCATCCTCTTGGAGAGGCATGTGGAAACTGACACTGCTGGGGAAGAGTAGATACATTGGTGTCTTTCATCTCATGCTCACTCTAAATACTCTTTGAAATATTCCGAGATTTAAACATTTTTATTTTTGTTTAATGCCTGATGTAGATGAATTGACAAATCAAATGCAAATGTTGTCTGACTCCACTCTCTAAGTATATATACAAAAATACAGTACATTTGATACATGGGCTCTCCAGCAAAGTGTATCTACTTTGTCATTCTTGGTTAATTGTGAAGTAAGTACAGTGTCAAGATAGCGCAGGATTGACTTGGATAATGGTATTTTCACCACTTGGGAGAAAGCTGAAGGTTGTCGATAGGGAATGTTGTATTTGCTGACTTTCCCTTCACTTGTATTATGTGTTTTTTCCACTGTTTTCCTACAAAGACCATGGGACTCATCTGCTCACCTCTTAGGAAGTGATATATGTTTCCAATTTAGTGGGTTTAGTTGATGTGTTTGTTGTATGTAGTGTAATCTCAGTGAGGTGGTAACCTTACCAGTGAGGTGGTAAGGCATGGGCAGACAAGTGAGCGTTCTCAGTCTACTTTCCTGTTTTCCCTCCAGCTTAGATTTCTTAACTATGTCAGGACCACAGTCCTTGACCAACACAAGATTACTTGTATTCTCCAGCTGCTTATTCCCCTCAGTCTGTTTCCTCCATCTTTCCCCATCGCATACCAACTTATTTGTTACCATGAGGTCTTCTTGACCCATGGACTTGATTTTTGCTTGTTTGTTTTCTTTTTTGTTTTGCGATGGAGTCTTGCTCTGTCACCAGTCTGGAGTGCAGTGGCACAATCTCGGCTCACTGCAACCTCCGCCTTTCAGGTTCAAGCGATTCTCCTACCTCAGCCTCCCAAGTAGCTGGGACTACAGGCATGCCCCATGACGGCCGGCTAATTTTTGTATTTTTAGTAGAAATGGCATTTCACCATGTTGGCCAGAGTGGTTTTGATGTCTTGAACTCATGATCAGCCCGCCTTGGTCTCCCAAAGTGCTGGGATTACAGACAAGAGCCACCGTGCACCCAGGGACTTTTCACCTGATCTTTTTGCTGTCTACTACTTTTCTCATTTCAATGGAAAACCTGCATCGTTATATCTTAGCCAGACTATTTTGGCAGGTTGTTGATTTTGACTTCACCATTCTTCTGGATGGTAAATTCTTTCATTTATTTCACTCAGTCGGTCATTCATTCATTCATTCATTTAATATACATTTCTGGAGCACCTGTTAGGTGCCAGACCCACTGCTGGAGGCTCAGTATACAATGGACAGTGATCTAGCAGAGAGAGAAGTGTACAAATGCTTAAACTGTGTAAGAGTGGAGATATATGTACAGAATGGGGTGTCACAATGGGCAAGGGAGAGGCTGAGCTGCCTTCTGCATGGTCGAGTCTGAGAAAGATTTACACAGCACTAGTATCATTAGTTTTCCAGGAAGAAAGAATGGTATATATACGGAGGCATGAGAAACCAGGTGTGTTGGAGAAGTACAAATGGTTCCACATTGTGAGCTGAAATTTTCATATGGGGCAGGGTGGCAGTGAGGCCAGATGAGCAACCACCCTAGTGGCCTAATAAGAATTGCAATTCTTTGGTCTCTTGTAGCCATCCCAATGGAAATTGCTTCGACAGGAACTGTTGAAGTACCTGGAATACTTCTTGATGGCTGTGATTAATGGGTGTCAGATGTCTGCCCCACCCAACAGGACTGAAGCCATGTGGGAAGATTTTACAACCTGCTTAAAGGATCAAGATCTGATATTTTCTGCAGCATTTGAGGCCCGGTCTTGCTACCTCTTAACAAAAACTGCTGTTTCTAGACCTTTGTTTTTGGTTTTGGATGACAATTTTTATTATCAAAGTATGAGATATGAAGTCTACCAACTGGCTCGGAAATGTAATTAAAACATTTTTTTTCTTATACACGGAGATACTTATTCACATATCAAAAACACTACTGTCTTCAATGAGAATTTAACTTGATAGGAGGTTATGTAGATGTACTTAATTTTAAAAGCTACACATTCAGTATTGCAAATGGAGTTTTTCCTACTATAATTGTCATAATTTGCTACATGTTTATTTCATATTTTGGAAAATATACAAGTAATTCTGTCATTTTTAACTGTTTTCAGATTCGTTGGGCTTTTGCCAGCTCTTTTTAGATTGTCCTCTTGAGACGTGTTTACAGAGGAATGGCCAAAGGCCACGGGCACTGCCTGCTGAGACCATCCACCTGATGGGAAGAAAGCTAGAAAAGCCCAACCCTGAAAAAAATGCTTGGGAACATAACAGCCTCACACTGCAGAGTCCAGCGTGTGCTTCAGGGGCCAGGTATTCCACTCAAAGTCATCCCTCCCTGGATGCTGCCTTGTGCCAGGTACTAGGGTCAGTGCTTTATCTGTATTGGCTTAGTTCGTCCTCACACAGGCATTGGAGAGAGATTATTTCCCCCTTTGTCTGGAAGCCAAAAGTGAAATGGGAAAATTTAGTTTGTCCACTGAGCTTGTAAATGAGAGCTGAGATTTGAACCCAAGTTTATTTACAAATGTCTGCTCTTAACTGTTAGGATGATACTGTCTTCCAGTGGTTGGAGCAGGGAATTCAAAGAACACATCTTTGATTCTCTTTTAAAATAGTCTAAATAGGTTGTCTGGTAGTTTTCTTATAGAAAGAAATCTGTTAAAGAGCAGAACTGGTACTGGGTCCTAATTTGCCTTAGAGCTCACTATAGTTACATTGCTTTTATATATGTGAGGCTTGTAGGCTATGCTGTCTAATGCATTTTATTCATTATGTATGTCTTGAGTTATAGAGCAGCATATTTCTAGCAGAAATTTTACTGGCAATGGAAATGTTCTATATTTGCACTAATATGGTAGCTGCTAGCCACATTTTGACTATTGAGCCCTTAAAAGTAGCTAGTGCAACTGATAACCTGAATTTTTGTTTAGCTTATTAATTTAAACCCAAATAGTCTCATGGTTATAGTGGCTATTGTATTGAACTGTGCAGTTCTAGAGGTATATTGCCCACATTTCTTTAGTTCCTGCATATTGTCCACGGGGGATCAATATCAACTCACTGCAGCCTTGACCTCCTGGGCTCAAGCAATTCTCATGTCTCCATCTCCTAAGTAACTGAAATGACAGGCCCATACTGCCAAGCCCAGCTAATTTTTAAATTTCTTATACTAACAGGGTCTCACTATGTTGCCCAGGCTGGTCTCAAGCAGTTCTGCCAACTTGGCCTCCCAAATTGCTGGGATTACAAGCATGAGCTACCACCCCAACTAATATCTTCTTAAATTTTGGGTTACATTGGGAACAGTGTCTATAATTCCTTTTGAAATTCTTTTTAGGAATCTTAAGGTTATAGTTCCCTTAAAAATATATTTGCCATGCTTTACCCCTTTTAAGACTGTAAACAAGCTGGGTACAGAGGCTAACAACTGTGATCCCAGCACTTGGGAGGCCAAAAGGGGAGGATCACTTGAACCCAAGAGTTTGAGGTTGCAGTGAGCTATGATAATGCCACTGCACTCCAGCCTGGGTGACAGTGAAACCCTGTCTCTAAAAAAACAGACTAAATAGAACAAAAGGGCATGGATATGAAAACTAGCTAGTGATCACTGGCTAAATAGTCAGTAAAACTCAAATTTCTCTCCCAGCTCTGAACACTTTATATGTATGGTCTCATTCAGTCCTCACAACCACACTTTAAGGGGAGGAACTATTATCCCCATTTTATAGATGCCATAACTGAGACCCAGATAAGTAAAGTAGTATACCCAGATAGGAAGTGGCAGAGCCAAGATTTGGACCCAGTGGGATCTCACTCACTCCAGAACCTCGGCTCTTTTCAGTGTGAGGAAGATCATCTTGAGGTTGAGCTTTAACTTGATGAGCTCACTTACTTAAAACTTTTTTTTTTTTTTTGAGACGGAGTTTCGCTCTTGTTACCCAGGCTGGAGTGCAATGGCGCGATCTCAGCTCACCGCAACCTCCACCTCCTGGGTTCAAGCAACTCTCCTGCCTCAGCCTCCCGAGTAGCTGGGACTACAGGCGTGCACCACCATGCCCAGCTAATTTTTCTATTTTTAGTAGAGATGGAGTTTCACTTTGTTAACCAGGATGGTCTCGATCTCTTGACCTTGTGATCCACCTGCCTCGGCCTCCCAAAGTGCTAGGATTGTAGGCATGAGCCACCGCGCCCGGCCTTTTTTTTTTTTTAAAGACTGGGTTTCACCGTGTTGGTCAGGCTGGTCTTGAACTCCCGACCTCAGGTGATCCACCTGTCTTGGCCTCCAAAGTGCTTGGATTACAGGTGCGAGCCACCACGCCCGGCCCTTAAAACTTTTTAGTGCTACTCCTGTAATCTGAGTAAAACTCAAACTCCTTACCCTAACTTACGTGTTCTAACTCAGATTAACTCTCCCACGTCATATTGTACCACTCTCCCTCCTTATATCTTTTCAACCTTCTCTGTTGCAAGAACACCAGGAGCTTGTCCTTGTCCTGGGGCCCTTGCACTTGCTGTCCCCTCTGCCCTTCCCACATATTTATACTTGACTGCCTTCACTGACCATCCTAACTAAAGCAAAGAATGTTAGTTGGGCTACCCTGTCACTCCTACCGTTGTCACTTTATCATCTTCTCTCTCTTATCTACTTCCCACGTCTGAAATTCTTTTTGCTTTATTTTACTGTTTATCTGTCTCTATTACATTATCAACTTTGGCAAAGGCAAGGATCTTGCTACACCCCTAGCTCAGCATGTAGTTAGTTGCACAGTATTTTTCATATATAATACTCAATAAATATTTGTTAAATTAATGAATGGATTCTACCTCAAACCTTCATGGACCCTTGCTCAGTGAGGAACTTTGCTCGTGCATATCCAGTAAATAAGCAGGAGCCAGAAAGTAAAGACCAAACATCTTAGGGAATAAAATCAAGCTCTGGTGGCCCCCAGTTCAGCCTTAAGAGGGGAAGGGGGAATGACTTTTCAAAACTTTTTGACATGAGTCTTAGGAAATTGGTATATTTAATGAGGGGTCTTGACTTATTAGTTTTGAGCTACTACAATTGGATTTTCTATGTGGAAGCTAGCTTGTAAATCATTTAGTTTTTTGCCTTTTGCTAAGGATCTTGGGTTATAGCTGTTTCATTCCTCTATAATCCAGTTTAGTATTCCTAAATACAAGTTCTTTAAAAGTCAGATGTTCAGTATAAGGATTTATTGTATTTTGTCCCATTTTCTCTGTAGCCTGGAGGTGACTGATTTATTGCTCACTGCTTTGGAAAATCCAGTAAAATATGCTGAGGACAATATGGAACAAAAGGTAAAGCTTCCAGTGTAGATTTAATGTAAATAAGAAGGAACAACTTTTTGTAGGAAGATCTTTAGAGCGGAATATAAAATGTGAGTGAAATATGACGTGTTGCCACTGGCTTGGCCTCTCACCAGCACTCACTGCTGGCAGCTGATGCCGGCTGGCCAAAGCCGATTGTTAAACTCTCAGAAGTTTTGGAACATGTTGATATTTTGTTGGTAGGATTGTTTTCACCACAGAAATTGGCAAACATTACAGATAGGTCTGGGTTTTTTTTCCATAAAAGTCATTTATTACACATTCACCAGCATATCACTGCCTAGCTGGAACCCAGTTTACCACTGGATCTGATTTGTTTGGACTCTCTTTTAGGGAAGAATAACAAACAGAAAAGCCACTTAAACTTTTCTTGGGCTGGGCACGGTGGCTCAAGCCTGTAATCCCAGCACTTTGGGAGGCTGAGGCGGGTGGATCACAAGGTCAAGAGATCGAGACCATCCTGGTCAAAATGGTGAAACCCCGTCTCTACAAAAGATACAAAAAATTAGCTGGACACGGTGGCGCGTGCCTATAATCCCAGCTACTCAGGAGGCCGAGGCAGGAGAATTGCCTGAACCCAGGAGGCGGAGGTTGTGGTGAGCCGAGATTGCACCATTGCACTCCAGCCTGGGTAACAAGAGTGAAACTCCGTCTCAAAAAAAAAAAAAAAAAACTTTTGTTTTAGTCCCATCAAATACATGTGACCTATGCTTTAGCCATTTTATAAAATTATGCGACTTCTAAGTAACAATGTCTATATTACATAGGACACAGACAGAATTATTTGTTCAACAAACATTCTTCATACAGCTGATGTGACACTCCGAAGAATTGTATCTCAGACAATGAAGGAAGCAAAAGGTATGATGTGTCAGTTATGTGTTGAGTTGGTATGACTGTGACTTTCTGCTGCCACTGTTATTCCTGACACTCAGAGTTTATTAGTTTTCAGTCATAAAAGTTCACATCATGTTTTCAGTTCAATTATGCAATTTGACTAAATATAATTAAAAACTCTACCTCTGGAACTGAGTGTTCATCCAACAAATTTTTACTGAGTGGCCTTACTATACTAGGCTTTACTCTAGATCTGGGGAATCGGCAGGGAGCAGAACATGCTAATGAGGAGACAGACAAAACATAATTATATGAGTATACACCCATGCTCTGAAGAAAATGTAGGGTAAGGCAGTGTAGAGTGATGGGAGGATTTGTTTTTAAAACAGTAATGGAAGGCTTCTCAGAGATGACATTTAAGCAAAGATGTGAAAGAAGAGAAAGAACAAACCGTCCAGGTATTTGGAGGACCATTCTAGGCAATGAACACATCAAGTGCATAAGCCCAGAAGCTGGTTGTTTGGAATGTTACAGAATCGAAGGGAGGCCATTGAGCATGGCTTGAAGTAAGAAAAGGGGAGAGGTAGTCAGGGGCCAGGTGTCAGATCAGCATGGAATTTGAATAAAATCAATGTATTTTAAATCTGAATTTATATAATAGATGAAATATGTGGTAACTATAGTTTTATACAATAATTCTGTTAGGTTTTGAATACTGTATTGCTATATTTAAAATTGTATCTTTAAAAGCTAGCAACTAGCATTTTTTGAGCATCTTTGTATATGTTAAGTGCCTCACAAATACTGTTTATAATCTTCACAGTCCTATAAGTTACATGTAATTTTACAAATGGGGAAATGGAGGTTCATAGAGGACCAAGTAACTTGTCCAAGACTGAACAGCTACTAAATATTTGGGTGACCTAGGGTCCAGAATTACATCCAGTTCCACTCTGAGCCTCCCCTTCTGCTCCCCTGCATCATCATTTATTACCTTTACAAAAGCTTAGAACATTGGAAAAGGAAGCAATATACTAGCCATACCGTTTTCAAACCTTTATAAAACCATGCTGTACAAGTTGATTTTATGTTGTAACCCAGTGTATAACCCAGTACACAAACTCGTGTGGAAACAAGTTTCACAAAACACTTTCAAATGTTTATTGAACTCTATGTTCTACTTGATTTCATTTTAGAAAAACACCAATTGCCACTTACTAATGTGTTACAGTGCAAAGTCTGAGAAAAAGAGGACCGAAACAGAAATGGCATCATCATTAAAATAAAAACAGAGGCAGGCATGGTGGCTCACGCCAGTAATCCCAGCACTTTGGGAGGCTGAGGTGGGCGGATCATGAGGTCAGGAGTTTGAGACCAGCCTGACCAACATGGTGGAACCCTGTCTCTACTAAAAATACAAAACTCAGCCGGACATGGTGAGGCACGCTCATGTAATCCCAGCTACTCAGAAGGCTGAGGCAGTAACGAATCGCTTGAACTTGGGACACAGAGGCTGCAGGGAGCTGAAATCACACCACTGCACTCCAGCCTGGGCAATAGGGCGAGACTCCATCTCAATAAATGATTGACTGATTGATAGATAAACCTGGGATGTGGCAGCTGCAGTGAGCCAAGATCACGCCACTGTACTCCAGCCTGGGCAACAGAGCAAGACTCCATCTCAATAAATGATTGATAGGTAGATAGATATAGATATAGATAGATAGATAATCTGAGATATGGTGGCTGCAGTGAGCTGAAATCACGCCACTGTACTCCAGCCTGGGTGACAGAGCAAGACTCCATCTCAATAAATGACTGATAGGTAGGTAGATAGATAGATATAGATAGATAATCTGAGATATGGTGGCTGCAGTGAGCTGAAATCACACCACTGTACTCCAGCCTGGGTGACAGAGTGAGACTCAGTTTCAATAAATAAAGTTAGTTCCAGGAGTTCTCACTCAACCATTTGCCTTTCTTCTTTTCTGCCTATAAAATGAAATGAGGTCCTGGGGGGGTTGTGAGGAATAGGGTTATGCCCAATTCACTCTTATATCCCACCCGTTTAAAAACATAGATAGACCAGGCATGGTGGCTCCTGCCTGTAATCCCAGCACTTTGGGAGGCTGAGGTGTGTGGATCATGGTCAAGAGATCAGATCGAGACCATCCTGGCCAACATGGTGAAACCCTGTCTCTACTAAAAATACAAAAATAAGTTGGGTGTGGTGGTGTGCGCCTGTAGTTCCAGCTACTCAGGAGGCTGAGGCAGGAGAATCGCTTGAACCCAGAGGTGGAGGTTGCGGTGAGCCGATATCATGCCACTACACTCCAGCCTGGAGACAGAGCAAGACACCATCTCAAAAAAAAAAAAAAAAATATATATATATATATATATATATATATATATATTTTTTTTTAAGGTGAGGGGAGGTAGTAGTAGTTTCTAGATCTGTGCTTAATTAAAAATTCAGTTCCCCTACCGTCGAGAAAGTAAAACAACAACCCATAAATCAGAGAAGGTATTTGCAGACATATCTCTCATAAGGGACTTGTATCCAAAATATATAAAGAACTCTTACCACTCAATAATAAACACAACCCAATTTTTTAAAAAGGCAAAGGATCTGAGTAGACATTTTTCCAAGGAAGATATACAACCAGCCAGTAACCACAGGAACCCATGCTCATCATGATTAGTCATCAGGGAAATACAAATCAAAACCATAAGACGGCACTTCACACCCACTAGGAGGTCTAGAATTAAAACGTTCAAGTGTTGTTGAGAATGTGAAGTGTCAGATGGTACAGCTGCTTTGGAAAACAGCTAGCAGTCCCTCAAACATACAGTTAGCATGTGACCCAACAATTTCACTCCCAGGTGTATACCTGAGAGAGATGAAAACATGTTCACACAAAAACTTGTACACAGATGTTTATGGCAGCATTATTCATGATAGCCAAAATATAAAAATAACCCAAATGTCTGTCAACTGACAAATGGATAAACAAAATTTGGTGTATCCATACAAGGAAATACTACTCAGCCATAAAAAAGAATGAAATGCTGATACATGCTATACAGTATGGAATAACCTTGAAAACATGATGCAAAGTACGAGCAGTCAGTACCAAAAGACCGAGTATACATATACTTCCAGTCACATGAAATGTCCTGAACAGGGAAATCTTGAGACAGTGGATGTTTGGTTGCTTAGAGATTGGGGGTGGGCAGAAGGGAAGGGGGTTAGGAGGATGATAGCTAAAGGATATGGGTTTTTGTTTTGGAGATGGAGTCTTGTTCTGTTGCTCAGCCTGGTGTGCAATGGCACAATCTCGGCTCACTGAAACCTTCGCCTCCCAGGTTTAAGCGATTCTCCTGCTTCAGCCTACCGAGTACCAGGGATTACAGGCATGTGCCACCATGCCCTGCTAATTTTTGTATTTTTAGTAATGGAGGGGTTTTGCCATGTTGGCCAGTCTGATCTAATGCTTGACATCAGGTTATCTGCCTGCCTCAGCCTCCCATGGTGCTGGGATTACACGCGTGAGCCATCAGGATATGGGTTTTTGAGATGATGAAAATGTTCTAAAATTAACTGGTGATGGTTGCGCTTATCTGTAAATATATATTAAAAAAACCCACTGTATTATAGAGATTAAATGTGTAAATTGTATATAAATTACATCCTAATAAAGCTAACAAAAAATAAAATTCAGCTTCTCAGTAATACTACCCATTTGTGGCTAGTGGCTGCTGTATTGACTGCAGCAGATATAAATGAGGTCCATCATTGCAGAAAGTTATGTTGGACAACTACTGTTTCTAGGCATTATTTACTAGATTCAAAACCAAACTGTCATCTTCTGTTTCTGCTTTTTTTGCCTGTCTGCTTAATTCAGTAAGACAGTAAGGCAGTAAGTCAGCCGTCTTGATTTTTTCTTGGCAACAACAAAAAGTCCCTTTCTGTTAATCTTTTCTGCTCACGTTTCCTAACAAGTTATCTAAATCTGACTTCAGATGATTTTTGACTGTCACATTATGACCTTTTGTCTATATATTACACCAACTCAATTGTGATTGTTTATAGAATCTGACTGGTTTGTCTAAAGTAATCAAATTAATTTCCTAGTGTCATTAGACACCCCGGATTACTTTAATTTACACCAGTAATTTGAGAATATCTTTTTTAGATGAACGAGTGCTTCCTTACAACTTGAAGCTTCTAGCAGAAGAACTTAACAAGCTCAAAGCAGAGTTTTTGGAAGACCTAAAACAAGGAAACAAAAAATATTTGTGCTTTCAACAAACCACTGACGTATCAGATGTCATTTCTTTTTTTCATTATGAGAAAGATCATATTGTACAGAAGTATTTTTCAAAGCAGCATTAAAATTTCTGAATTGTCAATCAGATGTCTCGTTTTGGTAACCTTCTGTAAATTTGTTAAAACAACAGTATTGTATTACCGTCGGTTTTCTAGGCTAATAATACTGAAGTGAGTCAGTCACTTGTCAGGTGAGATGTGGATAATTAAGCAGAGGTGGCCTTCCTCATGTGCCAGAACACTTAAGGTAGGGACTAGGGGACAGGAGTCAAGTCAAATAGATCTGGAATAAAGAGAGGAAACTAGGAGGGAGACAAGTTATGGATGTATGGAGCTCTTCTGGTTTTTAACTCGTGATAGAGCTTCTCAGGTTAAGACATTTTAGAAATTCAAAGCACTATAACCATAAAATGTATTTCTTTCATTAACATTTTACTAGCAGACAATTACTAAAACACTAATTTGATCCTGTTTTCCAAAAGAAGAAAAATCAAGGTCATTAGAAAGTCTTTTTATTTATTACAAAAGCAAAGCTTCATTGACAATATGAACTGCATACTAGATATGGTTATCAGCATTAAACTGCTTCCCGGAATCCCTAAACAATATAGTGTATTTTACAACCATAATGCAGGTTATGTTTTGCATACAAAATGTTCTTTACATCAAAGCACATGTTAACAAAAACAAGTTCTAGAAAGCATATACCCTGTAAGACTAATGAAAATGTCTTTAGCAGAATTGAAGTTAATAACATTCATTTGAGAAATATTTTGTAGAACTTAAAATGAGGTTTATTTCTGAATGTTTTTTGTAATATTCCCCTTGTCCAGTTTTTGCAGATGAATGGCAAACACTTATTTCTAAAATGAAATAGCCCTGGAAACACCAAGTAGAATTTTTTCAAAGTAAAAGTCTAGCCTTAACTTGAATTTCAAGAAGTTGTAGCTACATACTACATTAGTAAAATCTGAAATAAAATTATTCCCTGTTAAATCTCTTCACAGTTTCTTAAAAAAATATTAGTGGAGATAAATTATCTACCAGCTTTAAAAATCTAAACTTATGTTCACTGAACAAAAATAAATTGTTTCAGAACATTGCCTGTTAATGGCAAAGTACTATAAATAGTGCATGTTAAACTCTTCCCAACAACTCATTTCTATAAAATATTTGCTTAAAAATGAGAAAGATATTCAATACAGAGGGGAAGACATGAACATCTTTCCAGATACAGAATTTAACTCACAAGAAATTTAAATAAAATCTAAATATTTTTAAAAATACAATAAAAAAAAGCTTCTAAGGTAGATTAACCTCAAAAATTTTAGTGCATTTAGAATAACTAGCTTCTCAGCATCAACACCTTTGGATATCAACTGTGCTCTTTAAGTTGTAGCAAAATTATAATTTTACATTCTAGTTTGTAATTATGAAAAAAATCTGTTCCATGTTTAAATTAAAATGCACCTTCAAAACATCCATGTTTAGTTGTTAGAAGAAAATGCGTTTGACTGAGAATACAGAGTTAATAAGCTGGTCTCAACAAGGGAGTTCTTTCTCTTGCTTCATGAAAATTTTCGTTTTCCATTTTGGGGTACTGTTTTTATCTAAAGAATAAAATGAGGGGAAAGAAAACCATGAAAGCTTCCAAATGACAACCTGTTTCTTTCTGGCAACTGATAAATATAAAGCCAAGTTAAACACCTGGAAACTGCTGCAGTAAAATGGCTCTGAGCAGTAAGTGATTTAAGCAACAGTGAAACAGAATTGTAGGATTTTAAAGTACAAGATTTGACAAAGAGAATTACAGTTTGGAGAAACTGTCCTTGAGGCTGCTCTTTAAACAATGCAGTAGCTAAGACAGGATGCTAAACTGCAAGAACTCATTACAGTGGCTTTCTAGCATTTGAAAGGGAAGGCAGAGGATCCATTAACTTGGCACTTAGGGTTTTTGTGGGTACCTACATACGACCATTATTTCCCTCTCATTTATTGTAAGAGTAGAGGTCCTTTTGGTTAATAGATGCTTAATATTCTCTTTAAGATGCCAATTAGGAGCACATTCAACATATGAACAGAATTAAAAATAGAATTTTTGCAAAGTACACAGAAACCAAGTTAGTAACAATTTATTTTATTGTTTGACCAAGCTCTCTTCAGAGTACGTGAGTTATTACACAATATAAAAACAACAGCCTCCTATTCAAAATGAATTACTCTATATTTATTAAGTCTTATTTTTATAAACAAATTCAGTGTCATATTTAGATGCATTTTATATTCATTTCCACACCTTTTTATCCTTTCTTACTAAGGCGATGATGTAGATTCTACACAGTTTTGTCACTGTACATGAAGACTGGTAAAACTGCAAGTAAGAATTACAATTTGCATTCACAGAAAATATTTTAAATGGTTAATTCTGAAGAGGAGACAAGAATCCATTTTGGACACGTTCTCGTTTTTGTAAATATGACTTCACTATGACATTTTCTCATGTGTTTCTATACCCACGTTTTCTTGGAAATTATGGGCAATAAATTGATTGAAGGAAGAAAAAGGAATCTTCCAAAATTTGTTTGGAGGACTCCATTTTAATAATAATAAGGATGACTTCCACTTTACCTCTTTGGTCATCAAAGGAATAGGAAGAATAAGATATTCTCATTATAGTTATCAACCTTACTAACAGTAATAACGTCAGAATGAAGGACTTAAAGTCAGACTGAGGGGGAAAAAGCTATCTAGCACTCTAGTGTATTTACCTGTGAAAATAAAGATCCCATGGAAAACTGACATGTGTTTAGACACTGAATAAACAAGTTATTTTAAATATTAAAACAGTTTTAAATTTCAAGTCTTAACTGTTTTACATTTCCCCTTGTGGAAAGAAGAAAAATTTACTACACTGAAATAGCTTTACTATTATCAGTTGAAATGAAACTACTGATTCAACTTAAGAAACGTGAACTAAATAGTATTTCAATTAACAGCAATTTTTAAGGCAATTTCTCTACTAAACACTGAAATGAGTAGTAATAAATTCTGTAAAAAAAAAAAAAGTAATTTATTCTATCATTTTAAAATATGACAGAAATAACATCTAGTTCAATATATATTGAAACATCAAAAGTATGGATAAGCCTTGAAGTTTTACATAAATGTGAGAAATTCAAATGAACACCTTGTAAGAATATGACTGCACTCCAATTCTCCAATGTCTAAAGGAAAGGAAAATAGAGATACCATTGTGTCTTAACTGTTCTAATATATAAATGACCCTGACCAGATTTTTGTGAAAAACAAAAATATATATATTTTATTCTACTGTCAAATTTATATTCTATAAATATAATGTATAAACCTTAAATTAGCAGACACCTTATTAGATGACCAAAACAAAAACAAAAAACAAAACAGCAAAACTAAGTAAAATATGACTATTTTCAATCAGTGTTGGTTATGCTGCCCTCTTGCAAAATGACAGGCAAAATCATACTTGTTTTTACATTTGCATCCACATATATTACACTGAAAAGGATTTTCATACCCATGACATCCCATATGAATAGTGTAAAGGATGTTGTCTGCAAAGTACATATCACAGTGCTGGCAGTGGTGCAGAAGCTGAGGGTCCTGGACCGGCAGGGCTGGTGCTGGGGTGCTGGGCTGGCTGTTCCCTATGCTGGGAGTGCTTGTGTGAGCACTTGGCTCACTGCTGGGACCTGCCACTGGACTATAGTTCCTTTGACTATGGGACGGCCGAGGTTCTGGGCTTGTGGGAGAGGAGCTCTGAGGAATACTTGCTGATACAGCAGAAACTACTGCTTGGGTAGATGGCTGCTGAATCATGAAAGGTTTTTCATCAGGGCAGGGAACTACATCAGGGGATGCAGGGTTTTGGTTTTCAGGTGGCAAACTGGACAACTGCCCTGCTAGAGTTGAGAGCTGATTCAAAGGGTTATCAACCATGAGTTCTTGGGGGTCCCTTGGAAGGCCACCAGTTGGTGTGGTTTTTGCCATACTTTCATAGGAGTCAGTCTGGATATTTGGGATTTCGTGGGTAAAATCGTTAAGGTAGTCTGGTTTCTGAACCACCATGGAAGGTGGACTTAAGTTGATTAGTGCTCTTCTGCTATAGCCCAGATTGCTTGTTTTCTTCTGTAAAACCCCCCACATTTTCTTGCTGCTTAAGGAAGACCTAGTACCTTTAATTGGTACCATTTTATGCTTGCGCCTTCGATGATGGGACAGGTTACTTCGATCACTGCAGCGGAAGGAACATAATTCACATTTGTATGGTTTTTCTCCAGTATGAGAACGCATATGGGCTTCCAGATGACGCTCATAAGCAGATGCAAATGGACAAAGGTGACATCGATGAGGTTTTTCACCTGTTTCAAAAGAAAAATGACGGAGAAACTCTAAGATTAGTTCACTTATGGAAAGTTTCGCTTGCCCATGCATTGGATTTGGACACTGATCAAAAAGAAAATGCTTTCAGAAATTCCTATTTGCATACCATATGAGAGTCTTAAAATTTGTAAAGAAACCCACAAACAAAAACACAGCTTAATAACTCGTCAGCAACAACTTGAGATATGCACTAATATTGTATTAGTCAATACAGTATAAAAACTGTTATGGCTTCGAATGCATTTAGAGAGAAAAAACAGCACAATTGAAATATTCTAGTAATATTCTGGTTTTTGGCGATAAAAAAATATTCTAGGAATAGTTTTACATAATAATGAGTTTATCAAAAGTATGTCTCAGTTAAATGTTCATGTACACATTTATATACAAACACTCAATATTCACACACACACACATACACATACGAATACCCTTTCCTCACAGGAAAAAAAAATACAAAAAAAGCTTTTTGAAAAGTCCTTATACCAAAGCCCAGAATTGAAATGGGCTTGCTAGTCTGAGTTATGCAAAGTATCCCTTCAAAATTGCTAGTGCTGCTTCTCCATCTTCCTACTCTTCAGCTGCCAGAAGGAACAATTACAGTTAATGTTGTTAACTGAAGACGGCCTGATTATGTGAAATAAACATTTAGAATAGGAGATTTAGAGTTGTTAATCTAATAAGTATGTGTCACATACCCCGCTAGGCTCTGGGGTACAAAGATGGTCCTGTCACAATCCCTGTCCTCAAAAGGCTCTCAGGCCACGGTGATGTGGTGAATAAGCACTGGATGCTGTGAAGCACACAGGAAGGACATGTGGCGTGGTCTTGGACAGGGGCAGATGCAGTTGGGAAAGTTTCTCAGAAGGGACAGCTAAAGAGAGATCTGGGATTAGCAGTACCATCTGCAATTGTATACTTTCTGAAACTTTTCCCCTTTCTGCAACTGAAATCTAATAGGATAAAGATTAAAACATTTTATCACAGCAGAGTGCTTTGGCATTAACCTTCCCAATCTGAGAAGCAGATAGATGCTGAGAGATTATTTGGATCACAAAAGAAACATGCCTAAGGAACGAGTTCTACAAAGGGCTGCACTTCTGAGCTGTTTGTATGTTGTCACGCTGTTGCTTTGTAAAAATGGAGTAACTTCCTCATTTATTCGAACTTTACATAAACATTTTTGAATATTAAAACTACTTCAATGAAAACCAACCTGCCCTCCTTGGCCCCTCTCCTGCCCTCATAGAAATGCCTTTTCCAGCTGTCTTTCCATTACCTGTGTGGATTCTGATGTGTTCAATAAGCCGGGCTGTTCCTTTGCTGGCATAGTTGCAGTACCGACACTTGAGCTTTCCATCAAAGGTCCTTTCAAACCCGTCTACTAACATTCCTGAGTTTTCATCCAGGGAAACTTCAACAGATGGGTGATCAAGTCCATTTTGATCACCATCTGTTCCAGCTATAAACAAAGTAGAGCAAAAGAAATTATGCATCTCTGAATCAACTCAATTTAGCATTTCAATTTTAATTGGTTGAAAATCTTATAAATTGACAGTTCACTTCCCACAAAAGTTAAATCCATTTTTTAACAGACTTTCTGAACTGAGGCTAATTTTATACAAACACAGTAATATATTCTGTATTATATTCTGAGAACCTTTTATGGGGGGATCTCAAATTACTTACACAAGGCCAGGTGCCGTGACTCACCCCTGTAATCCCAGCACTCTGAGAGGCAGAGGTGGGGGATAGCTTGAGGCAAGGAGTTAAAGACCAGCCTGGCCAACATGGCAAAACCCCATCTCTACTAAAAAAAAATAGCTAGCTGGGCATGGCGGTGTGTACCTGTAGTCCCAGCTACTCAGGAGGCTGAGGCATGAGAATTGCTGGAACCCAGGAGGCAGAGGTTGCGGTGAGCCAAGATTGTACCACTGCACTACAGCCTGGGCAACAGAGCAAGACTCTGTGTCAAAAAAAAAAAAGAAAAAAAAATTACTCACATTACTTACACATACATTGTATTAGTTCTTCACATATTTTTGAGGAAAACAGATGAGGAGGAAGGGGAATGAAGAGATTCACTGGAGAGTGATGGCACAGTCACACACAGGTGTTCAGCACCCTAGCCATTTCTACAACTGTAACTGGCAGTCAAAGAATCTCCAAAACCTCCTTTTTAGTCTGAAGCAGTGAGTAAGTTTTCCACACCCCACTATTTGTACATGTGTTCTAGATCTCTATTCCATTTAGGATCTTAAAATTCTAATAAAGCACATAAAGGCAAGTACCAACCCTGACACCTCTGAAGGTTAGGGTTTTAACAATCTCAGAGCTAAAAGTTGTTGTTTGGCTGTTTGCTTTTGATCTCATCTAACTTTCTTACACAAAGCAGCTGAAAAGACAGGTGCTCATAATCAGGAAAATCGGCAAATGACTGGGACTACAACCCTGGTCTCTTGAATCCTGTTTGGGAATCTGCGTGTTAGGAGGGAAACTTCTGTTCCTACAGCTTCATGGGAAAAGGTCTTCTACTCCATCATCTCAGGAGGTAACAGTGGGCATGCACAATTCAAGCTCCCTGATCCACCAGTTCCTCACTCCTCACTAGAAGTGATTCTGCTGGTAGAGACAAGTCCAATATCCCAGAGGGCTACACAGCATTAGAGGGACAAGGCTCAGTATCTTCCTCTCTCCCACTGTTTTCCCAAACCAGTGACTATCACATTTTAATGTGTATATGAATTACTTGGGGGATCTTATTAAAATAACACACATTATAATTCAGCAGATTTGGGGTAGTGTCTGGTGTTTTGTATTTCTAACAAGCTCCCAGGTGATGCCTGGTCCCTGCTGCCAGTCCCTGGATTATAAGGCCCTACCCAGACTATGTAGTTCAGGGGTCAGCAAACTTTTTCTATAGGTATGAGATAGTAAACACTTCAGGCTTTGTAGGCCATATGGTCTCTAACACAACTACTCAACTCTGCTGTTAAAACAGCTATAGAAAATACATAAACAAGTGAGCGTATTCATGTTTCAAATAAATTTATGTGTACTCAAGTTTGAACTTCACAGAATTTTCATATATCATGACATTATTCTTTTTTTGACACTTTGAAAATATAAAAACCATTCTTAGCTTACAGGTCATACAAAAACAGCAGTCCAGATGAGGCCCACAGGCTACAGTTTGCTGATCTCTGAGCTATGTTAGGAATAAATTCCAGTTTTTTTGTGGCAAGCAAATCAGACAAAATTTACCTCTAGCAGGCTCAAGGAGGTGACCACTTTCTCTATTTTCATTCCTCTTCTTGGATAGGTAAACATGGTCAGCCCTTTCTTCATTTTAAGAGAGGAGAAACTGAAACCCCTATTTTGGTCTCAGGTGGAATCCACACTTCCTGATGGCCTAATGGTTTGTATAGTGAAGCTGATGTTCCAATCCCCTTTGTGTTCCTTGTGTCTAATGTCAGCTCATAAAAACTGGAGGACAGGACAGGTATTTGGAGCCCCTAACCTTCCAACAAGACCATAATGCATCTCCAAACCGTGTTAAGCACTCCCCAGCAAAAGTCTGTTATGTTTAAAGAAAGCGAAAAAATGCCCTGTATCTTTCTAGAAAAAAACAGAATGATTCACATTAATGTGCCCTGGTCTTCACAGGAATAGCTACACACAATCATAGCACATTGTATAAAAAGTGAATTATTTAGTAGTATTAAAATGAGTCTACCTCCCTGAAGAGCCTCTGCTTCTTTGTCCCCACTAACTGATCCAGAAATCATGTTCACATGATGGGTCTGCTGAGTCAGGTATTCCTGAAAATCTTTCACGAAGTCCAAAGGCTCTGGTTTTTTTTCACCCATCTTTGCTCTTTTAACGTTTACAGTTTGTTATACCTAGGAAAAAAAACTGAAATAATTTTACACTATTTAGGGAGATCTAGTACACAGTAAACAAATGACAAAAACTATTTAGTGCAAAACACTATACAAAGCAAGAGAAAACACAGCGCCTGCCTCTGAGTATCTTACAATCTTCCCGCTGAACTAAAGACATACACAAAATGGTAAAAAGTCAACATATTTAAGACTTAAATATAAATTGGGGTTCAAACTTAGTCATAGAGGATGGGAAGAACTTTCAAAGGCAGAAAAAAACAGAAAAAAAAGTTCAGATTAAAGAAATAACACAAGCAGAGCTTATCGATGAAGACAACAATAAAGAAGCCAAACAGGCTGGAGACCAACAGGGGAAGACCCCATCTCTACAAAGAAATCTTTTTTAATTAGCTGGGTGTGATGGCACATGCCTATGGTCCCAGCTACGGAGGAGGCTGAGGTAAGAGAATCGCTTGGGTCTGAGTGGTCAAGGTTGCAGTGAGCTGTGATCGCACCACTGCATTCCATCCTGGGAGACAAAATGAGAATATTTTCTGGATGATGGACATGTTTCTTATCTGTGCTGTCCTACACAGTTGCTACTAGCCACATATAGCTACTGAGACACCTGAAATTTGGCTAATACAAATGCCTGAAGTTTTCAGTTTTTTTTTTTTTTTTGAGACGGAGTTTCGCTCTTGTTACCCAGGCTGGAGTGCAATGGCGCAATCTCGGCTCACCGCAACCTTCACCTCCTGGGTTCAAGCAATTCTCCTGCCTCAGCCTCTGGAGTAGCTGGGATTACAGGCACATGCCACCATGCCCAGATACTTTTTTGTATTTTTAGTAGAGACGAGGTTTCACCGTGTTGACCAGGATGGTCCCGATCTCTTGACCTCGTGATCCACCCGCCTCAGCCTCCCAAAGTGCTGGGATTACAGGCTTGAGCCACCGCGCCCGGCCAGTTTTATTAATTTAAATAGAAATAGCTGCATGCAGCTAGTGACTACCAGGAAGACCTCGTGTTCACATGAATGAGTAGTCTACAAATAAGTGGTCTAGAACTAGGGGTTGCAAAGTTTTTATGAAGGGCCAGATAGTAAATATTTAAGCTTTGCAAGCCATGCTCATCTTTGCTGCAATTACTCAGCTGTGTCACTGTAAGCAGTCACATACAACAGGCAGCCATAGACAATATGTAAACAAATGGGTGGGGCTATGTTCCAATAAGACTTTATAAAACCAGGGATTGAGCCAGATTTGACCTATAGGCCTTAGCTTCCCAACCCCCGCTCTAGAAATATCCAAATCACCACCTCTACTACTTATCATCCTATCCACTCCAAGACTAGGAAGAAAAAAAAAGAAAAATAAAATCCCTGCCGCTAGTGTAGACAGAGAAAGTCTCTTGTGGGTTCTGCAATCAAAAGCTGGTCTTCACATAGGTTTACAGCCCAAATTCACAAATAAAATAGCCAAAGTTTTCTAGTAAGAATAAAAAGAGGAAGTCTAGCACTTGGGACACAAAAGATCTTTTCTTCCAGTAAAAACAATTTTTATGCAAATAACTACGATTCTCTGGTAAATATCCTTAGGGTAATATCTTCTTTTTCTAAAAAACTATTTAATGAATAATTTTCCATCTAAAAAAGCTTCCAGCCAGTGGTAGGTATCTAAAAAGTTACTTTCAGCATATATGCTTAACTTATTCCCCATGTCTTGTGCATAAGCACATAAATCATAAGGGCAGAGCTCAATGAATTGTCACTAAATGAACACATCCATAAAATCAGCACCACAATCAAGAAATAGAAGGCTGCCAGCATCCAAGAAGCCCACCTCGTGTACCCTTGCAATGCTAGGACCCTCTGCCCTAGCAAGGGTTACAATGGTCCTGACTTCTGACTCTGTATATTCTGTTCCTTAACTTTATTTAAATGGAATCATACACTATGAACCTTTGTCTGGCTTCTGTCACTCAACATTATAATTGTAAGATTCATCCATATTGTTGCATGCAACAGAAGTTGGCTCATTTTTACTGCTGTAGTCTGTTGTATGACCATGCCACAACTAATTTATCAGTTATACTGTTTTTAGGTCATTTGGGTAATTTCCCATAATTGGTTGTTGTGAATAAAGTTTCTATTGACATATCACTACATGATTTTTGATTACATACATATTTCTGTTGTTTGTACAGGAGTCAAATTGCTCGGTCAAGGCATGCATATATTCAGTTTCAGATAATGCCAAATAGATTTTCAAAGTGATTATAGCAATTTACATTCCCACTAGCAATAAACGAGTTCTGTTGCTCCCCATCCTTGACAACACTTGGGCACTGTTTGCCTTTTTCATTTTTTTGAGACGGAGTTTAGCTCGTTAGCCAGGCTGGAGTGCAATGGCGCGATCTCGGCTCACTGCAACCGCCGCCTCCTGGGTTCAGGCAATTCTCCTGCCTCAGCCTCCTGAGTAGCTGGGATTACAGGCACACACCACCATGCCCAGCTAATTTTTTGTATTTTTAGTGGAGACGGGGTTTCACCATGTTGACCAGGATGGTCTCGATCTCTTGACCTCGTGATCCACCCGCCTTGGCCTCCCAAAGTGCTGGGATTATAGGCGTGAGCCACCGCGCCCAGCCTTGCCTTTTTTATTTTAGCCATTCTGGTAGGTGTGTGGTGGTTATCACGTTAGTTTTAATTTACATTCCTTGATGACTAATGAAGATGTAAACTTTTTAATATATGCTAATTAGCCACTTAGATACCCTGTTGTATAATGTCTGCTTATACCTTTTATTTTTTTTTATTGTTGTCTTTTTCTAGTATGTAAAAATGCTTTATAATATGAGCCCTTTATTAGGATAGTGTATCTTAAGTATCTTCACCTACTGTGGTTGTCTTTTCACTTTCTTAATGATAATTTCTGATGAACAGAAGTTCTTAATACAGTACAGTTTATTTACCCATTTTTATCCTTTATTTAGAGTTGTTTGTGTCCTAGTTAAGAAATCAGTGCCTACATCTTACTTGAAGATGTTCTATACTTTTTTCTAAATGCTTTTTTTTTTTAACCTTTCATACTTTTATCTGGACTTGAGTTTTGTGTATGGTATGAGGTAAGAGTCAAAGCATACTTTTTCCCAAAGAGATAGCCAACTGTCCCAGCAATGTGTACCTAACAGACAGCCTTTCTTTACATGTTACTTTTTTAAGTCAAGTGGTTACATGTACGTGGCTCTGCTTCTGGATTCTCTATTCTGCTCCACTGGCCTATCTGTCCTTGCAGCCATACCAGATAGTCTTAATAAGAAGTCTTGCTATCACAGTAATTCAAGTCCCCCAGCTTTGCTTATCTTCTTCAATAATAAGACTGTTACTGATCCTTTTCAGCCTAAGTTTTTAAATGGCAGAACTGCAGGGCTGAGGAATGAGGGGGTTCCACAAAAGCAGATTTTCCCATTTACAAAAATATGACCAACTTTTTAAGAATCAAAACTTCTACTCTGACTTAACTAGAAATCTACTGGAAATAGACCAACCTTTGACATACCACTAATATGAATTATCATACTTTACAACCACTCAATTAGTAACACAGGGCTGCTGTTTTCCCTGTTTCCTGGCTTCAGACTGATATATCTTATTTTCATACTTCTTGTCTCCTCTCTTCCCATCTAGTCTGTTCTTTATTCCAAACACATTTAGCCAAATAATGACTTAGAGGTAACTGAATTCTCACTTTTCTTTCTTTTTTTTTTTTTTTTGAGACGGAGTTTCGCACTTGTTACCCAGGCTGGAGTGCAATGGCACGATCTCGGCTCACCGCAACCTCTGCCTCCTGGGTTCAGGCAATTCTCCTGCCTCAGCCTCCTGAGTAGCTGGGATTACAGGCACGCGCCACCGTGCCCAGCTAATTTTTTGTATCTTTAGTAGAGATGGGGTTTCACCATGTTGACCAGGATGGTCTTGATCTCTTGACCTCGTGATCCACCCGCCTTGGCCTCCCAAAGTGCTGGGATTACAGGCTTGAGCCACGGCGCCCGGCCAATTCTCACTTTTCTTTTTTTTTTTTTTTTGAGACGGTGTTTCGCCCCTGTTACCCAGACTGGAGTGAAATGGCGCGATCTCGGCTCACCACAACCTCCGCCTCCTGGGTTCAGGCAATTCTCCCGCCTCAGCCTCCCGAGTAGCTGGGACCACAGGCACACGCCACCATGCCCAGCTGATTTTCTGTATTTTCAGTAGAGATGGGGTTTCACCATGTTCACCAGGATGGTCTCAATCTCTTGACCTCGTGATCCACCCGCCTCGGCCTCCCAAAGTGCTGGGATTACAGGCTTGAGCCACCGCGCCCGGCCAATTTTCACTTTTCTTAATGCAATACTTGTGAATTGTTCCTTTCCTCCCTTAGAAGCTACCCAGGGGGCTTTAAAAAATTTATTATTATTACTACTTCTTTTCAGGCAGAAAAGCCTATTTTTTAGAAAAGTGTCTAGAAAGTTGAGGCTACTGAAAATCTATCCTCTGGATAAATTGAATACAGTCAGCTCTCTATATCCACAGGTTCTGTCATCTGTTGAGTCAACCAACTGCAAAACAAAATCATCTGACAAAAATAGATGGTTGCATCTATATTGAACGTGTACAGACTTTTTTCTTCCTTTTTTTTTTTCCCCACCCAAGACAGAGTTTCACTCTTTTGCCCAGACTGGAGTGCAATGCTGCTACCTCAGCTCACCACAACCTCCGCGCTCTGGGTACAAGCGATTCTCCTGCCTCTGCCTCCAGAGTAGGTGGGATTACAGGTGCCTGCCACCACACCCGGCTGATTTTTTTGTATTTTTAGTAGAGATGGAGTTTCCCACACTTTTTGGGGGGAGGTCACATGTCCCTAAACAATACAGTGTAACTATTTACACAGCATTTACATTGTATTAGGTATTATAAAGAATCTAGAGTTTAAAGTATACAAAAAGATGAGATTGTGGGTTATATGCTAATACTGCGCCATTTTATATAAAGGACTGGAGCACCCACAAATTTTGGTATCTACAGGGGGTCCTGAAACCAGTACCTACTGGATACAGAGAGGGACAACCTCGGTTTGTATTAGGTCAAACCGACTCTAGCTTTAAGACTATGAATAGGGACCTTTCTCAGCCTTAGTTTCCTATTTTGTAAAATGGAATCATAATCCAACTTGCAGTACTATCTTAAGTTTTATAATAAGTATACATAAAGTATACTGTGACATGTATCACATATGGTAGGCTATCAGAAAATGGTAGCTGTTTTTCTAATAATTATTTCTGCAGCAAAAAACAAACAAACAAACAAACAAAACAATGGTTATAACTTGGATTAAATTCTCACTGCCCCCGATTCAGTTATTCCTCTTTTTCTATCAGTTCATCAGCTTGTTTGGAGGATATACTGATCATCTATTTGTTCCTTAGTTACAATGAAACAAACATGTTCCACCTTAGTCTCAATCCCAATTTGCAACTTTACCAATCATTTTACAATTTCTCAAACTCATCTCTGCATGTTATACTTATAGGCCACCTCTTTAAATCACTTGCTTTGGTCTGGCCCAACCTTCTGAATCTTAAGGATTATTGTTGGCTTTTGAACATTTTGTTTCAGTTCTTTCTTCCCCATCTTATCATGCTTATTTGAACTGGTTCTCTGTTTATCATTGTGTTACTATTTGTTCTGCGCCCACAGTTGATTCTACTGATTATCTGTCCTTTAAATTTTCCCTTGGTAGGAAAATGTGAGCTAGTCAATTCCAGTAAAAAAGACTATCAAGAATAAGATCCAGGAAAATATATATTTTTTTAATTTGTAAAAGCTGTATAGCCTATAGACTGTCTGTGTTCTAATTATACAAGCTGTAATTAAGAAAGAAATCCCAAGATTTACATTGCGACTCAGCATCACTTCTTGCCAATCAGTTCACATGAAAACTGATACATTTCCACTGGAAAATGTCTGAATATACTTTGACAGGCTTCAGGAAGCAAGATAAACCTTACCAAATCTTGATTAGAAAGCATAACATTGCAATAGTACAACATGTGACAGTGCAGGAAAAACACAGGAGACTTGCCAGAAAGCAAGAAGAAAATGGTATTTTTATACATGCATCTCAAGTTTAAGAACACAAATGAGCCTAATTACAGAAGATGGCTGACATATTTTGACAGTCTTGGCTATTATCACATTGTCACATTATAAACTTCACTGTGTTCCCTGCCATAAATTGTATGCTGCTTTTCAACCATAATGCGTGATAAACTTTAAAAAAAAAAAAAAGAATGCCTATGAAATAGAGAAGATAACACTGTAACATTGCAAACATGAAAAAAAACTCTTCTTAAATTAGAATTATAAATATATTAGTATACTTTATAACTTTAAACATCCTGTCATGATTTAAAAATTAGGTGTCATTTCATCCCTAAGCATTTTTGTGCCTACTTGACCTGTATGGCCTCTATCCCCTATATCCATATACACAGGGCATGACGGATGCTTCAGAGTCCCGGTCTATAGACCCATAAGAACAAAAGGTGCCTAAAGCGAAGTAGAGTCTTGGGCTCAAAACTCAGCTTTCTGCATCTCAAGTCAGTATTTCTAAGCACAATAAATTGAAAAATATTAATAATTCTGAAACTAGGCTGGACATGGTGGCTCATGCCTGTAATCCCAACACTTTGGGAGGCTAAGGTGAGAGGACTGCCTGAGCTCAGGAGTTCAAGACCAGTCCAGGCAACATAGCCAGACCTCATCTCTACTTTAAAAAAAAAAAAAAAAAAAAAAAAATATGCAACTACAGAAGACTTCCTCTTACAGAAAGAAAATAAAGGTTTTTCCATCTGAGCCATTTTCCTGTTTTTAATGTAATTATCATCAGTCTCAGGTCTCAAAGTTTAATCTAGGAACTCCAAAAACTGATACCCAGAGATGCCTCTAAGGCATTGATAAATTTTAAAACCTTTGTAAACGTAACAAAATATACTTTGGAAAAATCCACAAATTGTAATTTTTGCAGCGGCATCTTTCTGATACTGGGCATGAACTCAATACTCTGGAGTTTGTTAGCCAAAAGATGACTTACTTTACACAAAATTCCAAGGTGTAATATCATGTCATCTGAACAAGAAATATACTTAAGTATTCTCCAGTTTTATTATAGATTTGGGTGGTGTTATTACAACTCAGATCTACTCTTTCCGCTTGTATTGTCACAGACTGAATGCTTATGTCCCTAAAAGCTGATATGTTGAAATTCTAACCCCTAATTTGATGGTTTCTGGATTTGGGACCTTTGAGAGAAAACTGGGTTATAAAGGTGAAGCCCTCCGAATGGGATTACAAGTGCCTTGTAAGAAGAGATCCAGAGATCTTGCTTCTTCTCTGCTCTTTGCCATGAGAGGATATAACCAGAAAGCAAGCCCTCACCAGACACCTGATCTGCTGACACCTTGATCTTAAGATTTCCCAGCATCCAGAACTGTGAGACATGTTTGTTTAAACCACTCAGTCTATGGTAATTCATTATAGCAACCTGAACTAAGGTATCTAATCATATCAACCAAAGAGAACAATATTCCCATACTTTATGATAATCATTCCTTATGATATAGCAAAATTCCCAAGTCCTTCCTGTGATTATTCTGATTAAAGTTAAGTTGAATTTAGTATGGAATGTCATGGGGTACAGGTGCATATCTATATAGAAACTGGCTAGGGTATACCTAAAGTATTGTCATGCCAGTAGCCTCCCCCAAATTATCATTCAAAGCTTAAAATTAATGCTTTTAGAAAACAACCAGAGGCTATGCATGCCAGTAGGGGAAAGAGAGGTATATGAAAATTAAGCTTTGATATCCCAAAGACAGGAAAACCTCTACCTCAACCAGGTAATTTAAGCTAATCTCTGATCTTCCTTGGTTTCTGATAAAGGATTTATTTTATATGAAGTCCTCTGATCTTCCTTTTCAGTCTCATAAATGGGAAGTTGTTGGTCAATAAAGCATATATACGTGCACACACACACAATTATATAAGTGTACCTTCCCCAACCTCATAACCAGTAGCTAATAATTTAAAACACAGGTATTAAGATGCAAACTAGAAGGCATTCACAACTATGAAACAACCAGAGAAGAGGCTCTCTAACCTATCTTCCTTCTATCTTTTTTATAAACTGTGGGAGAATTTTGAGAACATGATTAGGGAACAGCAGGATATGTTTCGTTTATCTAGCATTCATGAGAAGTCCTCTCATGGGTTACTAACCATAATGAAGAATACAGTATTAGCAACTAACTTACGTAATAATTTATGGGTTAGGGAGGCCTATACACATGAAGTGATTACAGTTCAATAGATATGTTTACTTCCATAGCCTAATAATTATGGTCACTGAGGTTTACTCTGCTATAGAACACATATAAATAGAGAAGGCTGACAAATAAGGATTGGTTTCTATGGAGTAACATGGGCCTTGGAAAACAGAACACAATTCCTGATTTCAGAACTCTTGTTCTGAAAACTCTTGAAGGAAAAAGGGAAATTATGAGGCTCTCAGAAATCAGGAATCAAAACATAAAAATAAAACACAAGTAAAACCATGTTGAAAAAATCCAGAAGATAAATTATATAATCTAACCTCTTCACCCCAAATCAGTTCCTCCTTTTTCTTGCCACTTCAACATTGATGAAATGTAGAGTAACTGAAATTTACTCTGGAGATACAGCAAGGGACTCCAAAAGGCCATGGAGAGAGAATTTCAACTAAAATTGAAAAGCCATACAGAGATCTGCATTAACAACAACAAAAAAAGACAACACATACCACAAATCAAAACCTTTAGGATAAAAAGTTAATTAGCATCTACAGGTTGAATCAGCTAATAATTTACGCCAATCTTATTACCATCAGCTGAACGACGGATAATCCAAGAACAAAGCAGTAGCTTCACTTCAGCAGAAGCTCCATAGAATTACCAAAAAATAAAGTGCTGGTGTGACTACCGTTTTTTCATTGGTGGATTCGTTTTTGGCAAGATTTTTAATGTCTTTCTAAATTTAAGTTATTAACTTCATTTTGTCACAGTACACTTCTAAAACGGTCACGCTTAGTACGGCTGAACAGTTAACAGTTGCGTAAAAACAACACATGAGTCCTATGTAGGGAAATGGGAAAGGGCTTAAAAAAAAAAAAAAAAAAAAAAGGACACCCGATAAGGGCTGAATCCCATCTTTCTTATCCTCTTTATCACAACACAAAAACAGTTAAGGTTTTCTTGGAAAACATCCTGGACTGCTAGAGGAAAATAACACCAGACATTTTAATTCACTGTAACGAACGCTCATCAATAATAATAACCTCTAGCTGTGTTAAAAACACGACATAAATCAAAATTAAATTGAATTTTTAAAATTGTTAGCTCAGAAGTTAAAATAAAAGTTGTTTAAGTTCTGTTCTCTCAAAACTGAATTTCCTCAGATCACACAATCTGAGGCACCTTTATTTCTTTTCCTGCTTGTCACACCTCTTTAGGCCTCTGACCAGCACACCAAGGGGACTCTAAGTAGGCCACGTGGTTAGTGTTTGCTAGAACTCGTTTAGCTTCAGATACAGTTATGTAGCATGCTAGGCTTGGCTGCTCGCACTCCACACAGTTGATCCAGAGATCTAAACCCCGAATGAACCTGAATGGTTATTTACTATAATGTCCTTCCTAAATCTCACATGCTCCTTAAATAAGAGTGTCCATGCAGTAGAAACGGATCCTGGCAGGATCATTAAAGACATTAAACGTCCTTCTAACGAGCAGCCCGGGACTGGCGTCGGGGCAGCAGCCTAACTAGGATTCCGCGCGTCATCCTCGCCAGGATTCGAAACGCCTAGGAGACCCGCACCCGGGCTGACTCCCAGCCCTTGGGACCCCGAGAAGACGCAAACCTCGGGACGCCTCCCGCACAACCACCTGTCAGAGTCAGGCAGCAGTCCCTGCCTCGAAGCCTCCTAACTCCTGCTCGACGGCGCCGACAGCTGGAGAACCCGCTCCCTCGGGGTTCTCGCGGCTATAGGCGCCGCTACCCACCACGCTCCGGCTAGGGAGGTCCCGGGCCAACACCTGCCCGCATAGCGACCACGCCCGTCCCTCCGCTGAACTGAGTCTCCGGCCGGATCAGCCCTCCCGCCGCGAACCCAGCACTCGCCTCCAGCCTCTCCTTCTTATCCGCCCTGTCCCGCCGCGCTGCCGCCGTCGGAGCCAGCAGCCTGCTACTTACCTCCTGACAACCGCACCGAATAAACCCCACCGCCTTGTTCAACGTCGCCGCCGCCGCCGCCGTCTTCGTCACCGTCGCAGTCGCCGCCGCCGCCGCCGCCATATTTGTTGTGTCTCCGACTACCTTCCCGCCCCCCGCCTTACTCAAGTCTCGCGTGAGCAGGGAGGAAGGCAAAAGCGAGGAGGGCCCTATTTGTCTCTCTTGGGGTTCCGTAGGCAGCAGGGGGTGGGGATTAAGGTAGGTGTGTGCGGGGCGGGTACCGAATGGGTGGGGCCTTGCTCCGGTATCTCTCGGGCGCTGGCTAGCTACCCAGAGGCGGTGAGCAGATTTTATCTATCTGGCTTGTGGCGCGGATGGAGGGCCTGGCAGTGCGACTGCTGCGCGACAGCAGACTGGTGAGTGCGTTCGAGGCTGGCGTCCTGGGGGCCCAGGGCGACCTTGGCCCCTGGCATTGCAGCTGGCAAAGCCTTCTAACCGGCCTCGGGGCGCCGGCCTGAGCCCCGCTACACGTCCTGGGCCCATTTCCTCAGACCCTTTACCCGCGGACATCCCACGACCCCGACACCCTTCAGGCCTCTGGCACAGCTGACCTCCGCTTCTCTAGAGAGGGCTGGGGGCTTCAGCTGGTGGCAGGGGGCCGGGGGCTGTCTAGAAGCTGCTTTGGCGAAGCAGGCACCTTGAGTGGAGTCGGAGGTCTGCGTCGGCAAATGTCCTTTGCAGGCCGCTGGGTCCTGAGAGCCACGGAGTCTCAGTCTCTGGATGTCTGGGTGCATTTTGCACAGGTGTCACCTCCCTGATGCCCTAACCCACCTTTCCCCAGTGATTACATTTCATACCCCCTCCCCCGCAAGAAAAGATTGTTAAAAATAGGCCCAGTCTCATTCTGAGCAGGGTGTCTCCCAGTCCTCCCTTCGGCGCCCTGCTCAAAGGTAGGAAGGGACTTCAGAGTTGTTCAGCCTTCCCAGCCAGGGAGAGTTCCCTCTGCCCCTTACCTCATGTCTGGAGCCTGGGTATCTTCTGTGGATAGACTCACCGCAGCCCAGGGGAGCCGGTGCCGGTCCCTCTTCCATGAACTTAAGCTGAAATCAGCCTCCTGTTGTGCTTAGTTCTGATCTCTGCACCTACACAAAATGCTGGTTCTTTAACAGTCCTTGTGTTAAACGTCTCTGCTCTTCACCCCTTGGACCGATTATATAGCATGCTTTCCAGAACATACACATTTGGATACACTTGTGTTTGTCAGTACACTTCACTGGCACTTTTCCCACTGCTTACCTGTGCTTTTCATATTTCCTGTGCATTTGCTTTAATGAGTCGGCTTTCCAACTGCTGTTTCAGTCTTATGCCCACAGGCGGGACTCTCACCTATTTTCTTACTAGAGATAATTAACGTTATTTGACTGTTTTACAGGCCTGAAGTGCAATAAAAAATCGTAAAGTCATGTCCTTATGATGATTGTTTAATACTGTTTATAATTGTTGGTTAATAATTACAAAAGAAAATTTCCTTGGTTTTACAATTTGACTCCGTTTTCGAGCCAAAATTTATTGACCACTTATATTTGGTAGACACGTTCTGTTCTACCTGAGTCATCTCAATGCTCATATCCATTTTAACAAGTAGTTTAATCTTGCAGATTAAACTTTCAAGGTTGGTGCTGAAAAGATTAATAACTTGATCACAGATTGAAAGTGATAGAGCTGGTATTGGAACTCTGGTCTGATTCTAAACTAAACCTTCATATACTCTTTCTCCTTCTTAGAGATATCAAAAACCTATATTGTTTGCACTTTTGGTTTATTGTGGCTTGTAGTCCTTTATAGTTTTTGAATCTCTTTTACATAAATTAGCTAAATTGATTGAAAGTTGACTGTAGCATCGTGGTTAAGAACGTGGGTTCTGCAGCTAGGCTGCTTGGGTCTGAACCTAGACCCTCTCACTCCCTAGTGGTATAACCTTGGACAGGTTTTGCTTTGGGTCTCAGTTTCCTGATCTGTAAATGGAGAGAATAATTGTGCCTATTCTAAAATTGTTGTGATAATTAAATGAGTTCATATGTTCATGTAAGGCACTTAGAATAGTACTCAGCATGTAGTCAGCTCTTGTTAAATGTCAGCTCTCACTGCCATGTACAAATTTTGTGTGCTATGGCAGATATAATAATCAGTAAAACACTCTACTTCAAGAAGTTTATCTTTTAGTGGAGAGGTTAGAATTATATGCAGCTAACTTCATATCATGTAGGTGAGGAACAGATCCTAAGGGGCTACAGTCTGTGTGTGGATTCAGAAGGACCATTGGGGAAGTGATAAGCTTCCATTTGGAAGCTGGGTTAGAGTTTAGGAGGGGAAAGGAGTGGTGAGAAAATTGCAACAAAAGGGGACTGAGGCCATTTTAGGGAATTGGGGGTTGATCCTTTTGGATCGTGAGGAGCCATTGAAGGTCAAGAGCTTTGGAGTTTCCTAGTGCCACAGTGTAGGTAGACTGCTGTGGGCACAAGTGGCAGGGTGCAGTAGAAATGCAAGGTAGGGCTAATTTTTGTTTCTATCCAGAGGCAAATGGAGAGCTAGCATTTACTCACTTACTGTAGACTAGGGACAGCTTTTTACATCCACTACCCTATTTATTCTTCCTGTAAACGTCTGAAGTACGTTTAGTGGCTTCATTTTGCAAATGGGGAACTCGGGAAATAACCAGTGTTCCCAAGTTATACAACAAACAGATTTCGACACTGGCCTTTAGCCTACCCCTGCCTTCTCAGAAGGTCCTTCCTAGTCCTGCAAATGGATTAGAACTGCCCTGTCCGTTTTTTCTAAGCAACCCAATTAGTGGAGAATTGGACCTTATTGTTAACCTATGTGTTAACTATGTAGGTAACCCTAATGTGTTTCCAAAGCATTTTTAGGTAGCTTGATTTTTTTTTATTTTTATTTTTTGAGACAGAGTCTCACTCTGTTGCCCAGGTTGGAGTGCAGTGGTGTAATCTCGGCTCACCGCAACCTCTGCCACCTGAGTTTGAGCGATTCTCCAGCCTCAGCCTCCCGAGTAGCTGGGATTATAGGCGCCTGCCACTGTGTCTGGCTAATTTTTGTAGTTTTAGTAGAGACGGGGTTTCACCATCTTGGCCAGGTTGGTCTTGAACACTTGACCTCGTGATCCACCTGCCTCGGCCTTCCAAAGTGCTGGGATTACAGGTATGAGCCACTGTGCCTGGACAACACTAGCTATTAATATAGGCAGAACACATTACCAATAACTTTGGGTAGGGTATATTTGCCTTATGCAAAGTATACAGATAAGTCTTGGGGATCTGTAAATTTATAACAGGGTTCTTGACATCAAAAAATTACATTTTTAATTGGGGAGGTAGGGTATCTGTGCTAAAAATGAATTTTAGGACAGTAGAGGGTAGCATGTTGCTAATGCTAAATAAATAGTATGGGCAGATGTGCTTACAGGAGATGGGGCTTGAAGTTACCATTCAAAGAAAGAGGAACTTTAGGTAAAGCAGCAGAGGAGTACGGATTCTAGGGCAAGGAGATTTGCATGCAAAGGTGTAGAGGTAGGAATATGCTCAGCTCGTCTAAAAAATAATATGCCACTATAGCTAATGTAACAATTTTGTAGAAGTTTGGAATGGGTTCAGATGGCAAGTCCCTGTCACGTTAAGGGGTTAAGTTTATCCTTGTTCTTATAGCAGTGAGTTGCTGATAGCTGCCAAGCAGTTTTGGCTTCTCCAATGTGGGAAGCTAGAGTCACAGAGTGAAGCAAGCATGGATTTCTTCTGCCAATTCCGACATGGATGTTGGCCAAACAGGGTTGCCCACAGTCCTGAGAAGAGCCCTTTTATTTACTGAAACACAGGAATTGATCATGTTTACTACTCATCAATATAGAAACGGCAGTTTCTTAGCACATGCAAATATATCTTTTTCTTCCATCAGCTCTCTCTCTGGTGCTGGGAAGACTGAGTAACCATAAAGACCCTCTCCCTGGCAACCATCAAAGAGTCTTTCTGGGATCCCCGCATGCGCGCCCTGTCTTGGGCCTACATTGTCGTTTTTCTTGTTGTTCCTCATGCCACCTTGTCTAAAAACCAACAATGTCTTGATTCCTTCTCCCTAAGGGCTGGACCAGGTTTCCCATGTTTTGTAGGATGTTTAACAGCATTCCTGGCCTCTACTCACAAGAGGCCAATAGCATCCCTGAGCTGTGACAACCCAAAATGTCTCCATCTATAGCCAAATGTCCCCTGGGGGCAAAATAACCAGACTCAGAACCATTGGTGTGGACGTCTCTGTATAACAGTGTACTCCATGAAGGAGGGGAGATGTGGCCTTTCTCCTTATCACCTGGTGGGAAACTTTCTTGAACTATTTGCCATACTCAAGTTTGTTGGCTATAGAAATTGATCTACAGTTTCAAAGATTTTTGTTGAAAGGTTTCAATAGCAGCCATTGAGATTTTGACGTACTGTTTGCCAAGGAGTTTACTGTGGGTAACCCCCAACATGGGCACCGACCGAGGAAGCAGAGCTGTGCAGACCCCAGGCACAATTAGTGCCTGAAGTATAACTTACTGCTTACTTATATCTAGCTTATATATAATCATACTTAGATCCACATAATCTTTCTATATAATCATAAAATTACTTACTGCATACTATATCTAGCTTATATGTATAATCATACTTAGTTCTATATATAATCTTTCTATATAATCATATAACGGATGTAGTCTGAGCTGTACCGACACATTTAGTGCTGATTTATATAATCCTTCTGTGTAATCATATAGTAGTTTGTAGTAGGAGGAATGCCTAGAGCAGTCACAGAGCAGAAGCAAGTACATGGGAAAAACAGCCAGACCAGGACAAGAACCAATGACCCCAGCGGTAGCGCCCCTGCCTGAAAGGGCATACGCTATATGGCAGTTCAGGGCCCAGAGAGCAGCACTCAGCACTCGCGGCATGGCCGGCTTGGAGCAAGAGTTATTCCCCCTGAGGCATTGCATTACCTTGCATCCAGTTCTTGTAGAAAGTAGGCCTCAGGCATCAGATCCCACGAACAGCCAAGGGAGAAGAACCTCTCTGGTATAACCGTGCCATGGTGGCTGTACACCCTGTCAGCTTTTCTCGCTACTGTACTGGCTCAAATCATCCTCCTATAAAATAGCTTAGAAAACAGCACACTCTGTCAGTTCCCACTGCATTGGTCTACAGCATCCTTCTAAGGGGATCCTTTGAAGTTGCCAGCCCCAGATAAGAAGTGTTGCACATGACACTTGTGACACTTGTTGCATGCACACAGCTCACCTCCTTGCCTCAGTGACCTAATGGGAGTGGACACCTTCTTGTACACGACCCTCTACTACTGTGCACAGCACAGTCCCCTACTGCACACAGCCCACCTCTCTGTCCAGGTGACCTAATGGAGTGGTCCCCTCACTTGTTACTCATGTGATTATGTATGCCCTATTACTAAGTCTATAGGTGACCTCACTCATGACCCTTCCCCCTGCCTTGTACCTAATAAATACAGATGCTTCTGGACATTTGGGGCCTCGCCTGTTCTCCACTCATAGGTGGCGTGAACCCCCAAGCCCAGCTGCTCTTTCCCAGTTCTTCTGTGTCTTGTCTGTTTATTTCTTGGATCCAGCGCCTCAGCACAGCAATAAGGGACACCCCACAACCCAAGCCCTGCAATTTACAAGATAAAATGGTCAGCTGCTCAAAAAAGGAACTTGTCACATGAGACTCTGAAGGCACATCTCACTTAGACCATTTCACAAGTTCACTTTTAGTGTAACAAGGCCCTCAACGAGGGTGATAGTACTGATGATCAGAAAAGCAGACAGACTTGAGAAGATGTGGTAATTATCTTGAAATGGAGGAATTAGATGGACTCCACATTTTCTAAATGAAATAGATTAGTGATAGGCAAAGGTTGGGACATCTGGAGGAAAAGTAATTTAGGGTGACAGAAGGAAGATAATTAATTATGTTTTAGACATGTTGTAGGTATTAGTAAAACTTACAACTGAAAGTGTCTTGGAAGCTGGTCAGAAATGAATCTGGAAAGTGGACCAGTGCTAAAGCCATGTTAAAAGGAAAAATTCGACAAAATTAAATTTAAAGGAATTTAGTTGGGCAGCTCCAGAATAACAGCAGATTTGGAGGGATCCCAGGATGCCTTTTGATCATTACAAATTTATAGACAAATGAAGGGAAGTGACATACAGAAATTGGAAGTAAGTTACAGAATGGCTGAATTGGTTACAGGTTGGCCATTGCCTTATTTGAACCCAGTTTTAACACTCAGCAGTGTTTGAGTGGTTAAAGTATGGCTGCTGGGATTGACCAAGACTCAACTATTGTTATAAACACATACTCCTGTTAGGTTTTCAATCTTGTCTGCCTACTAAGCTAGGTTACAGTTAGTCCACAAGGACTCAATTATAGAAGTACAGAGTCCTTCTCAGGCCATATTTAGTTTGCTTTAAGAGGTGTACATTCTAGCCCAAACCATAAGTGGGTATGGGGCATCTGAAGGATACTGAAGAAACAGGAGTGGACAAGTCAGCCTTTGGGGTACAGTTCAGACCATCCTGGGTGAATGTTGAGAAGCAAAGAAGCAAAAGGAGAATTAGTGGGATATCAGTTGGAGGAAATCCTGCAATAATGTCCTGTATTCGGAATTGGAGCAAAGGAAGGAAAAGGATATTTAAAAGCAAACATACAGAATTTACATCACATAAAGAAAACTAGCCTGTGAGAGCAGAGGCAGTGTGTTTTAAGAAGTGCAAGACGTGGCAGGGCCAGATAATGGAGCTGGTGGAATGCATATCGTGGAGGCTGGGAACGTGGTCCATGCTCCCTTTACTCAATTGAGTAACCCCTGTTCCCAGCCAGTGTTGAATATGCAACCCCTGGTATGGAACTCAGGTCTCTTGACTTCTATTGAAGTGTTTCTGCTTCTGCTACACTATCTTCCCTGAAAAAGAGAGTGAGTCAAAGAAATTCTCCATGCCTGGTAAGTTGTTAGACCCAAGGAATTATGTGATTTTTAAAAATTTAAATTCCATAATAATCCTTGTAAGAGTTGTTGCTGAGTTCAAAATGAGGAAACTGAGGCCGGTATAAGAAAATTAAATGCCAGTTTGTTCAGTCCCGGGCGAGGTTCTATGATCTGGGAAAGGGGCCAGAGTAGTCGCACTGACTTCCTGGGACATGGGGTTTTTAGGGCTATGAGTAATGAGCAGCAACTGGGTGCTCTTATTGGCTCCAGAGGAGCGGGATTGGGACGGGGTGGGCCACTATTGGTTGTCGGGTTGTTGGGCGGGTTTTTCTGATGCAAGAGCCGGCCAGGGTTGCATCAGCTGGGGGCCTTCCAGGGGTACCGCGCGCAGAGCTAGGTGCCGAGTGCAGAGCCAGGTGCTGGGAGCAGAGACCAGTGCCCAGTGCAGAGGTGGGTGCCAAGTGCAGAGTCAGGTGCCGAGTACCGAATGGGTGGGTGTGTCCAGCCTCCTGGTGAGGCAACCGGCCTTACAATCCTATCTTTTAAATTTTCTTTGAAAATAGAAGTGAGCATCTGGTTTCATTTTTGTCTACTGGTAATTTGGGAAAGAGAAATTTTTTACTTGGCCAAGGTCACAATAAAGGCAAACCCATCTCCTTTACCTTTTTTTTTTTGAGATGAAGTTTTGCTCTTGTTGCCTAGGCTGGAATGCAGTGGTGTGATCTCGGCTCAATGCAACCTCCACCTTCCGGGTTCAAGTGATTATCCTGCCTTAACTTCCCCATTAACTGGGATTACAGGCATATGCCACCATGCCCGGCTGATTTTGTATTTTTCATATTTTGTATTTTTGGCCAGACTGGTCTAGAACTCCTGACCTCATGTGATCCACCCGCCTCTGCCTCACAGTGCTGGGATTACAGGTGTGAGCCACCTCACCTGACCAGCTGGACATAGTTTCTAATGGCCTATATTTGCATATGTAGGCTTGCCGTCTCAGTTCCAAGAGCCAGGGCTTTCCTGCTAGACAAGAAATGTTTCTGGAGCTGCTTTAAAAGAGACAAAAACTTACTATGGACCCCTTTTCCTCTCTACATGCCTAAAATAATTTCTTAATAACTCCTATAACAAAAACTGTGGGTAGCTTCCAGGCTATAGGTAAATTTAAACATTTTCTGGTTGACAAATTGGTTGAGTTGGTCTAAAAACCTAATAAATAGAAGGAATGCCTGGATTGTGATCAGAGGTTGTAGAGACCAAAGTTTAATCATGCAGCTGAAGCCTCCAGGAACCAGACTGCAGAGAGAATGGATTGAAATGCTTTTTATTAGACTTCAAGGTCTGCATTGGTGTTAATGCTGGACAGGTATATTGAGGCATGTTCGACCTCCACTTCTTATCATGGCCTGAAGCAGTCTCTCAGATGAAATTTGTAGAGCATAGTTTACTAAAAAACATGTAAGCCCTGAAGTAGAAACAGCATTAATAAACAAGCCCTCATTATTCCTGTTCCTGTGTGTGTTCCCCTGTACGGGAAGCTGTGGCTGCCTTGGCAGGGCTCTGCCTTTGCCAATCACAGAGAGCCCAAGGTTGAAGGAGAAAACGTGGCCAGCAACCAGCTGACTCCAAACAGGGCCATCTCTGTCCATTCCAAATTCTATATTAAATACTGTTCCATAAGCCTGTTAAACTATTATATATGCCATATTGATCCTTATGTAGCAGGAGCAGCTGTGGGAAAGAGAGCCCTCGAACACTGAATGGGGAAGGAAGGAGTTTATTACAGCCGGGAGCTGAGGAATAATTTGTCCAAATTCACCTCGTTTAACGAAGGAAGGTTCTGCCTTTATATAGGCTTATACTTTAGATATTACACCTGGAAGAATCTTAGGTTTACAGCCTTAGAAGTCACATATGAAAAGGCTTCGGGTTTACAGTTTTAGGAATCACATGTGAAAAGGTTTCTAGGTTTGATCTTGTTTTAAGTAAAAACAGTGTCTTCTGGAGAGTTTCCCCAAGACCAAGCCTGCCACCTACGGAAGGTGAATCAGGAGGTGCCAGTTGGTCAGCCTTTTCTTCTATTGAAATACAGAGTGGCAGTCAAAGGGGAAGTTGATCTCAGATGCCTGGGTCTCCTTCCTCACTTACATCCCAGGAGCATAAAAAGTCATGAAAATCACTGTTCTCATTTTGATTAGATTAATTAACCTAAGGCAGTAATAGGAAGTGGACATAACTACCCATATCCATTTAACCCTGTATCTGTTATATATATTTTTAAAACACCGCCTGGAGAATCTTCCACTCTCTCTTACTACTTGCTGTTGGTTGGAATACCTCTTATACATGTTTTATACAGCATTGTATTAGTCCATTCTCATGCTGCCAATAAAGGCATACCCAAGACTGGGTAATTTATAAAGAAAATGAAGTTTAATGGATTCATAGTTCCACCTGGCTGGCGAGGCCCCACAATTGTGGTGAGGAAGGTGAAGGAGGAACAAAGGTATGTCTTACATGGTAGCATGTGACAGAGAAGTGCATGGGAACTACCCTTTATAAAACCATCAGATCTTGGCCAGGCACGGTGGCTTATGCCTATAATCCCAACATTTTGGGAGGCCGAGGCAGGCAGATTATGAGGTCGGGAGATCGAGACCATCCTGACTAACACAGTGAAACCCCATCTCTGGGGCCCAAAGTGGCTCTGGCCGGATGTCGTGGCGCTTGCGAAGGCAAGGCCAAGAGTTCAAGGCCAACCAACCTCAGCAACCTTACAAGCTCTCAATGATTGGCAAAAAAAAAAAAAAAAAAAAAAAAAGAAACCCCATCTCTTAACTAAAAATACAAAAATTAGCCAGATGTGGTGACACGCCCCTGTAGTCCCAACTACTCAGGAAGTTGAGGCAGGAGAATCGTTTGAACTCAGGAGGCAGAGGTTGCAATGAGCCGAGATTGCCACTGCACTCCAGCCTGGGCAACAGAGCAAGACTCCATCTAAAACAAACAAACAAAAAAATCAGATCTTGTGAGACTTATTCACTATCACAAGAACAACACAGGAACAAACCCACCCCCATGATTCAGTTACCTCCTACTGGGTACGTCCCATGATACATGGGGATTATGGAAGCTACAATTCAAGATGAGATTTGGTTGGGGACACAGTCAAACCATATCAAGCAGGTACAAACAATTTGGCATAGGAAATCAAAATTGAAACTGAATATAGTGTTAAGTATTTTTTCATTATATTCTAATAAATTTTTGACACAATCCTCATAAGCCATATAAATTCTTGTAATTTTAAAGCCCATAAAGTAGTTTAATTTTCCTTTGGGAGTGGTGAAAGAATTTGTTTAAACTTCATTTCAGATAATTGCATATTCTCATGCAGTTATAAAAAGAACTACAGAGAGATCCTTCATCTTGTTATCTGATTTGCCCCTGTGGTAACACCTTACCAAACTATAGTATAATATCACAACCAGGAAATTGACACTGATAACTGTCAACCTAAATAACAGAGAGAGGCTCTCTGAAAGAAAAGATGCTTGTTTGGGAATAGAGCATTGCAGTGGAAATACATATGCCATAGGATTACATAATTGTATTGAAATAATTCTAGTTGGCCACAAGATCAATAACAGTCTGGGGTTGGACAGGCAGTTACTGGGGCAGGTAGGCCTTGCAGAAGTATTTTTTTCTGTAACGTGATGGCCTTTGTATTTTGGTGTTTGCAGTCTTTGGTGATGATTTTCTTTATCAGGCCTACAAATATAAGAACTCTTTTCTTCATAGCCTTCTCTTGCTCTATTTCTCAAGGTTGTTGTGTGTGTTTTCTTTTTACACTAGTGACTCCACTTTGATTCTGACAACTTTTACAGTATGATACACCAAGCTTTTTCAGACATTCCCAGTTTCACATGTATATGTGTGTGTAGGACTGTGCAGTTTTTTTTTTGTTTTGTTTTGTTTTTTGCCAATCAATGAGAGCTTGTAAGGTTGCTCAGGTTGGCCTTGAACTCATGGCCTCGCCTTCGCAAGCGCCACGACATCCGGCCGGAGCCACTCTGGGCCCCAGGACTGTGCAGTTTTATCACGTTTGTGTATCCACTGCTACGGACAAGCCACAAGACAGTTCCAGCAGCACAAAGATCCCTTGTGTTGCTTGTCTTCTTTCAACCACATGCAATCCCTAACCTCCTGTCTTGGTTTCTAACCCTTGGTAAACACTAATCTCTATAAATTTGTCACTTCAAGAATATTAGATAAATAGAATCATCCAGTCTTTTTTTGTGTTTTTTTTGTTTTTGTTTTTGTTTTTGCTGAATAGAATTTATTGCAGGGGAAGGAAAAAAATTTTCATCTACCCTCTTTTTTCTTTTTTTTTGAGATGGAGTTTCGCTCTTGTTACCCAGGCTGGAGTGCAATGGCGTGATCTCGGCTCACCGCAACCTCTGCCTCCTGGGTTCAGGCAATTCTCCTGCCTCAGCCTCCTGAGTAGCTGGGATTACAGGCACACGCCACCATGCCCAGCTAATTTTTTGTATCTTTAGTAGAGACAGGGTTTCACCATGTTGACCAGGATGGTCTCGATCTCTTGACCTCGTGATCCATCTGCCTCAGCCTCCCAAAGTGCTGGGATTACAGGCTTGAGCCACCGCGCCTGACCCTCATCCACCCTCTTAAGTTCGATGACTGGGGCTTAGAAATTAAATAACGAAAGACAGATTAACAGTAGTAAAAGATTTATTTCCTTTGCATAATGAGCAAGTATCTGGCTCATGAAATGGTTAAAGGGTTTATATACCTAACAGGTATATAAGAGACCGGGTTTCACCATGTTGACCAGGATGGTCTCGATCTCTTGACCTCGTGATCCACCCGCCTCAGCCTTTATATACCTAATAGGTATATAAAGGATGGGGGAGAAAGGGCTTTTATGGGAAAAACAAATAGGTCTCCTTGGGAAAACCGAAAGGATTTTTAGGAAAACAGACAGGTGGTAAGAAATTGTGTGATAATATTTGCATACTCATCTTCAGGGCCAAAAAACTCCCCAGGAGAGGAAATTTCTGATAGCCTCATTTCCTGGAGGTTGCTGCTTTTAGTCAGATAAGGGAAGCTCCTAGAAAGAAGGCTTTTCCTCCATTTGTTGAATCTCAGATGTCTTCAGCTTAAAAGAAGCATTATGCCAACTCTGGGATTCCAAATGGGTCCCCACACCCATTTGGATAGGGATGTACTACAGGTGTTAACCATTCACCCATTGAAGGACATCTGAATTGTTTCCAGTTTTTTATTATTGTGGCTAAAGCTGCTGTGGACATTTGTGTGCAGGTCTTTGAACTTCTGTTCTTACTTCTCTTGAATAAATAGAATAGAACTGCTGAGTCATACAGTAATTGCATAAGAAACAGCTAACCTTTTTATAAGAAATGGCTAAACTGTTTTCCAGAGTGACCATACCATTTTACATTCCCAACAACAATGTATAAGAGATCCATTTTCTCATCTCCCTTGCCAGCGCAGCAAATCAAAATACTTTACCCCAAAATATACTTTGACATATTTTGAAATGGCTGCCACAGTGCCAGCAGACTGAAGTGGTCCTGCATAGCTGTTTTATGGAGGAAATTTGCTTCAGTAGACAGTCTTCATCAATGCAGCCAGCCATGTCTTTTCTTTCTAGGCCTTTCCCAACTCTAGGAGCGATTACCTGAGTCTGACACCTTTAAAAGGATGAAAAGAAACATTTACCATTTGTTCTGAGGGATGCTACCTGTTTTCATGTACATAAAAAGGCCACCTTTGCTTGCCAAATCTCTTCATTTCTCCCTCCTGTAATCTGTCTTGCCACTAACACTTGTTTTGGGCCATTCTCTGAGCCTGCATTCTTCCTGTAACCTGAAGATGATATGGAAGCTTCTGTACTTCATTGGGGGTTGGATTTTCATTCTAAAGGCTCATTTATACATGCTAAGTAAATGCGGATGCCTTTTCACCTATTTATTAATCAATCTGCCTCACTTCTGTGACTTTTCAGTGAACCGCCAGGGCTCACACCAGTATTTGGTGTCGTTACTAATTCTTTTAGCTGTGTTGATAGTGTATAATTGTATCTCAGTATTAATTTACTTTTAAAATATTCTTTAGTTTTCACCATGATTGGAAAACGAGATATTCCAGTTAGTTGACAGTTCAGAGAGCCTTTTTAGGCATTATACACATTTATTTACATCATAAAATATTATTTTGCCTTTCTTTGAGCCTAAAGTTGAATCAATACAAAAGCATACTGTATGTTTATACCACCAAAATTTGTTTCCCAAGGGGAAGCACTCTAATTATCTGGCCCTAGAATCACTCCATGATCTTTGTGGACCTTAAGTCATAAGATAATTTTGGAAAAAATTGTTCATATGTCCATTATCTTTTGCCAGTATAAACATGCACATTAAATATAAAAAATAAGTACATAAAAGTACTAAAAACAAACATGGACAAATACCTTTATTAACCTAGAGTAAGGAAGGTCATTTTACTTAAAAGCTGGATGCTGTTGTTTCTCAGCAATCTATGGGCTCATTGGCCAATGTACATAGAATGTGATACCATGTACCAACTTTTGAGAAAAGAAAAGCCTTCTTGCCAGTTGACTGGCAAGGAAATAAGAGGAAACTCTCAAATCTGTCTCCTTGAACTGGTGGTTGGAAATTTTGTAAGCATACGGTAAGCAAGGTGTGACCTTGTTGGAAATAAGAGCTCAGAGTCACAAAGAAAACCAGCAGTCAAACAAAGGATTCCTTAGCAAGGCAAGTTTACTTCTGCAGGGTGGTGCTTCATCCATCCAGGACAGTGGCAAAAGCACACTGAACAAAGGAAAGCAGGGGTTTTTATTCCTAACACGGTCCCTGTTTCTATGTCCTCCCTCTGTTGGCTGGGGTCGGACCATGCAATCTAAAATTATTCCAATTAGCTAGATTTAGCAATTTTTCTAAATAAGGGAGGGATGTTTGGTACAGATAGCCCTATAGGACAAAGAACTAGGAAGTTAACTGTTTATACCTAATGACTTAAAGCAGGGCGGTATGGGTCGGTTACAAGTGTGACCCATCAGATAAGAAAGATTACTAACAGAATACAACAAAGGGCAAGTATGTGAAACCCTTGAAGAGGAACTCTTCATTCCTAACAATGTGATTGAATCTTGCAATGTGGTGATGCCAGGAGGCCTGATCTGGATCCTGCCATGGGGTGATGCCAGAGCTCAATTTGGTTGGATCCTGGACCTTGGCATGCAGTGTCTGTTCTTAATTTCACTCCTGCTCCTCACTTCAAGCACTTAGACTCCCACTTGTTTGCAAGTGTGGTTCATCTGGGCATACACAGGGTAAGTGACCTTCAACCTGGGAATCCAAAAAACTGAAAAACTCACAACTTCGTTACATAAAAGTTGAAGCAGTCCAGGCACTGTTGAGGCCAGCCAGGGCAACAGAATGAAACCCTGTATCTACAAAAAATATAAAAACTTAGGTGGGTGTGATGGCAAGCAGCTGTGGTCCTTTTACTGGTGGAGGGTGTCCAGGTTTTTGGTGTTTTGAACAAAGAATTGGACAAAACACACAAAGCAAGGAAAGAATGAAGCAACAAAAGCAGAGATTTATTGAAAATGAAAGCACCTTCCACATGGTGGGAGCAAGCCCAAGCAAGTGACTCAAGGGCCCCGGTTACAGAATTTTCTGGGGTTTAATTACCCATTAGAGATTTCTCATTGATTACTTCGTGTATGCCCTATGTAAATGAAGAGGATGAAGTGAGTTTACAAGTTATTTACTTGGTATACACCCCAGGCAAATGAAGAGGACGTTTCCTGCCATAGCTGAAGTAGAGTTATAAAATTACTTATGTGGGCTTAGAAGGTTGGGTTTTTTCCATTTAATTTAGTTCTAAAAAGTCCTTAAGTTCCCTGCTTCCAGACCCTATTTCCTGCCTCATTTTCCCCCTGAGAGACTTGATCCCCGTAAATTTTTATGGGAGGCAGAGAGACCAATGGTCTTTCTTATGTAACTGCTTCTTGGGATCAGGGAACTCTCCCCTGCTCTGTCTAATGGAGACAGGGTAGCTTCTTGATGGCCAGTGGTGTCTTCACCTGGAACTGGCAAGAGCCCTTGTTGCATGATCTTCTGAAGCTTAATGATCTCTAGGTGAAAGAAAATGAATTTTGTTAAAAGATTTAATGGGAACTTCAGTGGGTGGATACTTATGCTGTCAGGAATGTTTGTTATAGAGATTTGCAGGAGAAAAACAAAACCTGGTCTGTTCTAGGATCTGTGTGTTTCCTTAAAGTCTTAGCACAAGCCACTCCATTTTAGTTTGGTTTGGTCTGTTGGGGCCTAGCACATAAGTTCAGTCCAAAACAATGGCCTCCTAGAATTTTGTTTTTTAAAAAAATCCCCCCTTTTGGTCAGGTTCCCACATGAGAGTGTGACCAAAACCTAGGGCCTTAACACCACTCCCAATACCATCATTTTGGGTTTCCAGTCTCAGCATGTCATTCGTAGGTTACAGTGTCACACATTTCTTTCAGCTCTTTTCATTCCAGTTGAAGAGAGACCATTTGACACTCTGGAGATGACTGTGTGCAAACATTGAAAACCTTTGAGAGAATACCAAAGAGTGCACCAGGGAGACTCTCATTATGACTATCGGGAAGATAATACCAAGAGTTTGGAGTATGCTGCTTACCCAGGGTCCCCATAAACCAAACCACCTAAAATCAAATAGATCAAAGAATGAGCTAGATAAAGAGTCTACTTACTCGACTAAGCAATCTCTTCTTAATCTTCTGTCACTGAATCTCTATAATCTTCGTTTGATGTATTTCTCCATAGGCCACAAATACCACAGCTGCACAGATACTTCTCTGTTCAGACAATTCTATCATAACCTTCACGAGAGAACTTAAATTCTGTTGTGTAACTATAGCGTTCACAGTAGAATCTGCTATAGAGCCTATCATGAGGGATACATTTCTAATCATGGCTTCTTTTACTCCAAACTATGGAAAAAGGACTGAACAAATGATGCCCTTGTAGAATAGTAAAGGCCTCCTGGCAATGTTCTGTTTAACCTATGATGTAGGTTAAGAGGAGTGAACCAACATTCTGTTTCTGACTGATTATGAGGCATTGTATATACCATTAAAGTTCCTCACCTACACTGGGCCTTCATCTTTTATCTACCAAAGTATAAGGTTATCCATGTATAATGCTGGCTGCAAAATCCTTTGAAAATAAAATTATACCCCATAATTGTACACAACAGACCCCTTTTCCACTTCTGTGGTTCATAGACACATAAGCAAGGGAACACCGTGTCCTCACATGGTGAAAGATAGAAGAAAAAAGAGACAAAATCTGGTCAAACTTGTACTTTTATAATGGCATTAAGCCCACTCATAAGGGTGGAACCCTCATGGCCTAATCACTTTTAAAAGATCTCACTTCTTAATACTGTTAAGTGGCAGTTAGATTTCAACATGAATTTTGGAGGAGACAGACATTAAGCTGTGTGATTTGTGACATCATACTTTGATGATCTGTTTATTTCAGCTGTGCAAAACACCTCCTTTTTCCCATATCTTTAAAAACAACATTATTTGTAAGGCATCTACCCATGTGAGACTATGCAAGCCTCAACTATTGTTTCTGACTACTGCATGCTGCTTTTTTCTATTCAAATACCACATTCTATAGGAACTCGCATATCAGAGTGATTAAGCACATAGACTCTAAGGTAAGTCTGTAGGTTTAAATTGTGGGCTCTGCTATTTACCAGCAAGTCACGAACATCACAAGTTTCTTTCTTTCTTTCTTTCTTTCTTTCTTTCTTTCTTTCTTTCTTTCTTTCCTTCTTTCTTTTTCTTTTTCTCTGTTTCTCTTAACTTTTTTTTGCTTTCTTTCTTTGTATCTCTCCCTTTCTCCTCCCTCCCTCACTCTCTCCCTATCTTCCTTCCTTTCTTCCCATTTCTTTTTTCTCTTTCCTCCCCTCCCCTTCCTTCTTTTCTTTCTTTCTTTTTGAACACTAACTCTTATTCAGAGTAGGCTCTAACATATGAACAGCAAAATCAGACATTAATAGTAGCACATTAATAGGAACACTTTTACACTGCTGGTGGGAGTGTAAATTAGTTCAGCCATGTGGAAGACAGTGTGGTGATTCCTCAAGGACCTAGAAATAGAAATTCCATTTGACCCAGCAATCCCATTACTGGGTATATATCCAAACAATTATAAATCGTTCTACTATAAGGACACATGCACACAAATGTTCATTGCAGCACTGTTTGCAATAACAAAGACCTGGAACCAACCCAAATGCCCATCAACGATAGACTGGACAGGGAAAATGTGGCACGTATACACCATGGAATATTATGCAGCCATCAAAAACGATGAGTTCGTGTCCTTTTTGGGACATGGATGAACCTGGAGACCATCATTCTCAGCAAACTGACACAAGAACAGAAAATGAAATTCTGCATGTTCTCACTCGTAGGCAGGTGTTGAACAAAGAGAACACATGGACACAGGGAGGGGAGCACTACACACTGGGGTCTATTGGGGGGAATAGGGGAGGGACAGTGGGGGGTGGGGAGTTGGGGAGAGATAGCATGGGGAGAAATGCCAGATATAGGTGATGGGGAGGAAGATAGCAAATCACATGGCCACGTGTGTACCTATGAAACTATCTTGCATGTTCTTCACATGTACCCCAAGACCTAAAATGCATTAAAAAAAAAAAACCAGTAGCACATTATGTTAATACCATGCAAAATTACAGATTTAGGCACTTTGTCAAAGAAAATGTTTGGAAATAAATGAGGTTATTGAGTCTTACGTCACATGCAAAGGACTCTGATTTCCTATTTATATCCTTTAAAACTGTCACATTAAATGGAATATAAGACCTTCAACATCAGTAGTACTCTTTCCTAAATAAGGAAAGAAAACAGAACCCCTTACTTTACAGACAACATAAAACCCTATGGCTACCAAGAGTTCTCTTTTACTGATGAGTGAGATTCAAGTCAAAGAAATTCAAAACTACTCAAGACTTCCAAGTGACCTATTTTCTGCATAGATTTTGGATTTACACACCCTGGCTTCCTGGTTATATATTTAGATATCAGAGTTCACATAGCACATTTTACCTTTACCATAATGAAAATGATGTACATAGCATGAAGAGTTTGATTCAACTAAGTCAAGAGTTTTAAAGCCTTCTCTGATTAGAATCTGCTATCCTTTCAGTTGACAGAAAATAAAAAACATGGACACAGCAGGCTACCCAGTCAGGGCAGTTGATTGGAGGAGGGGAGTGAAATCTTATTAGCGTTAATGACTCACCAAGTGTAAATGGGAAAAAGCAACAGTCACGTTTCCATGTAAGGTGATTTTATAGTAAACATGAATTTGTCAGTGTCCGATATTAATTAGAAAATATCTGTCTTCACACCAATATACATTTAATTTGAATTATTTTATCTATTCCATGATGAGTCATGGAATGCAGAACCTTTAATAACAAAAGCTTTAAGGAAGGACAAGGTGGCTGTCCTGGTTCTCCAGAAGTCCATGCTTAACATTGGACTTATGTCCTCTTGAATACGAGTTGTTTCTCCAGTTTAGGTGCATAGCACTGATAACTAATAGGTTATCATAGGTAATTTGACACCATAGAGTTGATTCAAATTGTATATCTTAACATTCTCATTATCAGCTGATTTAACATGAAAATCTAGCAAAGTATTTTCTTGGTATTTTTGTTCTACTTGGGTTAGCAGTTTTATACAAGCAAATTTGGTTACTTCTGTGCTCTGCAATAACTTAACATAATAATCATAATTAGGATTGATAGCATATACTCAGACATTAGAATTTTAGAAATCCCATGCCGTTTTGGGACATATATTAATATCATTTACTAAAATATAACCTGAAGAAGATGAAACATTATTTTTTATTTTGACAATATTTCCCATGTAACTAAGCATGTCAAATAACCCTGTATATGCTCCAGGGGCCCTCTGTGACATCCAAAAGTTAGGGGTCAGAAAAGACCATTTTTGAGGCTGAAATTTGATTTGGGGAAGGCTGTTAAATAAGTTAGAGGCGTAAAACACTTGCTATTATGAAATGGAACTCCAGATGATCACAAGTCATTTATTTAGCTGATATGATGACTCAGAAAAAAATTTTTTTTGAGACAGAGTCTCACTCTGTCATGCAGGCTGGAGTACAATGGCATAATCTCAGCTCACTGCAACCTCCACCTCCCAGGTTCAAGTGATTCTCCTGCCTCAGCCTCCCAAGTAGCTGGGATTATAGGCACCTGCCACCATACCTGGCTAATTTTTGTATTTTTAGCAGAGACAGAGTTTCACCATGTTGGCCAGGCTGGTCTTGAACTCCCAACTTCAAGTTGGAGGTCTGCCCACTTCGGCCTCCCAAAGTGCGAGGTTTACAGGCATGAGCCACCTTGCCCAGCCCTTCAAATTTTTTTAAAAGGCAAAAACCTTTACTCATTAAGAGGGAAGACTTAGCTTTCCAAATAATCTGTGTCCTGCCTTCTCCTTTTATTTGGTAGTTTATTTGCAAGGCAAACAAAAACCTTTCATTATCCTTTACAATTACATGAAAATTTTGTTCAAGGGAGAGAAAGCCGAATTTCACCCCTTCATTAGTCCACCATTAATATTAACCCCAATATTTTCTTTTTTAAGTGAAACCTTATAGGCAAATCTAATCTTAATCAGTTTGACCATAAACTGGGATTCTCATAACTACTATTCTTTACACATTTTTGTTAAGGAGCAGATCAGTGGCTTAGGAAAACCTTGTACGTTTATTCCAATGCTCAATTTACAGAAAAATCAAATAATTCCCTTTTCGATGTAGTCAATATGTTCACACACAGAATTTCTTTTACAAGATTAATTTTTACAAACCTTCTACGACTTGTTCAACCTGTTAGCTTTATCTTATTTAACTGAAAGCAACCTTTAACTCAAAACTAGGCAAAAATTTACATTCCCATGGCTTCTTATAATCTTTTACCAAAAACACATTTTACTTGCCTTACACACCTTGCATGTATTTTTTATATAAACATCATACACATAACACACATATAACTACGCAGATAGACAAAAGATCCAGTAGTTTTATTTTTTTCATTTGCCAATCTACTAATTGGATTGCTGGCCTTAGGGTGGAGCCCTCAAGAAACAGGGCTAGGAAAATGTGCGGTTTCTAGGGCTTAATAAGCAGGTATAGCTAGAATACAGGAATAGATTTGGAGAGGGATCTTTCCAGTTTTAATTCTTAGGGTTCTGAGGAAAACAGGTTTTTCCCCCAAAACAGGGTCCCTGGTGCCTTTTCTGTTTTTCCCAAGGAGTCCTATCCTCTCAGAAGTTATCTTAGGTCCTCTCATATGTGCATTAAGAGTGGCAAGACAAAATGGAGAAAAATAATTCAGTCAACTAAGAATAGAAAAAAAAGCTTTCCAACAAAACAAGATCCGAGAAGAGAAAAAAAAATACATAAAGGCCTTTTAAGTATACATATAGCCTGGATATCCACTTTTAATTAGGCTTTAAGCATAGCACTCTTTTTTAAAAAATCATTTTAAATCTCCTATTACCCAACTCTAGCCATGCCAACTGGCCAATATTTCTGGCTTTGAACTTTACCAAAGGTAACCTTCCATGTGCTCAGAGAAAAGAAAATTTGAGGTGTTTTATGGAGAGGGAGATTATTAACAAATGGTAAAGGTCACACAGATATCAAACCAGAAAGGACTTGCTCCCCAAGCCAGGATTGAACCTGTAATACCATTGTAAAATGGTGAAGCTGCAGCTACTGAGCCACAGCATTGGACAGTCTCCACTGCCCCTCCCAGAAGGAATCTAGATTAGTTAATTTTGAGCTTGCAAAGACTTCCAACTACTTAAGACAATTTTAGAGCTAATGATGACATGAACCCCAAAACTCCTGGTCTGGATGGCAGAGACTAAGAGAAAGTACCACCACATGATTATAAGGGAACCTTTTCAAATCTGTAATTTAGACCAACTTTTAGATAACTTCTGAATTACACAAAAATATTCAGAATTATGTGTTAGCTAGAATTCTTATCCTTAGTAACCTAAAACTTTAGTGAAACCCTAAAAAGCAAGAAATCCTGAGCTATCAGATAGGGGCATTTATAGATAAGGAGAATTGCACAATTTTTGAAACATATTTCTCTATATCACAACCCTTTATTAATTGAAAATGACCCAGATAGTAAAGGAGCATCAAAATTAACTTTAAGACTTTAGTTTACACAAAAAAGTTTACCTAAAACACTTACCCCATTTACTATACTCAATTCCTTCATTTTCAGCACTTTAATCTAGATTCTGTAAACTGAGATATTAGACACTATAACTGTTTTTAATAGCCAGTGAACATCCAGTGCTCACCTAAACCTGAGTAAGAGCCTCAAATACATAGATATTTTTACCAATAACTCAGAAGACTTGGCTAACAACATTAAATTACTCTCATTTATCAAAAAAAAAAAAAAAAAGGTAAGCAAACCAAGATCATTTTGTTTGGCTGGGTTTATAGTTTTATAACCTTCCATGCGAAACCCTGACACCTCAGAATATCTAGTGAGACAAATATAAAATCCAGACAAAAGTGTGTGTTGACAATTCTGAAGGCATTTCTATTTTTATTGTATCAAGAGTTTTAAAACCAGTTGGTTAATACTTAAGTCATGTGAACTTGAAAATTGCTTACATTCATTAACTTAATTTATGAGCACTCTTTTATTGGTAAGCTAATTTGGTAGCACAACATATAATAAGTGTACATACAAATAAACACATCTAGACATACACACACACACACACACACACACACACACACACAGATCCAATAGCTTTTGCCTTGGAACTCTAGCCATGAGCTAGCAATACAGGCTCACTGGTTTTACTTTGTATGCCCCAATAGATAATCCAATGAAAGCTGTGAACCAAAATTTTGGGTAAAGCAGTTTGCATGGCAGTTCGGTTTTTAAAGGCCAAACTTCCCCAGACTGCAAAGAACACTGGGGCCAACAGCATCAAAGGAGAGCATCACTTGTTAACCACGCCCCCTGCTTGGAACAGCAGCACAAAAGCCTGGGCACATACAACACCATCCCACTTTCCCATTCAACAACAAACTCAGATTCTAAACAATATTGGAACCAAACAGTACTGCAAAAGTTTCCATTGTCATCTGTGAGAGAAAATTCTAAGGAGGGCTCAGTACTAGACCTTAGAATCTCTGCCTAGGTGTCTCCTTTGAGAGGTGGAGGTCTGGAGTTCGATCCCCTGGGGCATCCCCCTTTAGGGTCCAGTCTTAGACGGTCAGATGTCTCTGACCTCAGGTGGGCATCAATCTCACTTTTTGTGTTTTCTCTCCAGAGCCAATGGCCTACTATGAGCTTTTCCTTTGGTTCCTAGGTGTAATCCCCAACTTTTAGCATTCTCATATTTTGATAAGGTCACACTTTCCCATATTTCCCATTCCACTAGAGTAATAGCCATGAGCTCTAACGATAGAAACTGGAGGCTGTGTGGGTTTCTTTTGTCCTTAGCCAGTCAAATAGGAGAAAGGAAGAATTTAGCATCAGGAAAGAAGGTTTAATCAGGGACCACAACTGGAAATGACAGAAAAGAGTCCTTACCTCTTCCAGGCAGGGCAACTATCCCCATTCACTCCTTGGCCTTCAGGCAACACCAGAGATTAATCCTGGCCAGAAACCTGCAGTTGCCTCGTGTTTAGATGCTGCCCACCAAGGGTCCTGAGTTGGAAAGGAAAAGAGAGAGATAGATTCCCCTGGATGGAACTGAAGGAAAAGGTGAAAAATAATCCCCAAACTTTGGGCTTACCTCCTGGCTGGCTAAACAAAATATGTTACCTGTGTTGGGTGTCCAGCTTCTTGTGGCATTTTGACCAAAGAATTGGACAAAATGCATAAGCAAAGCAGGAAAAGAATGAAGCGACAAAAGCAGAGACGTGCTGAAAATGAAAGCACACTCCACAGGGTGGGAGCGAACCCAAGCAAGCAGCTCAAGGGCGCAGTTACAGAATTTTCTGGAGTTCAAATACATTCTAGAGGTTTCCCATTGGTTACTTGGTATGATGTTTCCTGCCATAGCTGAAGTAGAGTTACAAAGTTATTTACTTGGCTTTAGAAGGTTGGGGGTTTTCCATTTAATTTAGTTCTAGGAAGTCCTTAAGTTCCCTGCCTCCAGACCCTATCTCCTGCCTCAGTCCCAGCTACCTGGGAGTCTGATGTGGGAGGATCACCTGATCCTGGGAAGCTGGGGTTGCAATGAGCAGAGATCGTGCCACTGCCTTCACGCCTGGGCGACGGAGTAAGACCCTCTCTCAAAAAAAAAAAAAAAAAAAAAAGTGAACCAGATCATCCTGAAGAAAAATTAATAATTAATAAAAATAAAAGGCTTTTAGGCCAGACACAGTGGCTCATGCCTACAATTCCTGCACTTTGGGGAGCCAAGGCACAAGGATTGCCTGAATCTAGGAGTTTGAGACTAGTCTGGGCAACATAGTGAGACCTTATTTCTGCAACAACAGCAACAAAAATTAGCTGGGAATGGTGTGCGCCATTAGTCCCAGCTACTTGGAAGGTTGAGGTCGGAGGATCACCTGAGTCCAGGAGGTCAAGCCTACAGTCAGCTGCACTCCAGCCTGGGTGACAAAGTGAGGCCTGCCACAAAACTAATTCATTTATCAAATAATGTGTTTGCATGGCAAAACACCCAAGACTATAAGCCAAGTCAAAAGACGCATCGCAAACAGGCTTTTTTAAAAGTTGTGATTCCTGTCATCAAAGACCTAATTTCCTTAATTTGTATAAAGCTCCTGGAAATCAATGGAACAGAAAAATAAATTGAGTAGAAAAATGGGCAAAGAACGCGAATAAACAGTATGCAGAAAAAGAAATACAAATGGTTGGTAGACATATGAAAACATCCTCAAATGCACAGGGAAAGAACCACAAATATAAGAATGCCTGGCCCAGCATGGTAGTGGCTCATGCCTGTAATCCCAGCACGTTGGGAGGCAGAGGCGGGCAGATCACCTAAGGTTAGGAGTTGGAGACCAGCCCGGCCAACATGGTGAAACCCTGTCTCTACTAAAAACATAAAAAAGCCAGGCTTTGTGGCATGCACCTGTAATCCCAGCTACTCAGGAGGCTGAATCAGGAGAATTGCTTGAATCCAAGCAATTCTTGGGCGGAGGTTGCAGTGAGCCAACATGGTGCCCCTGCACTCCAGCCTGGGTGGCAGAATGAGACTCTGTCTCAAAAAAAGAAACAGTAAAAAAAGAATGCCTTGTGATACAATTTTTCACCTATCAGATTAGCACAAAAATTTAAATATTGATGAGCATACTGTTTATGCCAAGGCTCTGAGAAAGCAGAATGAATAATAGCCCAACAAAGTATTATGAAAATCTCAAACTGAAAACATCCAATCAAAAGCCACAGAGAAAAAACATTATATAAACTTAAACTGAGTATTCTGAAAATACAACTACCTGTGTAAATAAACCCTGTCTCTACTCTTGTTAAACTGTCTATAGTCCGTTAATTCAAAGCCCCTCTATCACTATTTAACCTGGTTGGTTAGAGAAATCCATGTTGTTCTATGGTATTTTTCACATGTAGATTTACATAATCACCACCACCATCTAGATGCTCGCAAAGATCTCCCTCATTTCAGTTTACTTACAATAAAAGGAGTTCTGTTGTACTTTCCCTGTCTAATCATCCCCAGCCTACCCTACCCTCAGAGTTAATGACTTTTATTAGCTTTCTAGGCAACCTAAGATGGAGCATAGTTCTAAAAACAAAAAGTTTGGTTCTTATACACAATGGACTATTTTGCAACAATTTAAATTTTATTTCTTTCTTTATATTTTAGAGACAGAGTCTCGCTCTGTCACCCAAGCTGGAGTGCAGTGGCGCAATCTCTGCTCACTGCAACCTCCACCTCCCCGGTTCAAGCAATTCTCCTGGCTCAGCCTCCTGAGTAGCTGGGATTACAGGTGCATACCACTACTCCCTGCTAAATTTATGTATTTTTAGCAGAGACGAAGTTTCACCATGTTGGTCAGCCTGGTCTCAAACTTCTGACCTTGTCATACACCCGCCCGCCTTGACCTCCCAAAGTGCTGGAATTACAGGCGTGAGCCACTGTGCCCAGTCCTATTTAAACGTTAAAAAGGAGTGAAAAGGCTCTTTATGTCCTAATAGGCAAAGATCTCTTGACTATATTGCTAAATGAAAAAAAAAAAGGGATGCACAGAATAGGATACATAGTATGCTACATTTTTTAAAGGACAGGGAGAAAAATAAGAATGTATTCCTATTTGCTTATATTTGTTTTAAGAGAACACCAGAAGGATAGGTAAGAAACTAATTTAAAAAGGCTGCCTATGGGGCTGGATGGGGATGTGTAACAGAGCTTTTTTGAGCCTTGTTTGTATGTTTACTATTAAAACTAGAAGAAAAATATTAAAGCCAACTGGAGATGGGTTGTCATGGGGGAGGCATGTTCAGAGATCATTACTTGAACTCTAAGCTGTAAGTGAGTGGTTTGGTTTTTGAAAGTTACAAGATGGGTTGAGTTTTCAGTCTCCAAAGTCATACATATAAACCACAAATTCCAGCCCAAGCTGTGCATTAGAATGACCTGGGGAGCTTTTTAGCAATAGGGATGCCCAGGGCAGAGTCTACTGAATTACAATCTTAAATGTTGTGGCTATGATAGCTGTTTTTTAAGTTCGCCAAGTGATACAGCTATGCAGCTGATGTGATTTGGCTGTGTCTGCACCCAAATCTCGACTTGAATTGTGTCTCCTAGAATTCCTACATGTTGTGGGAGGGACCCAGGGGAAAGTAATTGAATGAATCGTGAGGGCCGGTCTCTCTCATGCTATTCTTGTGATGATGAATAAGTCTCATGAGATCTAATGGGTTTATCAGTGGTTTCCACTTTTGCTTCTTTCTCATTTTCTCTTGCTGCTGCCATGATTCAGAGGCCTCCCCAGCCATGTGGAACTGTAAGTCCAATTAAACCTCTTTTCTCCCAGTCTCAGCTATGTCTTTATCAGCAGTGTGAAAGCAGATTAATCCAGCAGCCAAAATGGTAACCCCTTGTTCCCACACAACGGTTGTATATGGTTCCTTGGCAAATATCAATCCAATATCCACACCAAGGAGGATTTAGCAAGGGGATTTTATTACTTGTAACAAGTAAGGAGAACACCAGGATAATTCCCACAACAGTGTCTCCCTGAGCTGGAGTCTGGGTCAGGTTTTATAGGCATGGGTAATGGGGTGTGATCTGACTGGATTCTGCAGTGAAGTGATGCCTGGAGGCATGTCTGACCAGATCCTGACAGGGTATGACCCTAGAGCTCATCTGATTAGATCCTTGATCCTGTCCACTTCTTATGATAATTAAGTCCTCACTCCTCAGTTCAAGCAAGCACTTAGGGCAAGTTCCCTCTGTGGTTGCATGCTTGATTCATCTGGGTATGCCCAGTTTTATGTGACTTGAGGTCCATGGCAACTGAAAAACAACTCACCACTTTGTTATATAAAAACTGAATCAGATTGGTCTGGTGAGGCTACACACTTTAAATCTCAGGGACATTCATTCTCAGACACTAATAGATTAGTTGGTAAATATTACCATAATAAACTAGTTTAATTATTGTAACAACATTCAGCATTAGGATCTTATCCTTAAAATTTTTCTGTGTCATACTGAGCACATTATCTAAAACCTACTTCTAGCTTTTATTTATTTATATTTATTTATTTATTTATTTGAGACAGAGTTTCGCTCTTGTTACCCAGGCTGGAGTGCAATGGCACAATCTCGGCTCACCGCAACCTCTGTCTCCTGGGTTCAAGCAATTATCCTGCCTCAGCCTCCCAAGTAGCTGGGACTACAGGCATGCGCCACCATGCCCAGCTAATTTTTGTATTTTTAGTAAAGACAGGGTTTCACCATGTTGACCAGGATGGTCTTGATCTCTTGACCTCGTGAGCCACCGTGCCCGACCTTACTTCTAGCTTTTAAAAGCAAGCCTACTTTGAATCCCTTTGAAAACAGGCTGGATATGGTAGCTCAGGCCTATAATCCCAGCACTTTGGGAGGCCAAGGCAGAAGGATCACTTGAAGCCAAGAGTTTGAAACTAGCCTGGGTAACATAGCAAGACGCTGTCTCTACAAAAAGTTAATAAATTAGCTGGGCATGGTGGCACACACCTGAAGTCATAGCTAGTCAGAAGGCTAGAGTGGGAGGATCACTTGAGTCCAGGAGGATCACTACACTCCATCCTGGGTGACAGAGCAAGACCCTATCTCAAAAAAAATAAAATAAAAATGAAATGCCAAAGCATACATGGTTCAGGCAATTGTACATACTTTTAAGTCTTAAAATTTTTGCTGGGCATAATGGCTCACAACTGTGATATCAGTACTTTGGAAGACTGAGCCGGGAGGATCACTTGAGGCCAGGAATTCAAGGCCAGCCTGGGCAATATAGCAAGAGCCCATCTCTTTTTCTAAAAGAGAAAGAAAAAACTGTAAAATTTCTTAAAGTTTTTTCTTGTTAAATACTTCTAATTTACAGAAAAGTGCAAAAAACAATATAACTGGTACTCATATACATACAATCCACCTTTGCTACAGATTTGTTTTAAAGGTTAGTCAAGTGAGGCAATACTACAGATTTTTTTAAAGAAATAAAACAGCCCAGGCATGGTGGCTCATGCCTGTAATCCCATCACTTTGGGAAGCCAAGGTGAGTAGATTGCTTGAGCCCAGGAGTTTGAAACCAGCCTGGCTAACATGACAAAACCCCATTTCTACTAAAAATACAAAAATTAGCCGGACATGGAGGCACATCCCTGTAGTCACAGCTACTTGGAGGCTGAGGCATGAGAATCACTTCAACCCAGGAGGCGGAGTTTACAGTGAGCTGAAACCACACCACTGCACTACAGCCTGGGTGATAGAGCAAGATTCTGTCTCAAAAAAAAGAGAGAGGAGAAAAAAAGAAATAAAACAATGCTAACACAAAACCCATGCTTCCACCCTCTCCTCAGATGTAACCACCATCTGTATGCTTCCTGTTTGTGTTTTTAAACTTTTACTATATCTTTGTATACTCATAAGAATATATACTATCATTTGGTGTTTTAACGTGTACATAAATGCTGTCATCCTGAACAAATCCTCTCGCAAATTGCATCTTTATACTATATTTTCAAGATTTGTCCATGCTGATCCATGTAGCTCCCTAATTCCCTTTAACTGCTATAAGATATTCTGTTGTGTCAATATACTACAATTTATGCATTGCTTTGTTGACAGATAATTGGATATTTAGTTTTTTGCCTTTATAGAAATCACTGCATCTTTTGCACATCTATTTGTATATGTGAACTGAAGTAACATTTCTGGGTCTTAGTGTAAATATGTTGTTTTAGTTCACTTTGTGCTGCTGTAACAGAATACCATAGATAGGGTACTTATAAAGAAAAGAAATTTATTTCTCAAAGTTCTAGAGGATGAAAAGTCCGAGATCCAGACACAGGCAGGTTCGGCTGTCTGGGGGAGGCTTTCTTCATACATCCTCCTTGGCAGGACGGAAGGGCCTGGTCCAATGCTGTGTGAAGCCTCTTTTATAAGGACCTTAGTCTTATTCCCAAGGAGGAGCTCTTATAACCTAATCACCTCTTAAAGGCCCCACCTCTCAATACTAGGACATTAAATTTCAACATCTGAATTTTAAAGGGGACACATGCAAACCATAGCTTCTGTCCTTATGTTTACTATCACTTAATTGTCCAAAGTGATTGCAACAGTGATTTATACACTCAACCCACAGAGTATAAGAATTTCTCTTTTCTACCTGGGTGTGATGGCTCATGCCAGTAATCCTAGCACTTTGAGGCTCTGAGGTGGGCAGATCACTTGAGGTCAGAAGTTCAAGACCACCCTGGCCAACACGATGAAACCCCATCTCTACTAAAAATAGAAAAAAAATAGCTGGGTGTGGTGGTGCACACATGTAATCCTATCTACTTAGGAGGCTGAAGCATGAGAATCACTTGAACCTGGAAGGCCAAGGTTGCAGTGAGCCAAGATTGTACCATTGCATTCCAGCCTGGGGGACAGAGCGAGACTCTATCTCAAAAAAAAAGAAAACATATTTCTTCTTTCTCCCCACAACCTCTCCTAACTCTGAAGGGTCAAGTAGTCAGGGAGAAGCTTCCGTAGGAGACAGCACATCTCTGATATGTCTTCCTTTGCCTTTAATATGTTGTGAAAGCTAGGTTTGAAGCACTTTAAGAATGTTCAGAACAATACTTCATTATGCTGGAGCATAATAGAGGAAGGGAACTAACTCAGTTCTTTTGCTAACTGAGTTTAGCAAAAGAGCCTTTACCAGAACATTCCACAGTCAGTTCTTAACCTTCTTTGTGTCTTGAATAAGAGTAAACAACAATGTAGTCAAGTTTGTAGACCTTTTCTCAATGATTTAAAATGCATATGATATATAGGGTTGCAAAGGAAATCAATTATAAGAAAAGTTATAAAAATATTTTTATTTTTTCCTTAAAGATGCTAGATATAAAAATACTTTTTAATTGTGATATACTAATTTGTATTTGTTAATGAAATAAGATCTGGCAGTAGTTTTGATAACTGCTGTGAATTCAAAGTAGTGAAGAGCACAAATAATATTTCAAGATATTTGCACCAAATCAATGTGATATAAAAGTATCTGTAAATTCTTTTGATGGCAGAGTCACAGATACTGCTAAGACTATTGTAACTTGTTGCCTACATTGATAATAGAAGGAAATGCTATATTTTTAGTTAGAGGTTAATGAAATAAGGATGTAATTTTACCCCCATCCAAGTTCATGGACTTTATTGTTCTATCCACGGAGGCCCGGGTTTGATCATCAACACTTCTAAGTGCAACAGAACTCTGGTCAGTTGAGTAAGAAACAGATCAGCCTCAAGCTCTGGAAAGTATTTGGCAAGGCATAAATAACCATTATTCCATTCAAGTAGCAATTGCTGTTCTGTACAAAAAAATGTGATGATGTGGTGCAATGGGTTATAACTGTGGAAAATCATTTTGATGGAGTGGACACCAAAGCTGCAAAGGCTGAGGTCAACACTGAGGGGCAGGGGACATAAGAAAATCAACATCAGAACCTCAGGCTGTGCAGTCAATGACAAGGAAAAGAAAAGTTTCCTTTATTAAAGACCGTGATAGTATTAATAAATGGAAATTTTTTTTCTGCCAAAAACTGATAGGTAATATCTCTCAATGCTTTGGTTAAAAATGGATTCCATTCACTTAACATACAATCACTGTATTTTATGAAGAGCATCTTCAATAATCTTGCCCTGTGATCATATACCATTTCTTACCTTTTAAAGTACAATTGTCTCTGTTATCGTGTCTGTGAATATAAAATCACTGCTATATTTTGAATGGTCCTATACTTTGTCAGTGGCAACATTGAAACCAAGGGGCTCATACTTGTGTCAGTGGGAAAAATAGGTATTAATTTAAAATAGAATAGAATAGAATTTTTAATAGAATAGAATAATAATTTTTAATAGAAATTTAAAAACCAGATCTACTGGCTTTTAAATTCCTCAGTAGTGAGCTTTCTTTTAAACATAAACTTAGGTACAAAGGTGATACATTAACTAACAGGCACACAGAATTCTGTCATGGGTTTAGTGAAGTAAGTAATCTCCCTTAGAAATGAGAAATGTGGGCAATGTATTATAGCTTTTGAAATGTAATAGGTAAGTTTCATGAGCATTTTATGGAGAAGACTAGTTGGCTCATTCATTCATTCATTCAAATGTATATCCAGAACCCCATTCAAGTCTCTACCACCAGCCAGTGAGCAGACTTGGTCCCCATGCTTACCTCTCTTCCTTCTCCAATTTCCATTCTTTCTCCGTTTCCTTCTTTCTTTGTGCCAGCTGCCACTGAGCGTTCTCTCCTGCTGCTGCTAGCAGTATTCCTCCCCTTCCTGAGCCCCTTTGCACTTCAATTCTTACCGCACTTCTCCTTTGCCCTTCTTTTTAGTTCTTCCTATCCATCTCACCAAGAAGAAAATGCCTTATGTCCTCTTTTTCCTCCTTTCTAGCCCAAAGTTTCCCTGTCCCAACGCTGTCTTTAATGAGAAAAAATGTTACATGCAACTTCGCCCTAAACCAACTCCTACTTCTGAAAACAAAACAATTAGCTAGGAAAGTTGAGACACATAACACTTTTATTCTGACTGGCCAATGTTTCTTCTTGCCAGGTGAATCCAGAGCAGAGGTTATCTGCTCCCAGGCACATAGTGGCAAAGATCGGCCAGTATGCAGCAAAGGTTGACAGTGGTTTCAAACATAGTGACCCTTGTTCACAGTTTCTCCTTTTCTTGGCTTTTCAGTGTATAATCAAAACTATTGAGAAAACATATTTCAGTATGTTACTGCATTTGTTAAAGGATTTGAGACATTGCAGCAGGAAGGCACATTCATGGCAATCAATGATGGCTACAGTTTAGGTCGTTACTGCTGCTTTTTCTATGATGACCACCTCCACTTCTGTGTTCTTAGCAGTTGTGGTAGAAATTGTCATTACAGTGTATTCAGCTCTTTCTATATGCTAAGCCCTTTTATGGATGGTCTTATTAATCCTCACGAAACTCCAAGAGGTTGGTACCTGCATTTTACAGGTAAGGAAACTAAGACTCTGAGAGGTTTTAACTGAGAGGTTAAAAATCACTTGCACAAGATCACATAATTTAAATATCAGAAGCTAGGATTTGAAACTAGTTCTTTCAGACTTCAGAGCCTATTTTCTTAACCTTTATGCTGCCTGCAAGATGCTGAAAAAAAAATTAGCCTTGGAAATTACAAAAGCCCAGCTGTCTGGGCCCACTCAGGGCAGGGCAGGTAGCTCTGTGCCCTCACAAGAGAATAGTCTTGACCGTGGTCAGTCTTAGACATCAGTGGAGTTACAGTTCCAGTTTCCCTATGTGAAGTGTCAGTGAAATGTGAAATACATTGGATGATGAATTCTGTCGAGAAGATTCTGTCTCCTTGATTGGTAAAAGTTAATTATCTGGGAAATTCATTTATTTAAAGCAGCTCATTGCTGGATAAAGAAGGTATTACGTCATGTTAACAAACTAGTTTGTGTTATGTTTAAAAGACTGAATTTTGAAATGCACTAGGTTAAGTTTCCTTATTTTGGTGACATGAAATATAAGAATGGCTTATAAAGCTATTCTCAAAATAACGTTATAAAGTTATTCTCAAAGAAAATGATATTCAAGTACCTGTCTTTGGTGTGTGTCTATGTTCCCCCTCTCCATGGGGGCTGTTCCTACAGCTAAGAAGAAATTTCCCAACTTGCTTATCTTCTTGGAAGATTCCTCCTCACGTCCCCAAATCTTCCGGGTCAGAAGCTCTACTCAATATAACAAATAATGGAATGCCCTTTGTTCCACTGCAAACATTTACAGATGAGGAAATGATGATAAAGAGTTCGGGTAAGTAAATTTATCAGCGTCATATTTTTTTCCCCAGACACAGTCTTACTCTGTCAGCTAGGCTGGGGCATAGTGGCACAATCGTGGCTCACTGCAGCCTCACCTCTGGTCTCAAGCTATCCTCCTGCTTCAGCCTCCTGAATAGCTGGAAAAACGTCACCTTATTATTCCTCTGGTCATGAATTGGATCTACAATATGAAGTCACATACGACTTGTTCAAAAGATATGTTCATCTAAATTTGTGAATATAGTTTTTTTGACATAAATTTTTTTTGAAGAAAAGCAATGCATATCCAAGATTAAAACAACAAAATAAAAGCCTTTATGGTTAAAGATGAAGACTCTCCCACCCTGTTCTCTAGTTCCCCAGTTCTTGCCACCTTGTTACCAGCTTCTTATATAGCCTTGCAGAGTTAGAAGTACATATCTATTCCACTTTTCTTTAGATAGTGGGTTTTCATACTTTCTGTGGAATTTAAATTTTGCCTTTATCTATGCCTGTGGTTGAAACAGGGAGCCTGAATGAAGAAGCAGAAGTTATATGCCACTAAACCTCAAAGCAGTTTGCATTCATTTATTTATAGGAATAGATGTGGGTGTAAAATTATGATATATTTTTAAATCTGTAGCAGAACATCAGAATATTGTTCTTGGAGAATATGGATGATAGGTGTATTTGTTTTCTATCGCCGGGTATTGCATCACTACAAACTTAACAGGTTAAAACAACACCCATGTAGTGGCTCACAGTTCTGTAAGTCAGAAGTCCAGCTGGAGCAAGTCCAGGCTCAGGGTCTCAGAAGGCCAACATTAGCGTGTCAGTTGGGCTGAGTTTTCATCCAGAGCTCAGGGTCCTTCCAAGCTCCCATGGTTGTGTCAGTATGCAGTTCCTCGCAACTGCAAGCCTGAGGTCCTTTTGCCCGGCTGGCTGTCAGCCAGAGGTTGTCCCCAACTCCTGGAGGCCTCTGTATTCCTTGCCTTGTGGCTCCCTCCATCTTCAAAACCAGTAGCTATCCCTCCCAGCATCAAATGTCTCTCATTCTTAAAACCTGTTTCACCAGAAAGAGCTTCATCTTTTTTTAAGGGCTCACCTGATTAGGTCATGCCCACAAACTGTCGTCTCCCTGTTTTAAGGTTGGCTGATTTGGGAGCCTAATTGTACTTGTAAAATCCCTTCACAGCAGCACTTAGATTCATGTTTGACTGAATAACTGAGAGAGTACATATATATACCAGCAGCTGGGAATCTCGGTGCTGTCTTAGAATTATGTCTGTCATAACAAGTAAGTTTCTTTTCTCTTCCTTTTTTTCTTTCTTCGAGATGGAGTTTTACTCTTTTTGCCAGACTGGAGTGCAGTGGCATGATCTCGGCTTACTGCAACCTCTGCCTCCCTGGTTCAAACAATTCTCCTGCCTCAGCCTCCCAAGTAGCTGCGATTACAGGCACACACCACCATGCTTGGCTAATTTTGTATTTTTAGTAGAGATGGGGTTTCACATCTTTGCCAGGCTGGTCTCAAACTTCTGATCTCAGGTGATCCACCAACCTTGGCCTCCCAAAGTGCTGGTATTACAGGCGTGAGCCACCGTGCCCGGCTAGTAAATTTCTTTTCCTTTGCTCCCTCACCTTTTAGGTATGGTCTCAGGGAAGTGAGTTTGGGATGTGTAAGGAAAAACAGGGTGAGTGGTCAAATAGTTTACATAAATCAAAGAATTTGTTTAGAGCATCTTGTTCTCTGTCTTTAGTCACTCATATTTATTTCTTAAGTACCCACCGAGCCAAGCACAGAAGCAACAAGGATGGGCGAGAAAACAATCACTGCTTTTAAGGAACTCAGAGTCTAGTGACAAAGACAGTCGAATAAAGGAAAACATTTCAGAATAACACAGTACATGTCATGGGGGTGTTTGGGGAGCAAAGCAGAGGGCACCTACAATTTGCTAGGCATGACAGAAGTGGGCTAAGGAAGCAGTCAGGAAAGGCTTCCCAGAGAGTGTGGAGCTTGAGCTGTCCCATAAAGGACAAAGTGCAGTTGGCCAGCTGGGCAAGGGGAAGGAAGAGATTCCACACAGAGGGAGTCGCTTGTGCAGAAACGAAGCAAGGAAGCTGGCCTGCACTGAACTGTCAGTTTAGCCTGGTTGCCTTCTCTACCAGCTCGGTAGTATGTTGGTAGTAAACTTAAGAAGGTATTTTCATCAAAATGAATTCTAGGTGCATCTAAGTCTTAGAATATTAAAAAATGAAACAGTGTGCAAGTTTGCCACCAGGGGACATTTAGCAATATTTAGAGACATTTTTGATTGCCACAGCTTAGAAGCAGGAGATGCTCCTGGCAACTAGTGGGGTGGCAGCCAGGGATGCTGCCCAACATCCTGTGGCGCACAGGATGGCCCCACAACAAAGACCCACCGGCTCCAAAATGTCAACAGTGCCAGGGTGGAGAAACCCTGTTCCATATGACCACGCAGTTATTCAAAGGACCAGGTTAGATGGGATATGCTGACATAGAAAGATCATCAAGATAGAGATGGGGGAAACAAGGCACACACGAATGTGTATCTTATGATTCCTTTGTGTAAGTGTGTGTGTGTGTGTGTGTGTGTGTGTGTGTGTGTGTGTGTGTGTACAGGTAAGTATAGATGATTTTCAAAGAAAAGTTTTCAGAAAGAATGCATAATAAATTTAAGATTAGTTACCTTTGGGCAGAGCAGAGCGTGGCTTTCATTTTTCATTTTGCGCTTTCTTTATTGTGTTTTTGCACCATCTACCTACATCATTTACTTTGTAATGTCATCAAGAGTTACAAAGGGATATGGGGAACTACACCTTTCTCTGTTAAAAAGAAGACTTCATAAATTCTATTTTAAAAGTATAAGAAGGGTACCTGTGCATATTTTAACTTATTAGTTAAAATGTAAAATGTTGTCAGCAAACCAGGAGCTATTATCATCTTTATTAATGTGGCTGTCACTTGAACACAGACTTATCAGTCATTCTTTTTTCCTTTAGTTAAAAAATTTGCTCAAGAACAACTTGCACCTTTGGTTTCAACCATGGATGAAAACTCAAAAATGGAGAAATCAGTAATACAAGGATTATTTCAACAAGGGGTATATTTCGTAATTCTTCCCGTTTCAAGCTTTTATAAAGACATCTTAGTGTTAAAATACATGCATATTTTAAAATTGAGGGATGGTAATGATAGCATAATGAACAGTTCATTTCCTAGTCAAAATTATCTGTGTTCTTTTTTAGGTTGAAATCCTCCTTAATGTTTATGTACTTAAAAGTTTTTAAAAATGGAATTAACATTTTAAATTAGAAATACTGTGCATGTTAAGGAAGGGTTTGGAAGTAATATGATGACTTATTTGTATCTTTAGACCAGTGGTTCTCAAGTAGGGGCAGTTTTTCCCTCCAGGGGACATTGGGCATTGTCTAGAGACATGTTTGTCTGCCACAGCTGAGGCACGCTACTGGCATCAAGTAGGATAGAGACACGGGATGCTGCTTAACGTCCCACAGTGCACAGGACAAGTGCCACAACAAAGAATTATCCAACCCAATGCCACTGTGAAGAAACCCTACTTTAGATAGTAAAACTTCATAGTGTAGTTTATATTCTACCTGAATCCCTATATAAGAGAACCTTAGAAGCTGAGGTGATACATGAATTCCATATTAACCAGGCAACAGATTCCCATCTTTCCAAGTCACACAGCTCTTTAATGGAAGTACATCATATGAAATAGATACAAGTAAAACTGTTCTCACTGTGAGTAGGGGGAGAGGCTATTAGCATAGAGGCTTCTAGAAGAACATTTTAAAAATCACCGCACTCATCATTTCTCACTTCTCCAGAGGTATGAAATATTTATTTTTTTATTTTTAATACTAAAGATGTCCCAGAACAAGTGGCTGCTATTCAGAGCCATTGACCTAAATCTTGTCTGCCATCCCGTTTGAAAAATAACCATTGCCACTTAGCTAGATCGTTTTATTTCTTTCTGTTTTAAAGCAACCAGCTTTTTAAATATTGTGTGGAGTAGCGATTCTTCCATCTTTCTTTTAGCAGTCAAAGTCCTGGAAGAAAGGAATCTTATGTGGCGCTGTAGTGGTCAAACAGGCGGCCGATGTGGAGAACAGATGGATTCTGTGAGTCCATTCCTCAGCCAGGTTTTATTTTTATTGCTTGCAGACTCTCCAGGCTTCTGGGAGCAGTCTCAGTTTCACTGTGTGAGGTCTCCCCCGCAGTGCTTGCTCCTGCAGCAGGGCTGTCTGCAGAGTGATACGTTGCCTGCACCCTGCTACTCATCTCCACAGACCACTCCTACGCAGATGCAGCATCACCTGCCTCCGCACTCCCATTGCCCTGGCTCTTCAGTCGTAATGGCTTGCAAAAACAATATTCCCACTTTGGAAGAGATTAGTGACTTTTTTTTTAAGAGAAGCAATGTCTCTGACATCTGTTAAACACCTTGTAATGAGGTAGCCACTGTGCCCTCCTCGGTCCTCAGGCAAACCCAGATCCTTCAGATCTTCCTTGTTTCTGGGCTTTTTCACCATTCAGTCACCCCCATTTCTGTTATGTTTTCCTGTTGTAGCCCAAAATGTAACAGCCACAACCCTAACTGCAGCGTAGTGTGACTCCAGGAATGCCTAGAGAGAGACTAAGAGCATCATCCTTCTACTAACAGCTGTGGGTTTTGAATTACACATGCACACATGCCCTTTGTGAAGTTGAGAGTACTATGTGAGTTTCAGTAGTGATGGAATGAGGTTGTTGGAAAGGCTTGGCTGGCACTGGTCGTGTTTACCAGGCACCGATGCCTTGGCTAGTGTGGCTCTAGCAAACACCACCGCATGTTCTCTGCTAACCATCCTGAACTTGTGACTGTGGCTTAAAAGGAATAGTTATTCAATTATTAACTTGGCTGAAGAAGTCAAGGTGAAGGAGCCTGACTAGAAGAAATTTTGCCAGATGAAACTGTAGACATTACTGTTGAGAAGGAGGTTGTTTTCTTGTTTCCTTATTACATTGAAATCATCATAAGGTAGGTAGGGCATGTTGAAAAAACAAAACCCCACCTACCTTCTTTAAGCAGGCAAAACAACAGTTCTTAGCAAGAAAGGCCATCTATTTATATAAGATATTTTCTTTCCATTCAGCTACCCTTCAAAGGGTTTTCTGAATCCCAAAAGGAAGCAAATGATAGCATGTAACTTCATGCTTTTCAAATATATAGTTTCTGATACAGATTTTTTTGTTACCAATGGCAAAATTGCCATACCAAATTAAAATAAAGGATACATATGAAATTTTTAAATGAAGAATAAATATGGTAGCGGGGAGCGGTGGCTCACACCTGTAATCCCAGAACTTCGGAAGACCGAGGTGGGTGGATCACCTGATGTCAGGGGTTTGAGACCAGGCTGGGCAACAAAGTAAAACCTGTCTCTACTAAAAATACAAAAAACAAACAAAAAAATTAGCCAGGCATGGTGGTGGGCACCTGTAATCCCAGGTACTTGGGAGGCTGAGGCAGGAGAATTGCTTGAACCCAGGAGGCAGAGGTTGCAGTGAGCTGAGATCGTGGCCATTGCTCTCCAGACTAGGAAATGGAGCAAGACTCTGTCTTGAAAAAAAAAAAAAAAAAGAATAAATATGGTTACATTTTATTTTTTAACTCATTCTTGCAAGAATTTTCCCTGTATAAAAATAGGTTTCTTAATCTGTGTTGCCTTGTTTTTTCTTTAGTTGATGGGAATTGACACTGACCCGAAATATGGAGGTACAGGAGCTTCATTTTTTTCCACTGTGCTGGTGATAGAGGAGTTAGCCAAAGTGGATGCATCGGTGGCTGTTGTTTGTGAGATCCAGAACACACTAATTAACACACTGATTAGAAAATTTGGAACAGAAGAACAAAAGGCCACCTATTTGCCTCAGCTCACTACAGAAAAAGTGAGTTGAGATGAATTGTTGTTCTAATTTTTAGTAAGTTTACAATATTTTCAGGAAAAAAAATAGCCGCAATGTTGACTTTACCATCCAAGACTACAACACATTATCATTAATTCAAGCAATGCTCAATAAATTAATGCTACTGAAAAAGTACACTCTGCCTCTTATTTGCCACTGGAAATTTAGAAAATAATCATCAGATAATAAAATTGTTTCCTTTTGTCCCAATTATATTTGCTAATACCTTTGTTGATGGTTTCATTTACACTGTGATATCTTTCTACTATAATTATTAAAATCAATTTTAATTAGTATGTGCTCATATATTTTTGGAAAATAATATTTTCAAAACACCATTACTGTTTTCATAAACATAGGCTTTTTTAAAAAGCAGCTAGAGATTTGATTTATAAATGTCCATTTTGCCATAAGTATTTGTTATGCAGAATATGAATACAGTTATTAATTTGGACATTTTTTTTCTCCAATATGTAGGTGGGAAGTTTCTGCCTTTCAGAGGCTGGAGCAGGTAGTGACTCATTTGCTTTGAAGACCAGAGCTGATAAAAAGGGCAATTATTATGTCCTCAATGGGTCAAAGTTGTGGATCAGCAATGCTGAGGATGCAGGGCTCTTTCTGGTGATGGCGAATGTAGACCCTACCATTGTAAGTTTGAAACTGAAATTTCTTTTTCCGCACTTCTTTTCTCTTTCCTTATCTTTTCCTCCATTTCCTTTTTAGGACTTCATCTTAAATTCTCTCCTCTTCTCAGTACTGAACATGTCAGATTTGAGGTAGCATTTTTTTCACTTTACATATTAATCTCGTAAAATAAATATTGTTGACACAATTATTAGAGTTGGCCCACCGTACCCGTGGATTCAACCAACTCTGGATTGAAAATATTTGGTTGAAAAAAAAATTTTACAAAGTTCCAAAAAGTAGCATTTGAATTTGCTTTGTGCCTAGTACCATGTTGAATCCACCTGCATAAAGTGATGTGTATGCATTATATTAGGTATCAAATAGTCTAGAGATGACTGAGCATCTACAGGAGCATATGCATAGGTTATATGCAAATATGACATCATTTTATGTAAGGTACTTGAGCACCGTCAGATTTTGGTATCCATGGTTGGGGGTTGGGTCCTGGAACTACTCCCCCCATAGAGACGGAGGTATGACTGTTTGCGGAGAACCAATTATTACTTATCTCCTAATGTATTATATAGAAAAATAATCTTTTTTTTTTTTTTTTTGATATGGAGTCTCCCTCTATCTCCCAGGCTGGAGTGCAGTGACACGATCTCACCTCGCTGCAACCTCCACCTCCTGAGTTCAAGCAATTCTCCTGCCTCAACCTCCCAAGTAGCTGAGACTATAGATGCGCACCACCATGCCCAGCTAATTTTTGCATTTTTGTAGAGACAGGGTTTCACCACATTTGCCAGGCTGGTCTTGAACTCCTGATGTTAGGTGATCTGTCCACTTCAGCCTCCTAAGGTGCTAGGATCATAGGCGTAAACCACTGCACTTGGCCCTAATCTTTAATTTTGTTGAATTTCCAATTTTCTGTTTAATAATGAAGAATTTAAGTATCTATTTAGTACATTTGTTGTTTAGAATATTTTATTCTTAGTTGGAAAATTGGCATTTCCTTTGGAAAATAGACATATAGCAAAATAATAAATATATTTTTTTCACCAGTAAATACAGTATTTTCACTACTGTAACAATTGAATTAAATTGTTAAAACTTTTTTTTTTCCAAGATGGAGTTTCATTCTAGTTGCCCAGGCTGGAGTGCAATGGTGTGATCTTGGCTCACTGCATCCTCTGCCTCCTGGGTTCAAGCAATTCTCCTGCCTCAGTCTCCCAAGTAGCTGGGATTACAGGTGCCTGCCACCACACCCAGCTAAGTTTTGTATTTTTAGTAGGGACGGCGATTCACCATGTTGGCCAGGCTGGTCTTGAACCTCTGACCTCAGGTAATCCACCTGCCTTGGCCTCCCAAAGTGCTGGGATTACAGGCATGAGCCACCACACCTGGCTTAAAACTTTATATAGTAAAATTAAATTAAGAACATGGCATTCTTGTGATTATATAATTGTGTAATAATAATTTTAATATTTATAATTGTTTCTGAAGAAGTAAAAGAAATGGTAAGGTTCTATAGTTTGGATCTAGTGTCCTCTAATTACTCTCATTTCATAATGCCCATGTTGCAATTCTGAGTCTGTTAGTAGTTATTATTAAAGTCCGTTTTTAGTTTTCTTTTTACTTGAACTCTTTAGAAACAAGGCATTTTATAAATCCAAGTGGTAATAGCATTTCAAATCTTCTTTTTAGGGATATAAGGGAATTACCTGCTTCTTAGTAGATCGGGATACTCCAGGCCTTCATATAGGAAAACCCGAAAACAAATTGGGGCTCAGAGCTTCTTCCACCTGCCCATTAACATTCGAAAATGTCAAGGTGGGTATCTTAGACCAATCAGTAAAAGACTGATGTGAAATAAGCCTTGCATGGAACTGCAGGAGGTGTGCCAGACAGGTGTCACAATATTAAGTGGCCATAAGCACAGACGGGAGAGTATTTTGTAAAACCCTAAACAGTGCTCTTTAGTCATGATCAAATAAATGTACTTCTCACAAAAGTGGAAACCTTTCTGCCCAGAAGCTGTCCTGGGGAGCAAGTGTCAAGAATTTGTCCCATTTATGTTTTATAAGTTAGGTACTTCTGACCATGTATGCTCAATAAGCTTGAGACTTGTGAACCAAACAGGGCTGCAGAGGAAGTCTGGTGTCAGTGCACCAAAGGCCACAAGATGGGGGTGTTGCTCAGTGAGCGGAAACAGCCAGGCTGTTAAATGTGACTGGCGGAAGATCACGGATGCTAGTGCTAATGCTGTAGAACTCTCCGTAGGTGGGGCAGGTGGTCGTGGGTTTTCCAGCACTCGTCACAGAGCTTGATCTTTTTTTGCATGGCTGTGGGGAGCAAGGGGGAGGATGTCTATACAGATGTCATTTGGGCCTCACTACCTCACCCCAGCTGTTTTCCTCATCCCTGCTTTCCCTTTTCTTTCTCCATTCTCCCTACTCTCTCCCCCAGCTTCCAATATTATAAAACTAAGGATAGTTTTATTCTTCCTAATTCTTAATTTTTTAGAACTACGAATAAGCATTTTAGTATGTTGCTTCTGTCTTCCTCTTTCTCTTTCTTGAGCATACACGTGTGTACATACATATACGCACATGTATACCCCACAGTTGACTTTTATGAGGATGAATAGTCTCAACAGCCGAAACGCTTACTATACTTGTTTGTGCAAGTATTTGCATATTTTTGTAGCTCCTAATATGTTATCTCACACTGTAGCCTACAGATAAGAATTGGAGGGAAAAGTATTAATTTATGTTATTGATGACTTCTGTGAGATTCCCTTACTCTAGATTCACTCATCCGTTCAATAACCTATGCAGGGCTCTGGAGGATGCAATCATGAACAGCATGGACTTGAGTCCTTTTCCTCAGAGAGTTGTGGAAAAAAACAGTGTAGAGAGAGACACAGATGCCAGCAAGTACTGTGAGAGGGCTAGCACATGAATTGAGAGTCTGTACACACTTAAAAATTTATAATCAAAATGAATCACGTAAAAGAAACTGAGAAATAGTGTACATTTGTATTTTCAGGTTCCAGAAACCAATGTCCTGGGACAAATTGGACATGGCTATAAGTATGCCATAGGGGGTCTTAACGAAGGTAGGATAGGAATTGCTGCACAGGTGAGTCAAATTCAAACTCTTCCATGATGTGAATCAATTAAAATGTGAAAAGAAAAAAAGGCAATGAGCCCCGTGAATATTAGGAAGCTTGTGAACACAAGATGGCACCATTCCCTTAGATGAGGGACAGGATGGCTTCTGATTATTTCTTTCAAATTCCCTTTTGGTCAATTATGTAAGTGTCCAGAGAATCAAACAATGGCTTGGTGGTAACCGTGTTTCTGCTTTGAGAACATTAAAGTATTATCTAATACCTGAACCAATAACTTTTAAAATGTATTATCAATTAAATATGGCATTTTCTAAAAAATCAACTTTCCAAATCATGAAATTCATTCTGGAAGGGATTTTTTACATTAAGAATAAATAATATTCATTCCACTTTGTAGTAAGGATCTCTTATCTATAGTTAATAAAAGATTTGTTGCTTAGTGTTTTGTATGAGAAAACTGGGCAATATTTTTGGTGGTACACGAAATAGCCACCATTAAGTAGGGATATAAAATGAGAACTATTCAAATTTTTTGACCAAATTTGCCTTTTATAATGCATATTGCATTTTTCCATTGAGTTATATCAGTTATTTTCCAGATTAACAAAATGAATAAGGTCTTTGGCTTTACTATAGATGATATCATTTTTGTAGAGTATATTTTTAATCAGTGATTATACAAAACTCAAGAACTTACAGCTTTTCAATTTTGAAGATGTTAAATATATATTAGCTATTGAAATAAATAATAGATTATTACTCTAGATTTTTTTCTGCTGCTGTTAACTATTCGTAGATCACAGCTCAGTCCAGTTTTCCTACAATGCTAGACAGTATGTCACTAAAGAGTGTTGTTCTATCAGTTCTTTTAAAAGTTTTTCTGTGATTTAACTTAGATATGGCATTAAAAACTACAATACTAGATCTCATTTTTTTCAGACATATAAATAATATAGATGTTCTGGCAATAAAATACATGGACTGGGCCTCAGTCTAATTACTCCAACTTATCTAATAACCTAATTAAAAGTTAAGGTCAGGTAGTTACTCTCTCAGTGGATGCCTTTGAGAGGAACGGGCATGTGGAGTGTAACAGTGAACTGAAGGCATCTGTCCTCGAAACATTGCAGGCAGAGGGAATTCAGTGTTTCAGTGTTTGTAACGGATACCTTTTGCTGAGGTAGAAAAGCCCATTTTGATGGACAATTGATCATTTCAGTCTTCATGTTGATATAGGGTATTATTCACATACAAATTTTAGCTGTAAGGGTATAGTGACATCATTTTATCTTCCAGCCGAGAGTGAAGTGATGCCTCATTTGAATTTGGGGTTTGTGGTTTTCTCGTGCCTTTAATTTTTAACATATTATTCTGTTCTCTAGAGAGTTCAAAATAAAAGACTAAAAGAAAAGGTGAATAAATACTAATGAAATGTTGATAAGTCTGCTGGGCATTTCCCCCAAAAGCTTTAGCTATGATTTTCTAAAACCAGAATTTGACATAATTAGATAGTGATTTAATGGCTATCTAATGTTGGAATTTAGAAACCATTTCTAAGCTTCAATCATAATAGATATGAAGGTTGGTTGGCAATGAGATGGTTCAGCTAAAATTGTCACTATGTCCTGTGTAAATTGAAGTGTGTAAATTAGCATTTTTACTAGATGCTTTCTATCCATTGTTCTCAACCCTAGCTGTGTATTAAGTCACCTGAGGAGTTTTACAAAGTTGAAGTTTAGCTCACACTCCTCTACCCACTGTACTCATAAGATTTGGATTCGGTCATTAGGCCTGGGTATGAGTATTTTTTTAATCAAGTTCCCCAAATGATTCTGTGGTGCAGCTAGGGTTAGGAAACACTGATATCCTATGTTCTAATGCCCTTTCCACAGAAGCTCTTATTAATCCTGCTCATATACAAAATAGACAGGAAAGTAGAAGGTTAAGAAGTGACCTTCCATATTTTACTTCTAGAACTGGAGGGAGTTCCTCTATAGTCTTCAAGGCCAGTTCTGAGCAAAACATCTATGGCTCATTTTATACCTGGAGAATCAGAGCTTAAAGAAGATTCCTAAAAAGTAGTCTGGTTTTGTGAACGCAGCCTTTCTGTGAGAGTTACTTCTGTTACAGTTAAATATACTCATATTCATATGAAATCACTCAAAACTTTTTCCCACTTATTGGAAGTTCAGTTCTACAAATGCAGTAGGTGAAGATGTATTATTAACACACACCTTACCACCTCGGGATCTCTAGTTCTTGCCCTACCCCAACCATTCAATTTATGTTTAGAAGGAATTTACAACTTGGATCATTAAACTTGTAACAAAATAAGAAATTCTGATTTTTTTTTCTTTTAACAGATGCTGGGACTGGCACAAGGATGTTTTGACTACACTATTCCATATATTAAAGAAAGGATACAGTTTGGAAAAAGACTATTTGATTTTCAGGTATATAATTATTAGGGTCTTTCTGCTGCACTGGACTCCAGCTTCCTGTTAATAAAGGGCTGTGTTGAAAGCCATGGAGGGAATCCCTTCAGTGGGATTTTAATGGGAGAGGGGTAACGGAGGAAGGAATAAGTCTTAGGGGGTGTACTTGTGAATGCCTTGATCTTTTCCAAGGGCAGAGCAGTAGCCCTTGAGGCCCAGCTGTAGTGTGATTCAGGATATCTTGGTGAGCATCATGGAGCTCCTCATTGCTTCAGAAGCTCAGGGAAGGGGGTCTGGAGTCAGACTTCCTGGATTCAGATCCTGGCAACACTTGTTACCATTTACTTCTGTTTGGACCAGAATCATGTGGTAATCCTCATAGGACTGCACTTTTGTCACGTATGGTCTCACGGAAGATACAGTTTGCTGCATTAAATAGAAATGAGGTGCACTCGGCCAAGCACTTGGGTAATACTGGTTTGGTCCAGTGCCACAGCTTCTCAGAGCTCCCCAGGCGATCTGGAGATTGCTTGGTGGCAACGGTATCCTTCTTGCCCTTGTTGAGGTCTTGCCATTGTGAGGGCAGCTTGGAGTGGCAGCTTACCAAACCTTTTAGGCAAGCTGAAGGCAGGTCATGTAAAATTCTAGAGTAATTACTTTATATGATTGCAAAACCTCCCCTTAAGCAGCTCTAGGCTCCAAGTGCAATCCAGCTCTGTTATGTGCATTGTCTTCAGGTTTATAATAATGACTAAGCATCTGATGAGCACACTCAGATTGCACACGTATAGAGATACTAGGCTGTGGACATGCACAGTCAGTTCAAGAAAGAGAAGGACTGAGCACAGCAGGCCTGGCCGGTGCCTGCTATAGCTCATGCTATCATCCTCACCTTATGCCTAAGAACCTGAAGCACATGGAGACTGAGTTCCCAAGGTCGTGCAGCTAATACGGTGCCAAAAGTAGAGTATTTTTTTTGTCTTGGCTTCTAGTCGAATTTTCATTATACTAGAGTACTTTCTCAGAGCCAGCTACCACAGATTGCAGTGAAAGAGACAGAATGTAAAGGTTGTTTTGAAGGGAGGCTTTTGATCTTCTTTACGCACAGGAAACTATGTTCTCGTGTGTATAGATAGATTGAAGGGGTCAGGTATACTAGCAGGCGTAATCATAATGACATCTTTAGAGATGCCTATTATGGGTAGTTAAAAGAACACTTAGATTTTTTTATTTTTATTTTTTAAATTTTGTGAGTACACAGAGAACCACAAAAATGTATGGGGTACATGAGATGTTCTGATAGAGACATGCTATGTGAAATAAGCACATCAAGGAGAAGAAATTTTGATCTTAAAAATCAACATTATTAGCTGTATAATGCTTTGATTAAAGTTAGCAGTTTTTTTCTAACTATATTATCTCATGTTTGCTTAGCATGCATTTGTTCATATCTTTCTGACCTCGAGACCACGTGGCCCTTGAGGGTAAATACCAGCCGATTCATCCTTATTAGTTTCAATTGCTTATTTAGTATAGATTTATTTAGCATGTTCTCCATGCCAGGCCTTGTGTTCACAATGTAGTTAGGGAACAAGTATTCAGCAATGGTGAGTTCTTACAGAGCAGTAGGCATGCCTCAGTCACTTTCCTGCCTCTCACAGTACTTAAAGTGGCAAATGGAATAGACAGCATGGATAGTGACTGTAAGTTTCATTGAACTGAGTGTACTTTGCAAAAGTAATCAGAATCCTGAGTTCCACATAAAGAGTCAAATTTCTAGAACAGCGATACTGGTATAGAAACAGACAAATTCACTGATGGAACAAAACAGAAAAGCCAGTAATAGACCCATGCATGTATGCAGATTTGATGTATGGTAGAGATGACATTACAGATCACTGAGTGGGAATATTCTTTCTATATGAAAAAATAATGAAACTGTATTCCTACCTCACATCATACACAGAAAATAGATGTCAGATGTAAAGACATAATGTTAAAAGCAAAACTTTAACGATTTTAGGACAAAACAGAGAATATCTTTATAACCTCATGGTAGAAAGCTTCTTGTAAACAGACACAAAAAGGACTAGTCCTAAAGATAAGACTGGTAAGTTTTTTTTCCTTGAAAGATGCCATAAAGTGAAAAGATAAATCACAGAGAAGATATTAACTCTGCACATAGGTTTATGGGTGTTCAACTTACTATTATGCTTCATAGCCTACATAGATGGAGCATCGTCTTTTTTTGTACATACAAAAGTGTTGTGTGTATCTTGCATTTCAGAAAGAAAGAGAAGAATCTGTAGGGTATTAACAAACAGTGCAGTTTTTCTCCAACTTGTCCCTCCCTTTTGTTTAGGAAAGGCCATTCCCGGGATTCGTGTGTGATTGCCTTAATCAAGGTTCACTGTCTTAATATTCATCACATATTATTATAATTATTTAATTTGTCTGTTCTCCCTGCTGGACTATATGTTATAAATCATGAGAACAAGGAAATCTGGCTGTAATGTTCAGCGTGCTGCCTCCGTCGCTCAGGGCAATCGCAGAGGTGCCCAATAACTATCTGGGTGGACAGATAGGTTGGGCCTGAGAAACATTTCAGTTTGTAATAAACATCTGTGCCTGTTATTTCCAGGAAATTATTTATAAATGTTAATGTTTGTATTCTGGCTCACTAAGTTAACTGTTGTTTCTTTCATTGACAAACATTTAGTGTGGACCTAATCACCCTTTAAAATTTCAGGGTGGTAGTAATTGGTGCTTCAGACATTTTTCATTGCTTTGTAGTAACATCTTTTAATGCCTGGAAGCCAAATACAAAATGAAAGTTTTCTTAATTCAAGCAAATAAAGAATATATTCTAAGTTTTGCTCTGCTAGGATTTCATTTAAGCTAAATTTTTGTCAAAAAAGAGTTGAAATAATTATTAAATATAACAGTCAAGTTTTTAAACCTAACTTCGTGATACTTTACTATTTAAATCTTGACAATCATGAAGAATCAGGTGAACTCTGAAGTTTTTCTAGGAAGAGGATTTAACCATACTTACAATATTGTATTTCATTTTAGATTGCAAATTTTAAAGTATTTAAGAGATGTGAATGTGAATTTCCTTTAGGGTATGTTTGGAATCTGTCATTGTTGTGTGTCTAGACAGGGCTTTGCGGTTGAGGTGCTTTTTTGAAATCATAATTCTCTAACTTGGGCCTCCCTGTTACAGGGCCTCCAACACCAAGTGGCTCACATGGCCACCCAGCTGGAAGCTGCAAGATTACTAACATACAACGCTGCTAGGCTTGTAGAAGCTGAAAGGCCATTCATAAAAGAAGCATCAATGGCCAAATACTATGCATCAGAGGTAAAAAAAAAAAAAGTAGTTCCGCCTCCCTTTTTTTCAGATATATAATTATTAACCTTTTCTCTTGGGAATGTTAAGTGTACTTTGGTTGTTTTTCAAGTTAAGATCACATGGACTTTTATTTCTTAGAATACAAAAGCAAAACTGCTACAGAAAAGTTTAATTATGTGGGGTCTCAATGTTTTGTGAGAACCATGTATGTCATGCCCATGGTTTCAAGTTCTGGCAAAGTGAATGCCGTGGGAGATGATAGCTTCATCGTATGAACAAGTCAGATTTAAAACCCCAAGGAAAGATCGTCTGCGTTTCTAACACTTTCTGCTCATACGTCGGCTTTTTATAGCTAACACATTAGACTGTGGCTAGAGAAGTTAGCCAAATCATTGCACAGCTGTTTCCCAGCCTCAGTGGAATCATATTCATTCCATGGCTTTAAATTTGCATTTAACCTCTCCAGCCTGTAAATTTAAATCTCCTGCCTCAACTTCTTTCTGAATTCCAGACTAACATGTCCAACTGTTCTGCTACCCCGTCAAAACCTGAGTGTCGTCTTGACACCCTGCTTTCCCTCATCCCCACACTGAAAACGGCATCATTTCCTGTGAATTCTACCCCCAGAAGATTTCCTCCATGGTGTATTTGTCTCCCTCCCCATTGCCAGCTCTGTACTGCGGTCACCTCGTTGCTCTTCTGGTCCCTGGTACTTCCTCCCATTCAGACTCTCTCCTTTTTCAAAGTGTCACCTTCCAGCTTTAAACCCTTCAGTGGCTTCTCACAACAAATGGAACTCTATCCATATTAGATTCCAATTGCTGCTGTAACAAATTACCATAAAGTCAGCGACCTAAAACAACGCAATTCCATTTTCTCTCACTTCTGGAAGGCAGAAATCTGAATTGGGTCTCACTAGAATACAGCAAATGCGTCGGGGGGCGGGGGCTGCCTTTCTGCAGTTCTGGGGGACAGTTGTTTCCAGCTTCTAGCGGCTGCTCACATTCCTTGACTCTTAGCCCCTTCCTCCACCTTCAAAGCCATCGATGTGGCACATTCAGATCTCTCTGACTCTGCTGCCTGTCTCCGTGGTCCCATCACCTTCCATGACTGACTCTCCTGCCTCCTTGTTTTCCTTACAAGGACTCCTGTGATTATATTATAGCCACCCAGATAATTCAGGGTAATCTCCCCATCTCACGTCCTTACCTACATCTGCGGAGTCCCTATTGCCATGGAAGGCAGCATATTCACAGCTCTGAGGGCTAGGATGTGGACATCCTTGAGGGGCCATTCTGCAGGATCTCTTGCCCCTCCATTCTCTTTTCACACCTTACCCCTATCCCAGCCCACTGGCTGTCTCAGGGGCTGGAAGTTGAAGAGTTCATTCTCCCCTTAGAGCCTTTCCACATGTTGGTCCTCAGCTTGAAATATTCCCTAGCTCGTCCTTTAGGTCTCAGCTACACCATAATTTCCTCACGATTCTGCCATTGTCACCACCTCAGCTTCCTAGCAAGCTCTTTTGCCCCAGGCAGCTCATCAGTTCCTGTGCTGGTTGGTTCCACTGGGCCCCACAGGGCAGTGACTGTCCGCCCCCACCATTGTGTTGTATACTCAGTGGCTGGCAGAGTTGGTCATACAAAGGAGGCTCTCAATAAACATTTCCTGAATAAACGATATCTCTCAGCAAGCAGGTTCATGTGAACCGTGATCTAATTTCTTAAGAAAATGGGGATTTTGTGAATTAATAGAATGTTTTACAGAAATGGTATGAGAATGGGACGGAAGAGACAATGCTAGTTTATAAAATAACTCCAGTCCTTCCAACGCCACTGTGAATCCATGTTGCTGAAAATGTTCCCCAGAAGTATCTATCATGTATACATTAAGTGGTTTCAGTGTGTGATTTGTGCTTGCTCTTGGTAGATTGCAGGACAAATAACGAGTAAATGTATCGAGTGGATGGGGGCAGTAGCCTACACCAAAGACTACCCCGTGGAAAAATATTTCCGAGATGCAAAGATCGGTAAGTAGATACTTTTTTTTTACATTTTATTTTGTTTTATTTGCCTCTATAGGTGTTTTTGCTATTTTATTTGTCAATTTGATACTCCTGGTGCCTAGGCAAAAGCAATTTTAATTTATTCAGTATATGTGTATTGGCTCTCTTTATGTGACTGGGTTTTTTCCCTTGCCTCATCCTTCAAAAAAATTGATTTACATTTTTAAAAAATATCAAATTGCCTTTTTAAATGCCTCAACAGGCTTTTTCGTAAACTGCCACAAATAAGAGTTTGAGCTTATGCATCACTTGTTGAAGAATCAAAATCTTCAACTTTTGATTAAACTTTAGTCAATTTAATACTGATCCTGGACATCTAGAAACCAAGTAGAAAATGGTCATCTCTTAGTCAAAATCACTCTGTGAAATAGTACCATATTCAGGGAACATCAAGTAATGTAACTAGTAACTATTTTATAGTAAGCACAGAGGTCATGTTTATAGAGCTATTTCTTGTGTTAACCACGGGCCAACCCCTCATTGTTCCTTCTGCTTCCTTTTGCTTAAGGTACGATATATGAAGGAGCTTCCAACATCCAGTTGAACACCATTGCAAAGCACATCAATGCAGAATACTGATGTCCATGAGGGTGGGACCCCTCCCTGGTGTCACTGCTGTAAAATTTCAAACTGTTGTGCCTTGTTGGGAGTATGTGCCTTGCATGGGAATAAGCTTCCACAGTGTTGAAGGATTTTATTGAAGCCCTTAGTCAGGGTTCTGGGGAGTTGACCTTTTTTGTTTTTTCTTTTCAGGCTGCTTCACTTAGGCACAGAGATCCACTTTTAAACTTGGGAAATACACACCTATATTTTTTCCAAAACCGTTTTTAAAGTTCTATACGTATATATTTTTCTTAATTTGGACAAAGTCTCACTCTGTCACCCAGACTAGAGTGCAGTGGTGCCATCTCAGCTTACTGCAGCCTCGACTTCCTGGGTTCCAGTGATCCTTATGCTTCATCCTCTCAAGTAGCTTGAACTACAGGTGTGCATCACCATGCCTGGCTAATTTTTGTGTTTTTAGTAAGATGGAGTTTTGCCATATTGCCCAGTCTGGTCTAGAACTCCTGGCTTCAAGGGATCACCCACCTTGGCCTCCCAAAGTTCTAGGATTACAGGCATGAGCCACTGCGCCTGGTCTGATACTTACATTATCATTCTAGTTTCAGAATATACAGAAGTTTCATTCCATCATTTGGAAAAATAAAGTACATTACTTAGAGAAATAGTTACTTTATATTCCTATTAAATCTTAATCTTGTGGCATCAGAGAAAAATTTGTTATATAGTAGGAAATTTTTACCCAGCACTTACAGATTCAACTCTAAGTTGCAAGTGAGGTCAAAACTGATAAAAATTTATTTTGAAAAATCTAAAAATTCTGGTTTTAAATATGAGAATCAATGGAAAATAAGGTTAGAATTTTTAAGTCATATAATTGAAGAAAATACTGTTTTAACAATATAAAGCAATATGATTTGTTACTATAATTAACCTTTATAAAAGTTACATTTCATGATGGTTTCAGTAGGTCATTTTAAAAACAAATCTCTGCACTAGTTGTCAAGTATAAGTTTTAAGTTTCCTAATTGGTTTAATAATCAGAAAATATTCAATACCCTGTTGCAATATCTATTCTGTGCACTATTTTTCAGTTGACCATGTCTGTATTTTAACTGAATACTGTTTCTTCAGACATGGTTATTGGACTTTATCCTGAATAATAATTCAGAAATTGGGTTTTGGTTCAGTGATTCTCAAGAGAAAGATCTCTTGCCCATTAAGAAGTGTATGAAAATTTCATAAGGAATGAGGGAGAGAAGGGGGCTGTAGAATTTGAAAAAGCATATTCAATATTAAAATAATTTTATACTTGGGAAGGCAAAATGAATCTATCATTTTGCAATATAGGTAATAAACAGGCAAAATGCAATAAAATATATAGCTGGTTGTATTAGTCTGTTTTCACACTGCTGATAAAGACATACCCAAGACTGGGAAGAAAAAGAGGTTTAATTGGACTTACAGTTCCACATGGCTGGGGAGGCCTCCGAATCACGGCAGAGGTAAAAGGCACTTCTTACATGGTGGTGGCAAAAGAAAATGAAGAAGAAGCAAAAGTTGAAACCCCCGATAAACCCATCAGATCTCATGAGACTTACTATCATGAGAATAGCATGGGAAAGACCTGCCCTATGATTCAATGAATCCCACAACACATGGGAATTCCAGGAGATACAATTCAAGTTGCGATTTCGGTGGGGAAACAGCCAACCATATAACTGGTGATACCACTGCTTCAGCATTAGGGATTCTCTGTCAGAAGAGACCCCTCTGTGGTACAGTTCCTAAGTTCCCTCAGGAGGAAGTGGACAACAGAGAAATGAGAGTTTTGATATTTCTGTAAGAGGAACACAAGTTAGAGATGAAAAATGTTCCAAGGCTCATGTAGTTGCTTTAAGTAGTCATTACTGTTAAATGAGAAACATTTTAGGACTTCAATGAAAAGACAATGTTTTTTTAAAAAAACCTGACATTTCCAGAGTAATTTTGCTTTACACATTCATGTTTATTGAATTGGACTAATTTCTATAATGCAAATCAGAGTTAAATATTCAAAATTGTGTGACTACAATTGACATTAAAATGCTAGGAAGAAACACGGACCTTGAATCCAGAGAGATAAAGTCTACTTGCTTTCAAATGGAGAGATGATGAAAACCCACTCATTCAGTCTTTCCGAATAAAAACACAGTAATCTGATAAGAGTAGCAGATGGATTAAATACCCTACAGGGGCCTCAGACATCTTTAATTTTTGTGATTATGTGAAAGAGGTGGACTTTACAGATAATGGAGCAGAAGCCAACATTAGTAAAAAGAATCCTAACTTCTTCCCATAGAATTAGAAACATGTGAAAGTACAATAAACCTCTTGTTCAAATTAGCAGCATCGGAGAGCTTCCCCTTTGCATCTGGACCTTGAATTTATATTTATTGATCGAGCTCTAATTTGTATATATATTTTGTGCATATTCACAAATAACAGTTAAAATTAATTATATTATGTACTATAGTTAATATATGTACCTACCTTCTTCCGTTAGTGAATCCGTGAATGGTAAAACATGTTATGTTGTCATTTTTCCAAAGAGGATGTTGTGGGTTTTCCCTGTAGTTCTTCCATTATAGCTTTTCTTTTGATAACCATGACTTCAGGAGCTTCAAAACTATCTATCTTGTGTTTGTGTCTGGTGGAGAACCAGCCATTAGCCTCCTGAAGCCTGCCATCATTGTTAATTTGACGATTGGCCTGTCGTGGGGCTCAGAAAGTCAAGAACTGTTTGAGCAGAAGTGTGTGGGCTGTACTGGATTCCACCCAACTGCCAAGTCAGTATTGTTAGAGATTTCATTTTACAACACAAAAATGAACATGTGTCAAACATTTTAAAATCATGGAAAGTGAAACCTAGAAAGACCTTAGAGAACCAGCCAGCCAACGCTCTCATTTTAAAAATGAAGGGTTCATAGCACAGATTACTTGCCCAAGATTATCCAGGAACAAAGACAAGAATCCAAATATACTTGGGGACAAGAATTAGTCCCCAAATTCAGTATTTTCCTAGTATTAAACATTGCCCCTTTCAACAAATTTTGGATTTCATTCTTAATGTATTTCAGTACTCTTGTTGATTTAGGTTAAACTGATAAAGAATGAGAATTTCAGAAGTGTTTATATTGATCAGTGTTATTGCTTACATATATGAGTCAAAGATACTGGCATTTAGCAAGCTCTCCTCAGCTGTAACCAGTATATCGAATATGAAGATTATTGTGTGGGATCCTTTGGTTTCATTGTTATGATGTATTTTATAAATGTGCCAGTTATATCCTTGTTTATGTATTTTTGCTGATCTTTCATAAAGCAAAAGTTTTGTTTTAATGGAATATATTGGATTGTATTCAATGTTGCAAAATCAATATTCTATAGTGAATGAAAAAAATAAAGGACTAAATTAACTGGAGATTTGTGGTACTCTTATAAAGCAAAATTGTTTGTTATATAGACAGATGAAATAAGAAAATAATGTAATCTTTCTGTAAGATAGATACGTGTTTGTTTACCATACCAATAACTTGCCTCTCATAAAGCCAATTTTGTTTTCAGAATGTAGACCAAGTTTAAATTCATGATGCTAAAGAAAATTTTGCCAGAGGACTCTTTTTTTTAATGGCAAAATAAGCAGCTCTTCAGTAGAGAGTTTCCCTCTTCTGAGCACATCCTTGCTATACAGATATTATCTGGCTGATATGTATGCCTGTGCTTTGTAGTATTACTTTTAGAAAATGTATATTATTGCACTTTTTGCTCAGTGGTACACTGTAGCCTAAGGCCATAGGAAATTTCAACTTATCTTCTCCTATTATTCTCTACATCACTTTAGAAATCTAGGTACTACTGCCTTTCCTTTGTCATTTAGCAACATGCAGTCAGTGGTTGCTATGTCCAAAGTGCTGTGGACTCTGAGCCACCATGCAAAGATGAATAAGAACAGCTCCTTGTTTAAATGTGCGCCCATCCAGGTTGTCTTTTATATTCAATCTATCACAGAAAGATTGAGTAGAAAGTTATACCAAAGTCATCCCTATGCGGAAGTATTTCTTTGCATCCATTAGAATGATAACCATAAACACTGACATCTCTTGAGCTCCTACCATGTACTAGCCATGATTCTAGACTCTTGACACATATTAACTCACAACAGCCCTATGAGGGAGGTGCTCTTGTTATCTCATTTTACAGGCAAGGAGACTGAGGCATAGAGGGTGTAGATAAGATGCTTATTGGCAGATGGCAGAAATGGAACTCAAACTCCGGCAGTCTTGCTGATGAAGGCCCTCCTAGCTTTATTCTTTTGGGTCTCTAAGTCTTGCTTATCTTCAGGAGCCTTCCAGTAAAATGTCACCACCAACTAGTCCTTTATTTGTTAATAATTGTTCATGAATAAGTTTCAGATACTTTGAGGCAGAGAAACTAGCTGAGCACGGGACCTGTGAGACAAATAGGTGTGGTGGAAGCATATGTGTTTGGGGAGAAGGCCTGGGAGAGTAGGTAGAGCAATGGGAAGTTGCAGTTAGTAGGATGAGAAAAGCACCGAAAAGAAAACTAAGGAAATACCAAAAAAATCTCACTAAAGGTTTACTATGTGCCATGTTTGACTCGATCTAAAAACATAATGATAATTTCTTGAGCCCAGGAAGTTTGAAACCAGCCTGGGCAACATGGCAAGACCCCTTCTCTACAAAAAGCAAAAACAAAACAAAAACAAAAAACAAAGAATAACCAGGCATGGTAGCACATACCTGTAACCCCAGCCACTTGGAGGCTGAGGTGAGAGGATCTGACAGAGTGAGATCCTGTCTCAAGAAAAAAAGAAAAGTAAAGACTCTAAGTTACCCTAGGGTGGGGGGAATGACACAAAAAGGCATGACAGAAGTCTGAGTGGTGGCGACAGTGTTTGACATGCAATTATTTGTACAGATAGCTCACATGGTAAGTGGAAAATAAGATGGGAAGATAGGCAAACATGGGTTAAACTCAGATACTCAGATAGTGCAAATGAAAAATGTAAATCCCAGCTACATGAAGTTAGAAACACCGAAACCAAAACAACACAGCAAAGTTGAAATAAAGAGATGGAAAAAGACCGTACAAATGCTACAAAAAGGAAAGCAGGAATAGCAATGTTGGTATCTAATAAAACGGAGTTAAGGGCAAAAATAATTTTAAAGGATATCTCATAAAAAGGAAGAGCTCACCAAAAAAGTCCAGTAATCACGAACTTTATGTCCCTAACAACATAACTGGGAACTGCATGGAGCAAAGCAAATAGAAATACAATGAAAAGAATTGACAAAGCCATAATCATAGTTGCTGACTTAGAAATCACCAAGTCAAGTAGAAGGTAAGAACAGACGTAGAGGATTTGGGTGGCATAATGAACAGGTTTGATGTATAGAGAGAGAACTTTTTTGTTTCTTTTCAAATGCAAATGAATGATCTTTAGAATTTTGTCTCAAAGGAAATTTCTGCAAATTCCAAAAAGATAAATTTTACAGGTGGCACTCACTATACACAATGATAAGTAAATGTATAAACAAAAAAAGGTAGAATATAAAAAAGCTAACCACACTGGGCTAAGTGGCTCATGCCTGTAATCCCAGCACTCGGCCTCCTTCGGGAGACTGAGGCAGGCGGATCGCCTGAGGTCAGGAGTTCGAGAGCAGCCCGGCCAACATGGTGAAACCCCGTCTCTATTAAAAATACAAAAATTAGATTTTGTGGTGGCGTGTGGCTGTAATACCACCAGTTATTCTGGAGGCTGAGGCAGGAGATCCTGGAGGCAGAGGTTGCCGTGAGCAGAGATCCCATCACTGCATTCCAGCCTAGGCGACCAAGTGAGACTCCGTCTCTAAAAAAAAAAAATTAACAGTAGACTTTACATAACCTGGATTAATTACTAAATAAAAATATAAATTAAAAATTGTTGGCTGAGCACAGTGGCTCACGCCTGGAACCCAAGCACTTTGAGAGGCCGAGACAGGTGAATCATTTGAGGTCAAGAGTTCAAGACCAGCCTGGCCAACATGGGGAAACCCCATTTCTACTAAAAATAAGAAAATTAGACAGGCATGGTGGCTCAAGTATGTAATCCCAGCTACTCAAAAGGCTGAGGTGGGAGGATTGCTTAAACCCGGAAGGCGGAGATTGCAGTGAGCTGAGGTCTGCACTCCAGCATGAGTAAAAGCGAGAATCCATCTAAAACAAAAACAAAAACACAGAAACCCACGAATGTTGACAATGATATGACAAGCCCAGCTATCTTGAATTTTCAGTGCTTCTGGGAGGGAGTACAGGAAGGCATGTCAGGGACATCCAGGGCAGCATGGTTTGTAGTAGTGAGAAGTTAGAAATGGCTGAGTGGGAGAATAAATAGGTAAATCATGGAAAATACACACCAAAGCCATTTAAACAAATAAGGAAGATTTATGTATAGAGATGAACTCATCAGCAAGTCATATTGTTTAAGGAGATAATAAGCCATGTAGTATTTGTGCAGAACAGTACAAAGCTACATATATTTCTGTAAATACAAGCATGTATAATATAAAGTTTTGGAAATTAGCCGGACACAGTGGTGCACACCTGTAGTCCTAGCTACTCCAGAGGCTCAGGCAGGAGAATCACTTGAGCCAAGAAGTTCAAAGCTGTAGTGAGCTATGATCATGCCACTGCACTCTAGCCTGGGCAGCAGAGTAAGACCTCATCTCTTAAAATTAAAAAAGAAAGAAAGAAAGAAAGAAAAAAGTGGAAAGTATACTGCCACACCAATGACCGAATTTAACTTTGGGGGCCTGTGCTGGCACTGGAGGTGATTGGCATCATCTATACTATTTGAATTTTTGTATTAGGAATATATTCTTATATTACTTGTGTAATTGGAAATATAAAATTAAAACAACCTATTGGACTACTCACATCTTTACTTTTGTGCTTCAGTCTCCCTTAACTGATTTTTCTGCTTGTCTCAAATAGCCACAGTGAAATAGGCAGCTCTATTCAGCCTCATGGGAGACCGGACTCTGACATAGAAAGCAGAGAAAAGAGATCTGAAACCTATGAAGGTTTGACCTCCCTAGGTAAATAGCACTGTCCTAAGCAAAGCAATGTATGGCTTGCTTTGCCAAGCAGAACTTCACAGAGAGAGCTTTTTGCTCTCAGGTACAAACTGGGCCGTTTGCACGAGCCTTGGGATTAGGATCTTGTCTTTTGTTGTGATTTGATTTTCTATGATTTGACCCAAGGTATTCAAATGTAACATTTCCTTGAACATGAAGCACTTATATTAAGGAAAAAGGAAAAATTCAAAACTTCTACTCAAGTCAAAGGACACGGGTCCTTCATTTAAATTGGATGGACAAAGTATGGCCCATGGACCAAATCCAAGCCACTGCCTATTTTTGTTACGGCCTACAAGCTAAGAATGTGTCTTTATGTTTTAAATGTTATATAGGTACAGTATTCTCAATTTTGCCACTTGTCCTCAAAGCCTAAAATGTTTACTCTCTAGCATCTTTAGGAAAAAGTTTGCCAACCCCTGATTAAATGATTGCTTCTAAATCAAATTTTGACTGGAAAGGTTGGTCAGTCTGTCTTGACAACATACCAAAAGGAGAGAAAGAGAGAAGTCTTCCCCTAGAAACTTGCGGCATTATTCTTTCTTGATTTCCTTTGAGGACTTTCTAGACCTATGGGCTCCCTCCCACAACCTACAAACATGATTGTCTTCCTTTACCCACAATTTCAGTTACCTGCATCAACTGTGATCCAAAAACATTAAACAAAGCACTGCACAAATAAATGACATATAAGTTTTGAGTTGCACATAGTTCCTAGTAACATGATGAAATCTTGCACAATTCTGTGCTGTCCCGACAAGGATGTGAATCATCCCTTTGTCCAGCATATCCACCTGTCTGCCCTACCTGCCTCTTAGTCATCAACAGTATCTGCTCCTGACATCCGGCCATCTTCACTGTCATGCTGGGTGATCTGGGATCACACAAAGCAGAGGTTCCACCTTCTGAGACACTGTTGGAAGGTTGATAGCCAAATGCTGCATCACTGTGCCTACGCCATTCATGCAACTTCATCCTATCCCATAGGCCTTTTACCATCTCACATCACACAAGAAGGGTGAGTATGACAATGAGATAGTGAGAAAGAGATCACATTCATATAACTTTTCTTACAGTATATTGTTACGATTGCTCAATTTTTTTTTTTGAGACAGAGTTTCACTCTGTCGCCAGGTGCGAGGCTGGAGTGCGGCGGCGCGATCTCGGCTCACTGTAACCTCCGCCCCCTGGGTTCAAGCGATTCTCCTGCCTCAGCCTCCTGAGTAGCTGGGACTATAGGTGTGCACCACCATGACCAGCTAATTTTTGTATTTTCAGTAGAGAAGGTATTCACCATGTTGGCCAGGATGGTCTCGATCTCTTGACCTCGTGATCCACCTGCCTCGGCCTCCCAAAGTGCTGGGATTACAAGCGTGACCACTGCGCCCGGCCTCTATTTTATTATTATTGTTAATCTCCTTCTGTGTCTAATTTATAAATTAAACTTTATAATATGTACAGGAAAAAATACAGTATATATAAGATTCAGTTCTAACTGCAGTGTCGGGCATCCATTGGAGATCTTGGAACATATCACCAATGGACAAAGCAGGGACAACTGTATGTTCGTGTCTCCCCATCCTTAAAAAATCAATTCCCTGTGAGCCACTGCTCCGCAGTGCTGAAAAGATGGATAGTGGCCACTTTCCCTATAGCAGTTCCTCATCCTCATTGCTCCTTAATCCCTTTTTACCTGGTGTTCATTTTGTCAGTGAGTTTAAACAATGTTCTCCAAAGCCATCCTTTTACCTTTAATTGGTGGCCTATTATATTTGTCCCAATTTATATAGTTTCAGACAATCCTTGTCTTTCTAAAGGCTCTTTGCTCCTTTGACAAGGCACCTCCTCTTTTTGACTGACTCATCCTTGGCTTCTTTGGCCTTAAATGGAAATTTTTTATCAAGATTCTGCCATTGTGCCTCTTCATTCTCTATACAATTGGTTCTCAAACTTCACTGTGCTTTTAGAATAACTTCAAGAGACTTCAACGTGCAGACTGTGGAATACTGTTCCCAGAGTGTCCCTGTCATTGGATATAGTGTTTATCTTTAGATCTGTCCAGCAGGCTTTGGAAATTTATGTCTAAGATGCAGGTGAACAATGAGGGTAGGACACAGAGATCAGGAAGTCTTACGTAAGCCTATTGGTATAAAAGTCAGCTGAAGTACTCAGGAAGGACTGGCCATCTCCTGGGCTTTCAGCCTACAGATCACTTAGGATGCCTGTAAAAAGGCATATTTCCTGACCTACGAGTCTGAGTTTGGGCGCTGGGGCCTGGAAATCTGCATGTTTAGTAACCTGCCAAGGGATTTTCATCGCACACTAAGACTTGAGTAGGGTGCTCAAAATGATTCCATCCCAAGTCCATGTTCCTTTCCAATTGCTCCCCAGAGACCCAACTGCTTAGATAGCAAAGAAGCAGAAAGGGAGCAGGTGGGCCCCTTCCCTCCATCCTCCTGAGGTCAGAAGTCCTTATGGATCCCCATTCACCCTCCTAGTGTCAAGCTGAGAAGCCACGCGCCAGCTGTTCTCCGAGTTTGGTGGAACCGAAAGCAATTTAGGGCAAGGTGTTCACAATTCTCCACTGCAAAATAGGAGCCTCCATGGGGCTTGCTTTAATTAAATTTTACTTTATTAGTTCAAGAGTTAATGAAGAAACCATTGATAAGATAAATCACCTTAGGCACGGTGTTTTGAAATCTAACCATTTCTCTTAGAAATGTATTTTTTTTTTTCCTGTTGGATATGCAGCTAATGATGAAGTAATAGCAGGAATGTAAGTTTTGGTGCCTTTGGAGGGTCAGGGAGTCTGAAGGGAGAACATCTGGCTGAGGGGAGAGTCCTGTGAGCCTTGCTTATTTTATACTATGTCTATAGCAGAAACCCATCGCTGTAAAGTATGCATATAGTTCCTTCACACATTCACACTCCATTGTCCCTATCTGATTGATTTCTGCAAGTGGACAAAGGCTAAGGATATGCTTATTGATTGTTGCTCAGTGCATTTTAAATGTATTTTGTAATAAAGAGTATTTTGAGACTGAAACAAACCTTCATTTATCTGATGGGCAAAGAAGTGTTGGGAATTATTCAGGTTGAAATAAACAGCTATCAAAACAGTCATCAGGTGGAGACAGACATGAGTTTGGGGTGGGTTTTTTTTTCACATCATGTGAAAAATTTAGAGTCTGCTCATCAACTGACATTCTCATAGGCAAGTCATTATTTGGCATGAGCATGCATGCTTCCTTTTGGTTAACACCTTCTCACCTCAGTTGACTGTAAATTTATATAAATGTTTACTTAATTCAAGCTGATTTTTGGACTAAAATTCCTACTGTGCCTTAGCAAAGCAGAGCAATCTCCAGAAGAACAAAATTTCAAAACAAGTTTAATTCATCATCTCTGACTAATAATATAGATGATAAAGGCCCTGAATCCAAGTCAAATGCTGCAGCATTTCTCGCTGGTCCCTTAGAGGAAAAAATTGCAATCATTTATGCAAAGGCAATATAGCCACTGGTATGTAAAAGGAGCATCTGGCCAGGTGCGGTGGCTCATGTCTATAATTCCAGCACCTTCGGAGGCCAAGATGGGTGGATTGCTTGAGCTCAAGAGTTCATGTCCAGCTTGGCAACATGGCAAAACCCCATCTCTACAAAAAATATACACACAAAAAAGTAGCCAGCCATAGTGGTGCCCACTGTGGTCCCAGCTACTCGAGAAACTGAGGTGGGTTACTTGCTCGAGCCCGTGGGGTGGAGGTTGCAGAGAGCTGAGATTGTGCCATTGCACTCCAGACTGGGTGACAGAGCAGGACCCTGTCTGTAAATAAATAAATGGAATATCTTTTTCCTGGCTCATGTCTGGCAGCCGAAGGACGTACTGTTGTGGCTGGTTACTTAGCTGGTTCGTTGGCTCAAGGCTTTTATGTCATTTCTCTGAAGAGTCGTCTCTCTTGTGCTCTTCTGAAGTTGACCATGTTCTTGACTTCTAACATCTTTGCCCTAAGTTCCTGTACCATTTTTGCAACCTCAGTTTGTGGGTTTTTTCACTTAGGCTTTGTGGTTATTTCAGCGCGTTCCAGGTAAGAGATCATCAGACCCCTCCAGGATTTCTCTGCAACTGTCCTCTGGAGACTGAGCCAGCACACCCGCTGCTCCTGGGCCTGGGGCTCCACGAAATTGGAAGCCCAGCTATGGGTTTATTGTCTCCATTAGTAATTATATTAATTAACTAATACAGAAAGTAAAACTGCAAGGATTTCAACCTGTTCATGTTGTGGGTTTGGTAAGAATAGTTTTCATATACATTTTGAGTGTTCTAATTAGTAATTAAATCTTCATTAAATAAAGACTATGTAATGGACCAGGCACAGTGGCTCACACCTCTAATCCCAGCGCTTTGGGAGGCTGAGGCAGGGAAATCACCTGAGGTCAGGAGTTGGAGACCAGCCTGGCCAATATGGTGAAACCCCATCTCTATTAAAAATACGAAACAGTAGCCAGGCATGGAGGCGGGCGCCTGTAATCCCAGCTACTTGGGAGGCTGAGGAAGTTGCAGTGAGCTGAGATTGTGCCATTGCCCTCCAGCCTGGGCAACAGAATGAGATTCTGTCTCAAAAAAAAAAAAATATATATAATGTCTCTTTGTGCTTACTTATTTCTGGGTTTTAAAAAGCAGACCGCCTCTGTGAAGATTTTCTATTTCTTTCTTCTTCAACTTTTTCTTTTCTTGTTTTTATTTTTTTTTAATAGAGACATAGCTCATTGCAATCTCAGACTCTTGGCCTCAAGGGATCCTCCCACCTCAGCCTCCCAAAGCATTGGTATTATAGACATAAGCCCCTACACCCAGCTCATTTTTTGTTTTCTAAACTCTACTTTTGTATTTTTTATTTCTATTATAATCTTGATGTGTACACATTATGATTCACAGGGTTATTTTTAAATGTATTTTATTGAAAGTGTATAAAATTAGAATATATTTTTATTTAAAATGTAGTTTAAATTAGTATAAAAATGTAGTTTAAAATTAGTATAAAAATTAAAAATGAATTTTTTTCATGTTTTTAAAGAAGTTATTTTTCTTCTAAAATGTTTAAAATTAATATCACAAGCAAAATAAAATTCCAATAACTAAAAATTTTAGTGAAATTTATTTACCTGAAACTGAATTTTTACATTTAATTTTTTGATATTTTAATTAAATGCTATTAAATATTTTTTATAAAAAACAAGACTATTCACAATTCTACATTCAGTGTTCATCAGCTAATGTAGAGAATTACAACCATGTTCCACGCATGTTACAACTAGACCTACTTAGTTAATCATGTTTAGGAGTAATGTGAATTATTAATATTGCAAAATGTTGCTCAGGCACCATATGAAACTGTTGGAAAGTCAAGCCAGTTCATGGAACTTCTGGAACTTCTTGTCAGAACACAAAGAGAAGCCATGAAAGGGAAGCTCAGCACAATGGGAAATTATTATTGATTAGGCAAGTATCCGTCAGTCTTATAGGAGGAGGGATAAATTGTGTCACATCCAGACAATATTATTCAGCACTAAAACTTGATAAGGTATTAAACCATGAAAAAACACAGAGGAAACATAAATGCAAGTTGCTAAGTGAAAGAAGCCAACCTGAGGCCGAGTGCAGTGACTCAGGCCTATAATCCCAGCACTTTGGAATTACAGGCTGAGGTGGGTAGATAACAAGGGCAGGAGATCGAGACTATCCTGGCTAACATGGCGAAACCTCGTCTCGACTAAAAATACAAAATGTTAGCTGGGTGTGGTGGTGGGCGCCTGTAGTCCCAGCTACTTGAGAGGGTGGGGCAGGAGAATCACTTGAACTCAGGAGGTGGAGGTTGCAGTGAGCCGAGATTGTGCCACTGAACTCCAGCCTGGACAACACATCTCAAAAAAAAAAAAAAAAAGAGGCCAATCTGAAAAGGTTACAGACTATCTGATTCGAACTATATGACATTCTGGAAAAGACAAAACTATGGAGACGGTAAAAAGATCACTGATTGCCATGAGTTAGGGGAAGGGAAGAATGAGCAGGTGGACCTCAGAGGATTTTTTAGGGCAGTGAAATTGCTCTGTCTGATATTGAAATGATGGATACATGTCATTATACATTGTCCAAGCCTATAGAGATACAACACCAAGTGTGGATCTTAATGTAAAGTGTAGATTTGGGTGGTTATTATGTCAATTAGGTTCATCAATTGTAACAAATGTCCAGGCATGGGGGCTCACCCCTGTAATTTCAGCTACTTGGGAAGCTGAGGCAGGAAGATTGCTTGAGCCCAGGAGTTCAAGACCAGCCTGGGCAACATAAGGAGTCCCCTTGTCTCCAAAAATAGTGCTACTATTACTGAGACTTTCCAGAGCATTTTGCAGTTCTATAAGAAGAAAACAGAGGACTCTACTTTATAACCTCAGGGTAGGACAGGATTTTTTAAGCAAAACACAAAAGATTGATAAGTTCAAGTACATTAAAATTCAGAATTCTCTCAACAAAAACTTGGACAAGATACTTGCAATATATAGCAAAAAATTAGTATTCAGAATATAGACAAATGGGAAATAATGAGAAAAACAGCAACACAGTAGAAATGGGCAAAAGACATGAATAGACATAGGAAGAGTAACATGCAAAAAGATGCTCTACCTCATTTGTAATCAGGAAATGCAAATTAAGACCACAGTGGGCTGCGGGAGTGGCTCACACCTGTAATCTCAGCACTTTGTGAGGCTGAGGGGGAGGATCGTTTAAACTCAGGCTCATGGGGAGGATCGTTTGAGATGGTTTCACTGACCTGGGTGACATGGTGAAACCCTGTCTCTACAAAAAATACAAAAGTTAGCCAGGTGTAGTGGTGTGCACCTGTAGTCCCAGCTATTCAGGAGGCTGAGATGAGAGGATTGTTTGAGCCTGGGAGGCAGAGGTTGCAGTGAGCAGAGATCACACCACTGCACTCCAGCCTGGGCAACAGAGTGAGAGACTCTGTCTCTATTTGAAAAGAAAAAAGAGAATAGAAGAGAAGAAAAAGGTTTGTTGCAACTGAGCCTGCATCCATAGGGTGCTGAGTACATTTAGCCCAAAGGAGGACTAGTTACTCTTATTAGGGAAGAAAAATGGATAAATATATCAAAATGAGACTGGGAAATTAAAAGCATTTTTCTGGCTGAGAAAAGCTTAAGGGATTTTACATTTAATTTTTTGAAACTTTAAATGTTATTAAATATTGCTTATAAAAAATAAGACTATTCACAATTCTACATTCAGTATCCATCAGCTAATGTAGAGAATTACAATCACGTGCCATGCATGTTACAAGAAGACTTATGTAGTTAATATAATGTAGAAGTAATGTGAATTATTAATATTGCAAAATGCTGCTCAGGCACCATGTGAAACTGTTGGAAAGGCAAGCCAATTCATGGAACTTCTGGAACGGTCCATTGGAACACAAAGAGATGGTAGGAGGAAAGAGAAGCCAAAACCCTGAAGAGCTTTGGCGGAATTACCTAATTTGGGGTAAAATAGAAAAAACCTTTTCTTTCCCCCAGCCGATTTCTGGAGCAGCCTCCAAAATGGCTGAGAGTAGGTGCTGAGAAAACATACCTGTAAGACGGATGGCCAGGTAGGAAGCATGGTTTGGTTAGTGCTTTTTCTTTAAAGAGTAGCTGCTTAGGAACTATTTCTCCTTTCGTTTACTCATTGTCTTTATTCCAGTGTGGGCTTGGGAACATTAAAACATTATTTGGAAAATCAACCTTTGGTATTTTTTTTTTTTTTTTTTTTTTTGAGACGGAGTTTCGCTCTTGTTACCCAGGCTGGAGTGCAATGGCGCGATCTCGGCTCACCGCAACCTCCGCCTCCTGGGTTCAGGCAATTCTCCTGCCTCGGCCTCCTGAGTAGCTAGGATTACAGGCACGCGCCACCATGCCCAGCTAATTTTTTGTATCTTTCGTAGAGACGGGGTTTCACCATGTTGACCAGGATGGTCTGGATCTCTTTGACCTCGTGATCCACCCACCTCGGCCTCCCAAAGTCCTGGGATTACAGGCTTGAGCCACCGCGCCCGGCCCAATATTTACCAGCTCCTATTAGTGAGTTTGGATTTGTAGTTTGGATAGAGGCGGTGCCATCCTCCTCTCAGGCACCTCATGTGGCTTGAAACCATGTCCACACTGGAAGAAGACATGTCCTCCATTAAGGGCATCCATGAAGATCAATGAATGGCCCAAAGTGATTCCTAAGGAGGATGAATCTGTTAACTGCAAATGTGGTTTCAGAGCGGAGTGTGGCACCTGAGTTCCAGTCGCCAGCAGGCCACCACCTCTGGTTCCACCTCCAAAGTAGTTTTTAAGTCTGTCCAATCTCTCTTCTTTACTAACACCATAGTCTAATCTAAGGTATGATCTTGCACTAGGAACAGCACAATAGGCCTCTTAACTGGCTTCCAGCTTCCACTCATCCCACAGTTCAATTCACTTTCTATCTAGCAGCCTGAGACATTCTTTCAAATATAAATTGGATTACACTCCTCTTCCATGATTTCTCTAGAACTGTGCTGTTCAATATGATGGCCGCCAGCCATGTGTGTCTAACCAAATTATTTTTTGGTCTTTTGCTATTTTATTAGGAGGATTATTGCATATATATTCATGACAGTCATCTGTTGTTCTTCCTTATGCTTTTAACTAGATATTGGTTTTGTACTGTATTTCTTTAAAAATGATTTGAGAAATTATCTATATTTTTATGATTTCAGATACCTATCTAAATTTAAATTAGTTAATTATTTTTTAACGAGCAATCATTTCCTCTGTTATACTAGCCATGTTTCAAGTGCTTGTTAGTCACGTGTGGTCAGTGGTGACCATGTTGGGCAACACAGGCATCTAGCATTTTCATTTTCCCTAAACGTTGCATCTGTCTGTACTGCTCTTGAAGATGCATCAGTTTCTCTCTCAAAGTAGCAAGTGGTGCCCAGAGGTCCTCGCCAAGCAAGCTGTATGGTCGCCAAGAGCTTTAGGCTTTGAAGGAGTATGGCAAGTTTAATTTTGGGAGCTATTACTTTCTTCTCTCTCTCTTTTCTCTTCTCCCTGCTCAAGCAGGCTCCTACACTTCTTGCCTTCACTGAGGTTGGTGGCAGCACCTCCTGGCTTTTGTCTAAAAGTCTAAATCCACAGAGAAGGACAAGGTTTGAAAGGAAAGGGAAAAATTAAGTTCAGTGTGAAGGATAATGCTTAAGGAGGGAAGAATTTTCTCCAAATTAATGAGAGATTTCCCTACGTTGGGAGAAGAGAGAGAGAGTTGATCAGGTCCCACGGGTAGCCTAGACTAGCACCCCAAGACAGTACATCAGAGGGCAGGAAGGAATGGCATGGGGGACACCGGGAGGCTGGGTCCTGGGCTGAGCCCTCCAGCCTCGTGAAAGGTGCTGGACCTCAGGCATGTCCCAAGCAAAGCAGAGAAGCTGGCCTGAAGCAAGCACCTGGGCCAGGAGAAGTGACCTCTCTCTCAAGACGACGGAGGCTCAGGAGACCCCTTTATATCATGGCCCTGGGCAAGATCCCAGAGCCCAGACGGAACTCCTGGGGAAAAGAGCCTTCCCAGAGTTAGATATGCCGTGGAATTATTGGGCTGAGCGCTTAGAGTTGATGTCACACTGATTGAGGGTGTAAGAGGATGTAGGGTGTGATTTTTAGTCTTTCATAGAACTAGAACTAGAGTCCAGAGCTGCTTATAGATCAGGTGCTGTAAGTCTTAGTGTCCCTAGGCAATCCCAGCCTGTTGTCCCTTAGATTTGCTTGCTACCCCCTTATTTTGTATAGGGGGCACCTGAGCCGAGACGCAAAGGCCCTTGCTCCCAAGTTCCCACAGCAGATGACTAACAGCGTAGGCATTGACATCAGACTGCTGGAGTTTGGCTGTCTGCTCCACCACTTCTTAAGTGCACAACCTGCAGTGGGTATCTCATGGCTGCCATGACAAAATACCTTATACTGGGCAACTTACAAGCAACAGAAATGTATTTCTCATGGTTCTGGAGGCTGGGAAATCCAAGTTCATGGTGTGGAGAGATAGGAATCTGTCTGGTGAGGGCTCACTCTGCTTCATAGATGCTACCTTTTCACTGCATCCTCACATAACAAAGGAGCACACAAGCTTCCTCAGGCATCTTTTCTAAAGACACTAATCCCATCGATGAGGGTGGATTCCTCACTGAGGCCCCACCTCTTACTACCACTACATTGAGAATTAGGTTTGGACATACAGATTTGGGAGGAGGGGAACACAAACATTCTGACCAAGGTTGTGGTTACTTGACCTCTCTAAGGTTTTGTTTTCTTAAGGGTATACTGGGCATGATAATGACACTAATGCCGACTTTGAAAGCCTGCTGTAAGACATAAGGTACACAATGGGTATGAGCCTCAGCAGAGTACTGAGCCATTTTGTAAATGACCAGCTGGGACCACAGGCTGGCTCTCCTGGCTCCTCATTCAACGTTCCTATCTCATAAAGTCAAAGCAACTCTAATGAGCAGATCAGAAAGTAAAGTTTTAAAACTTCTGAAGTCCCACTTTTTCTCAAATTACAGCAACTCCTTTAGCCAAGGGTAAGATACCCTGACCCACTTGCTTAGAGGTTTGCCATCAAGGCCACTGCCGCGTCCCCAGCAGAAAATGCGAAACCCTTCAAGCACTTTGGCTTCCATTCCAAGATGATCTGCATGACATTTGGGTCAATCAATCTAGAGATGATGATTCTTGTTGTAGAGCTGTGTGTGTCAATCACAAAAAATAAGGGTTCCCAATTGATTTTTGTGGACTGGTTTCATTTTCTCAGAAAGCTTTTCAGGTTAACGGTGGAAGCTAGGATGCTGAGAGGAGGTGGCGTGTCTTCACCTACTTTTGCCCAGGAATGTCTGGCTGTCATTGTACTCTGTGGAATAAAATTGGAATCATCAAGCCCATTGAGGAATTACAAGGACATTTTAAAGCAGAACATTTATTATTCCAGGGGAATAAGCATAGAGCATCTGCCTGGAGGAGATACACACACACACATACATACATACATACATACATACATACGTACACATAGGTTTGTCTTTCCAGAATAAGTTTCTCACAACAACACAGTGACAGTCAGGAATCTGTGAGTACTCTTTTCCTGTGCTATCTTTCCACCTCAATGTGTGAAATTCATTTACAACATCCTCAAAATTAAAGCATAAGGAAAACTAAATTAATAGTTAAAGGGGTAATTTAAAGTAGGCAACTGTCCTTGTTTCTCTCCTAAACTGGTTGATTTATGCGTTGTTGTGGTTTTTTTTTTTTCTGAGAACACAAAACTATTAATTTATGTGTGAAAAGAACAGTGAATTAATCCTAAAGAGCCCTGCAGCCTTTAAAGACCTGAATCATATGTTGAGCTCGTTTAAAACTTGCATAGGAAATTAAGGTAGAATAAAGCCCTTTAATTTGAAAAGTGCATCCATAGTTGCCATCCCTAGGATATCTGCAGGGTCATTATTCAGAAAGGTTAAGGAGGACTTTATTTTTTTATATTCACTATGTATTTCCCAGTTACAGCTCACCATGGTGCATTTCAACTTATAAAGAGAAGGAGATAAAAGCGGGGGGAGGGGAGCTTTTTATTCACTTTCCACTTAATTTCCTTGCTGCCACGCCAGTCCCAGCTTAATGAATGTAATTGCTACCTTTGATGAAAATACTATTATCAAGATCACACATTACATTGGAAAACAGTTTTTCTTTAAACACAGTTACTGCAGTCTCTAATTATGCATGTAACAAGTGTCTCCCAAACAAAAGAGCATGTTGTCTACAATTGCTAGGAATTGGAGCAAGGCAAATTCGAACAAAGGACAGATTAGATTTGCTCCTCGCTCCACAAAGCCCATCCCTCTGATTAATTTCCTGCAAAAACTAAAACAATTCTCTTAAAAGGCGCTCGTCCCCTTCTCCAGAATGATCCATATGCCATTTGGGTCTTTCTATAGGATGATAATGGCCCCTGATTTGAACCCATGTTAGAAAATAAGAAAGGGCTTTTATGAACTTCCTCTTTCATATGCAAATGAGCAGCACAAGATCTTGAGGGATAATGAGCCCCCCAAAAAGTGACTTTTTAGTGGCTATAAAAGAGCTCACTGGTAGGGGAAAGTCTGCATGGAGCCTGTTCAACCCAATTATTTTATTAGTTTCAAGAAATGAGGCAATGCTGAGAAAATACTTCTGTGCTTGTTGAGACAGAGGCAACAGCTTTTCTAGGGTGGCCTTTTCCGAAAGACAGTTTAGTGACTTAGGAATATAATTTTTAAATGGATTCACGATTAAACAGCAAGTATACTAGTTAAAGTTTTAGGAGACCCTGGGTTTTAATTGCACTTTGCTATTCATTTAGGAGACTGACTGCATTGGGCAAGTTGTTAGTCAAGTCCGTCCCCTGGGGTCTTCATTTCTTTCGCTTACCCATGTGAGAGGGGAGCGGGATGATCCTGAATGTGCAACTGCTACAATGTCTCCATTCTGCCCTCAGCATTACTCAAACCCAGAAGGAAAAAGCCAGCTTAGTCTCCAATACAATATTAGTTATGAGGATGAGGTTGAGTAAGGCTGCCTGGGTTCAAATCTCAAGTCACAACGTACCTCCTGTGTGACATGGGAAATGATCATCTTTCTATGTCTTTATTTCCACAACTTTACTTATTTTTGGTATTTGCTGTATTGTTTATGTATATGTGTGTTTGTATATTTATATACATATATATGTATGTATTTCAACTTTCATTTTAGGTTCATGGAGTACATATGCAGGTTTATTACCTGGGTATATCGTGTGATGCTGAGGTTTGGGACCGAACTGATCCCGTCACCAGAAAGTGAGCAGAGTACCCTAGAGTGAGCTTTTCAACCCTCGCCCCACTGCCCCCGTTCCCCTCTGGTAGGCCTCAGTTTCTATAGTTATAACCTTTTTCTTTTTTTGTTGTGATGGAGTCTTGCTCTGTCACCCAGGCTGGAGTGCAGTGGCATAATCTCGGCTCACTGCAACCTCCAGCTTCCAGGTTCAAGCAATTCTTCTGCCTCAGCCTCCCGAGTAGCTGGGACTACAGGCGTGAGCCATCACACCTGGCTAATTTTTTTTTGTAGTTTTAGTAGAGATGGGGTTTCACCATATTGCCAGGGTGTCTCAAACTTCTGATCTGGTGATCTGCCCTCCTCGGCCTCCCAAAGTGCTGGAATTATAGGTGTGAGCCATCACACCTGGCCTATTGTTATCTTTACCTTCATGTTTACTCAACGTTTAGCTCCCGCTTGTAAGTGGGAACATGTGGTGTTTGGTTTTCTGGTCCTGTGTTAATTTGGTCATATTTCCTCAACTTTAAAATGAAGTTAACACAAAAAGGACAGTAAGAATTAAATAAAAGCACACGTGTAAAATGCTTCCACAATACCTGGTACATAGGAAGTACCTATTCAATCAATTTTACTTGTTACTCTCATTATTTAAGAATGAATTTCCTAAAGTACTGCCCACTGTCTGCTTGAGTCTTGGGGAAATGACAGGGAAGTGTCATCTTGGATTGAACCTTATGCCTATCCAAGGATGGGAAGACTGACAGAACCCAATTTAAAGAGGTCACAGTCAGGTCTGGAGCTGCCTTTGGTAAAGCTCTACTACGTTAGAAGTGACTTGATTCTTTTCAGAGGCTCCTGTCAGGTATGGTCCAGAGAGAACCAGCAGAGCAAACGCCAAATAAAGCATGCTGCCTGCACTGCTCTTTCTCATAGGAACGAGGCTTCGGATACATAAAAAGAACCACCACGCTCCTGGCTCTTCATTTTCTTAGGATTATTCATTACCTGCATCCAGATCGTTTCCTTAGGGCAGTGAAAGCCATCATAAAGCTATGCTCACTAAAGAACTGAGTGTCTATGAAAGTAGCACCCACTTGAACGTCCCCTCGTGCTGAACTCTAGCTGTCTTTGCTCAACCCTGATCGTCTTTACTGTCGGTCTCACTAATTGTCAGATGTTCCAACAATACTTTGCAAAGCCCATATAAATTGATGACAAAATGAAACTGCAAATTGTGCCGCAGTTGCAGGATTTCATGGAGTTGTGAAAATGACACTGGAGAGCCATTAGAATTCTATGAAAAGCCATTGACAAATGAGGATCTGGCCATTCTTGAGTTAAAGAAAAAAATGGGCAAGAGGGATGACACAGTCGACACTCAAAAGAGAATCATTTGAGTGCCGTGGATTAGGATATGCCCTTGTGAAAATGCATGAAGCCTTTGGATAATTTTGCAAAAATGACACTCTAAGACCATGCTGTGAAAATCAACCACAAAGAATGGCCCACAGAGTGAGCCATCATACAATTTTGCACTGAAAAATGTATACCCCCCCAAATTAACATTTGATTCCTTCTTTGTTCAGTCTAAGATTATAGGTGCAATTATAGCCTTAATCTAAAAATGAGATACAGCTATATTCATAAATTTTAAGGCAAATTATAAGTTTCAAGACAAACTCTACATCAAACCTCTTTTGTTTTCACCATTTATTAGGAGGAGAGGGTCCCCATTTTAAATAGATTTGTTTAAAGTGGAATTTTTCCCTGAACTTTCACCTGCAGATTCCAGGTGAAGTCAGGCTCTCCAGGTCTGTGTTATCCTGGTAGGGAGGGCTTTCCCAATTCAGGTGGCTTCCACATTGCAAAGCACTCTGTGACTGGTGGTCAGAAGGAAAGGGGCCAGGATCACCTCACAGAATATGAAGATCAAACTCTGAAAATACCACCCTCGCCCACTGCCCCATGAGTCACAGAGAGAGTCAGCAGAGAGTCCAGAAATGCCCGTTTGCATCCACAATTCTGTTCCCTTCCAGGAGCCTCCTGGCCCTTGAAGTGCACCTGCCACCTGTTCCCGGACACAGCCCTGGAGGAGGAACAGCAATCTTGATTTCTCAGAAGCAGGAGTGGAGGTGCTGGGACCAGCCCAAGGGCACCCAGTGGGTGCTGAGAGCCAGGACAGCCTGAGCACGGGTGGAGGGCTCTTCAAAGCACCCCCCAGGAAAGCCTCACACATCCATCACTCCTCGCATTCCTCATGCTGCCTGGAACTCTGGAAATTGGCTGCTGAGATCACTCTAAGGAGCCTCAATGGGGCACAGCGTTACAGACAAGAGAGCTTTAAGGCAGCATCTCTGAGTCTCGATGGCCTCACAAATGACCGGCCATTTCCTGGTCCACTGGTCAGGGAATTAGCATACTATGAGTGGGAGCCGCCTCCATCTGTCTTCTGTGCTCCAGCGGCAAGGTGGAATCGGCACCTAACCTTTGAGTCCATGAAGGGTAATGCCCCAAACACTCTTGAGAAGATGCGCTGCCCTGTGACAGCCACATCATGGGACTCTGGAATGTCTTCAGCGGGCCCATGCAGGCCACATCTGTGTCTGAGGCCCAGGGAGCAGGTGGACCCCACAAAGAGTAAGGGGTCGAGGTGGGAGCCCTGGCCTCTCTGCTGGTTCCATGCACTGTTTGTGGGTGTCTCAGGCTGGTTGCTTGTCCTCTCTGGCCTCATCAGTAAATCAGGGGTCATCCCGGCAGGTCTGAGAAGTACTCTGAGCCCCGACTCCAGGGCTGCCTTTGCAAGAAGCCATGTTATAACTCAGTCCTCACCTTCTCCCAGTCCTGGAAAACCAGCCACGACTCCATCAACTCCCTCTAGCCCCCTGCTCCGTGGTCTCCCACAGGCTCTGACCCCGCTCCCCCTACCCTTAGCTGCATCCTCCGGTTCAGTCTCAGCAGCTTCTCCGCTTCACTCAGTGGGAGAAAGTGGCCCCAGCTTCTTCCCTGTATTTGCTTCTGGCCACAGCTGCAGGCTGGGTTGGAGGACAGAGTCTCCAGGGGAAGGAAAGGGAAACAAGGCTGAGATGAGACAGGGTGCCTAGGATGCCCTGCCTTCGAGAGGGCACCTTCTGAGGTCGCCTGGCTCCTGGAGCAGTGGCCTCTATCCTGCAAGGCAGCTGGTGTTTGTGGACAATGCACGCTGAGCCACCTGGGGCTCCCATCCTACACAGGACCAGGGTCTGTGTGAAAGGACATTTAACCACTGCTGGGTGACCCAAACAATTGGTTGCAAGGTGTTCTTTGTAAATCTTCCAGGTATAGTTTTTTTGTTTTTGTTTTTTTAAATTGTAGATTGCACAGAAAGGCCCCATGGTGGGCCCGGAAGTTCAGGGCTGAGACAGAGTTGGGCTGGACCACACTGTGGGATGTGACCTTGGACAAGTTCTTCCTAGAATTTGAAGCTCAGTTTATTTGTCAGTTAAATGGGTGGTTGAACCAGATCCTGGCTACGAAACTTCCCAGCCCTGATCTTCCAGGGGACTCGAAAAATGCTGAAGGGACTGGAGAATGTGCCGACTCAGGGGCTTCCCAGCCTTGTTTTGCAGAGTCGTAAGTTTTGGACCAAAGAAATTGGACCACATGATTTGAATGCCCAGCAGCTCGGGCTGTCACAGTGGGGCTGTGACTGACCAGAGACTAGGAAGTGCCCTCTCGCTCCCAGGCAGCTCTGTCTACCCTGCAGGGACTCTGAAGTTTCCCTAGATCTGACCTCCTCCCTATGGGGAGGAGAAGAGGGGCCATGGCTGAGGCAGCCTCACGGCTTAGTTAATTTCATCCACTTGTCCACCTATCTGAGGCTGCATTCACACCTTGAGTGCTCGTGGAGCTCTTGTTTGTCCCTCAAGACTCCACTCTGTTTTATGCCCTGCTGTCCCCCTGCCCACCCCCAGGAATAATGAGGCCCACCTCTCCCTGCCTGCACCACCATCGTCACCCAGGCCATCCCTCTACAGTGGCACCTGGAAGACTTCACAAAAGACAGTGAGTCTGTAAGTCCCTGGAGGAAGGGCTTTCTGTTCCCCAGTACTTGGTACAGCAGGTGCTTAATCAAGGTTTGCTAAATGAATTAATGAACACAGGGAAGAAGTGAGATGAGCAATTATGGGGGATGTCATTCCACGGGGAGGGGAAGTGGAGGCAAAGGCCAGTGGAGGGGGATGGCATTGCAGGGGGAGGGGCAGTGGAGGCAAAGGCCAGTGGAGGGGGATGGCATTCCAGGGAGAGGGGCAGTGGAGGCAAAGGCCAGTGGAGGGGGATGACATTCCATGGGGAGGGGCAGTGGAGGCAAAGGCCAGTGGAGGGGGATGGCATTCCAGGGAGAGGGGCAGTGGAGGCAAAAGCCAGTGGAGGGAAACAGCCCAGTGTCCAGGGATCTGGGCATGATCAACACTGATGAACGTGGGGGCACCCTAACGCTCTGTTTTGTTCCTCATCTCACAGACACTTGGTATTTGCCTTAATATCTATATTATTCTTTGGACTGTGGGTCCCACAAGCCTGTCTGACTATCCACAGGGCTTCGCTTCCAACCTATCACATAGTAAGTGCTTAATAAGTGCTCCTTAAATGGATTAATTGGATAGGGTAGGAGGGCAAAGAGGTGGACTCTACAGGGCCTGTATGACAGCCCCAAAGCCACTAGAGATCCCATGGCATGGCAGGTGCTGAATCAAGGTTGGCTGAATGAATTAATGAATTCGAGGAAGAAGTGAGATGAGCAGGTGTGGTGAGCAGGTGTGATGAGCAGACGACTCCCTTACAGGGTTGCCATAAGAAAGGCAGGATGCTCAGTTAAACAAGAATTTCAGATAAGCAATAAGTTTTTTTGTATGTGACAGGGTCTCACTTTGTCACTCAGGCTGGAGTGCAGTGGTGCGATCTTGGCTCACTGTAGCCTTCACCTCCCAGATTCAAGCAATCCTCCCACCTCAGCCCCTCAAGTAGCTGGGACTACAGGCATGCACCACCACTCCTAGCCAATTTTTGTATTTTTTGTAAAGACAGGGTTTCGCCATGTTGCCCAGGCTGGTTCTGGAACTCCTGGGTTCAAGTATCCACCTGCCTCAGCCTCCCAAAGTGTTGGGATTACAAGAGTGAGCCACCACACCCAACCAACAATAAATAATTCTTTGATAACTGTGTCCCAAATATTGCACAGGACATATTTATTAATAAATTATTGTGCTCTGAAACTCAAATTGGACTCATGTTTTTTGGTGTTTTCATTTGTTTATTTGTATATTTGTTTTTTTGTATATTTGTTTACTTTGTATATTTTGGTGTTTTCATTTGTTTATTTGTATATTTGTATATTTTGGTGTTTTCATTTGTTTATTTGTATATTTGTTTTTTGTATATTTGTATATTTTTTAAAGTTTGTTTACTTTTTGCTAATCTGGCAACCTACCATTCCCCCTTTTTCACTTGGCCATAATCATTCCTGGCTTTTATCATCGTATGACTATGACCTCTTAGTCACGAGAGGCTGCTGGAGCACCAGCCTTCATGCTTGTGATTTAGGAAAGGTGAAGTATAAAAGGAGAAGGGACAAAAGGACACCTCTCTCCCATCTGAGTCAGCTCTGTAAGAGATCTCCTCCACTAAATATGAATGTGCACTAGATTTGTTCTTTGATAATAATAAGGAATTATTGTTTACTTTGTTATGTGTAAAAGGTATTATGGATTTATAAAGAAAATTCCCTTCCTTTTTGGAGATGCACCCTAAAATATTTAAAGATAAGGTATCATGATGTCTGTAATTTATTTTTAATTATTTTTAGAAAAAAAGAAACAAATATGGCAAAATGTGAACAACTATTAAATCTGGATGGTGGGTATATATGGATATCCATTACCCTTGTCTCTGGACCTTTATGCTTGAAAATTTTATTTGTGGGATTTTTTTTTTTTTTTTTTTTTTTGAGATGTAGTCTCAGATTGTTGCCCAGGCTGGAGTGCACTGGTGCAATCTCCATTGACTACAACATTTGCCCCTCAGTTCAAGCAATTCTCCTGCCTCAGTCTCCAGAGTAGCTGGGATTACAGGCGTCTACCACCACACCGGCTAATTTTTATGTATGTTTTTTAGTAGAGATGGGGTTTTACATGTTAGCCAGGCTGGTCTTGAACTCCTGACCTCAGGTGATCCACCCACCTCGGCCTCCCAAACATTTTCTAATAGTTTTGAGCTGGGCACAGTGGCTAACATCTATAATCCCTGCACTTTGGAAGGCCAAGGTGGGAGGATTGCTTGAGCCCAGGAATTTGAAGCTACAGTGAGCTATAATTCACCACTGCGCTCCAGCCTGGGAGACAAGATGACTCCAACTCTTAAAAAAAACAAAAGAAGTTTTTCTTTTATTCTTTTAAAAATTATTTTCCATATATATATATATATATATATATATATATATATATAATATATTTGTGTGTGTGTGTGTGTGTGAGACAGTCTTGCTCTGTCACCCAGGCTGGAGTGCAGTGGCCTGATCTTGGCTCACTGTAACTTCTTCCTCCTGGGTTGAAGTGATTCTCCTACTTCAGCCTCCCAAGTAGCTGGGATTACAGGCGCATGCCAACATGCCTGGCTAACTTTAGTATTTTTAGTAGAGATGGGATTTCTCCATGTTGGCCAGGCTGGTCTGGAACACCTGGCCCCAAGTGATTCACCCTCCTTGGCCTCCCAAAGTGCTGGGATTACAGGTGTGAGCCACCATGCCCATACAATAAAGCAGTTTTTTAATATGAAAAAGTCCTGGTGTGGTGGCTCACAACACTAATCCCAACACTTTGGGAAGCCCTAGGTGGGTGGATCGCTTGGGCCCAGGAGTTTGAGACCAGCCTGAGCAACACGGTGAAACCCCTTCTCTACAAAGAATATGAAAATTAGCCTGGCATGGTGGCGTACACCCGTAGTCTCACGTACTTGGGAGGCTGAGGTGGGAGGAGCACTAGAACTCAGGTGGCGGAAGCTGCAGTGAACCGTGATCACATCACTGCACTACAACCTGGACGACAGAGCAAGAACCTGTCTCAAATAAATAAATAATGAAAGGTAAAAAATGGGAGATGTTTGTATCCATGGCAACAGTATCAACAATATGTCACCCAGGAGGCCCCTTGACCGCTAGCAATCAGAAAGATTCCCAGCCTTGGCTGGAATTCCAGAAGCGGAGTCCAGCTGGAACAGCGGGGTAAGGAGCTGGGGGAGGAGCCCTGCGTGGCTCCTGCCAGCAGCGAATGGCTCAAGCTAATGCGCCTCCACTTACACGTATTGATCGTTTACCTCCCTCTGTTCCCCACGCTAGATCTATGAGCAAGGAGAAAGGAAAAAGGAGTTCAAGTTTAAACTCTTATCACTAAAGTGAGTCTCCCTCTACATTAAAAAACTATCCAGACCCTGTGGCAGGAATGGGCTCTGTTCTTGGGGCATAAATTTGTGTGGGTGGAAAAAAGACTTATTGGTGAATTTAGCAGTATTTTTCGTTGAACTGGCAGTTGCTAACCATTACACCAGTATTTATTTGATTCTTAAAGAGTACAAAACCATGGACCACAAATAAAGAAGATGGAGTAATAGTTTGTGGCTGGGCCACTGGCTTTAAACTTGAAATGAAGTGTCCAGTTTTGAGTTACTATGTCCAACCACCATTTGTACAGTTAGAAAAGCGGGGGCATTTTTCCAGGCTGTCAGTGTGACTGTACTTCATTCCCATGAATGATGCCGCTGAAGGAGCAGTTCTGCTGTGAGCACCTCACTCATGACCAGAATATATTAAATGTATTAATCTGTGCCTCCCGGCATAATTTAGGAAGGCCCTCTAGTTGACACATTCCTGTACATCCTTGTTTTATTGCCTGCACCCGCAGGTAACAATGTCTCAAAAGTCTTGCTCCTGAATGAAGTTAAAATTACATGTCACCCAATAGCATATGCAGTTTTGTGGCTTATTTTGCTGTCAAAATTACCACGGTGCAACAACATGAGACGTTAATGGGGACGTAGGGTGATTTACCTCCCGGGCTCTGGGCTTGGTGGTGAGGGAGGACTCCTTTGTCCACGTGGCCACATGCGAAGGGAAGCTGTGGCCACCTCTGTCCTTCCACTCTGCCTTCAGTACCCAAACCGTGTCCCTGATCATGGATGCCTTTCCAGAGAGGAAACTAAGAGGTACTTGAGATTCTCTGCTTGTTTTAAATCTCGAAGGGAAAACTGCAAATGCCAAACAGCTTGGTCTTCCACCAACAAACAGGATTCATAACTTTTCCCCAGTTAGACTGGTGCTACTGTCTGTTAAGAATGCTCCCAACACTTAATGTAGAAATGTGTAATTTTAAGGCTAGTGGGAGCAGCTCTGATTTACAAGCTGATGTAGTGTTTTTCTACCCTGCCAAGCCTACATCTTTGGAATGTTTATGATCTCGCATAACAAGAACGCCATAAAGCCAGGTCGTGTCTTTTAGTGAGATTACGGATTCTCCATCAAGGAAGAATATGGAAGGTAGTTTAAGCCAGCCTGGGAGCCTGGACTAGTGGCTGTACTCAGAGGTTCACGGGTCCCAGGCACTTTTGCTTGTGTGAGCACCTTCCTCTGTAAGAAAGAAAAAACTATATATATATATATATATATATATATATATTTACAACTTCATGAGTGCCAAGACAAATATAATCAGCTGGGCATGGTGGCTCATGTCTATAATCTCAGCACTTTGGGAGGTTAAGGCAGGAGGATTACTTGAGGCCAGGAGTTTGAGACCATCCTGGACAATGTAGAGAGACCATGTCTCTTTTAAAAAACAAAATTATTGTTTAAAAAAGATATACTTTCCCAAGTGGGAGAAGAGAAAAAAATATACAAATAAAACAAAAAGACAGATATACTCGAGGCTGGATTTATTATTGTACAGTCATTACTGTTATATTCATTTTTTTCTTTCTGATTTTAAAAGAAATGAAAATAGAAACACTTCTGTGGGCCCTAGCCACTGTGCCTGCTGTAGCTGATGGGTGCGGCAGCCCTAACTTGTGTTGCAGGCTCGAAGTTTCCAGTCTTTCCCTGGGAGTTTATTTCAAGGCAAGGACAATCCGACCATGGCACCTCATGGAGAGGCTTAGCTGAAAGGCATCCCACTTCCCCAGCTTGGCACACAGTGTTTGCCATGCCTCCCCCTGGGGCAACCCCTGGCCTCTTCCTTCCCTGGTCTCCTCCCTCACCCGCTGATTTGTCTTTATTTTAATAAATAGGCCAGGGCCTCTGCTATGGATTTTTCTGTGCATTTGAGAGCTGGGGACAATTCCTGAGTGCGAGAGCAGAATGCTCCACCTGCGGGCGTGGCTGGCCACAATGATGGGAAAGCACGTTAGTAATGGGCCACTGCGGCTGACCCTCGACCTCATCGACCGCTGCCCCTCTCGCCAGCCAAGTTCTGCTGTCCAGGCAGCTGCAGAGGAGTTTAAAGGGCAGCCACCGTCCTTGGTCAGCCAGCCTCCCATTAATAACGTTTGCATCTGTGACAATGACAAACCTGCAGTACTTGAGTAGAGTTTATTAAGGTCAGTCTATAAATAAGAATTAAAAATGTTTAAAAAATGGGTTGACACAGATGAACAGATGGATGAATGAAGTGATTGGGTTAAACAATAAATATAAGAGTGGACAAGGAGCTCCCAGAGCTGGCCTGGAAATCAGAGGCCCAGCCCAGTCTTCCTCCTGCCTCGCCTGAAGCTTAGATTACGTGAGGACACTCAGAACTTGTGGGTTTTGTGAATCTAGGTGCTGGCTAATATTTTGTCATTTAAAGCCTGTTCTCTCAGCTGATAAAAAGAATTGCAGCCATTTCTCTATGTCAAGCCCATAACTGAGAGCTGGTAAAATTTAAATGTCTCATCTGTCCTCAGGCTTGCATGCAGATGACCTTACCCAGGAGCTTGGCTCCAGGCCTGCGGGTGAGTGACAGTCCCCTGATTTGCCCAGCTGGCTCTTGCTGTCTCGGGATGGACTGCCTGAGCAAGCTGGCCAGAGGGATTGCCAGCCAGAAGTGTGTCTTCCTGCAGCTTGGTCCCGTCTCAGAGAGTGGGATTCTCCCCCGTAGTCCACGGGTCTTCGGGATTTTGGTGCAGACCATCCCAGTCTACTTTCTCAACGAAGTGGCTCCTGCTCTGAAGGCCTTTTCAATGATCGTGATGATTTTAATCACATATTTAAGCAACTCTTTTCGATGTTCTTTAGCATCCGTTAGCTCATTTGGCCCTCACAAGAAGCCCCAGAGAGACTCAGAGCAAACTGGATTAGCTCCATTTGGAAGCAGTATGGGGCACAGAGAGGTCAGGCTAGTCTGAGGTCACTCCACATGTAGGAGCAGAACCAGGTCACTGTTCACTAAATGTAGGAAGAAGAAGGGGAAAGAAGGCAGGGGGTAGGAAGTCCAAGTGCTGCAAAGAAGTGGAGCATAGCCAGCTTTCTACCCACAGGGAATGCATGTTTGCAGCAACTTAACTTGTGTTTGCTTCAGTGACAACGATGGAGCGCTATGGTAGCTCTACAGGGATGTCAGACTGGAAAGAACCTTCAGAATCATCACGTTGTTAGGATGTGGTGCGTTATTCCAAATAAAGGAGGAGATGTCACTGTGTCTCATCCTTTAGAAAGAACTATTAGATGAAAGTACTCACAGTAACTAATTCTCAGTTAAGCAGAATCATCAACAAGCCAGAATGTTCCAATAGGAAAACAGGCAATGGACAGGATGGTAAGTTCTTCTAAATGCTCTGCCCTCTGTTAGTTCTCAGATTCCCCCATGACCCAACTCAAACTGGAGGGTCTTCGGGGTACAGCACAGATCGGGAGCTGTGCAGAGCTCAGAACCACAGGCAAGAAAGAAGGAAGACTTCAGAGCCGGAGTCTAAAAGAGAGGATTCTGCCATTCAGTTCAGCTTATCACATGTCGACTGAGCGTTTCTCCCATGCCAGACCCTGGACCAGGAGCACCAGGGTGGGGACACGGTGAAGTGACTCCAGTCCCTGAGCTTCAGGAGCTTCAGGTGGAGGACAGCAAGTATGTGACTAAATGTAAAATGCACTGTGAGAACTGTGTCAGTAGTGTAGACACTTCTGCCATGAAGATCTCTACCATAGGAAAGAATTCTAGGAAGGCTTCACGGAGGAGGTGTCCCAAAGGAACTGAGCTTGAAGAAAAAGTGAGAAATGGCATGCCAGGAGGTGCTATAGTCTGTGTCCCCTCAAAATTCATGCGTTGAAGCCCTTACTGCTAGAACCTCAGAATATGACTGTATTGGGAGATATGGTCTTTAAAGAGGCAAATAAAATTAAAATGAGGTCATTGGGGGGGCCCAAGCCAATCTGACTGATGTCCTTATCACAACAGGAGGTTAGAACACAGGGAGGTACACAGGAAAGACCCCATGAAAACCCAGAGAAGACCATCATCTATGAGCCAAAGAGGGAGCCTCAGAAGGAACAGCCCTGTCGACACCTTGATCTTGGACCTCCAGACTCCAGGACCATGAGGAAATAAATTTCTGTCATTTAGGCCACCTAGTTGGTGGTTATGTTTTACAGCTGCCCTAGGAAACTAATACACCAGGAAAGCAAAGATCCCCAGCACATTTCTGGGAGTGGGAATATGTCTGCGTGTTTAGAGCACTGTGGTACTTTGAAGAGTCCAGGTAGCCAGAAGGGGACAGAACCTGCTTGCTGGAGGCACCAGGACACCCGAGTTCTTGCCTCATTATCAACAGTCATTCTCATGGGAGCCTCATGGCAGCCTTTCCTGGCTGTGCCCTGCTCCACTCCTGGCTCCCAGGGGAAACTGGACACTCATACTCTTATACTCTTACCCAAAGAGTAAGAGTATCATACCATTTGCTTTGCTTTAGTGCAAACTTAGAGGCAGCTCCCAGCTCAGCATGTCCAGCTCCTTCCTTGGGGTCTCCCCAGCAGCAACCACGTGCCTCCCATATGTTTGCCAGGGGTGGAGCCCATAGATCCCTGCGTGAGTTCAGGTTTGCCTGCTCTCCTCCAACACCCTTGGCTTGCTAGCATTCCACCTTTGGAGCTTCCCAGGTCTCCCCCAGTAGATGGCTGCTGGAGGAAATCACTCAACTCAAAGCCACAGCCAGCTGGAATACGTTTTGGAAACTCTCAGCTGACACTGTAGCCTCTGTGGTGTGGCAGAATGTGGTGGGCTGAATAATGGCCCCTCAAAAGTATCAGGCCTTAATCCCTGAACCTATAAAATTTTCATATACAAAAAATAATCTTTGCAGATGCTTGACATGGAGGATTATCCTGGATTCTCCCAGTGAGCCTTAAATGCAATCACATGTATCCTCATAGGAGGGAGGGAGAGGGAGATTTTATAGACACAGAGGAGAAGGCACTGGGAAGACAGAGCCAAGAGATGTGAAGATGCTGGCCTTGAAGAGAGTGTGATGCAGCCACAAACCAAGGAAAGCTGGCAGCTACGAGAAGCTGGGGGTGGCAAGGAAGGCTTCTCCCCAGAGTCTCTGAAGGAACAAGGCTTTACCCACACCTTGATTTGATACTGATTTCAAACTTCTGGCCTCTGTAACGGTGAGAGGATAATCCTGTTTTAAGCCACCATGTTCCTGGTCATCTGTTACAGCAGCACAGGAAGCTCATGCAGAGAGGCAGGCCAGGGATCCAGTTGGGTCCCTGACACCTGCTAGTTCCACGCTCTTAATGCTGTCTCCAATCTCAGTCTCCTCCCCTGCGCTCCCATTGCGCAATGCATCATTATCATTGTGACAGCAAATCCCGGCCTGCCCACATATGCGTTCGGGTCAAGGTGTACCCACAACACTCTAGCCAGGCCTGGGAATCGCAGCGTTCCCCACAGGCAGCAGAATGTCATGACCTTTGGCCTTGCAATCTGAGAGTCTCAGCAGCCCAGATCATGGGTGTTCACCTCGACCTTCCCATTTGTTGCACCCAATCTGATGATAAATGTGGAGGCCCCAGGAACACTGGCCTGGAAAGGCCCTGACAACTGAAATGTAGCTGAGGCAAGAGGAAAGAAAGGAAATGGCACTTTCTCTCCAAAAACCTGGGCCTTCTTGAATGACCCATACCCAGGGAGCTCCAGTGTACACCTGGGAGGTGTACTCCAGCAGTAATCCCAGAGGCCATTGCCCCTGGTCTCCCCCACAGCAATGGGCAGCAGTGATGGGGGCCAAGTCACCGAGAAAGAAAGGGAAAGTGGAAGTGGGGCTGGGGTTAGGGAATGTGTGCATCCGGAAGGGTTTGCCAGGAGATGGGGAGGCCTCATGCTTGAGAGGAACATCCAGGGGAACTCAGGGGAGCAGGCTGCTCAGGAACCCTCACCCCCAGTCTAGGAGTGGGTCCTGTCGAGAAAACATGCAGGAGTTGCAACCAGGTGCAGGGAACTCTTCCTGTAGACACACAGTAATCCCAGAGGCCATTGCCCCTGGTCTCCCCCACAGCAATGGGCAGCAGTGATGGGGGCCAAGCAGGCCCCCATGAGGCTGCCTGGCAGGCCACCCTCTTGGGGTTCCTGCCATTCTCTCTGATCCTGAGCCTGAAGTTCAGGGCCAGGGAGAACCATAACTGCCACCTCATGGCAGGGCAGGTTACAGTGATGGCCGTGCCTGGGGTCCACACAGGGTCACTGAGGTGGAGGTGGGAGAGATGGCCCCAGGGGACTTGGGTCAGTGGTTTCTCACAGTGTTCAGATCAAAGCTCAAAGGCAAGGACTTGGGCTTCTTTCAAGGAATTGGAGCCATATTTACCCCATAATCTCACCATAGCTGGTGATGCCCACAGACCCCATCCTCAGCTCCACGTGGCTGTCCTCTCTCTCATAGGGCCAGGGCTTCCACATTCCCGCCCACCTCAGGGGCATGAAGGTGCCCCTTTCATTTCTTCCCTTCATCCCACTCTCAGTGACATTTTAATCAGTTCAAACTGGAAGGAAATGGTTCCCTAATCACCCTCTGAAAGTCTTTAATTGTTAAAAAAAAATTTTTGCTGCTTAAAGTTTCATTATTTTTAAACAATCCAATTTTACGGGCGTTGCATCCTGAATGCACCCTAATTACGGGGATGTTTTGGTGAAGTGGTGGGTGCTTCATTCAGGAAGTTTCACCTTCTCCAGGAAGAGGCTGCCGTGAGAATTTTCGGGGATTCCTACATCGTTACACATCATAATTATGCTTTTTTTTTTTTTTTTTTTTTTTTTTTTTTACCAGGGGCTGTGAAGAGGCTTTGTTACAAATAATTAAATTCAGCATAATTGGAACTGGACCAAGAAAATACAAACCTTGCATAAAAGCAACAAAATTAGCAGCTTCAGATAAATCTTCAGAACGACTTTTGTTAGAGTCCAACCAATCCCTTCTCCTCCCTGTCCCCCAGAAGGATAAGAAGAATGCAACTATTGTGACTTCCTGTGTGTGGAATGGAGTCGGAAAACCTATGTTTGAGTCCTGGCTCTGCTTTTTAACCAGGACTGTGGCCTTGGGTGAGTTCTTTTCTCCCTGAACTTTGGTTTTCTTATCTGTAAAATGGAGAAAATAGCAATACAAGCTGTCAGGGTCAGTTGAGATAATAGATGTAAACATGACTGACAAACTATGAAGGGCCAGATGTTCTACGCAGAGACCCAGCCTCTCCCGGAGAATGAAGAAGTGGAGGCCTCGTTACCCAAAATTGCTGCCTGCTGGCCAAGCGAGACCATTCCATCCAACATGGGCACTCTGTCCCACCCTTGGGCCTAAACAGACCTAACATTCCTGCTGCTATTTTGGGGCCTCCACTACCCTCAGGACTCCAAGGTCAAACAACCTGGCATCTCAATTTTCACTCCCGTTAGGGACTAGAGAGACATAAAATGGATATTTCAGAAAGCCCAGTGCGTGGGTCATGGAGCCAATACCAGCACCAGCAAGCCTCTGATTTCACTTAAAGGTAAAATTCAGTCACATAATGGGTGATTCTTTGAAATCCATCACCAATGTTTTTGGTGAATCCTTTTATTAAATAGTCACATAATTTCAGTAGGTTGTCCAGGGTCCCGAAAAAAAAAATCACATAATCCTTCAAGCCATATTTCTTGAATAAAGTGATTGACCAGACGCATTTAAATAACACAGTTTGAGAGTATAAGTGGAGATTTGGTTGGAACATCTTAAACTACAAATTCTACAAATGACTTCTCCTTCCTTAAACCTGAGCCTGGTCCCTGTTCAAGGAAGAGGGCAGGATGTCAGCGTCTGCACTGCAAGCAGTTGGAATACACGAGTGGGGACTTTGTCAATTGGCTCGTTCTCCACGTGCCACGGAATTCTCAGCCCATGCAGATTTATCCTCAGCCTCAGACAGGGGCATTTGGGGTTTAAATATACATATGCATACCAACAGGGCTACTTCCCTTAAAGAAGGGGAGGGCACAGAACAGGCCATGGTCATCTGTGCCATCTGTGGGTGCCCACCTGCCCGCCATCTGGAGTCATACTGGAGCCGTGGTCACCTGGGCAGACTGGCAGATTGTAGAGCCACATGTTCCATTACCTTCTTTCAGCAGTACCTGCTGCTTGTTTCTTCTTTGGTATGAATAAAGATAACTTTTGTTCAGGGGTGAGACAGCTTACCAGAGACCTCTTCAGATGCCATGAAATGGGCCCGGGGACCTCTAGAACAATGAGGGAACACAAACCATCGTTCATCGACCATTGAACACTCTGGGGAGCTACTCTGGGGAAATGCTGCTGTTGAACTATGACCAGGGCCCATTGAGAGAAGCCTTGAGGCTGAAAGCAAGAGTTACTCCTGCCAGCAGAAGGGCAGATGGAAGGGACCAGGTGGGAGTTCGGTGAGGGGCTTCCTGCCCTGGTTGCTGCTTGGCCAGTGGATGCCATTGCCAGACCTCCTACTCCAGAAGCAGCAGCCTTCCCCCATGACAGAGCTGGTTCCCAGCTCCTCAAGACAAAAGGCACTATGGCAACTAGACATGATTGTTGTGATTAATCACTCCTGACATCTAAAGTGTTTTGATTCTGAGGTCATCTGGCATAGTGGCAAAACACACAGACCCAAGCGACAGCACTGCCACCTTCTTCTAGCTGGGGGAGATTGGGGACATCACTGTTATCTCTAAAACAGGAATAATAATAATGATAATTACAGTAGTAATTATATGATAGGGTCATCATCAAGATTAAATTGGATCATCTATGTCAATTACCCAGCAAACACTAAGTGTTCAATATATTTTGTTATAACTTGCACTTATGTTAATCACACTTTATCCTCATGGTAGTTTTGTAAGTTTGTAATTATTATGACTATTTTGCTGGTGAAGAAATTGGTGCTCTGAGAGGTCCTATGACTTCCTTGTGGTCACTGAGCAGCAGGAAGCGGAGGTAGAGACAGTCTCAACATCCTCACCTCAAGCCCCCAGCACTAGCGGAACCACTGTTAACCTTTCACGCACACCAGCACTTCATTTTCCTCACCAAACCATCACCTCTGACAAAAGAGCCCAGAAAACCAATTGACATGATCTTCTAGACCAGTGCTGTCAATATGATGCTGTCAGTATACTGGATCCCAGTCCAGTATAAGATTGTTCTTGCAATTAGAGCTCATCACAGGATGATCTGTCTTGGGAGGTATTGAGATCCCCCACCCTGGAAGTGTTTAGGCAGAGGCCAGATGCCATGGGTCAGGGATTTCCCCACTAGTAGAGAAGTTGTACAAGATAAACTATCAGATTCTGTGCTATGAAGGCATCAAAGCTTATCCTTAAGGAACCATTTCCAGTAGTGAGCTTTCAGAAAATCAGTGGGGTGAATAATAATAATATTATGATCATGTGTGGCCACTTTTAATCAAAACTAAATCAAGTTTAAAATTCCCTTCCTCCATTGCACCAGCTACTTGTGGCTGAGGGTAACAGCATTGGATGATGCCCCACTGGCATCACCTCTGCAGGTTCTCTTGGATAATGCTGATCTCTCCTCTCAGCTCTACCTTTCTCTTCATGTACAAAAAACTTTATTCAGGTCAAAAGCAAAGCCTGTTTCATCAGCACGAGCCAACTGGGAGATAGGAGTACTTCTCAATCTGGATCCAATCTGACAGCAAAGACAGAAATGTTCCAATTTTGATCAGAAGGAAAAAAAATCCTGCCAGGGCAAAAGGGAAAATTCACTCATCAAGTATTGTTTAAATTATTTGAAAATATACTGCATCTGTTTAATGTTTAAAGCAAAAGAAAGTGGCAAAGTAACCGAGCATGAGATAGCTTTCAATAAATAATCACGGAATAAATAGGAATATTCGCATGGGAGC